>CM046037.1:85478509-86173575 GCA_025215565.1 Flaveria ramosissima
CTTTTTCACCCCTGAGGTTGTTGGACTGAGCAGCTTACCAGATGATGTCTCTGGTTATTTTTGAACAATTAGTTTGGTGCTGGTCAAATGGTGGTGAAAACCCTTTTGGAAATCTTGCTCTAATGGCCCTGGAGTCTACTGATGGAAATCCTTCATCATCACAGGTACCACAGGTATCTTCTGAGGCTAAGGCCAAGTTATGTTCTGAGTCATGCATAGCTGCTTTTGTTTCAATTAGGGAAGCAAATGTAGCTTTAATTAATCAAAACCTTGACCTAGAAAAAGTAATTCCAAAAGAAAAGCTGAGTTTGAGTCTGTTCTAAAAGAGAAGGATGAGGAGATTTATAAACTAAAATGTCAAATCACTGATGATGAAAAAGCAAAGGTGGAGGTCATTTTGGAAAATCACAAGAATCTCAAAGAAAACACTTGCAGCTACTCAAGTTAATTGTGAACGTTGGGTAACATCATGCGAGGGATTTGAAATGCTTCTCAGTAAAGCAAACTGCTTCTAATGTGAAGTTTGGGATTGGGTATAATCATACCATACCTCCTACAGATTTTACTCCCAAGCTAGAAGTAAAATCTGTAGGTGATTGTAATTCCCAAACCACATCATCATGTGTCTCATCCTCAAGTGATAATTCAAAATCAGAGGATGAAGTCAGTGTTATTACCTCAGCTAATCAAATTGCTGATGGTCCCCTGCTTCTAAACACATGATCAAGAAGAAACTGAGTAATTCAGGTGTTGTCCCACAAAGTACTCAAAGTACTGAAGGGCAAAAACACAACACCTGAAGAGCATTTCAAATCAGAGGAAAACAAGCATTGCTTGACAACTGCTGAAAGGTCTATCAGGAATCTCAAAAGTACTGATAGAAAACTTCTGAAGAACAAATCTTCAGTTGTTGCAAATCCTTCAGTAATTCCCAAAAGTACTGAAAGAAGAAGAAAGTACTGAAGAACAAATCTTCAGTAGTTTCATCATCTTCAGCAGTTGATCAACAAAAGATGAAAAGAAAGCCATGTGAAATATGTGGTTTGTTTAATCATCTTACTGATGAATGCTGGTATAACAAGGGTTTAAAATTCAACAAAGAGAAAATCATTAAGAAGAAAATGCATAAAATGAAAGATGAATTTCAAACCAAGTTTGTACACAATCATCTCAATCTGATAAACCAAAGTTTTTCCAAAAAGTTACAAAGAAGGAAGGGGTTTGTCACACAACAGCTGCAAATATTCCTCATGGAATATCAAAAACTCAGACTAAGTCTGTGTCTTTTAAAAGGGAGGATGTGGTGAATCACAAGAACAAATCACCAACAAGTACTGATGTGTCAACTGAGTTGAAAGCTTTGAAAACCAATCAGACACAACTTGTTATGATGGTTCAACATCTGTTGGGGAGAGTTAACCAATTAGATGTTTCTGTGATTAAACCACTGAAAAGGAAACCTAAGCCAAAATCAAAGGAATCCTTTTCAGCATCATCTACACCTTCAAAGGCTGTTAATCATGCAAAATCAGTTAGTTTAAAATCTGTTGATGAAAACAGACCCAAAACTAGAATGGTTTGGGTCTCAAAGGCTAACTAATTTTTGTGAAAAATGCAGGGTTCTTCAACATGCCAAAGAAGCATCTGGTATGTAGACAGTGGAGGATCTATGCATATGACAGGGAGCAGCTCTCTTCTTCATGATTATTCTCAAAGGAAGAAGGGATTTGTTTCTTTTGGAAATGATGCTAAGGGTTACATCATAGGAAAAGGATTTGTCTCAAATGGGGAAATAAGGTTTGATAATGTTAACCATGTGGAGAACCTCAAGTACAATCTGCTGAGTGTTAGTCAAATGTGTGATAAAGGGCATGTTGCACTTTTCACAAGTCAAACTGCCGGATTCTGTCTTCCAAAGTTTTGAACAAGATTGACAAGATATTGGATGAATATACTCTCCTGAAGGCCAACAGGATTGGAAGAGTAATATGCCTTAGATTTATCAAAGAAAATTGATCTTAAAGGCCATCCATGTCTATTCTCTAAAGCCTCTCCTCAAGAATCTGAACTATGGCATAGAAGGCTTGGTCATGTGAATCTTAAGAACATGAATCAGCTTATTATCATGGTTTAGTGAGAGGTTTGCCATTGAAGGAGTTCAAATGTGATGACAACTGTCCTGCTTGCTTAAAAGGAAAGCAACACAAAGTTTCATTCCCTCCAATAGAAGACCCAAGTCCACTGCTTGCTTGCAGTTATCGCATATGGATCTCTTTGGTCCTGTTAGAGTAATGAGTATGGCAAAGAAAAAATACTATCTGGTAATTGTGGATGATTATTCCAGATATGTATGTACTTTCTTCTTGCATTCCAGAGATGAGGCTGCTCAAATCATCATTATTTTGTGTTGCATGTGGAAAAGCAGCATTCACTTTTAGTCAAATGTGTGAGAAGTGATAATGGCACAGAGTTTAGGAATCACACTCTTGATGAATTCTATTTGTCTAAGGGAATCAAGAGACAATATAGTATTCAAAGAACTCCTGAGCAAAATGGAGTGGTGGAGAGAAAGAACAGGACCCTTATTGAAGCCGCAAGGACAATGTTGGCTGACTCAGGTTTGCCACTAACCTTTTGGGCTGAAGCTGTCAACACAGCTTGTTATGTACAGAATAGGGTGTTAGTGAATCAGAGGTTGATGAAGACTCCTTATGAGTTATTACATCATTTGGCCCCTCTAATTTCATTCTTTAGAGCATTTGGGTGTCCCTGTTATATTCTTAACACAAAGAATCCACTCAGAAGTTTGAATCCAAGGTGGATGCAGGGTATTTTGTTGGGTATTCATCTACTTGCAAGGCATACAGAGTTTTTAATTGTAGAACAAAGATTGTTGAAGAAACTTTGCATGTCAAGTTTAATGAATCTTCCAAAAGACAGAATTCCTCAAAACCCTGTAGAGTTGTTTGATTTGGACATACTGCAATATGTTCCATATCAGTCTCCACCTGGTTATTGTTTCTGAAGTTCCATCATCTCCATCTGATGGCCTAAATGCAAGTTGTAGTGATCATCTGCTTGTGTCTACTACACTTGATGTTCCTGTAGCTTTAGCAGTTCCATCCACAACAAATGCTGATGAAATCTCTCAATCCTCTACTTCATTTGAACTGCCATCTCAGTCTAGGTTTCAAGAGTCTGAATCAACATCTGTTGCTGCTGAATCTCCTACAAACACTTGCACAGATATTATTGAGTATCAAGAATTGAAGAATCATCCTATGTCCCAGATCATTGGTGACATTAATGCTGGTGTTTCAACAAGAAGCCAATTGTCCAATTTTTGTCTCTATGCTCTCTTCATCAGTCAGCAACAGCCAAAGAATTATCATGTTGCATTAAGGGACAATGGATGGGTTGAAGCCATGCAGCTTGAGCTTCTTCAATTTCAAAAGCAGCAAGTGTGGGAACTGGTTCCTCTACCCCAAGGTAAGTGTGCAATAGGCACTAAATGGGTGTTTAGGAATAAAACTGATGAAAAAGGCCAAATTGTCAAGAACAAGGCCAGACTGGTTGTACAGGGATTTTCACAAGAAGAAGGTATTGATTATGATGAAACATTTGCCCCTGTAGCCAGACTGGAGGCAATCAGATTGTTTTTAGCTTATGCTGTTTTCCATAACCTTAAAGTTTTTGAAATGGATGTCAAAAGTGCATTTTTATATGGTAAAATAAAAGAAGAGGTTTATGTGTGTCAACCACCAGGTTTTGAAGATCATAAACATCTAGATTGGGTGTATAAGCTTGATAAGGCTCTTTATGGGTTGAAACAAGCACCCAGAGCCTGGTATGAAACACTTTCTAACCTTTCTTCTTCAAAATAATTTCACTAGAGGCTCCATAGATAAAACTTTGTTCATTAAGAAAGTAGGCATGCATAAGCTTCTTGTTCAAATTTATGTTGATGATATTATTTTTGCATCCTCTGATCCACAGTTGTGTGATGCCTTTACTAAATTGATGCAACAAAAGTTTGAAATGAGTGCCATGGGAGAATTACAGTTCTTTCTGGGTTCGCAAATCAAACAAATGGCTGATGGAACTTTCATTCATCAGTCAAAATACACAAAAGATTTGTTAACCAAGTTTGATTTACAAAACTGTAAACCTTGTTCTACTCCCATGTGCAGCAACACACAACTGGATGCTGATCAGAAAGGTAAAGCAGTTGATGAAACTCTTTACAGATGTATGATTGGTTCCTTGATGTACCTTACAGCTTCTAGACCAGACATTATGTTTGCAACTTGTGGCTGTGCTAGATTTCAGGCTGCACCAAAAGATTCCCATATGATTGCAGTCAAGAGGATCTTTAGATATTTGCAAGGAACTCAATCTCTAGGACTTTGGTATTCCACTGGGCACTCTTGCAAATTAGTTGCTTTCTCTGATAGTGACTATGCAGGGTGTAAGTTAACCAGAAAATCAACTTCTGGTGGATGTCAATTTCTAGGCAACTGTTTAGTTTCTTGGCAGAGTAAGAAACAAACTTCAGTTGCTACATCCACAGCTGAAGCAGAGTACATTGCAGCTGCATGCTGTACATCTCAGGTACTCTGGCTTCAAAATCAATTATTGGATTATGACATTACAGAGACTAAGACTCCTTTACTAATGGATAGTGCTTCAGCTCTTTGTATTGTAAAGAATCCTGTCCAGCATTCTAGGACCAAACATACTGAGATCAGACATCATTTTATTAGGGATTGTTATGAAAAAGGTCTGATTGATCCAAAGTTTGTGCCTAGTGCTGATGAGCTTGCAGATATATTTACTAAGCCTTTGGATAGTGCAACTTTCCATAATCTTGTACTCAGGCTTGGTATGCTGCAACTAGAATAATTTGACACTTACTGATGCTCTTAGTTAATAAAGTACTGATGAGCATTAGTATAAAGCTGTCAAAAATAAGTGCTGATAAGTCATTTTATCTTCAGCATTTTTATAACCACTGAAGACTAAACTACTTAAAAGTACTGAAGTACTTCATTTGTTGAAAAGTAATAATGTAGTTCAAACTACTGATATCTTTTATAATAGATAAGTACTGATGACCAATGAAATATCTGAAAATCAGATTATCTGATGAGTAAGTGTTAAGGTCATTGAAACAACTGAACTTTGTGAATTGACGACAACAACTACTGTTTCATTTCAAAACAACTGAAGCCAAAACCAAGTCTTCAGTAGTTTACAACTACTGATGACCAACACCAAGTCTTCAGTTGTTTACAACATCTGAAAGTTAAAACCATGTCTTCAGTTGTTTTCTAACAACTAATGACTCACACCAAAACTTTCAGTTGTTTTCTTTCAGCTGTTTCATAACCTAAAAATACCTAACCCTAACTTCAAACTTTTCATAACTCACTTTCCAAACGTTCATCTTCCATTAATGGCGACCATGCAAATCAAACCTCGACACAACTGTGTCGCTTACCTTACCAAATCAGCCTTTTGGAACAAGTTTGATGCTGCCATTGATCTGATGGTTGATTCCCAATATCGCACAGCCTTTCTCTTGAATCCTACCATCTATCCTGATACCCTTCGCCAATTCTGGACAAACGTCACTGTTCACACTGCGGAGAATGATGACTCGATCACTCTCCAATCGTTTGTCAACAAAAAAAGGTGGTCATCATTTCTGAGATCATTCGTCAAACCCTAGACCTGAATGATGCCAACTATGTCACCAGATACCCCAAAGGCACCATTGATTTATCCTTTGTTAACCATGGCCATGAGGGTGACCTAAGTGCTACTACTATTCTGAAGAAGCACTTCCATGATGCTGAGCGTCTCATTTTCCATATGATCAATGTCTGTCTTGCCCCCAAAACATCTTCATGGGATCAAATGTCATCCAGGTGGCAACAGGTATTGTATTCTATCCTTAAACGCCAAAGCCTAAATTTTTCTGAAATAATATTTTTGGAATTAAAAGATTTGGCAATGAAACCTGTGGCTAATAGATGGTTATTATATCCAAGGTTTCTTATGGCCATAATTCTTAATCAATTTAAATCTGATAGCCTTGTTGGCCTTGGAGTCCCTGCTATGGTAGTTTTGCCAGAAGTATACTCCAGGCACAACTCCAATCCACAACTCAAAGAGGCTGCCAAACTGCTAAAACCCAAGCAGAGGGAACCCACAGCCTCCACCTCCAGATCTAAAGTCCCCTCCAAACCAAAATCCAAGAAAACCAAAACGGCTACTCAGGGAGTTGAGTCCCCTGATGATGCCCCTGCAGCACAAACGCATGATGAAACTACTAGTCTTAATCCCCTTGTAGTTTCAACGACTCCACCAGCTGAAACCGCTCATGTATCCTCTCAACAGGATCCTGATGCAACCAACATTGGGGAAGCCACATTACTGGAATATCTCTCATTTGAGAAGATTGCCATTGAAGAGCACCATTCACCCCAGGTGCAATCCTTTTCACCTCTATCTCCCACTGAAACCACCCCTACAAGCCAACCTGCAGTCATTGCACAAGTGCTGACTCAACTACATTCCTCTACCCCTCCCCAGAAACCTGTTCACACTGGGAAAACCTCAACAGCTGAGGGAGAGGATTATAATGTAGTTGACAACCCACAGCATAGGGATTACAAAGTTCAATCTCCCAGTGTAGATGAGGAGACTAGAACATCTGGTGAGGCTACCTCTTCCCCTGTTTCAGCACTTGAACAGGATGAAGCTGGTATCATCTCTAAGACCTCACCAGAGGCAACTGCCAATGAAGGACTTAATCCTGAGGCAGGAAGTCCCCAGTTCCAAGACAAAGGGGCACATGTGATTACTGATCTACACTCAGAACATGTTCATCCTGATTTACTCAGGAGGTCAGCTGATTCAGCTAACACTGATGATGACCTGGGCTTTTTCTTTGAAGTTCTAGCCCAAAACACAATTCTTGAGGCTGAGGTATGCAGATTACAAGAACTACTTGCCAAAATGTCTCAGGAATCAAGTCCATCTGCCCCAATTCACCCACAGATGGCAGCTTCTGTTGAAGCTCTCCCAAACACTGAGCCACTCTCATCAAATAAGCCACCAGCCTCTGTTTCAGGCACCATTTCTCAGGGAGAACCCCTTTGAGCAAATGGTTGATGCATTTAAATCTTCCTTACCTCTTATCACTCCCATCATCACTAATATTGTCCATCAAACCATTGATGAGAGGATTTCGTCAAATCTTCAAACCCTTGCGGATGATGCTGTGTCAAAGAAACTTTCTGACATTCAAACCCCTGAACCCAATGCAACCAAAAAGGGGGAGTCTAAGTCAGTGAAAGAAGATAAAAGAAACAGAGTTGAAGAGGAAGAAGCCAAAGAGAATAAAGGAAAAAGATAATTACTTACAAGAGAAAGAAAAGTGCTGCTGAACAGACTGAGGATGAGAAGAAGTTGGAGGAAATGATCAAAGAAGCTGATGAGCAACACAGCAGATCCATGGATAGGATTATTGATCAGCTCTTCAGACAAGGTTTTGACACTGCCAAACTTGATTCTGAGATCAGAAAGCTAGAGATTCAGGAGATTGAAAATAAATGGGCAAGCTACAATGAGAAAGAAAGGGAAAGATTGGAGGCTATGATCAGATTCTTATCAAAACACTTGGGAAGACCTATCATTGAAGTAAAGTCATGGTCTAGAGACAGTATTTTGGAGATAACCACCAAAATCTGCTCTTCTGGAACCTTCAACAAAGGTCTGATCATAGAAGCTCTAGATGAAGCTGATGCTGGGAAAAGGTCTGACATGGCTAAGTTATCCAAAGCCACCCTCACAACCAAAATGATAGAGCAGCCTTTACAATCTCCCTTACCAAAACAACCCTCAAAATCAACCTCACAACTTCCAAAACAATCAACCTCACAACCCTCAAAACAACCAACCTCACAATCATCAAAACAACCAACCTCACAACCCTCAAAACCAACTCCTTTACCCAAGAAACCCACTCAATCTACCACCAGTGATGCACCTAAGAGAAAGAGAAGGGTGTTGAGGATGGAAGAAGAAGATGATGATGATGAGGAGGATAGTTTGCCAATCTCTGCTGTGATTAAGATGAAGAAACCTGAGCCTAGGAGTCAACCAACAACAATCACTCCTGATACTCAAAGGCAAATGGTTAAGGTGAAGATTGAAGAAGAAGAACAGCAGAAACAACATGATGAGCAGCTGTTAAGGATGGTTGATAAGGAATTTCCTAAGTCTTCATCCATACAAACAATGAAGATACATGCTCAGAGGTTGTATGCTCTCAGATTTACTTTTCAGTATCAGAAAGAGAGAGTAAGGATTTGGCCTGACCCCAGAGTTAGTGACAGGATTCATAAGAAAAATATCCCAAGTAGATACAATGGCCAAGTGAGAAAGACTGTTGATGCTGTGATAATGCTGGCCATTGTAGTGTCACCCTGGGAAATCCTTGATGATTTCAAGCAAGCTTACAAGACTAAGATGACCCCACAAACTTTGTTGGAAAACAAAATGGTGAAGAAGGGGTTAATTTACAAGAAGCTTGAAGAAATCAGAAGAAATGAGCTCCAGTTGTTACTTGAAGGTACTCATCCTGATGAGTTTGCTTACAGAGAAATAACAACTGTGGAGCTGAAGAATGGAAAGACTGTGAGATATTTGTCTGAGTACTATGGGCCTGAGTTCTTCTTTGAGAGTGAAGCTGAAGAACTCACAATTGAAGATAAAGTTGTTCTTCTAGAGGCCTATGTCAGAGAGTCTTACAGACTCATCATTGGGAAGTAGGTTAAATGATTGGGGTAACAGCTCTGTGTCCAAATTCCCCAAGACATAGTTCCCATTCATCTTTTGCCAAACAATTTTTTTTAAACCTCTTCCTGGCCTGAGCTTGACTTGGTGATTTCTGAGCTGATCCAGAAAATATGCCTGCCAATAAGTGGGACTTCAATAAGCTTAAAGGTTTTGGCTGCATTGGTTCAGGGGGAGTTTATTGGACCAAAAGAACCAATGAGCCAGATCAGAAAAACCTTTAAGTCCCACAGACATCACAGCTACTGAAGAGATCTACATCAGCTGAAAACAAAGTCTGAAGACAAAGTCTGAAGACAAAGTCTGAAGATAAAAGGCTGAAGACAAAGTCTGAAGACATATGTTGAAGACAAAGTCTGAAGACCAAGTTCTCAGAAGTTGTCTCAAACAGCTGAAGTGTTTTACTTTCAGTAGTTGTAATGTTTTTACTTTTCAGTAGTTTCCTTACAGTAGTTTTATTATTGTAAAACATCTGAAGTTCTTACACTTCAGATGTTATAGTTTTAGTAGTTGTAATTTTGTTTTACACTTAGACTTTTTGTGAAGGCGTCCTCAGTTGTTGTGGACATCTTCAGTAGATTAGTTATTTTCAGTAGTTTGTTAAATCAGTTAGATGTCACTATCAAGTGACATCAGCTGACGTCACATTTCCTTATAAAAGGAATGTTGACCTAGTTTTTTTGCAACCGAAGCATTAGCGTGAATGAAAATATTCCATTGACAGAAAAGTTCTCTCTCTATAATCGTCATAGTGTGATTGCATATTCATACTTGTCTTGCATGAATTTGATCTTATTTCTGTTATATTCCGCTGCAAATTCAAATCTAATTGATCAAACTAGATCCGATCCTATCAGAACTCATACGCATGGTTCAGTCGTGTGGTTAAGCTATACGCACCCTTCAGTCGTGCGACTGAGGTTCATCAACCTGTCCATTCGCATGTTGTTCTGTCTGTTCAATTCAAATTCAATTTTTCACCAATTTTAAGTTTTAGACTTCGTGTTCTGGTTCATTAGACTCGCAATCCATTCGTTTAACACCTAACATCTTTAATTTCATTTGTTTACGTCGTGTAGTTAGGTTATTTTGTCACACAAGTCTCGGTTATTTCTAACAGGTCCGATGTCCAGATTTAGTGTAAATTGAATGATTTGGTAAGGTTTTGGCACCGCAAATTACCTGTAGAATCAATGTAAATGGTCAGTATGCAAGAATCGAGGGTTTATAGTGATCAAACGAAATTTGGGCAGAGTGACTTTAGTCGTGCGATTTAGGGTAAATTTGAGAGTGGTGAGTCTCTGCGACCGACTCTCTCTCTATTTATACTAAACCTAAATTCAATCGTACGACTGGGCTCATACGCACCTTTCATTCGGGCGAATGGGCCTCAGTCGTGCGATTGGTTCAGTCGCCACCCTTCAGTCGTCCGACTGGAACTCAGTCGTGCGACTTACTCATTCGTTCGCTCTTAAGCATCCGACTGGGCCGATCGTATGGCCATTCGGTTGAATGGTCCATACTCATGGTCCATTCGTACGAATGGCTCCCATTCGTATGATAAGTCCATACAAATGGTCCATTCGTGCGAATGGGTCATACTTATGAAATTTTCTGCCATTTTGACCATTTAACATTTAAACCCTTTTTACCTGTTGAAATAACATTATGAGCATTTGATCATCTCAGACATGACCATTTTAACTTGAAAACTTTTTATCACCTCAGACGTGATCCTTTTAAACACTTTGTCACCTCAGACGTGACCCATTTATCTTTTGAAAAACATATGTGGTCATCTCAGACATGACCCTTTTTGGTGAGTTAATCCCATACTGAATTTCATGTTGTAGTCCGACAAACAAACAAACTGAAATAACTAAATAACTAGAAAATTAAACTAAAGTACAAAAATTAGACTTGTTTTTGACTTTTTGTGAGGGATAAATCCTAAGATAGAAATCTACTGGATTCGGTTCCGGAATAGGCAGCTTCTATTTAGTTCGACCTGGACCAATTCAATTTTGGAATCATACAGGCAAGTCAAATCATTTGGGACTTGTTATCAACACCTTTTGATGATCAATTCTTGGTTTTCATCCAAAGTCGTTAGTGTTGATACATGTGTACCTAGATCATGATATGAATGTAATAGGTCTTGTTTGTCTTAAACTGATGTAATGTTTGGAATATTAATGAAATGAGATTGGTTGTTTGTGATTTATAATGTTTAATATTTCATTAATGAGTCGATGTTGAATTGGTTAAATAGGTTTGTGATTGTTTGAATTGATACTCATAATGTTATATTAATGAATACATTCAAACTTAACAAAATGAAGTTCTCATGCGAATGGCCCATACGAATGGACCATACGCATGAATAACTCCATACGAATGACTCAGTCGCACGACTGAACCAGGAGACTGGATCAGTCGTATGATTGTAACATAAGATTGGCTCAATCGCACGACTGAACACTCAGTCGTGCGGATGGATCAACCGCATGGTTCAATCGCACGTCTGAACCATACTAATGGTTCATTCGCCCGAATGAACAATACTAACCTATAAATACCACCCAATTCGTGGAAAAACGTAAGCATTCATTCTATTTCGACTCCAGACGTACCCTAGCCATCCAGAAGCCTCCAAGTTCATACTCCAAGTTCATAGAACGCTGTAGATCGATTCCTAATCGATTCTTAACGTTTGATTCAATACTTTATTGATTCTACGTGCGTTCTCACTGATTGGATCGCCAATCAAATAGGATTCCGCACTATTTGGTTTGGTTTACACGTTAATCGGTTGGTATTTCGTTCAAATACCAGATCCTAACAAGTGGTATCAGAGCTTTGGCTCTTGATTATGTGTGATTCAATACTTTATTGATTCTAAGTGCGTTCTCACTGATTGGATCGCCAATCAAATAGGATTCCGCACTATTTGGTTTGGTTTACACGTTAATCAGTTGGTATTTCGTTCAAATACCAGATCCTAACAGGCACTCAGGTAGTTGATCATGTTTTGTCTGTCTGTTTCTTTGTCTACCTGAGGTTCTTGTGTAGATGTCATAGTCTCTTGCACAGGGCTTTCTTGAACTGGGGAGAGAGTAGGAGCATGCTTGTATAGACTTTTCTGTCTCTTCTCCTCTTTGAATTGGAGAAGTAACCTTGCATCCTCTTTTTCTTTCATCTCTCTGGACACTTCCATGTCAGCTAGTTCATTTAGTTGCTCTAAGGGGAGAGAAATAATCTCATCTATGTCATAGTTCCTAGTGTGCAGGTAAGTAATCCTGACTGCCCTCAACTCCTCAACTTGAGTGTTTGGTCTGGGGGCAGCCCTAGTTGCAGCTTGCATAAAACCTGAAGACCCAGAGGAACTTTCTCCCCTTAGCTTCCTCTTCCTCTCTCTCTCCTCCTCCTCAATTTCCTCAGGAGTCAAAATCCTTTTCCCTTTGTCACCCACAGACCTTTGTGACTCAGGGTGGATAAAGGTTTGGCCTTCATTGCTTTAGTGTAGCATCCATGCTCTGGCCAGAGAGAGGTTGTGAGACACCTTCACCAGCAGGTGTTTCACCGAGGGAATGAATTTCTGAAGCAGTTGTTGGTGTGACAGGGCTCTCAGGCTCTATCACTAGGCCTTCAGCCAAGGTTTTCCCTTTGAAGCTAATCTCAGGGTCTGCCTCAGCATCCAGTTGACCAATGACATTACCTGATTGCCTTTGTCTCCTTCTTAGGCTGAACTCTTCAGTAATTCTGTCTTGAATTCTGAGTGCTAACCTGTCAGCTTGTCTTGATTTGCTTGGATTGACAAGTGGCATGTTGACCAGATCAAGACCTTAATAGTAGTTCAAGGTTTGAAAATCAAATACTTCTTGTTGCCCTTGAACTCTGTGAAGAATAAGGGCTCTTCTATTAGCATCATACCTCCACCCAATGATGTAGTTTGAAGTTCCTTGAGGTGGGGATGACATAGCCCTTAGTATACATTCCTCAAAGAGACTCCTGATGATAGAGTCTATAGAGTCCACATTAATGTGAACTTGAGGAAGTTGCTGAGTATGCACAATTTCAAGTGAGGTTGGTGAGTCCTCAATGTCCATACTCTCTGAAGAACTCCCAGGTTCTGTGTCTGTAATGACTTTCTCCCCTTTTTTGGTAGCATCACCCTCTTGCATAGGTGAGCTAGAGGTTAGGTTAACCACATTCACAGGTTCTTGTGTTCCTGGTTGAACTCTTCTTAAAGGTCTCCCAGCTAGTTTTTCCCTGAGATAAGATATCTCAAGTTACTGATCATTGACCCTGTTGTGAAGGGTAGTCACCTGAGATTCAAGGTGACTAACCTTAGAGACTAAGTAGGAGCATGTTTTTGACAGTTTTTGCACCTTTAGTCTCAGATTCCCCTCTTCTTCATCAGAAGAATCATTGGGGATGAGATGATTGGACCAAAGTCCTCTCTCTCACCACCAGCTTCGGGTTCTTAGCTGCTGGATTTCCTCTACTCATTGACATTCTCAGTTGAGATGTCAATGGACTGAGTTGCCATGGTTAAGGTCTTAATAATGTAATTACTTTCAAAAGTGAGAGCCTCTTCCATATGGATATCCTGAACAGGTTCAGAAGTATCCACCTCAGTTATAGGTGACTGATGTGGGCTAGACTGAGGAGACTCAGGAGTACTCATCTCTCTTTAAGTAGGGGAAGAGAAGAGAGACTCATGGTACTCACTGAAACCTAAGTCTTCATAAATATAGAATGAAAGGTTGTGAATGGGTTGATTTAGATCTAAAGGCTGGGGATGGTAACTGTCCCCTGAAGGTTGTTCACTTGAGTGTTGAGACTCAGAGTGAAGGCTTAAGGCAGTTGGGCTTGTGAGCTCATCAGGGTGAGCATGAGGAACCTCAGTTCTGATTGTTAAAGAAATGTGAGTGGTTTGCTCCTCAGGGTAAGTGGGAGCTCTAATGTCCACTTCCTCCTGTATAGGTGAGTATATGGGGACCTGCACAGACTCAATAGCTTGAGCAGGGGTTTGTTTGGATTTTCTTTGGTAGGTGAGGATGACTTGAGGCCTTTTTGGTGGTAGAGAGGTAGAAGGTGTGGGTTCAACACTAGCTTGTGTTGCTAGGTTGTCACCTTGAGCAATGAGCTCTAACATTTTGGGGACAAGGGCTGTTTCTACCCCTAAGAAGCCTACAGTTGGCTTCTTCATGATTTTAAAGATGCCGGGCTTCATCTATCCCAATTTAAAAATATTGTCTGTTTCCCTCAACTGTGAGCCTAGTTCACAGTTGAGAATGTGTTGAACATATCTAGGAAACATATAATACTCTAAGGAGTCCAAGTTAGCAAGCAAATTTGTATAAACAAATTAAGAGTACCTGAACTTGACCCCTTGAACCATTCCATGCACTATGAAGGAGAGATCCTCAGGAATCTGGTCCCACCCTCCATGCTTGTTTGACAAGCTGTGGATAACCACATGGAGTGGGTATTTCCACTGGGATGAGACCTTCCCTTTCCTGAAGGTCTTTACAGAGAAATCTCCCTCATAGCCCATCTGCTTAAAGGAATGATTGACAGCTTCCTTTGGGAAGGACAACTCACCTTCTTCATCATCCAGCTGCAAGTGAGTGTTGATGATGGCCGGAGTGATGAAGATTGTCCTCCCTTGCACTGTGACAGACAGTGCCTTCTCCCCGTCCATGATGACCTCTTGACAGGTCTTCCAAAATTCAAGCAAATGATCCTCATAGAGAGTAGGATCAATGGTTAGGGAGGTGAAGTAATTTAATAAAGCTAAGGGAACTGGAAAATCTCTGAGAAACTATCATCTTTCTCAGAGCTTAACAGAGCAACCTGGTTGTGTTGCCTGTGAAGTTGCATGAAGAAATCTGGGTTGTTTCTGCGGTTAAGGTTGGCCATTTTAGAAGCTTAAGGATGAAGAAAGATGAAAAGCAAAGGCGGTTTGGGAATTAGGTTTGAGGAATAGTAGAATTGAAGAAGATAGTGAGGGAGAGGGGGAACCGTTGGGTATTTATGTGAAAAGGATTTAAAACAAAGTTAATGAAAGATGATAAACTTTGAAATCCGAATGTCGGTCCCACCTCTTAAAAAGTAGTTTACTTTTGCTCAAACTGTAGTTTTCTTGGAATTCGAAAAGCTTTCGAAGGTAAATTATCTTTGTAAGTTTTAATGAAAAACTTTCGAAGCTATAATGACTTCAGAAGAATTTTCTGAGAATCTTGAAAATTTTGTTTCGGAAGAGAATAAAAACTTGAATGCTTTGTATGTAAAACAACAAAGCTTCCGAGAGTTAATTTTGCTTCGGAAGAAAAAAGTCCTTGAAAGCAAATAAGTGTCTGAGACATGTATTTAAGCTTCGGAAGATAGATTGAAACCTCTTCCGAAGGTAAAATTCCTTAGACAGTTATTTATTTTGAAGACATGATTTTCTTCCGAAGATAAAAATATATCTTCCGAAGGATCAGAAAATTTTCAAGAAACTAAGGAAAATTTTCAAAAATGTTTTTTTTTATCCAAAGAAAACATAAGCTTATGAAAGTGATGAACTAGACAACTTAGGACACACATATTTTAAAAAATAATTAGAATTAGTTTTAAGAAAAATCTATTCAAAGTTAATCATCCTAATAGTTGATATTAGATATTTAAATCTCTGTTCATCAAAAGCTTTTGTAAACAGATCAGCATATTATTCATCTGTATGAATTTGACTAGTTTAATTAATCCCTTTTTATAGTTATCTCTTATTTAGTGATACCTGATATTGATGTGTTTGGTCCTTGAGTGCTGCACAGGGTTCTCTGAGATAGAGATAGCACTATTGTTGTCTATGTGAATGGGAGTCTCCTTGAAGTTAAATCCATAGTCCAGCATCTTATTTTGAATCCAAAGCACTTGAGCACAGCAACTTGCAGCAGCAATGTATTCAGCCTTAGCAGTTGATGCAGACACACAGGATTGTTTCTTGCATTGCCATGAGACAGCCCTTCCACCAAGGAATTGACATCCCCTAGATGTAGACTTTGCAGTCATATTGTAACCACCATAATCACTATTTGTATAAGCATATAGATTGAAGTCAGGATTCTTTGGATACCATAAACCAAGTGTTGAAGCACCTTTGAGGTATCTTAGAATCCTCTTGACAGTGATGAGGTGAGACATCTTAGGGTTGGCTTGATATCTTGCACAAATGCATGTAGCAAACATGAATAAGATACATAAGAGACCCAATCATAGCCCTGTATAAGTGTTCATCTACACACTCCCCCTCAAGATCAGGTCCAAGGGAGTGATTTCTGGCTATGGGTGTCTTAGCAATCTTACAATCAGGCATGTTGAACCTCTTGAGTATGTCCTGAACATACTTTGACTGACTTATGAAGATACCATCTTCAACTTCCTTCACTTGAATTCCTAGAAAGAAATTGAGTTCTCCCATTGCACTAATTTCAAATCTGTCTTTCATCAGCTTCTCAAAGTCTTTGCAGAGCTTGGATTAGTTGAACCAAAGATGATGTCATCTACATACACTTGAACTAGCAATATGTCATTTCCCTGTCCTTTGATGAAGAGAGTTCCATCTATAGTACCTATCCTATATCCATGTTTGCAAGATACTGAGACAATGTCTCATACCATTTCCTGGGTGCCTGATGCAGCCCATAAAGAGCTTTGTCAAGCTTGCAGACATAATCAGGATGATCAGGGTCTACAAAACCAGGTGGCTGTTTGACATACACTTCTTCATCAATCACTCCATACAGAAAAGCACACTTCACATCAAGTTGAAAGACCTTGAAGTTCTTGGATGCAGCAAATGCCAGGAATATCCTAACAGCTTCTAGTCTCGCTACAGGAGCAAAAACATCAGTGTAGTCAATCCCTTCTTCTTGTGTGTATCCTTGAACAACTAGTCTAGCCTTGTTCTTGATGATAATGCCTCTATCATCCTTCTTATTCCTAAACACCCATTTGGTTCCAATGGTAGTCTTCCCATGAGGAAGAGGACAAAGGTTCCAAATTTTTACCTTTTGAATTGAAGCAAGAAATAAGTATAATTAGTTTTAAGAAAAACTTATTCAAAGTTAATCATCCCAATAGCTTATATTAGATATTTAAATCTCTGTTCATCAAAAGATTTTGTAAACAGATCAGCATATTGTTCATCTGTATGAACTTTGACTAGTTTAATTAATCCCTTTTCATAGTTATCACTTACTAAGTGATACCTGATATTGATGTGTTTGGTCCTTGAGTGTTGCACAGGGTTCTCTGTGATAGAGATAGCACTATTGTTGTCTATGTGAATGGGAGTCTCCTTGAAGTTAAATCAATAGTCCAGCATCTAATTTTGAATCCAAAGCACTTGAGCACAGCAACTTGCAGCAGCAATGTATTCAGCCTCAGCAGTTGATGCAGACACACAGGATTGTTTCTTGCATTGCCATGAGACAACCCTTCCACCAAGGAATTGACATCCCCTAGATGTAGACTTTGCACTCATATTGAAACCACCATAATCACTATCTGTATAAGCATATAGATTGAAGTCAGAATTCTTTGGATACCATAAACCAAGTGTTGAAGCACCTTTGAGGTATCTTAGAATCCTCTTGACAGTGATGAGGTGAGACATCTTAGGGTTGGCTTGATATCTTGCACAAATGCATGTAGCAAACATGATATCAGGGCTGCTAGCAGTAAGATACATAAGAGACCCAATCATAGCCATGTATAAGTGTTTATCTACACACTCCCCCTCAAGATCAGGTCCAAATGAGTGATTTCTGGCTATGGGTGTCTTAGCAATCTTACAATCAGTCATGTTGAACCTCTTGAGTATGTCCTGAACATACTTTGACTACCTTATGAAGATACCATCTTCAACTTGCTTCACTTGAATTCCCAGAAAGAAATTGAGTTCTCCCATTGCACTCATTTCAAATCTGTCTTTCATCAGCTTCTCAAAGTCTTTGCAGAGCTTTGGATTAGTTGAACCAAAGATGATGTCATCTACATACACTTGAACTAGCATATGTCATTTCCCTGTCCATTGATGAAGAGAGTTCCATCTATAGTACCTCTCCTATATCCATGTTTGCAAAGATACTCAGACAATGTCTCATACCATTTCTTGGGTGCCTGATGCAGCCCATAAAGAGCTTTGTCAAGCTTGCAGACAAAATCAGGATGATCAGGGTCTACAAAACCAGGTGGCTATTTGACATACACTTCTTCATCAATCACTCCATACAGAAAAGCACACTTCACATCAAGTTGAAAGACCATGAAGTTCTTGGATGCAGCAAATGCAAGGAATATCCTAACAGCTTCTAGTCTCGCTACGAGAGCAAAAACATCAGTGTAGTCAATCCCTTCTTCTTGTGTGTATCCTTGAACAACTAGTCTAGCCTTGTTCTTGATGATAATTCCTCTATCATCCTTCTTATTCCTAAACATCCATTTGGTTCCAATGGTAGTCTTCCCATGAGGAAGAGGACAAAGGTTCCAAACTTTTTGCTTTTTGAATTGAAGCAACTCTTGTTGCATAGCTTCAACCCAACTTACATCCTTTAGAGCCTCATCAACTTTCTTTGGCTCTATCTGGGATAAGAAACAAGATTGAAGACAAACATTTGCTTCATGGGTTTGTCCTATTGTTCTTACCCCTGTGACAACATCTCCAATGATATTTGTGGTGGGGTGAGACTTGTGGATCCTAAGCTGAGGGATCACAGCAAGTTGCTGAAAAAGATCTAAATATGAGAAATTTAGATCTGGCATAGATGATTCACCCTCCACATCACCACACTTATCAAGATTGACTTGATCCAATGAGTGTGTGACATCATTGATGTTGTCATCTACAGATTATTGAGGCAGGTACAATCTTATCAATTATTGAGGCAGGTGTTTTGCATGAAGATGTATCAGTAAGGTTGTACTTCTTCAATATTTGATGTATGTACTTCTCTTGATTGATGAAAATACCATCTGTCTTCTAATGAACTTGTAGTCCAAGAAAGAAAGTTAATTCTCCAATTGAACTCATTTGAAACTCAAATTTCATTAACTCTTCAAAGCTTACACACAATCTCTTGTTAGTTGATCCAAATATAATATCATCAACATAAATTTGAACAACTAAGAGATCTTGATGTTTTTGTTTGAGAAAGAGAGTCTGATCAATAGTTTCTCTTTTATAGTCATGTTTCATCAAGAAAGATGATAATGTTTCATACCACTTTCTTGGTGCTTGATGCAGTCCATACAAAGCTTTGTCAAGCTTGTATACCCTATGAGGGTAATCACGATCTTCAAAACCAGGAGGTTGAGCTACATAGACTTCTTCATCAATTTTTCCATATAAGAAAGCACATTTGACATCCATTTGATAGACAGTGAATTTCTTATATGATGCATAGGCTAGGAATACTCTTATGGCTTCAGTTCTTGCAACTGGTGCAAACACTTCAACGAAGTCTATCCCTTCTTCTTGAGTATATCCCTGTGCAATTAGCCTTGCTTTGTTTCTCACAAATATACCTCTGTCATCTAGTTTATTTTGAAAAGCCACCTTGTGCTAATAGAATATTGACCTTCAGGTAGATCAACTAGATTCCAGACTTTCTGCTTTCTGAATTGTTGAAGCTCTTCTTGCATAGTTTCAATCCATCTATTATCTTGTAGTGCAGCTGTTATGTTTGGAGGAACCACTTGTCAAAGAAAACAAGTGAAAAGACAGATGTTTGCAGCTCCACCTTGGCTTCTTGTTGTTCTTTTATCAAGATCATCAATAATGTTGTTTATTGGATGAGTCTTATGAATTCTTGTTGTTGGAGTAGATTCAACTGGAATAGATGATTCCAAGTTAGTCATATTCATTGATGCAGATGGATCCAATCCAGCTGATGAATTTAGGAAGTAATCAAAGTGTTCCTCCTGTTCATCATTGGGTATGGAGTGATCTTCCTGAGTTTGAACACTAGGTGCATCATTAATATCTTCCGTAGGAACTTCTCCAGATGTATTTTGAGCTTCCGTAGGAGTTACAGGAACATCTACGGATGGGATTTGTTGAGCATCTACAATGTTTTGAATATCTGCTGATGTAGAGGGAACATCTGCTTATGCAATATTCATATCTCCGGATGCAGAATGCACATCTGCGGATGCAGAGGTAGCAGCTGCTAATGAAGTGTTTTAATCTGAAGATGTAGATCCATTAGGCTGGTCTTGTGCTGCATCAACTGCATTATGCAGATTAGTTGTAGTTCCTTGTTCCATGATACTTGAAGTTTGTATTCTTGGAGGATCAGCAGATAAGGACACTTCATTCATGTTTGGAGGAAAAAATGGATAACATGTATCCATAGAACTTGCATTGTTCAAATAACCAGAGTTAAATGAGTCTATTAGTGCATCTATATCAAACAACCATGATGATCCTTTAACAAATTTAGGAAATAAGGATTCATCAAATGACATATTAGGAGTTTCTTCAACAATGTTATGTTGTGGAATGTAGATCCTATAAGATTTAGATGTTGAAGAATATCCAACAAAGAAACCATCATAGGCTTTTTTTGAAAATTTTCCCAATTGTTCTTTTGTGTTTAAAACAGATACATGACACCCAAAAGCTTTAAGATATCCTATGTAAGGTTTTCTTTAAATAAAAGCTCATAAGGTGTTTTATTATGTTCTTAGACAATCAATGTCCTATTTTGAACATTGCATGTTGTATTCACTGCTTCAGCCCAAAAGGTGATTGGCAATTGTGAATCAGCTAGCATTGTTCTTGCTGCTTCAATAAGTGTTTGTTTCTTCTTTCAGCAACTCCATTATGTTGTGGAGTTCTTGGTGCACTGAATTGTCTTGCAATGCCTTTATTCCTGCAAAAATAATCTAAGTCAGTATTAACAAATTCAGTCCCATTGCCACTCCTGAAAATTTTAACTTTTAAATCAAGTTGATTCTCAATCTTGATTACAAAGTCCATTAATGTTTCTGATGTTTCACTCTTTTGTTTTAAGAAAAAGACCCATGTGAATCTAGTGAAATCATCCACTAACACTAAATAATATTGCCTCTTTCCAATGCTCATCACATTAGTTGGACCAAACAGATCCATGTGAAAGCAATTTGAGTGGTGTAGTGTTTGTATTGATAATTTTGGATTTATGAGACACTCTATGTTGTTTTCTTTTATAACATGAAGGACAATGGTTTGAACAATAAAACTCTTTCTCTGGTAATCCAACGACTAGGTCATTTTTCACCAATTTGTTCATGTTCTTCATGTTAGAATGAACAAGCCTTCTATTCCACAATTGAGATTCATCTTTTGATGACTTAGATAGTAGCATGTTTCATGTCTTGTGAGTGTAGTGTTGTTCATATCTAAAACATATGTGTTTTCTTTTCTTGATTCTTTAAGAAGGATCCATTCTTCTGGAACTGAAAAACTTGGCTTAAGAATGTAACAATTAGTGTTACAAACAATGTGGTATAATTTTGATCACAAATTTGAGATACACTCAATAGATTATACTGCAAATTTTCACAATAATTTACTTTCTCAAACTTGAGTACACCATTAGTTAACATTCCTTCACCAACTATTTTACCTCCCTTCTTATCCCCACCAAATGCCACATATGAGGCATTTTTATGCTTGAAGTCATGAAGAAGTGAACACTTTCCTGTCATATGTCTGAAACAACCACTGTCAACATACCACTTATTGTCAGCTCTCCAAGATTGTTCCTGCACACAGAAAGAAATCAATTAGAATTGACAACCCAAGCCTTAATGATCTTGGGTTTGCCAGTGGTGTTTAAAATTGTTACTCCTTCATGAATAAGTCTTGAAGTTTCAGTATTAATTTTAGTTTTAGTTGGTTCATTCTGAGCTGTTTGAGGTGAGGATGATTCTGTTGAAGATGAGGTTGTTGAATTAGGTTCTAGTTTCTCAATCTCTTCTTCATTCACCTTATTTTTGTTGGTTTGATTCTTTGGTTTGATAATGAATCTTGGTTGCTAAAAGTTTCATTATCTTTTGATTTTGAATGAGGTACATGAGTTCCCTTTTTAAAATTATCAAAGAAAGCATCATCAGCATTTGTTTCTTTTTCAGTCAAATCCACCCTTTTGTGAGGTGTTTTGGATTACTGAAATGCTATTCTTTTCTTCAAATGTTGAACATCAGAGGATGTTTTCTCTTTTGGTTTTGGCTTTTGTTTTTGTTTCTGCTTCTTAGTTTTTGAATCTTTTCACAATCAGTATATTGAGAGTATGATTCAGCTTTATCAGATTGTTTCTTCTTTGTGCTCTTTGTCTTGTTCTTTTTGTTGAAATAACATTCCTGAGTTGAATGGTTATTTTGTTACAAATAGCACAATGTTTGTTGAAGTAGCATTCAGAAGTCATGTGATTGTTCATATTGCAAATAGAACAATAACTAATGAAGTAACAATCTTCAGTGTTGTGGTTTTTTATATCACACCATTTGCAATACAATTCATCTGATTCTTTGTCAGAATCAATTACTTTCTTCTTCTTTGTCAACTTTTTAGGTTTTGCATCCTTCTCCAATTTTGTAGTTGATTTATCCTTTTTCAGCTTTTGAGGCTTGATTTGTTTGCTGCTAATTTTTCCTTCCGCAGATCATCTACTGAATTAGTAGATTTGGTTTTCCGCTGATCTTCTACTGAAGAAGGTTTCTTATTCCGCTGAAAATCTGCTAATTGTTTCTTCTTTCCTTTTTCTACGGAAGATGTGTGTACTTCCTTAAAATTCTTTTCTCATCTCATTCCATCTTTCACTCCATCAAATATGTCTTTATCTAATGAAAGAATTACCTCTTCATCTGAAACTAGTACCAGTGGAACTAGTTCTACTGGTACGTCGGACGAACATTCATCTATTTTTGTAAATAATAATTCTTGTTCAAATAAACTTCGACCTCGTGGCATGTATGAGACATTTAGTGACATTGATTCTAGTATATCTGAATGTGATGAGGAAATTATCATTGATCATATTTTTACCTCATCACATCACAGACCTAGACACAAACCTTATTGTTTCAGGTGTGGTCAAGAGGACCATCTTGTCAATAGTTGTCCTACATTGCTTCATAGTCATCTTAATAGGAACTGCTTTGGAAATAAATTAACAAAATTGGTTAATAATTTCTTTTGCAAAAAATCTGCTTCATCTAAAGATAAAGTTGTTCAATCTTGGGTTCCTATTACACCTGGTTAATTGGTTCATTATTTCATTTCAGGAGTCATCCACTAAGATTGTAAACAGCTTGTGGCATGTAGATAATGGTTGCTCCAAACATATGACAGGGCTGAAAGACTTGCTGACCAATTATCGGATTATTGATGGAGGATATGTTGCTTTTGCTGGTGACAAAAAGGGTGGAAAGATGATTGGGCAAGGAGAAGTTACCAATGGTTCTTTAACCTTGGAAAAAGTCAACTATGTTCTTGAGCTGGCATTTAATCTTCTGAGTGTTTCTCAAATCTACGATAAAGACATTCCAGTCTTGTTTAAATCTGATGAATGTCTATTTTTAAAATCAGAGATTAATATTCCAGATGATTTGATTCTTATGCGTGCTCCAAGAAAACATGACACATATCTTCTTGATATGAACTCCAGTGAGTCAAAGTCTACTGCAACTTGTCTTCTTTCTAAAGCTTCAACCTTTGAGTCTCTTTTATGGCATCATCGATTAGGCCATGTTAATTTTAAAATAATAAACAAATTAGTAAATAACAATCTCGTTAGAGGACTCCCTTCAAAAGATTTTTCTGTTAACGAAAAATGTATGGCATGTGCCAAGGGCAAACAACACAAGAAACCACATAAGCCCAAACTTGAAAATAGCATAACTAGTCCTCTCGAGTTGTTACATACTGATTTGTTTGGCCCAATTAGCGTTAAATCTATTGCTAAAAAATCATTTTGTCTTGTTGTTACAGATGATTTCTCCAAATATTCATGGGTGAGATTTCTTGCACACAAAGGAGAGGTTGCTGAAGAATTGCAGAAATTAATTCTTTCTATCGAAACAATCAGCAAGAGAAAGGTTATGGGTCTGAGAAGTGACAACGGCACTGAATTCAAAAATCAGATTCTTGATTCATTTTGTGCTCAAAAGGGGATTGTGAGACAATTTAGTGCTGCAAGGACACCTCAACAGAATGGTATAGCGGAACGAAAGAATCGCACTCTCATTGAAGTTGCACGTACAATGCTGATAGAATCTTCGTTACCCATTATCTTTTGGGATGAAGCTGTAAACTGTGCTTCATATGTTCTAAACCAAGTGTTGATTGTGAAGGACAAAATGAAGAATGCTTATGAACTTTTTCATAAGAGGAAACCTCTAATTGACTTCTTTCGGCCATTCGGTTGCTCTTGCACTCTTCTGAATACTCAATCTCAAAAGACAAAGTTCGGTGTCGTATCTGATGAGTGTTACTTTGTTGGTTACTCTTCTTATCAAAAGGCCTATCGGGTTTATAACAAGAGAACATGTATTGTTCAAGAGTCATTCTATGTTGATTGGCAGGAGTCTAACTCTTCTGTTGTTCGATCTGAACCAGCATGGTTCTTTGACTTCGATACTGTGTTTAATTCTTTCAATCTTCTAGTTTTCAATGATGATGCGTCCACTCCAAATGCTCAAACCAATATTATCTCCTCCACTCCATCACCTGTCCATTCCAACTCGTCAGCAAATGATGCCATTTCAGCTAATGTTAGTTCATCTTCTCCATTGCTTGATCTGGCACCAACACCTGATTCTTCTTCACCAACATCTCTTCCAACATCTCTTCCTTCATCACCTACATCTATCCCTTCACAACCTATTCCATCTCTCTCTCCCTCATCTAATCTTTCACAATTTGTGAGCGAAACTTCTCCAAACACCTTCCCTTCAGACACCGACTACAAAACTTTGAAAGATCATCCTCTTGATAATGTTATTGGATCTATCACTGATGGTGTTCGGACGCGAAGTCAATCTGGTTTGATTAATATCTGCCTCTTCTCTTGCTTCATCTCTCAAACTGTCCTGAAAAATGTGCATGCTGCTCTACTGGATCCATGCTGCTCTACTGGATCCATGCTGGGTGGTGTCAATGCAATTGGAGCTTCAACAATTTAGAAAACTTAAAGTTTGGACCTTGGTTGACTTGCCTCCCAACAAATGCCCAATTGGTACAAAATGGGTGTTTAAGAACAAACCGGATGATCGTGGTGTGGTGGTGCGTAACAAGTCTAGACTAGTTGTGCAAGGTTTTGCTCAAGAAGAAGGGATTGACTATACTGAAGTCTTTGCTCCAGTCGCCCGTCTTAAAGCAATTAGGATTTTTCTTGCTCATGCTGCTCATAAACAATTCAAGGTCTATCAGATGGATGTCAAGTGTGCTTTTCCCTACGGAGACATTGATGAGGAGATATATGTGTGTCAACCACCAGGTTTTGAGGATCCTGACTTTCCCGATAAAGTCTTTAAGCTTGACAAGTCTCTGTATGGTCTTCATCAAGCACCTAGGATCTGGTATGAGACCCTAACACAGTATCTCTTAAACAATGGTTTCTCTCGCGGTACCATCGATATGACTCTCTTCAAAAAGGAAGTGAATGGTGAAATGCTTTTTGTCCAAGTTTATGTTGACGATATTATTTTTAGATCTACCAATTCACTATTATGTCGGGAGTTCGAAGAAATGATGCGTCAACGGTTTGAAATGAGTATGATGGGAGAAATGTGCTTCTTTCTTGGTTTACAAGTTGAACAAAAGCAAGAAGGAATTCTTATTCATCAGGAGAAGTATATTAAAGAAATCTTGAAGAAATTCAAGATGGACGACGCCTCTCCTGAGATGACTCCCTTTACTGCTCAGACTTGTCTCACTCCTGATGAGAACGGGAAACCAGTTGATCCTCATCTCTATAGATCTATGATCGGTTCCCTCATGTATCTTACAGCAAGTCGTCCTGATATCACTTTTGCTGTCGGATACTGTGCTCGATATCAGTCGGCCCCAAAAGAGTCCCATGAGAAAGCTGTCAAGAGAATATTTCGTTATCTCAAAGGCTCATCCCGTTTAGGTCTATGGTATCCATATGAAGGGAATTTTGATTTACATGCTTATTCTGACAGTGATTCTGATGGTTGCAGGTTAAACAGAAAATCAGTGTCCGGAGGGTGTCAATACCTGGGAAACTGTCTGTGTCATGGCAGAGCAAGAAACAGACCACTGTCTCTCTTTCTACATGAGAAGCATAATACATTGTTGCCTCTAGCTGTTGTTCCCAAGTTCTTTGGATACAACACCAAATGATTGACTACGGAATTAACTTCCTCCACACGCCGTTGTTTTGCGACAACGAAGCAGCCATTGGGATTGCAAAAAATCCTATTCATCATTCCCGAACCAAGCATATCGAAACATGGATTCATGCAATTCGTGATGCTCAAGAAAAGGGTTTTATCGATATTATACCCATTGACACAAAAAAAATCAAAAGGCAGATATTTTCATAAAAACTTTTGATAAACCCCGTTTTTATGAATTGATCTCTATGCTCGGTTAATATCCTTTTAAACCTCCATTCAAAAAAATTATAAAAAAAATAATTAAAAAAATAATAATAAAAAAATGAAATAAAAATATATATATAATAATAATTATTATTATCATTATCACCATAATAATATTTATCTTTTAAAATAAAATTTTGGGGGAGCATTACAATAATCTGGGTGTTAATTTTGAATGACGATAAATGATTTTATATTCTCTGGATATGTTAATTTTTGCATGATTGGTACTTAAAATGAGAAATGATAGTAACTGATGCTGGTCTCTGTTTTACATTTTTTTTATTGAATATTAAAGTCAAGAAAACAAACAGATTTTTTAACGATATGCTTGGTAGGCTCTGCCTGAAGAATAAAGTATACAGCAGCAATATGATTTAAATTAAAATTCCTGCTTAAGGATGTCTGGTTTTACACGATCATTTTGGCTTGCACGAAAACTGAGTCCCAGCAAAAAGTGGATTGAGAATTGATCTTTGGCTCTTGTTCTGTACATTTGTGTCTTGTACTTGTGCTAATCTCCTCTGCTGTACGGAAGTACTGACATGGAGTGATGATCTCCTTTGCTGTACGATAGTACTGACCTGGAGCTCTCATCGGCACATGAATAAATGGTCATCTCCTTTGTTATACGTGAGTATAGACCTGGAGCTCTCACCATTTTGGTCTAAGTTGTGTCAAATCATCTAAATGATGAATTCTCACAGATGGAAATTCTCTGTTAATAATTATTTGCTCACATACTCAAAGCCTTGCTCAATAAAGATCGTAGCAAAATTCAAGAAATCCTGAGGTTGGGTGAGGGTTTTTGCCAAATGATTGTGGGGTCCTAACATTCTAAAGCATCTAATCGAACCTTAACAAATCATATGTTGTTTGTTGAAAAAGGATAAGGCATGGGTTTAAGTGGACAAATATATCAGCAATCGTTATTGATCTGTTTCTGAATTTCAACAGCTCCTTTGCAGATTGTGATCAAATTCAGCTATCACTATGATCTCATTGCCGGTCAATGATTAAAGTCATCTTTGTGCTAATGCATATCTCGAGGATGTGATCTCTGATTGATTTAGATCTCAGTGCTTGAAGTTAATAAAAAAAGGCAAAACTATACTTTCACTCTCTGTTTCGCTAGACGAAATTGCAATTTTGCTCAGCTCTCTGATTTTGTGCAAAGTCAATTTTGATCTGTGTATCACTTGGCGAAATTGCAGCATCGCTTGGCGAAACTGTAAATTCGTTACGCGAAACTATATGCTATATAGGTCATTTTGCGAAATTATAACCTTACACTTTCGCACTTTCGTATATTTCCTATTCTTAGGGCTTTACCGTGACCATTTCTTACGAAATCCTGATTTTCAATTGTTGTTTATGATTGTTGGTTGATTTCTGTTCGCAAGTGAGTCTCGAACTCAGGACTTTCTTATAATCTTGTTAACAATAACACATTCTAAGTTTTTTTGGTTGTGTCTCTTCGGTGTCTTCATGTCATTAAAAACAAAGTGAAACTAATGCAGACTAGTTAACTCTACCGCATTTGTTTCAAAGAAGTATACATAAAAGGTTTAAAGTGTTAAAAACCTATGCGGACAAAAGTGTTCAACCGCATTTGTTTATGTGGTAAACTTTTATACTGCCGTATTTCTTTTTACTCATCTGCATTTCCTAAATGTGGTTGACATCAACACTTAGAACTACTTTGTGTATCAAAATGAACAAAATAATGTGCTTAATCTCTTCTGTCATGATGATGCATGAAAGTCAAGAAATACAGGCAAACTTTTGTTCTACCGCATTTGTTGAAGTATTATGTGATGCTAAGAATTGCTTTATCGCATTTGCTACAATGAACAAATGCTGGTGAACTTTGTTCTACCGCATTTGTTTAACATACAAATGCTGATAACTTTTGTTGAACCGTATTTGCTACAGTAAACAAATGTTGTTAAGTTTTTACACTTCCGCATTTGCTACAGTACACAAATGCTGATGAACAATTTCTTTACCGCATTTGCTACAGTGATGTTCTAATTTTGTCCGCATTTGTTTTAAAACTTGTAACATTTGCAAAAGTCATTAAATCGACTATATAAACCCAAATCAGAAGGTCATTTAATATTTTTCAAATTGAGAGACTTAAAAGTGCGACGAGCGGTCTTCACTATTCTTCATCCATCATCATCTCCATCACCCAAAAACCAAAAACCTTTGTTCTAAGATCCATTCACCCTAATATTCCTCAGCTTCGATTCATTACAACAGTAGTATTGAAGAAAAGGTGAAAATCTTCACTGTTCATAACCTAAAACCTTCGAACATTCATATCGGATGTTGAACTTAGAATATTAGGTCATGAAAGAAACATGAAAAATCAAACATATATTAAGGAATCATTGACATTTTCGACTGAAAAGAACTTGATAATTATGAGGATAAACAACAAACAAGTGATTTTCATGAATTTTGTTCATCTCATGAATAGGGTAACTCAAAAATTAAAATGTTGAAAACAAAAATTGATTCCAAGGATTGAAATGGGTTAAAATCAGAAAAGATGATAAATACAACCATGAATAACTCAATAAAATGATCATGCATCACTAAATCAGATTAGGTCAAATTTTTATGAAACAATACCTATGAACACTCAATTTTGACCGTGAAAAGTCAAACTGAGAAATTCATTCATATTTATGATAAACATTCTGATAATTATTATTCATCATTTTAATTCATATGCCTCTAATGCAGGTCACAATGGCTAACCTTACATGGAGCAAGCTCCATAATATCAGTGGTTATCTTGACCCTGATGTACCTAAGGCGGAAGGTTTAAGAGACATGATCAGATTCATCTTGACTACTAGAGTGGCTCATGCTGTTACTGTCAGACCTATTATCTATAAGAACTTCATAAGATCTTTCTGGGGAACTGCTGAAGTAACAGATATAGATGGTATAAGGACTCTTTCAGGAAGAATTACTGAAGATCACACTCTTGCCATCACTGAACAAACTGTGAGACAGTGTCTACAGTTTGGTGATGATGCAGACACTCCATTAGAGTTGGATGATGATGAGATTATGACCTTCTTTGCCAACATTGGCTATGAAGGAGGATATGAGGGAAAGCAGATAGTGAAAGGGTTAGTGGACTTGCAATGGAGATTCCTAATTCACATCTTCCAACACTGCTTGTCCAAAAGGAAGACTGGATGGAATGACATTCCTGTCACTACATTATCTGCTATATGTGCTCTGTGCACTAACCAACCATTCAACATGTCAGCCTATATTTTCAATGGTTTGGTTTCTAACATCCAAGAAAGCAGAAGACACATGTTCCTAATGTACCCAAGATTCATACAATGCTTCATCAATGAAGCATTTCCTGACATAGTGCCTGTGGGACCAGTGATGGATATTCCTCACTACAATGCAAAGTTCTACAAGTACATAAAGAAGAGAGATCTTAGGAATTTTTACAATGGCACATTCTTTCCTCTGCTGCCATGGATGCTTCAACAGATCAACCAAGATGAGAATGTAGAGGAACAAGAACAAGAGGCTCCTGATCAAGAAGAACAACAAGCTGCTCATGATCAACAACCTGTTGATGAGCATGATGCTGAAAGGGATGAAGGTCAGAGGCCAGTGTCACCCCAGGTTGATGTAGGGGGTGATCTTCACACTAGGCCTTCTGTCCATGAAGCTGATATAGCCTCACCCTTTATGCCCACACCAATACCCTCACCTCATAGATCACCAATCCCATCTCCACAAACACAACCCATCATCTCTCCACATATATCACCCATACACTCGCCCCACATTTCACCAATTCATCATTCACCTACATCTCTTGTTCAATCATCCCCTGCTACTACTGAGCCTGTTGAGTTTGGTGATTCTGCCAGCTCTTCAGAGGAATCCAAATCATCATCTGATGAGGAGGATCATCAAATGAAGATGCCTGTGAGGCAAGTTACTTCTGAGGCTGTTCCTTCTGAAAGTGTTGCTAAATCAGAGGTAAACATGCCTGATGATGATCTCAGAACTGTTGCAGAAAGTAGCCAAGATGGAGAAACTGCTTAATAGAAGATCTGGTATCATTCAAGACAGACTTCCGGAGTTGGATGAAAAAGAAAAGGAGTTAAAAGATATGAAAGAGAAGTATGAGGTTGAGAAAAAAGAGAAAGAAAAAGAGATAGAAAGTCTAAAGGCAGCTCTTCAGCATTCCAGGGATGAAGTAAGTGGTCATATGGACACTTTGGCCATCCAAACCATTGTTATGGAAGAACAGGAAGGGTTGATTGAAGAGCAAGCTGATATAATCATGGACCTGCAAAAACATATAAAATCTCTAAACAAGAGAGTCTCTGAGTTAGAGCTATTGGTCATGATCATACAAGAAGTAGAAAAAGAGAAAGATGATAAGGGTGATGAAAGAGAAGAGAAAAGGAAAAGTGACAGTGATAAAGATGATAGTGATGAAGGTCCATCAAGGGAGAGTGGTGATGACTCCCCTCCTGCTAAAAGGATGAAATTCACTGAATCTGGAAAAGAGACTGAAACCAGTGGAACAAAACATGATGAATCTAGTCTGGAAATGGTGGTCTATACAAGCAAACAAGAAGAAGAAACTCACACTTAAGAGTCTGAATTCAGTGATATGATCAAGGCTCTTGACATCTTTACTGCTGAAGAATTCATAATAGATGATGAGTTTTGGGATTTCATTGTTTATCAAAGGCAAGCTGCTGAACCTATAGTAGTCATTACTCAATCTCCTGTCCCAATTGAGAAGGAATTGAGTCTACAAATTATGATTAGAAAGCTCTGTGAAGAACAACAACAGAAAGAAGAATCAGAAGTTGAAATCAAAGAAAAAGAACAAACTACAGCTGAAAAGAAAGAGGCTGAAAAATTGCCCCAATAAGCTAAAAAGGCTGAAACCTCATCTGGTCCAAGAATGCAAACATACACTAGAAAGAGGAAATATCTATTTGAAAAGGCAAAGGGCAAAAGACCAACAGAAGAAGAAGAGCCGGTCAAGAAAAAGCAAAAAGATGATCCCCGTGGCCTTGTAGCCATTATTGAATTCTTGGATGAACATGAAAAAGCTAAATCCCATCTGAAAAGGAAGGTTGAATTCTCTGATCTTGAAGAAGGATAGATAGAGGGTGGCTATGTGGTTGATGAACCAATAGCTAAGGAAAGCCCTATGAAGAAGGAGTCATCAGTGCATGAGATGGTGGAGAAAGTCAAATCAGATGATCTGATGGTGAAGGCCATGTTTTTGATTAACCATGATTATGATCCTGATGAGGTATTCGGGTTGACTTATAAGGAGATGATAGCAGAAGAAGAAAAGCTAAACAAACTGCTGGACCCTACATATAAGACTGAGTATGAAAAGACTCATTCACCTAAAGCTCCAGTGGTTAAATTCTCTTCAAAGGCCAAACAGACTACAACTCCTCAATCACTGTATCTTGATCCCTACAGTATGACTGACAGGGAAATGAAGGACTATCTGTCTGAACAAGGATTCACTAAAAGAAAACTGGGCAACATGAAGACAAATTCCCTAAGGGCTGCTATCCTTAGGATGATCAATGAGAAGAAAGAAAAGCTGAAGAAACTTGAAGAAGAAATAATCAGCAAAAAGCCAAGAACCAGAGTTTCTGCACAAGACATGCAGCTCACCCATAGAGATCATGACTCTTTGGCACCTGTTTTACATAGATATCCTGAGTGGTTTGCTGAGCCTTCACAGTTAAAGCTTCAAGAAGGGCTCACCACTACAGAGATGATCAGAGGTGTGTCTACTCCCCAGGGAAAACTTAATCAGAAGATAATTGCCTGGAAGTATGACAGTGACTGGAACATGTTCATGATAAAGAGGATCTCAGGGTTAGTCCAATTCTTCACAGAGTACTCTGCTCTGGTGAACTCCTTGGAGATCCATGATCTGAAAGAACTAGCCAATCTAGAATTGATTATTCATAAAGCTATATTCAAGGGTTATGAGTTTGAAGATATTCTGAGGATGTTCAAAAAAACAGACAACTTCAAACCTCTCAAGGCTATTAGTATGACGAATGATAGATCTTTTGTTAACCCTCTTGAGAAGAAAAGGACAAAACCAACTGAAGAAGTGGTATTCCCTAAGCTTAAGGTGAAGCCAACTGAATCTTTGAAGAGAAAGATGGTAGTTGGAACTCATTCCTCCAAACCAATCTCAAATGTCTATTATAATGAAAAGACATATGAGTTGGTGATTGAAAGAAGATGGGGAGGAAAAGAAGGTGTTGAGATCAGATTGTTTAGTGGATATGAGGTGAGATTGTTAGATGAATCCTATATCCACTACATATACACAAGGCACTTCAGAGAGATAAACAATAAGCTGGGAGAAGCAAACATGCACTTCTTCCTAAAGTGCATAAAGATTCTGAAGATGACATTTAACAAAATCATTTCCAAGAGAGAGCAGAGGAGGAAGAAGAAGACTCCTTTGCTATTGGGGAATATTGTGAAGCTAGAGGTGCATGTGGATGAATATCTTCTGATTCATAGACATGGGCTGTCAACTATGTCCATCTAGGAGCCTATCTTATTGAGAAAGCTGCCCACTGAAGCCATCCATACTATGAGCCAGATGAAGATTCATGTACTAAATAAAGAAAAGATGTCTGAAGCCAATGACTTTGTCAACATGATAAAGGCCATTCTGGATCCATCACTTACTGAACCACCAGTTTCATCTCCTGCTGCACAAGACCCAACAAAATCCTCTCAACCTCATCCACCATCCAACTCTTGAAGTACATAGGCTGTATAATCCTTAGGGGGAGTATTGTTGGACCCTGAAAAGGATCATACATGCCAATTCAAGTGGTGGGTTGATGGTTGTTCTGCTGGAAACTCCCTAAGTCCAAGAACCAATGCGGATGAAGAATCTGCATCAACAATAGAAGACAAGTGTCGGCAACCCGCATTCGTATGTGCGGATGACCATAGAACAAATGCTGACAAATGTTTGTTCTTCCGCGTTAACAAATGCGGATAGCCGAACAAATGCTGTCAAGTACTTTGTACATTCGCATTTACTAATGCGGATGTTCAGCAACAAATGCGTATAAGTGTTTGTTCATCCGCATTTGTTAATGCTGATGACCAAACACTAATGCTGAAGAAGAAAAAAGAAATGCTGATGAAGATCACAACATCCGCATTAGTCAATGCGGATGAACAGAAGAAATATTGATGAAGACTTTTGTACTTAGACTAATTCTCTGATGTAGAGGTCAGGGGTAGTTTAGTCTTTTTGTAAAAGGCATCTTGTCAGCTTATAAATAGAATAAAAATCCTCGTATGTGAGGTGACTATTGATAGATATTTAGACAATCAGAATATTTTGTTTAGTCTTATGTTCACAAGGTGTATTGTTACTGTTTAATGCTCAAACCCTAGCATTCATTGTAATCGTTCACCACCATTAATACAAAGAGCATTTATGAGTATTTCTCGCATTCAATCATCTGTGTTGTTTGATTCCGCCTTACAATGATTGACTCAATCATCATATTCGGTCCTTGTTGATTCACATCAACAGAGAATATCATTCTCACACCCAGTCATAATTTGCGACAAGGGTTTATGCTACTCAACATATGTGTCGCAATTGCGTCGTAAAAGCCTGTTTGCTACGTATTTGTGACACATAGGTGCGTAGCAAATTACCAAGTATTCTAGTAGTGAGATCTAAGATGGTGAGATCTTACAATTAAGAGCCTGAGAAGCTCTGATACCAATTGCAGGGGGGTCAATGCAATAATTTCACAGTGTTAGGAGAGTCTTAGAACACTTAACAGATCAAATAGGGAACCAGCTTATGATAAAACAAAGAACACAAGTGAAGAACGTAACAATAACATGATAATATGATTTAAAAGAATAATATATATTGCTCTAAAGTTCTTACAAGTGTTACAAAGCTTACATGGAAATTACAAGTACTTGAGATACTTTATAGTACATCCTAAAGCAGGTCATACTTTAAAGACCAGCTGGAAACACCAATCTAAACAACAAGATCAATATAAAATCAAAATGCAAATTACCTTTTGACTAATGACTAGTACATGCCATAGCTCACATCCTTATCTAATACAAAAAGAATAAAAGTACAAAAGTAGAAAGTTACAGACATAAGACCTTAATCTACAGTTTGACAAAAGTATGGATTTTCCACCAACTCATCTAAGTTGGTAAGTCTTCAGAGGTGGCAGTGAAAAATAGTCAGGTTTTGTCAAAAAGAGTGTCTTTGAAAGAAATCAATCTTTGGTTTCGAAAGACTTTGTCTTTAAAGCTTCGGAAGACTTCATCTTTGGCTTTAAAGATATGATCTTTTGGTTTCGAAAGATTTGATACTTAGCATAATTCTCTGAGTTATATCAAATATTTCGAAGTAACTTCCTTGTACTTCGCATGTACATAGAGCTCTTTGATTGCATCAACCTCTAAGTGTAATCCTTACAGGGTTGCAAATGTTACATCGTGTAAATTCTAACTTCAATTTATAGGCATGAAATAGGGCCTGTACTATTGACTAAACTCTACTGATGCATTTTTATTATATAAGAATATTCACAAGTGAAAAAAATACTAAAAATTGAATCAACATTGATTACTGTTCATCTGCATTGACTGATGTTGATGAACAGGTTTTTTCCGCATTAGCTTGATCTTCATCAACATTGTTGATGTACTCATCCGTATTGAGTACTAAGTCATTCGCTCCGAATGTTGCCTGCAGTGTAGTAATTTGTTGTGTTTTCCTTCAGGAGCCTGATGCGAGTTCAACCCCCGTTGACTACAATTTTTTTGGGGGTAATTTTTACTATTTTTCTTATATTATTTAATGGAATGAATTATTTCCTTCTTTTTATTTTCTAATATTTATTCCATTTAGATTACCTTTTTAAATTATAATACCACAACATGATATTATATTGAACTAGGTTAATACCTCGTGTATTACACGAGTTGAATACATAAAATATTAAATAGTTTATAATAAAATAAATGAATTATAAAATGATCTTTTGATGTTAGATATGATTGATATTACATACGAGCGATAAAAAACGATATCATTTTTAAACTTTTGTTAATTTTTTTTGTTTTTCTCAAAAAAAGTTGGTTTTAAATAAATTATTTCAAAACAAACCGTTTTTAAAAAATATCATTTTAATAATTTTTTATTATAACTTTGAAATTTATTTAATTTTGTTTCATAAGAATTTTATATATTAAAAACCATACGTTTTAAAATATACTGTGTTTTTTGAAAATTTGATATTTTTTTTGAAGAAATTTTATATTTTATATAAAAGTTATTTCTTTACAAATTGCATTTGTAAAAAGATCTTTTTTTTAATTTAATAAAAATATTTTTAATATGAAAATAATTAAATAATATTATTTGTAATTAATGTGATATTTATTAGGAGAAAGAAATAAAAAATAAAATTTAAAGGTTGTAGAATTATAACAAATAATCTATAAGTTTTTTAGAGGAAATATTTGGCAAAGGCGAGAGTAGAGGAAATATTGGTCGTTTTATAGGAAAAGTGTTGGATTGACTAATTGGGATTGCAAGATTCGGTAGGTCGTTTGTTGTGAGCTGTTTTTGTTTATTTATTATTCGTCGTTTCCTTGGGACTTGAGTTTTGACAAGAAGAACACAGGAAGAGGAAGAAAGAGTTGGTGGGATCATCATCAGCATCAGCATCATCATCAAATTAGTTAGTTTTTGGGGGTGGGGGAAGATGAGTTCCCGGAGGAGCAGTTCGCTCCAAAGGCGATCCACAGCCATGAGGAAACCCTCATCAACGCATTCGGAGAACGGAACAACATCCACCGCCATCAAATCCCCTTCAACTACTACGTAAGTCACTCCACTCCAATCAACCCTCCTAGCTCTTCTTCTTTCTTTTTTTCTTTTTAGGGTTTTTAACATATTGGATCATCTTATCTTATCAACTGCTCTTTGCTTCAACGCTACTTTGTCAGTTCAATTCAACACTCTATAACTAAATACTAATGCTTCAGAGTCACTCCATTTCTCCCGATAAGTAGACTCTCTCATTTGATATGCTATGTTTTTCTCGAGTCTTGGTTTTAGCAAGTGCTTCATGCCTAGGGCCACTTAGGAGATAAATGCTTCAAAGGCCTTGAAGCCACATGGGCCGTTCTTATGAATCTTTGTTTCTTATTGCTTAGTGGTGAAAGGACTGTGAAGAACCTTAGGTTATCCAAGGCCCTCACCATACCGGAGGGAACCACTGTTTTCGATGCTTGTAGGAGAATGGCCGCCCGTCGTGTTGATGCTGTCTTATTGACTGATGCTAATGCTTTGCTTTCTGGAATAGTCACTGACAAGGTTTGACAAATTTGCAATATGTGCTCTTACATTCTTTCTTAAATACTTTTTTTTTTTATGGGCTAATATAGTATCATTGGCTTTAGGATATAGCAACCAGAGTTCTTGCAGAAGAACTAAGGCCTGACCAGACAGTAATTTCAAAAATAATGACAAGGAACCCTACTTTTGTCTCTTCTGATTCTTTGGCAATAGATGCCCTTCAAAAGATGGTCCAAGGTTAATTTTACAACTTAATTTTTATTTCATCTTTATGCTTAAGAAACTTAGGGCTATCTTCTATTTATGGCATTGGAAAGGAGGATATAGTCTATTACGAGGCATGTGCAGAATTTTTTTGGTCAGTTTGGGCCACAGAATGTTGGTTTAACAGGTATGGTCAGTTTGACAATTTAACGAGCCAAACCAGTCCTATTAAAAATCAATGCACTTGCCCAAAGCGGACAAATCGTACAAGGCTGGTGTGTTTTCGGTTGATTTCTGTATCAGATTCTTGATAATAGAAGAAAACAATTGATTTAAAGAAGTCTCTTGAATATAAATATTTAACTCCAACCGAATTTGCTATATTAAACCTTATATTAGCATTTCACAAAAAAATAATTTTATATTATCACACAGTTTGGTTTGGTATGGTTCGGCCAATTAGTGAATTATCAAACCGGTCAAATTACTATCGTCTGACTGGATTACTCTGGTTATAATCAGATCATGGACACCCTACTAATGCTAAAGTGCATGGTAATATCAAAATTTACAAGCAAAATATACCTGAACCAACAAGCATCAGTTAAAGATCTTAAAACTGAATATGGAGGAAACCACAATAGGAAAGTCTAAGTTGCATATATCACTAGCATACATGGCTCTGATTATATGTGTATAACTGGAGGCTAAACACTAGGTATGATAGGGTCCGTAATTATTGTTGAAACTATTCAGTTAATTTAGACTCTCATGTTGGCTTATCAATATTTCTTCATTTATTACCAAACAGGAAAATTTAGGCACCTCCCAGTTGTTGAAAATGGTGAAGTTATTGCATTATTGGATATCACAAAGTGCTTGTACGATGCTATTTCTAGGATGGAAAAAGCTGCTGAACAGGGCAGTGCTATTGCTGCAGCTGTTGAGGGTGTGGAACGCCAATGGGGAAATAATTTTGCTGGTGAGTAATTACAATAAATGCATATATATCTTAACATCATAATTATTTTGTGCCTCATTTGAAACTGTTACTTATATTGCTTTGTCCCTTTCACATTATATAGAAACTTTTGTCTAATATACGTGTGAGGTAGCAGAGACAGACCCAAGTTTTTAACCTGGGTATGCACAAACAATTCATTTTTGGTTTGTGCTACCTTTACAATTTCTTTTTTTTTTTACATTATGAATGGCTATCAAAAGTATAACAATGTGTGGGTAGCATGGACCTAAAGCTTTATGGGTGCAAGCAACGATATGGAAAATTGTTACTTAAACCATCCAACTAAGAAGAGCTTTATAAATAATCTTCATCTTTTGGACACCGTTATAAAAGAATCCAAATTTCAAATTCTTTTATGTTGACACTTCTTAGTTGGCATTACACAGTATGATAAAATTTGAATTACAAATTGTTTCTAAACTCCAGAGGCTAAATTAGAACGAAATTTAAAAATAAATTGCTATTAGTTGCACCTTGCCTGAAATGCCGAAACGAAATTGCATTCTTCAAATCGGAACATGTTTTATTAACCATATTAATGTCTGTCTGTTGTTGTGGATGTCATAAGGCTTTGATTTTATAATGTACTAGCATATATTTCTGGGTAGGCCTTGATCATGTTCATCATGGTGCTTTGTTTGTTGGTCTAACAAAATGCATTGCCATTATTTGTTATTCGTTGTGGTATACTAGTTACTTTGACTGATGGCTTAATTTCATTTTCAGCACCTTCTGCTTTTATAGAGACACTCAGAGAGCGAATGTTTAAACCCTCTTTGTCAACCATTATTTCTGAAAATTCCAGGTACATGCTTTACCCTGTGCAAGTGCAAGTCCATGGGGGTTTATGTGCCACTAAATTTTGGCAGCTTCAATTTGTCGCAGGGTTGCAATTGTTGTAGCGTCAGATCCGGTTTATGTTGCTGCTAAAAGGATGCAAGAGTTTCGTGTTAACTCTGTTATCGTTATGGCTGGAAACAATATACAGGGCATATTAACGTATAATCATTGTTTTCGTTGATTATTAATATTGCTTGTTTGTTACATACCTTATGATATGTTGCTTTTTTTCTCAGTTCAAGGGATCTTCTCATGCGAGTTGTGGCACAAAATCTTTCTCCCGAATTAACACTTGTTGAAAAGGTTCTACTTCTACAGCTGTTTAATTTTTTTAAGGACTTCAGTTCTGCAGCTAAAGTTGCAAGAGAACATTTAGTTTTCTGTATCATATGTGCTTCTCTTGGTGTGTTTTACCACACATTTTTGAAGACTTGCATTTAGTTTTCTACATAAGTTCCGCAGCTAAATTTGCAAGAGAACATTTTGTTTGACTACTTTTGCTTATGATTATGTGGTTTTTTAGAGGTCAAAGGATTACATATATGATTATAAAGGGCACAGTAAAACTACTTGTATCATTGTATGATTATCATTTATCATGGAGTGAGTAAAATTACTGATATACTCTTATTTAATCTGTTAGTTTCTAAAATAACCAGAAATTTCCTAACACCCAATAATAGCCACCTCCCGAGCCAACGGATCCTAGCCGTTAATGAAGATCGGGGCAATAGCGGAACACTTGGGGTAGAGCAACAGGGAAATGTTTGGGTCTGTTTGACCAGGTGGATCATTGCAAAAACACATGAAACTGCATGCAAGTTTACTCAACCCCACTAACCCACATCTTATTGCATGTTTTGATTAGTTACTTTTCAACGCTTTCTTTACTTGTATTTTTGGTTACCTAGGTAGCACTTTGTTTTTAGTTCCTATATTTTTAACGTGGGCTGTATCTTTAGACCTTTTATGTAACACTCAATCATGGGAAATATAGGAGAGTGATTTTTTTAGAAATTGTGTTTTGGTTCTTTCTTTTGAAATAGCTTATTCCTTCCATTGCTAACTTGAATCCGTAAAGTTTGAGTGGTGACCTTTGGAGCCTAATGTTCGACATAGGTGGTGGATCTGTAACCTATTTTGGAGTTGGGATTGCCCTACGTGTTGGGCGAGTGGTGAATCTGTAGTTCAACTAACCATTGATCGTCTTCTCCAATTTGAAAACCCTAAATCGTTCCTCACGAATAGGCTATATTTACATCACCCAATACCATTAATAGGAGCAGAACCACATGCAAGCAATATCACCACTAGCACATTCTATTACAGTTTCTTGTTTGTTTTTGATCATTTAGTATCACATGATCACTTTTTAAGACACACATCGGACCACCTCTTATGATCTAATCGACATTTGTTCTTTGCTAAGGTTATGACTCCAAATCCTGAATATGCAACAGTGGAAACAACAATCCTTGAAGCATTGCATGTGATGCATGATGGGAAATTCTTACATCTTCCTGTTGTAGAAAAAGGTGAGACTTTTACCTTTTAACTTGCATATACTCCTTTCAAAGTAAACTTGCTCATGAATGGTACTTTCTAATGTTAAATTAAAAGGTTTAAAGTTAAGGTGTTGCTAGAAATAAAAAGAATTCTGATGGTTTAGTGGATGTAAGGCTTTACCATATAGATGAAGTGTTAGGGGTATTACGTTAGCTAGGCCACCTTTTTGCATTTTTTTCTATTAATTAATTAATTAATACAAATAATAATAATAATAAAATAATAATAATAATAATAATAATAATAATATAATAGTATTATTATTGAAATTTTATTTTGAGTATTTGAAAATCTTAGAATTTTATTTGGAAGGCTGGTAGACCTATTTGAAACTATAATCATACATTTTTATTGAGATCTGATTTGGGTTGTGGTAGGGGCTTGAAAATAACCCTAACTCGAGATCAAGTTAATAACCTGGATAAAAATTTGGTTACACTGGAAACAAGTGAAGATACCCAAATCAAGTATCCCATTTATATAGGATCATTTAATTTTTTGGGTTGACCCGTACTACCCAGACCTCTACACTGCTACAGCTAAATGTGCATAACTAAAGTGGGTAAGCCAACGAGATTTGTTACTGGGTCAAAACATTTATAGAAATCAATCCTAACTAAATGAGAGTTTCATCTCAATCCACCACTCACGCAATTTGAGTTTTGTTAATATCAACTTGCATCAAATTCTTATCTCTTTTCTGGCAGATGGAGGCGTTGTAGCATGTGTGGATGTCCTACAAATAACTCAAGCAGCTATCTCAATGGTAATTGTAAAGTTATATCTGCATATATTTACTGATTTATTATGTTTTCTAAATTATATTAGTAACATCATATGACAAAGAAGATAATCAATAGTTGGATATCTAAAAGTTTGACATATTCATTTTAATTCATATCTACATCCACTATTAGTTAATGTAGGTATGGATATATTATTCTATCACATTGTATCTCACAAAAAAAACATTTTAATTCATATTTTTTAATAATGATATAGTTTTCATTCTATAGTAATATTAATAATCTAGTTAAAATATCAAGGGTCTGTATTGTTAAGGGTAGTTTGTTTTTGCCAATTGAACAAACAATATGAGCACTGATCATTTCAACTATGTTAAGGAAAGCATGTTTTGGGTGGATCAAAACGTCTTAGTTAAAAGGGCATGATCAGGTTGACCCATAACATCTCCAATATCTTCGAAGACTCTTAGGCTGTGTTTGTTTTCGGCTGACCGCGCTGACCCGGCTGACTGGCTGACTCGGTCAGCGGGTCAACCCGTTTGATGTGCGTTTCGTTTTAGCTGACCAGGTCCATGTTAGCTGACCCAAACCTAAAAATTCAATAGTCTGACCCAAGCTGACCGTCCACAACCTCCAGCTGCGCAACCACCTGCAACCTGCGCGACCACCCACAACCTCCAGCTGACCGTCTCCCCTTCGTGACCCCCTCAGCAGATCCCTTCACTATGGCGACCCCCTCGGCAGATCCCCCCACCTTGGGGTCTTTTTTGCGTTTGGGGGCGATGATGGACATTACAACGGTGGGTCTGCGTGGGGGTTTGACATTGGTTAGAAATTGGTGGTGGTTGTGGCGGCAGAGGGGGTCGATTGTGGAGGTGCGAAGGTGGGTTGATTGGAGGAGAGCTTGAGCTTGCATTGTGGTGGTGGTGGTGGTGGTTATGGTGGATTTGAGAGATGAAGGTGTGTGAAGAAGATGAAGAAGATAAATGTGTTTTAATGGTGGTGTGGGAGTGTGTAGTCGATACAAATGATGTTGGGAGTGGAAGAGTGGATGTGAGAAATATATAAATTAAATTATATATTTTTAGAGTTAATTACAAAAATGGTCCCTGCGGTTTATTCAAAGTAACAAGTTTAGGTACTAAGAGTTTTTTGTAACAAGTTTGGGGTTTGTATTTTCTTTTTGTAACGAGTTAAAGTATTAACACTAACGGATGTTAATTTTTCTGTTAAATCTTAGGGCATTTTAGTCTTTTTATCATAAGGGACTATTTATATAATTTGACATATATAAGGGACTGTTTGTGTGTTTATCTTTACACACAAACCCACACACACACACACACATATACATACATACATACATACATATCACTACTGCCTGAGTCCACCACCGCTAACCCCCACCGCCATCAGTCCACCACCGTCGACCCCCCCCACCACCGACAACCCCCACCACCACCGACCAACGATGACCACCAGCCGTCGCCACCATCACTACCGCCTGAAAATCATCTCACCACCACCATCGCTAACCCCCACTACCACCGGCGACTCCCACCACCACCGACCAACGACGACCACCAGTCGCCACCACCATCACCGCCGATGACTCCTATCACCACCAACCATTCAAAACCTTAAAATCATCACCAAAAACCACCTAAAAACGAGATATGAATGATGGTGGGGTGAAATTAGATGTGGTTTGTCCTGTTGGAGCTTCGATTTGGAGCATTGCTTGATCTGGGTTTGTTACATAAGAGATAGTGGAGATGGCGGCAATGTCGTGGTGGTGGGTGGTCGCGATTAGGGTTTTATAGGGGAAAAGGGAAAGGGGATCTGGTGATGATGGTTGATGGCGATGATGATAAGATACCGAAGATGAATGGTCGTGGTGTGATGGCCGGTGGTGACGGCTGACGACGACAACCGAGGGTACCGGTGGTGTGATGGCCGGCGACGGTGGTGTGAGGGTACTGGTGTTGTGAAGGCCAGTGTTCATAGCCTGGTGTGATGGGGGGTGCTGATGGTTAGGGACAGTGGTGGCAATGGTGATGGTTAGGGACGGTGGTGGCGGTGGAGATGGTCAGGGATGGTAGTGGTGATGGTGAAAGTATTTTATTGTTGACCAGGTTATATAATTCAATGTATATATGTATATATGTTTGCATATATATGCGTGTGTAGATATAGATATATTACTTTAATTTAATTGCACAATTAGTCCCTTGAATTTACATATATAACCCTATAACGTGAAAAGACTAAAATGCCCTTAAACTTAACAGAAAATCTAACGTCTGTTAGTGTTAATACTCAAACTTGTTACAAAATTAAAAATGAATACTCACACTTGTTACTTTTTTTGCTTAATACCCAAACCTGTTATTTTATATAAACCACAGGGACCATTTATGTAATTAACTCATATTTTTATCATTCAAAAACCCTGTGTAAAATAAGAAGCTAAATATATAATTTTTTGGCTTTTTTATTTTTAACAATATATGAATTTTAGAAATATATAAATTAGATTATATATTTTACCATTCAGTAGAGTGAGTCAGATACTGAATCAAACAGCCAAGTTTCAGTCAGATGCAGACTCAGTCAGAACTTCTAACTGGGTCAGCTTTTGACTCAGTCAAATCTTACTGAGTCAGTGTAATCAAACAACCCCTTATTGTGACATAAATACCTATTGATGTAGTAATACAAGAAAGTTAATCATACTCTTTGTTTCATAAAAAGGAGTACATATTTGACTTCTGTCTAAAATGTACTTCTATGCTGTAAAGTTGATAGAAGTTATTTTGGTCCGTTCAAGCAATACCATCAGTACCTACATTTAAAAATTAAATTTGGAAATTTTGAAGTTCCAGAATTTAAAATATTCTGGTCATTTTTATCATAAATAGAACAAAGTAGAACGTGGAAAACCTATATTACCTCCGGTGTAGGAAATGTTATGGTTTGCAAAATGATTGCTTCTACGATCTTCTGATAACTTGTGAACTAAGGTTTGTTTATCCTGTTCCAGGCTGAAAGTAACTCTGGTGCTGATGTGGCAAACACAGTGATGCAAAAGTTTTGGGACTCGGCTCTCAATCTGGAGCCACCAGATGATTATGACGACAGTCACAGGTTATTCCTTGTTCTGTGAATATTGTTGTCCTGCCACTATAGGTGCCAAATCGGCTGATCAAGACGGCAGGTTGCTTGGCTAGTCGAATTAAATAGATTAGGGTGGGGTGGTAAGAAGGGTCTGGGTCTGGGTTGGATTGTGTTAAACTTCTAAGTGCTAACAGCTTTTGTATTCTTCTAAATCTTCTAAATAATTTTAGTATAATGATTACTAAATCTGTTATAATTAAGATCCGCAAAACAATATTGTTGGATCATAAGAGGCTGTTGCAACCAAAACAATAACACTTAGAAGATTTTGAGTACTACATGCAAAGGTCTTCCGAAGCCAAGTGTGGGACTTCCGAAGGAAGAAAGAGTTCTTCCGAAGTCTAAGTGTAAAATACACTTCCGAAGGAAAACTCCAACTTCCGAAGGTAAAGAAACTACTTCCGAAGGTTCAAGACTTGAATACAAAGTTCTGAAGTCAACTTCCGAAGAATAAAGAAGTCCTTAAAGCCTCGGAAGCATAGAAGCATCTTCCGAAGTATAAGTGGCTTCGGAAGAACTTGTTCTTCCGAAGCCAGTTAACCTTCGGAAGAACACTTCTATTATCCAGTAGACATAAGTATGGTCTGTCTGACAGTCCGCTGCAAATCTCTGAGATACTGCATGGCGTTTTCTCAAAAGCCATGTAGTTGACCATACTTTAATCTACTGTTTACCTTTTCATGTTAAGTACAGTTGCCATCTTTAGTTGGTGACAAAAGGTAAGTCATGGACATGTCATGACTACCATATCTTAGATAATACTTTATCTAAGATACCTTAACTATAGCATTGTAGTATATGCTTTAGTCTTAGGTTTCCAGCTGGTATCAAGTATAACCGGCTGTAGGATCTAGTATATATAGTTTCTCTTTGTAACTCTTGTTGCATGCTTGTAAGTGTCTTGTAATCTTGAGTTGAGAAATAATATATACAAGTACCTTGAAAATATTTCTGCTTGTTGTTACTTATTATATTACTATCAACTCTTGCCAAATACGTTGCTTCATCTTGTTTGAGTGACAATTATAAGTGAGTTTGAGAGAAAACCAAGTGTTAAGTGACAAAACCCGATCCTGCAATTGGTATCAGAGCTTTTTAGGCTCTTGATTGTAAGATCTTACCATCCCAATCAACCAAGTTTTTCACTCCTCCTTATACCTCACTCAAAAATGGCCCTCAACAAATCTGAAGTCGAAATGGGAACGATGACCAAAGCTCCTATCATCGATCCTGAAAACTTCAGGTCCTGGAGCAGAAGAATGGAAGGCTTCATCAGATACCAGGATAGCAAGATGTGGCAATCCATCGTGAATGGCCCGTACAAGCCAAAAGTTGCTGGTGGAAACGGAGCCATGATCGAAAAGGATGTCGAAGACTATTCTGATGAAGATAGGAAGAGGCTCGACATTGACAGCAATGCTATGACTGTTCTCATGACTGCAATCCCAAACTCCATCATGGTGGGGTTTGAGCATTGCAAGTCAGCCAAAGAACTCTTTGATGCACTTGCTCAGATGTATTCGAGCTCTAATGATTCAAAGAAGGACTCACTGAAGCAGCAGTTCGAGAACTTCACCTATATTGCTGGAGAAACTTTTAGCCAGCAATACTTCAGGTATATGGATCTTATCTCCTCCCTCCAATCTGTGGGAATCACTCAAGAACTAAGAGACCTTACCAGGAAGTTCATGAGTGCTCTACACAATGAGTGGACTTTCTACTGTGTCTCCATTAAGAGAACAGAGAATTTAAACACTCTCACCATGACCGAACTCTATGGGATCCTAGATGGATACCGTTTGGAAATGGCAAGCAAAAAGGGTCAACAAGCAAGCAGACCCTTGAGCCTTCCTGCTAGCAACGCTTTAATGGTTGCTGAAGGCTCAGGTACCCCACAGTCTCAGCAGTACCTGTCATACACCCAGCAGCCATCTTGCTCATCTGGGCCTTACATCACATTCCCTGAGACTCCAAGGTCTCATCAAGCTCAGCAAAGCTCCTTTCAGGAGGGCTGTGCGTTTGTTTCAGGGAGTGGACACTCCAATGATCATCAGTTCTGCTTTGATGATCTTGAGTGCTTTAGTCCAGATGACATAGAGTATGTGGACATTGTCCAGCAAATGGCTCTACTTACCTACAGAGCAAAGAAGTTCTTTAAGAGAACTGGAAGGCAATTCCCTCAAAACCCAATCACTAGCAAGTTTGGGTTTGACAAAAGCAAGGCTAAGTGTTACAACTGTAACCAGCTTGGCCACTTTGCTAGGGAATGCAAGGCTCCCAAGTCCAACCCGGGAACCTCACAGGCCTCCACACATCCCTCTACACCAAAGCCCAATGGGAAGTCAACTGAAACTGCAGCTATGGCTCAAGAAGTTGACTGGAGCTTTATGGTTCAAGATGTGACTCCTGCTCAAGCACTCATGGCAGGAACAGATGAAAACAAGGTATATGAACATCTCTGTACCCCTGCCTGCATTGCTAAGGTTAAGTTGTACCAGGACTACAATATGGAAATTAAATCCGATATTGAGTCTTTAAATGTGCTAAAATCTGATTTTAAGAGAGCTGAATCTGACTACCAAAAGAAAATTGAGGAGTTAGAGAAAACTGTATCTCTTTTAAAACATGAACACACCAACTACAAGACTCAAATCAAGGATTTAATATCCAAATTGACTGAGGCTCAAGCCCAGCTTGTCACAGCTGAGGCTCAAGCCAGGAAGTATGCTATTGCTGAGCAAAACTTCCAAGCCATACTTGCATCATCCTCTCACTCCAAACTTTGTTATCAAAACAAAAGTGGGTTGGGAACCAATGAAATTGCTCCACCACACTCTTATGAGTCTGTAAGACAACCAAGATGTGGTACTGAAGAGCAAGAGGTTCCATCTGTTGACCCACCTTGTAAAGAGTCAAAGAGTGATGCAACTGTGGAGACCATGACCATCACAGGGAAGGAACAGGTAATTGAGCCCTCCCAGACCAATGATGATCAATCTCTGACCACCAAAGCCAGAAGAAGCAGGGCTAAAGCAGCCAGAAAAACTGCCAAGAAGGTGGCTGAATCCAAGCTGAAGATAGACCCAAAGCAAAAGGGTGTATTCATATCAGCAGGATTCCAGGTGGTTGGACCTTCTGATTCAGGAAAGGAGTATAATACCAGTACTCCTGTCCTACCAAAGGATCAGAAGTTAAAGGGAAAGGTTGCTGATGAAGAGAAAAAGAACAAGAAACAGCAACCCTCCAATTCCCAGAAAATTAACATTGCATGCATAATGTGTGGTTTGCAAAACCACATGGCTAAAGATTGTTATTACAATCCTGCTAGCACACATTATGCAAATAATGTTAAAAGAGAAGGAGTCAGGGAAGGTTTCACATTTGGACCATATCAGATGGTTCAAGTGTTGAAAAAGGGAAAGCTTGTTTCCGAAGCAAGGCTTGTCTCGGAAGAAAATTCTTCTTCCGAAAGAAAAAGGCTTCGGAAGTAAAAACTGCAAAGACTCACAAAAGAGTTCCCTTGAAACCATCCCAGAAGAAGACTGCTTCGGAAGAAAAGGTGGTGAAGGTGTCTTCCGAAAAGAAAGAAGCTTCGGAAGAATGCCAAGCTGCAAAAGCTTCATCAAGCTCATCTTCTATGATCAACCAAGGGATGGAATGGAAGATCAAGGAAGATGCTGTAGCCCAAACCTCTTCTTCAAAGACATCCCATTGAACCCCCATGCATAAACTTTGGTTCAATCATGTCACTTTCATTGGAAGAACCCAAGACCAAAAAGGCTTGGGTTTCCAATCAAAACTAATTTTCTCACCTTATGTGCAGGGACATCCATATGACAAGAATAACAACATTTGGATAGTAGATAGTGGATGCTCCAGGCACATGACAGGAAACAGATCTCTCCTTCAACAATTTCAACATTATGATGGAGGTCCTGTCCAGTTTGGAGGTGAGGCCGGAGGATATATTTCTGGCAGAGGAAGTATATCCAATGGAAAACTAAAAGTTGACAAAGTTAATTTTGTCAAACAGCTTGAACACAACCTGTTAAGTGTTTCTCAGTTTTGTGATCAAAAGCATCAAATGCTTTTCACAGAACATGAGTGCATCATCCTCAAACCTGGGATGACAATTCCTCAGGAATTGGTGCTTCTTAGATCTCCCAGGAGAGGGGATATGTACAAGCTTGATATGAACAATGCTTCCCCAATGGGAGAAGTATCATGCTTTCTTTCCAAAGCTGATAGTGATGAGTCAACACTGTGGCATAAACGAATGTGTCATGTCAATTTTAAGACAATGAATAAATTGGCTAAAAATAACTTGGTACATGGTTTGCCTAAAAAGGAATTTTTCTGCAAAGATAACTGTGTTGCTTGCCTGAAAGGGAAACAACACAGGTCTTCTCATAAATCCAAAGTTGTTAACTCTATCACTACTCCATTACACTTATTGCACATGGATCTATTTGGTCCCACAAGTATAATGAGCATTGGAAGGAAATCATATTGCCTTGTGATAGTTGATGATTTTACTAGATTTACATGGGTATTCTTTTTAAGAACTAAAGATGAAACTGCTGAAACTTTAAAATCTTTTATTCTTAAAATAGAAAATCAAGTTGATCACAAGGTTAAAATAATCAGAAGTGATCAAGGGACTGAGTTTAAGAATTTGTTCTTGACTCATTCTGTAACTCAAAAGGGATTGCCAGACAATACAGTGCTCCTAGAACTCCTCAACAAAATGGTGTTGCTGAGAGGAGAAATAGGACACTTATTGAGGCTGCTCGGACTATGTTAGCTGATTCAAAGCTGCCTCTAACATTCTGGGCAGAGGCAGTCAGCACTGCATGCTATGTGCAGAACAGAGTTCTTGTAGTAAAGCCACATGGAAAGACCCCTTATGAGCTATGGAACAAGAGGCCACCGTTCATTGGCTTTCTAAGGTCCTTTGGCAGCAGGTGTACCATACTTAACACAAAAGACAATTTAGCAAAATTTGCTGAAAAGTCAGATGATGCCATCTTTGTTGGATATTCCTCCCACTCTAAAGCTTACAGGGTTTATAACATTAAAAACCAACAATTTGAGGAATCCTCCAACATTGTAGTTAATGAGCACACTCCTTGTGTTAGGGGGAATGGCCCTGATCATATTTTTGATTTAGAATTGTTTCCAAACTATTCTAAACCATCTTGTGAGAATGTTTCAGCTGGAACAGGTGCTCAAGGGAATTCTGATGAAGATCAACTGTTTGAGCTTCCCAGACCTGCTCCAAGTTCTCCAAGAACAACAACAAATCAAGTTCCCACTATTGAAAGATCTGACAGTATAACCATTTCAAGAAATAGTGGAACTTCAACAAGGGACTCACCTGATGATACTCAAGTCTCCTCAGGTGATCCTACACAACACCAAGCTGATGGAAGCAGCATTTTGAAGGAACAGGCAACTGTTAATGATGCTTCACAGCAAAGAAATGATGATGTTTCTCTTTCATTCAATCAGTCCTCATTGAATGAGATTGAAACAACAGCTGGACCAAGTATTCAAGCTCCAGAGCAAAATATGTCCAACTTGGACCTATCTTTGCAGCTGGAGGTGATTCCAAGACTTAGAATTCACAATACTCATCCAGCTGAAAACATCATAGGGGAAGTCTCTGAGGGTGTGAGAACAAGGGGACAAACTCACAATGGGAATGTCTGCCTGTACTCATGCTTCTTGTCCCAAATGGAACCCAAGAAGGTGGAAGATGCCTTAAAGGATAGTAGCTGGGTTGAATCAATGCAAGAGGAGCTGCTTCAATTCAAAAGACAGAAGGTTTGGAACCTATGTCCGCTACCATCTGGTCAAGTACCTATAGGCACCAAGTGGGTTTTCAGAAATAAAAGAGATGACAGAGGCTTGATTATCAAGAACAAAGCAAGACTAGTGGTTCAAGGATACACTCAAGAGGAAGGAATTGATTATACTGATGTCTTTGCACCTGTTGCAAGACTTGAGGCAGTTAGGATCTTCCTTGCTTATGCTGCATCCAAGAATTTCACTGTCTACCAGCTTGATGTCAAGTGTGCCTTTCTATATGGGGATATAGATAGGGAAGTCTATGTATGCCAGCCTCCAGGATTTGAAGACCCACAGCATCCAAACTATGTGTGCAAATTGGATAAAGCTCTATATGGGCTGCACCAAGCACCTAGGCTGTGGTATGAGACATTGTCTCAATTTCTTCTGAAGAACGGATACACTAGAGGAACCATTGACAAGACTCTCTTTATCAGAAAGTCTGGGAAAGACATTTTGCTAGTTCAAGTCTATGTTGATGACATCATATTTGGTTCTTCAAATGACCAAATGTGCAAAGACTTTGAGAGCATTATGAAGAAGAAGTTCGAAATGAGTTCTATGGGAAAAATGGACTTTTTCCTTGGAATTCAGGTAAAGCAACTGAAGGAAGGGTTTTTCATCAATCAATCTAAGTATGTCAATGACATCCTAGAGAGATTTGATATGAAGGATTGTAAAGCAGCAAAGACACCCATACCAGAAACCATGATTTATGCCCTGACTCTGAGGGGGAGGATACTGATCAACATCAGTATAGAGCAATCATTGGTTCTCTGATGTATCTTACAGCAAGTAGACCTGATATCATGTTTGCAACTTGCATTTGTGCAAGATATCAGGCTGCTCCAAAGTGTCTCACCTGATTGCTGTCAAGAGAATCCTCAGATACCTCAAAGGAGCACCTAAGTTAGGTCTCTGGTATCCAAGAAATAGTGATTTTAATCTCTATGGATACTCTGACAGTGATTATGGTGGCTGCAACATCAACAAGAAATCAACATCAGGAGGATGTCAATTTCTTGGTGGAAGGATCATCTCATGGCAATGCAAAAAGCAATCCTGTGTCTCTACATCAACTGCTGAAGCTGAATACATTGCTGCTGCAAGTTGCTGTGCTCAGCTGCTGTGGATTCAAAACCAGATGATTGACTATGGATTCAACTTCATGAGCACTCCTATCCACATTGACAACAACAGTGCTATATCCATCACAGAAAATCCAGTGAAGCACTCAAAGACAAAGCATATTGACATCAGGTATCATTTCATTAGAGATATTCATGAGAAAAATCTTATCAAACTAGTCAAAGTCAATTCAAATGAACAATATGCTGATCTGTTCACCAAAGCATTTGATGAACAAAGATTTAAGTATCTTATTACAGCTATTGGGATGATAAACATTGACTAGTCAATCTCATTTGAAAACCTTTTCAATATGTAAAGTCTTATGTCAATACAATCTAAGCCCTGTTACAAAAAATCCTTTCTTATTTAACTAAGTATAAGTTTTTCCGAAGAGAAACTTGCCTTCGGAAGATATCTAGCATAACTTCCGAAGCAAATTCTCATAGGATAATTTTCTTCTCGGAAGTATACTAAGTCTCGGAAGAAGCGATTGAGGAAATCTCAGATCTACTTCCGAAGCACTTAATATTTTCCACTTGAAAGCAACATGTATCTTCGGAAGCAATTTATTTACCTTCGGAAATACATTTGCCTTCGGAAGAACTTTACCTTCGGAAATACCTTATACTCGGAAAAAGGATTTTACTGTGTAACGGAAATCTTTTGGGCCCCACTCTGTAAAAAGTAAAGATTTTGTTAATGATGTCGGATTATTTAAATGGCTTAACCTTACCGCCCCTGTCACATCATCCTCTGAACCCTCACATCATCTTATCCAAACCACCCTTTAAACCGCCATTTCACCCATTTAAATACTTCCGGCTAATCACTTACACTCTTTTTACCCAATTCACTGCCCTAAAAGCTTTCTTCTTCACCAATTTACCTCTCTCTCACAAGAACCTTTCTTCTGCTATCTTTCCAAATGGCTCTAAACCCTCAGCACAACCAAGTCGCACTCCTTGACTCCTCAAGGGATGCCGACTTCTCTGATATTATCTCTTTTCTAGCCCAATCTTCATATTACACAGCACTGACTGTAAACCCGACCATTTACACCAACCAAATGTCCGAATTCTGGGCAAATAGTCGGGTTGAAACCCTAAATGGGGTTCGTGCTATTAGGTCAAGTGTATGTGGCCAAGAGTTGGTCGTTACTGAACAAATCATCAGGGAGCATCTTGAGCTCCATGATGAAGGCGCACCGACGGAATTCCCCAAGTCTGAGTTAGATAACTCTTATCTCCAAATGGGATACGGTGGAGATGTCAGCAGGTCTACAGTCTACAAATTCAACTTCTCATACAAGTGGAAGTTCCTGCTACATGTGGTTCTCCACTGCTTATCTAACAAATCAGGGGGATGGGATCAAATTCCCTATGAACTCGGGTGCCTAGTTCATGGGTTGGTACAAGGCTTGCGCTTCAACTACTCCAGGTTTGTGCTTACCAATCTTATGGGAAATCTGCAAAGGGACACATTCTTTATGTATCCCAGATTTCTACAGCACATAATCAACTGCGAGCTAGATCAGAGTAAGCTTGTCTGTTCAGCTGCTCTATCTGCTCCTCAGATGAGGCCAACTATCTTCAAAGTATTGAAGAGAGTGTCTACCAACTACACTGGAAGGGATACCGCACTACTTCCAGGTATGATTGAGCCAATGGCTCCTGGTGACATCCCTGTTATCCCCACAGGTGATGAACCCACACCAGCAACAACCCTCACCATTCCAAATCTACCTTCTCCACCAATAAAAGTCACCTATCAGAGACGAACCAAACGAACCCTTGTTCAATCTACTCTGATTGAACAAGCCCCTCCTCTTCAAACCAAAAAGGCTAGAGTGGAACAAGGGGCTCCCACTCAGCCAGAGGTCCCCCAATCCTTCACCATTGACCTCAATATGGGTCTTGAGTCTCCTCAGTCTCAGACCCATGAGCCCATAACCCCAGCTGACAGCCCTCAGGGTGAGTCTCTACACTCCCCTGAGCAGCCACCAAGGGACAGTTCAATGACTTTTGACATTGATCAAAGTCCAGGGTCTTTAGGTCTTCATTCCTTCTCTTTTACTGACCTATTGACCGGAGCTGGTGAAGAGACTATGTCTCTCCAAGGCAATGAAGTTGATCCACAACACCCCATTAAGGATCAACAGAGCCTAGAGAAACCTCTTGTTTCTAGCCCACACCAGCAAAGCCCAACTGAGGTGAGTCCCACTGATGTGGAGGGGACTCATGTAGATTCAGCTGCCACTACTGAAGGAGCCTCATTGGATCCTCAGGACAGTGGTAACAATAGTCAGACTGAATCTACGGCAACCATGCCCTATGATGCCTCTGAAAGAGACATCATTGTGCAAGGGAAACCAGGGTGCCAAGAAACCACATCTGGTGGTGAGGCTGAACATACTAGGTATGTTACCTCATCTCCCCGTGATTCTTCCAAAGAAGATGAGGGAAGACTGCAACTCATAATAAGAGACCTACTTTCTAAAGTCTCAAACCTTGAATCAAAGGTTAAGACTTTAGAGGATAGGTCTGCCACTCAGCAACTTGAGATTGAAAATCTCAAGGTACAACTAGCTGAGAAACAGATTGAGAGATCTGTTAGGCATGTACCCATTCAAGTCTCCTTGACCTCTTCCTCTAGCTCATCTACCTCTCAAGATGATGCTACCAAAAAGGGGGAGAATGTTGAGGAACTAAGTCAAAGACAGGATTCCACCAGTCAAGCTCTCATTTCTTTGAGCTCAAAGCAACAAACCACCATCTTCCCTGAGCCTCCTCCACTTGTGATTCAAGTGGATCAAAAGATGCTTCAGGATCTAAATAGGATCTTCAACAAGTTCCTCTTAGAGTCCCTCATAGATCAACCCAGTCCAGATATGTCTGTGATATACTTTGGAGCTCAAGAGCTTCAAAGGTTGAATGCACCTCCTACCACTGTTGAGGAAGTTGGTCAACCTAAGGCCCAAGTGGAACCTGAGATTGATTTCGAAGGGGAAACTAGGACTGATGGCCCAGCAACTGAAACAGTTGGGACAGAAGGTGTATTTTCACAGGCTTCCGAAGCACAATTTGAAGCCTCGGAAGAACCAACTCAAACTTCCGAAGCTGAAATTGCTGCTGCGGAAGGACTGTTTTCTTTTTCCGATGATCTAATAGTCACAGATGCAATTCTGGAACTTGCATCTGAGGTTAATAGGGAGGATTTTCTCAGCCAACCACTAGCCATTACATCTGCATTGACCTCAGCTCCTACCTCCACCACCCAACCTGAACCTTCTACCCAAGAACCACCACAGTCTAGCACTTCCGAAGACATTAAAGGTAAAAGGAAGATGACTTCGGAAGAGCTTCTGGAAGAAGAAAGGATGGAGAAACTCAAAAAGAAAGGAAGACTGCCAACTGGGAAACTGTTAGCTGCAAGTACAAAAGCAGCTGCAGCCAACCAAGAGGCAATCAACAATAGAAGAAGGGTGGAGGTAATTGATAGACTAGTCAGTCTAGCAGCTGCCTCGGAAGATGTACTCCTGCTACCTTTAGAGGAGCTGATAGAGCTAGAAAAGGCAACCTTGCTGCAAAAACAGCAAAAAGAAGAAGCTGCAAGGTTGGCCTTAGAAGAAGAAAGGCTGAGAAAAGAGAGAGAAGCTGATCTGCAGCTCAGGAGAGAAAGGATCACTTTCCTACTCTCCAGAGGATTCTCTCAAGATGAGTTATCTCCACACAACAATGACACGATCTTGTGGCTCTTCAACAAAGAGCAAGATCAAATGGAGAAGGAGAGAAAAAGAGCTGCAAGGGAGAAGCTGGCAGTGAAGAAGAAGAAGGAAGAAGAGGCTGGACTGTCTGCCGCCAAGAAGATAGGTGACAAAGCTTGGATGAAGAACTATCTTAAAGCTCACGGCTTCTCTGGCAGGCAAGTGGGTCCAATGTCTGAAAAGACCCTGCAACGACATGTCAGTGACATCAAGGCTGACATTCGTGCAGGGAGAAGAAAGGAGATGTATAGAAGGGGACAGGGAATGACCTTCAAAGCCACCTCTCAGCCAAATATCCAAATCCAACATCAACCTGAACCAATACCCTTTCCCTTCCCAATCAAAACTGAACCTGAACCTTTCACCCCTGAACCTACACCTTCACATCTACCAACTCCCTCACCTCAACCACCTAAACTACCCATCATCCAACCTAAAGCCTTACCCAGAACCCAACCTCCTAAACCTACCCAACAACCAACCAAACCATCCCCTCAGCCTTCTAAACATCTCTCAATGGAGGAATTCAAGGAGATCAAGACCAAGCTCATCAACTGCACTACTCTGAGCGACATCTCTTGTGAGGAGGATACAGTCAACCTGACTTATGTTGATGGATCCTCAAGTTCCCTCACAAGAGATGAGTTTCTTGATCTGCCAAGAGGAACTTTGGACCAAGCCGCAAGACTCCTTGGCCTCAATTCAGATACATTGAATGAGGAAGAAAAGAAGCTAAGGAGAAGGCTGGTGACTCTGCTGGACACAAAGAAAGGAGATAGAGTACCAAGACAATCTCTTGTACCCAGAAAGAAGATAGTCCAGTGGAGGTTTGAAGACTCTTCTCACAACTTTGTTGTTGAGAGAGAGAATGGTGAGACTAACAGGCTGAATGCCTCATCTCTGCTACACTTAAGCAGATTCGATATTGCTGAGTTAGCAGAGAAACCATTCTCCAACCCCTCAAACTCCGAAGTAGCTGCTCACATCAGAAATCACTTAGGCAGCCTTCACATGGCCGAGCTCACTGCAAGAAGCAAGGTCGAAGAGGAGTCAAAACTGAGAGAGGAGGAGCAAAGGAAAGGATCAGCAACCAAAGGCAAAGCCTTTCTTCAAATGGTTGAAGGTCCTGAACTTGAGTCCATAGTTAGATGGGAGTATGACTACAACTCCCGTCAACTAACTCTCTTCAGAGGGTCACAACAAAGGGTACACGTCATTCAAAGTGATAGACTGGATCTCCTATCCACGAATGACCTGTACAAGCTTCTCAGCACCACTTCCGGGAAGAACAGAGAGACAGACAAATATCTTCTATCCCTGGTGCTGAAAACTTTGAGAAGTAGAGATAAGTGAAGTTTTGGTAGCATCAGCCTAGGGGGAGTTTGTTGGATCATAAGAGGCTGTTGCAACCAAAACAATAACACTTAGAAGATTTTGAGTACTACATGCAAAGGTCTTCCGAAGCCAAGTGTGGGACTTCCGAAGGAAGAAAGAGTTCTTCCGAAGTCTAAGTGTAAAATACACTTCCGAAGGAAAACTCCAACTTCCGAAGGTAAAGAAACTACTTCCGAAGGTTCAAGACTTGAAGACAAAGTTCTGAAGTCAACTTCCGAAGAATAAAGAAGTCCTTAAAGCCTCGGAAGCATAGAAGCATCTTCCGAAGTATAAGTGGCTTCGGAAGAACTTGTTCTTCCGAAGCCAGTTAACCTTCGGAAGAACACTTCTATTATCCAGTAGACATAAGTATGGTCTGTCTGACAGTCCGCTGCAAATCTCTGAGATACTGCATGGCGTTTTCTCAAAAGCCATGTAGTTGACCATACTTTAATCTACTGTTTACCTTTTCATGTTAAGTACAGTTGCCATCTTTAGTTGGTGACAAAAGGTAAGTCATGGACATGTTATGACTACCATATCTTAGATAATACTTTATCTAAGATACCTTAACTATAGCATTGTAGTATATGCTTTAGTCTTAGGTTTCCAGCTGGTATCAAGTATAACCGGCTGTAGGATCTAGTATATATAGTTTCTCTTTGTAACTCTTGTTGCATGCTTGTAAGTGTCTTGTAATCTTGAGTTGAGAAATAATATATACAAGTACCTTGAAAATATTTCTGCTTGTTGTTACTTATTATATTACTATCAACTCTTGCCAAAGACGTTGCTTCATCTTGTTTGAGTGACAATTATAAGTGAGTTTGAGAGAAAACCAAGTGTTAAGTGACAAAACCCGATCCTGCAAATATAGGAGGCTGTAAATGCTCAATCACACCATTTGTGACCTATAGCTATTATGACATGTTTCCTTTTCAGCTAATTGTTTGTTCTTTTCTTTTCAATTTTACCCTTTTTGACTTTTGACCTGTTAGCCGTGAATTTAACTGACATTAAATGGGTTGAAATATGCAACTTCACTTACGAGTTTGCTTAGGATTATAGGGTAAAGTGGTTTTAATAGTCTTTGTACAGTGAAATGTCAATGTCAGCAATTATGGCATCTGATGCTGTTGATGGTGGGAGGTCATATCCATCTCTTGGTCTTGGAAATTCGTTTGCTTTTAAATTTGAAGACTTAAGGGGACGCGTACACAGATTTAATTTCGGTGAGTTCTATTTTTTCCAACATGTGATATGACGAGCGCTTTCTGTTTGTATAATCAGTTTCCTTCCCTACAATTATCCCTTTTCTCTTTGGTAATTCTTGCAATTTTGTTGGCTTTTTTTTATATTAATTATGCAAAACACATATATGTATGTATATGCACACGCGCATGTGAGTGTGTGATAAACCACTAAAAGTTTATTCAAGAAAACAGAGGTATCCCATTAAGGCAAATGGGTCAATGGACCAGTTCCAGTGGGCTTTTGACCCCTACATTAAAATGGCTAAATTATAGAAAGTTGTTGTCAAGGGCAGAATTAGTGGGAGTCAAAGTCAAGAGCTAATATCTTGGGGAAGCAAAGGCACATGCAAGATTAGTGGAGGAATTCCTGGTGATATTTTAGTATAAATAAAGCTAGAATCCTGTTTATTTTTCATGCTCTAAATTATCTATTTCCATTGTAATTTGGAGAGTAGCCCCTCTCGAATTGGGCCAACCATTGTCCTATTACTAATAAAATTCCAGCCTATTCAAGTTTATAATTCTAGTTCTTATCAGTGTGACTGCTGTAAGTTAAAAACTGAGGTTTACATATGGTATTCTAGAATGTTTATTTTCACGTGTAAAGGTTTACTTGGGGTGCTACACTACCTACACATGGTTAGCCACGAGACTAGTTATTCTGTATAAGTAAATGTGAGTCAAATCATTTATTTCTACATTGGAAGTAAAATCATGACATGCTGATAATCTGTCTGAGGTGCTGTTAAAAGGACGACTTGTGCTATGTAACAGGTAGTTACTTCAGAGTTCTACTTTTCTCTGTGTGACGTAATCCCAAATAGCATGTGTTGTGTTTCTGTATAGATGCTAACATTTTGGTTTGTTCAGCGTAAGTTCTGATAGTGTTCATCCTAACCTCCAATTTTGCATCAACATATTGAATTTTAATCATTAATCAATATTACATATTGCGTCATAACGTCTTTTATCAGCTTATACCGTTAGCAAATAAGTTGCTCCATTGCAAGCTTGTTGCTGTGCAGTCATACATGATTCACATACGTTTTTAGCCTTCTGCTCAAAAGACCATGATGTCTATTTTCATGGTACCCTATGACCTATCATATAAGCAATAAACATTAGAGATTAAAGAATGCCGTTGATAGATGAAAAATAGATGAGTTGAATGTAATCCATAGTTACAAGTTAGGACGTGGATGGTGCATTCAACAAATGGATAAGAGTTGACCAAAATACTAGATATGCATGAAGGGGGTAAGTAAGAAGTTGGTGCATCAATTTTGAAATTGTTGGATATAATAACATGTGAATCTCTTTCAACCTACGTTTTTTGTAACTTTCTGATTTGTGAGAATTGGTGAGCATTGATGTTAACGTAGCAATGCATTTCAGGCACAGAAAACCTTGGTGAGCTAGTTTCTGCTGTTATTCAACGGATGGGCGGTGGTGGTAGTGATCAAAATAACCTTCAACTTTTGGTACAAACATGATAATCTGAGATTCTCATTGTCTGCTTTTTTTGGGTAATCAATATATTTATCTTTTTTACTTCTATTACTGCAGTACGATGACGATGAGGGGGATAGGGTTTTGCTTACTACAGATAGCGATCTTGTTGGTGCTGTTAGCCACGCCAGGTCAGCTGGACAAAAGGTAAAGGGTATCTTATTATTTTCTTACAGCGGTTCCTCCTTCACATCAGGGGGAATCTGTTTATCCATCTCGGTTTTATTGTAGTATCGTCTTCATCCTTCTATCAGCATAGTTATCAAACAAAAATTCTGACTGTTCATCAAATATGAATATAAAAAGTGGGTCAAAATAATGGAAAATCTGCTGGGCTATTCCCAATGCTATCAATTTATGTACCGTCTATAAATGGGTAGATAAGTAATCTCAAAGGAACCTTCAATGGATATAGTATTACAATTTCACTTCATTTCTAAAACATCCAACTTTCAAAAACTGTTCCAAAAGACCATTCAACTTTTAAAATTGTTAGAAAACCATCCAACTTCTGAAATTTTATAAAAATCATTCAACCTCAAGAAATATTTTGCTGTTTCTTGATCAAAATTATATTCTTTGATATGTGAAAACTACAGTTATTTTAATAACAACTTTGAAATGCGGTGACCAAATCAGAAATAAGTCTGACTTTTACACTGCCGAATAAGCCAAATGGTGATGTATTTCAGGAAAATAAAAATAGAAAACACTTTGTTTAATTTTTCATGGGATGTAGAGACTATATTTTAGCATGTGGGAACCCAACTTTGTATGAAGTTTCCTGGCATTTGACTTGATGTTCATGTCCATTAGAATCATAAGCCCCTTGTAAACAACGTTGATTCTTTCTTCATTTTTTTTAAACCTATAAATTTAAAAATTCGAAGAGTTCCCATGTGGGTCTGAATGTTACAAATTTTCTTCTGAAGATGCTGTTTAAATATTTTAAAACTTTTACACAACTTATATTTTAAGGGTCTGCCCTTGCCCTTGTGTACAATTTCAAATATTATCTATTTACAGTGATGACTTTCACATCTATTTTTTAGGTGTTGAGATTGTATTTGGACTACTCTGATTTTGGTCATCCAAAAAGAGAACCACAATTAGGTACGGTTATGGAAGAACGAACAATAGAGACGTCAAAATCAAACCATCTCCAGATTGGGATTTTGGCAAGCGCAGCAGTCATTGCAGGTGTCACTTGTATCGTCTACTTGAAACGTTCCAACCAATGAAACTTTTTTCTTTTGCATCTCAGAGCTCCTATTCGACTAATACGTCAAGAAGTTTTACTTATGTAAGCAAATATACATGTGAAGAACAAATAAAATTGGTACTAGAAAATGAAATATTCAACCCATATAATTTAATTATTATTTTTTTTGGGGACCACTGTTAGTTTCGAAACGTATAAATCTCCCCGGGGAGTTGTGTTGTGAAGCATTTTGTTGCAAGCTGTGCTTTTAGCCTTCTTTTTTTTATTTATTTATTTTTGTATTGAATAGTTTAATTATTTGAGTAAAATTTGTTCACTATTTACTTGACGATTTCATTCTAGTTTTATAGGGGATTTCATTTATGTATTTGAGAAGATTTAATTTGAAACTATTATTATTTTAAAATTAGAAGGTTTTACTTGTCAATTGGAGGTTGTTAAATCCTTGATCATAACAGAAGATTACTAAAGTAGTAATTTGACTAATACATCTTACAAAAATAGACATGTACTTTTAATATTTGCAAAACATCCTTTACCTAATTAGATCTCGCTAGCTTAGTGAGATTCTCCTTAAAAAATCTTGGAGCATTTACGTGTTATGCTTCATAAAATAATTAAGTACATATTTGTAAAAACTATTAACACATACATATACATATTAGATTAGTACTTTATGTATTACATTGATTGATTATATAATATATTAAACTGTTAATTAGGATAATTTATTAACTGTAAAATAGTATTTTGAGATAAAATATGATTGAAATTACATATAAGTAATGAATATAAGTAAAGTTTTTTAAAATATTATGTTCCAAAATAAGTTGATTTTTAAAAATGTCATTTTTAAAAACTTTCATATTATAATCCAAATTTTAATTATTTTAGTTTATAAAAGTTCTATATCTTAAAAACATTGATTTTAAAATATTTTATATTTTTTAAATAGTTTGATATTTTAGAAAAGTTTCGTATTGAGTTATTTTTGTCTATTAAAATTTTTTTTTTCTCTTTTGGGTCACTGACTTTCTAAAAAGTAGTTATTTTCATCCGTTTTCATTAACTTAGAAGAGAAAATAACTTTTTTGAATGGAAATGACAAAACAAATCAAAATTTAAGGATGAAAATGACAATTAACTCTTTCTTAGTTTGTTAATCTATTTTTTAGAAATTAAATTAATTTAAAAGATCACTTTCTAAATTTATTAAACATTTATTTTTCATAAAAAAATTAAATAATATCATTAGAATTTAATGTAATAATTTTGATAGAAGAAACACATGAAAAAAATGAAATTAGCTGGTCTATAATTATATCAAATGTCAACCCAATTTGTTTTTTCTTATAACAGATTAATCAATTTTATTAAAATTAACTTATTAATGACCATTATGACCTTACATATACTAAGATTTTCTTACATATCTCCCTTCCTAAAACCAATAGTTATATATTTTCTCATGTTCTAGCATTAGGTAAAAATAAAAACAATAAAATTATATTTTTAATCACAAAAGTTTAAAACTTCATTTCAAAACAACGATTATTGATAATCAAAGTTACATCCCTAAATAAAAAAAGAAAAAAATCATCAAAGTTTAAAACTTCATTCAATAAGTTAATCTTAACGAACTAGATGAATATTTAATATTATATGTTTTAGGAAGGGAAAATATGTAATTGATTTTTTGACTTGAGAAAATATGCATTTAATGGTTTTAGGACGAGAAAATATGTACAAATCCCAAAAATCTTGTCCCTTTTGAAAAGACAGTTTTGTAAAAGTTTATGTATTTTTTATAAATAAATTTTAATCAAACCTTTATTTGAATCTCATCATATTCTCTAACTTTTGGTATGCAAAAGTTATAAGAAGTTATTTAAATCTTATCATTTGTCGTAATTTTATAAACCAAAATCCTAGAATTAATGTTTAACTTTTTCTACTTCGATTTTTTTAAATAATCACTATTGTTTGTTTTTATTTTTGAATTTTATATATTTATACATTTTTATATTTTAATTTTAAAATAAACTGATGCACGACTGTTTGTCACATCTATAGTGACGAGGTTTTTTTTAAATATAAAATTAGTGTTGTCCCCAGTGCGCGCGTAGCGCGCATGACAGACGGGTTAAACCAAGGATAGATACACACACATTTTCTGCTTATCGCGTTCTTACTATCATAGACGAAATTGAACTTATGAATAACATTATAAAATATTTATTTGAATTAAAAGGCTTAGAAGTAACAATCCGTTGGGTATAAATGTATCTTGTCATATGACCGAGTCGGTGACGTTTGTTTGTGTGTATTATGATCTTCGAAATTGAAAACCTTCTTAGGGGCTTCACCTCTAAGCAATAGGGGTTCGAAGGGAGCAACACCCCCTTGGCGGGGGTCCGGGGGCAGCGCCCCGGGGAGCGAGGTCCAAGGGGCGGAGCCCCTGGGTGCATTGCTTTATCAAAAATGCATTAAAATTTGATTTTTTTGAAATTTCAAATGTAAAATTAGAGGGCAAATAGTGTAAATTTTTAATATGAAAATTGCCTTCGGTAGTTTTCATCCATTCCCTGCAAAATGTTAATTTCAAATAAATTTATGGTCACACTTGTTTTTCTCTGTTTACGAATTCTTACGCACCCATCATACTTGTTCTTGAATTGAATTTTATCCGATTGAAAATTTGGTGTGAACCTAAATAGTTTGGATTTGATAGTGTTTCACGACTCTCGATTTATCACGGTATTTCTACAACACCTTTTATCTTCTTATAATCACAAGAGCCTGCTACTACCAATTTTGAAACATAGTAAAAATTCTGAAGCTATGATTTCCGTTTTGACGATGAATGTACGTGTTATCTGTGGTAGTTTTGAGTAGTCATTATTTAACCTTAAACGTGTTTTATAATAATTAACAATTTCCTTTTGGTCTTGAAGAAGGTATCTGTTACTCGCTAAAGTCAATTTTTTTACTCATGACAGGCTCTTAATTTGAGTCCTCATTTACTTTTTGTGGTGTTTGTCAATGTTTATGGTGTTCTTTTAATTTAGATTCATACAACTGCCAACTTTTAATATTTGGTTTATATGAGCGTCAATTTGGATTATGTTTTGTCATGAATGGAAGTAGTCGTATTGCAAATGTATTGATTGTCTACGTAATAATGTGTAAAATGGATACTTATTATCTTTAATTTGTAATGAATGTAGTAATAATATCTTTAGGTTTTCTAAGAATTGTTTCTATACGTAAGATTGTAACTTTAAGGTTGCGTAGGCATTTGTGTGAGATGACAAAACAAATACCCGTCGCAGCGCACGGATGGGATTAAACCTAGTTAGTTATTAAACAAGGAATTTGTTCTTATATTACTTCGTGGATAGATTACTTTCAATTTGATGGGGTGTCAATAGTAAAAGATATAAAAGATCGAGTAGTTCTATGTATATTATCATGATGAAATTGATTTTTCTTTTTTTGCTTCAAAAGAGAAATGTTTATTATTATTATTATTATCATTATCATTATAATATCTATGCTGCTCACTACTAGAAAGCTTCCATGTCTCCGACAAAAAAATGGACAGAAAATGGACGGAAAGCGATGTTTCCGACAAAAAGTCAACAAAATTGCTTTGGTTGGTAAAAAGCTTGTTGGAAAACTTATCTGACAACTTTGCGACAAATTTCTCCGACTATTTTCCGACAAAAAGTAGTTTATCAATTTCCGACGAATTATTTTTCAACAAAATACCGACAAAAAGTTAAAAGATATTTTATTTTTGACCAGCTTTGGACAAATTTATTTCCAACGGTATACCGACAAGAAGTCAAAAGAAATTGCGACAAAATTCTGACCAGAACACTAATGTAAAATTTTGATGTTTTTAAATGATGAAAAAACCCTTATTTTTTCACAAAAATTTAAAATACCTATTTGCAAAAACCATTACCATCCAAATACCATTAAATAATCCGAATACAATCCAAATATCATTACATAATCCCAATACTTACATAATTCAAAATAATATATAAAATAAAACTAAACTATGGTTGATGATTGTCAGGGTTATTATCAAGTTTACTTAATAACAGATCCACTTTTCGTTGCAACTCTTCTTGCATTCGTCGTTCCATATCAGCAACTTGTCGTTGCACCTGCTCATTCACTTGTCGTTGCACCTGCTCATTCACTCGTTGTTCGAACTACATATACAAGTTAACATAGTTATATATACACCAAATATAATTAATATAACAACACATGAACAAGGAACATGCATAAATGTACCATATATATTACAAACTACGTCCATCATAAGATATTCTTTTATTGTTTACTTACAACCATACCAAAATTCAATATATATGGTACACATATTTGACCTAACAAAATTCATTCATAGTTGAATTACATATATACATAGTAGGTAATTATAAACTACCATGAAGATACATGCAAGGTTTCTTATCACCTAGTATACAATTATACACCACTATGAAGTTGCACACATCAAAATAGCAATGGACGTTGAGCTTCGTCATGACAATATTTTTTCGAGAATTTAAATGCACATACTTTTTTGAGGATGATAAATAATGGCAGTGATAAACATAACCAATATTTATAATACCTCTAGTTGCGATCGCTAAAACTCTGCATGAGATGGTCCTGACAATGAAGAAGATGAATGAGTCCCAGTCACGATAAAATTAGGATCCGAAGATCCTATCCCATAGAGCTCTCGACCCTCCCCCGCACTATTCCGCCACACATCGATGCACCTAATGAAAGCTGAGCTTTATCACCTCCGTATTTTTTAATCATGTTTCTACAGTAACTTTCCTACAAATCATTAAAACAACACGATTGTTATTACACTTAAAGTTGATACAGTAATTAATATTTTAGTAAGATAACTTACATAAATTTCTCTGGATCGAGCAGTGCAAAATTCCATCCCATCCGAGCTCTCATCATATTGTCCAGCCATTTATAAACACTTTGAATCTTAAGTAATATGAGTGTGAAGAAAGAGTTCCTTCATAGTGACTTTCCGGCCAAGTTTTTCTTCCTACATAAAACATAAAGTATAAAACATATTTGTTAAATAAAAAACAATTACTAAAGTTCATAAATATGATTAGATTACCAACGGATACGATGCTCATCATATCCGATGGATTCGCCGGTGTGCCTGGATGTCACACCAGAGCTGTCAGTGCTACTTTGATTTTCTTCCCTCTCTCAGACTTTTTAGCCCTCTCATCGGTGCTAAATATCTAGAAATAGTAAAAATAAAATAAGCCTTATAATATAAATAAAATAAAATATAATAAATAAATAAATATATATTTACTCACATCACACAAATGATGCCATATGTCACCCTGCCATAACCTAGGTGGGAAATCACGTTGGATGGTATAGTTAAATCCATTAGGTGGGATAAAATGACCGGCATCTCTTGTTTTTTGTGCGGATTCTTTTTTTTGCTCCAACATCATGTCTGGGTAACGTTTTTTCAATACATTTTCAAATCCCACTCTTATGGAAAAGTCATCAGCAGGATTCCAACTACAAATTGTCATGTAAAATGAAAAAGTAAATACATTAATAAAACTTAAAACAACAAACTATAAGATACCCAAATTATTACTTAATATATTGCCCTAAATATTTTAAACATGTTCTTAATTGATTCCTTGGGGATGTATTTGTAAGTATCACAAGGTCCTTCAAGGTTTTCTTCAAGAACTTTTGTAGCCGCCCTATGGGCTTTTGTATTTGGAAACCTACAAGATTATAATAAACAAATAAATATATTTATAAAAAATAAAAAAATAAAAATCAATGTTGAAAATGCATACTTTTTCCCAACCCGTTTGATAGGTATCCTTTGAGAGGGATCGGGAGGTGTATATGCAACATTTGAGTCATGCTGAAAGGGACCCATATGCATGTCTGCGTCAACCTCACGATCGGAATCCTCATCATCAATAGACTCAACACAATCAGTGTGTCTGTCAAACTCATGAGGTGATCGCCCATATCCGATATCTTGGGATCTATCATATCCCATTTGCTAAAACTCATCATCTCCTGTATAACGGGATCCCCCATATCCCCCATGTTGTGATCTGCTATAATGTCGTAACACCCCATCAATATCAAATAACCCTTCATGAATCCATTGTGATATATGTCACACTCAATTGTCTCCCTTGACTTGTAATAACGATTTTGCATTTAGCACATGGACATCTAATTATAGAAGTCTCCATCCCTTTTATTGTTTCGCTTCTAATGTTAGTTGTGTTAGCATATGCAAAATCCAAGAAAGAAGTGACAACTTATTGGAATGCTGGATTGAAAACAACATTACTAGTGTTTCTCATCGTGTACATCCATTCTCGAGGAAATGACATTTTTATTAATCTAACTAAAACCCCACAATGGTTAGAAAATAACAAAGTACCCTAACAAAAAACCTAACACATATACATACACATAGTGAAAATAACACATGTTAACATACACATACACGAACTCTTGCCAAGTATATTTATCATGTTTATCAAACATAAATCAACTATGAAAACCCAACTGTGAAAATAATTATATCGAAATTAGATATTTACATACAATGAAACAAAAATTAAATAATCTACTACCAAAGCTTGCATTTAACAAATAAAAGTCATATGAATAAATAATCAAAACTAACAACTAACAAATAAACATTAAGCATTAACAAATAAACATTAATCATTAACAAATAAAAGCTAACATCATGAATAATTTAACTGCCAGAGTGTTAACAAATATTAACTGCCACTCTCTAAATTAGTAAGTTAGTCACCAAACAATTCTTAAAAAACCAACTAACAATTTTGAATATAGCTATTAAACACATGAACATCACCTAAATTATAACATTTACACACAAAAACCTAAAATTTAAGAAAGAAAGTAGGGTTTATACCTTTAAAATTCAACTAGGAAATAAAAATTATGAAGATGAAGTTGAAGAATGGTGGGACAGCAATGGAGGTGGTGAGCAATGGAGGTGGTGTTTCCTATCATAACACAAACCAAATAGACATATGAACATATAAAGTTTCAGAAAGGTAAAAAATATTTAGCTTTACCTTCAAAATTCAAGTTGGGGAAGAAATGGGTGAAATTGAAGGTGGATAATGGTGGTCCGTTAGCGACGACGGCGTTTACTGGTGGTGGCTGTTCCTATTTGACAACGACTGAAATCGATGGAAACGGTGAGGATGCGTGAGGCGGCAGTAGGGCAAAACCGTAAAGGGGAAGAATACCGGAAATTAAAGCCCCGATTATTTTAAGTATGGGTTTAAAAAGCAAAGAATAAAGAAATATAAATTGTCGCATTCTTCTCGGTAAAGAGTATATACAGAAAGTGGTCAGAACCATTGTTCACTCTTTTTATGAATTATGCATAGGAATTTTGTTTAGTAAAAACTATAACAATAATAATACATATTAAGATTATGCATAAGAATTCATTTAATAAAAACTATTCATAACGATGATGATATATATTAAGATCGGTGGTCAAACGTAATAACAATTACAACTATAATATATTATGATTAATAATGTCAAAAAAATTATCGACAATTTCCCGACAAAAATGCGCTCTTTGACACAAAATGGTCGAACACTTCCGACCATGTATATTTTATTTTTATTATAAATTAATTTTTTGACCTTATATTTTTAATATCTTAATAATATGAAAAATACTTATGTAAGGATTCCTATAAGTCTGATGCAGCCAAAACATCCAAAGTCTCTCTGCAAACATGCACTAAAGAACAGAAGTAGAAATGCTTCGGAAGTTTTACACCATGCACTAGAAATATTCTAAGTGTAAAATCTTCCGAAGCCAAGACCAACATCTTCCAAAGCCAAAAGTGAAGTCTTCCGAAGCTTCAAAGACAAAGTCTTCCAAAGCCAAAGAGTGAAGACAGATTTCTTCCGAAGACTTTTAGAGATATGTCTTTATCTGATGTACTTTACCATAAAGCTGGACCACCTTTCCGCTGCAACTCTGTAAAGTCACAAACTTACATGAGTTGGTGAAAGGTCCATGCTTTTGGTAACTGTACATTGAGGTCTTGAGTCCATGCTTTCTACTTTATGTACTTTTATCCTTTTTGTAATATATATTAGGATGTGAGCTATGGCATGTCATAGTCACAAGTCAAAAGGTAGATATGCCTTTTGACTCTACATTTGGTTTTGTAGTTGTCTAGTCAATTGTATCCAGCTGGCCTTCAAAGTATGGCCGGCTATAGGATGTAGTATAAAGTATCTCAAGTACTTGTAACTTTCTATTGATGCTTTGTAACTTTTAATAGAACTTGAGAAGCAATATACAACATTATTGAAAACCAAATACTTGTGTTGTTTTTTTGCAATCTTATTCTGTCTCACATTTACTTGTGTTCTTAACATTTTTCATAACAAGTTAACCAGTTCCCTATTTGATCTGTTAAGTTTTCTAAGCAACTCTCCTCATTGTGTTGTTGTGTTGTAAGTGCATACCCTTCACCGGTCCTGCATTTGGTATCAAAGCATTTCAGGCTCTTGATATAAGATCTCACCATCTTAAGATCCTTCACACACACAAAATACTTAACAACTCAAATGACAGCTATAACCAAAGCTGATATGGAAACTGGAACTATGACAAAGTCCGCACTGATCACTCCTGAAGACTTTGATACTTGGTGTCAAAGAATGGAAGGCTTCATCAAGTCTCAAGACTCCAGGATGTGGGACTCTATTGTTGAAGGACCTTACATACGAAGCACCACTTCTGCTACTGGTGGTGGTATGATTTCTAAGGCTGTGGCTGATTACTCTGAAGCAGATAGAAAGAGAATAAATATTGATCAAAAAGCCATGACAGCCCTTCAAACTGCTCTTCCAAACTCCATCTACAGAGGCTTCAATAAGTGCAAAACTGCCAAGCAACTATAGGAAGCACAGAAGCTGATGTATGAGGGGTCTACTGAAGCAAATGAGAACAAGAAGGATCTCCTGAAGCAGCAGTTTGAAAACTTCACCTTCAAGGCAGGTGAAACCATGACTCAACAATACTTTAGGTATGTTGAGATTGTGGATACTCTAATGGATGTTGGATTAACTCTTGAAAACAGGGACTTGTAAGGAAGTTTATGTCCTCTCTTCCTAGACAATGGATACATTATTGTGTTGTTATCAAGAGGACTGAGAACCTTAAGACTTTTACTTTCACAGAGTTGTATGGTATTCTTAGTGGCTACCAGATGGGGATGAACATGCAAAACTCATCTGGTAACTCTAGCAATGAATTGAGTTCAGCCCTCCATGTGGTTGAAAGGGAAAGCATTGAACCACAGCATCATCTTATATGCTTCCCTGACAACTCACAAAAGGGCCCTTTCATCACCTTCCCAGAGACTCCAACGGAAATCTACACTTAAGGAAGTCCTTTCCAGGAGACAAGCTCTTCTCGTGCCTTTGTCTCTACTAATGAAACTTCAGGCAACTTTCTTTTCACTCTTGAAGATTTGGACTGTATCCATCCAGATGATCTGGAGTACATGGAGATAGTTCAGCAGATGACTTTTCTCACTCACAGAGCCAAGAAGTTCTACAAGAGAACAGAGAGAAAGTTTCCAAGCAATGTAGCCAGTGGAAAGTTTGGGCTGGACAAAAGCAAAGTAAAGTGTTACAATTGTAACCAGATGGGACACTTTGCAAGAGAGTGTAAGGCACCAAGGACAAATGGTGGCCAAGCACAAACCAGACCAAACTACATTGAGAAAGCCCCCCAGAATAAGAAGCCAAAGCAGCAAGCTGCAGTTGCTGTTGAAGAAGGAGGCTTTGACTGGAGCTTTCAAGTAGAAGATGCATCTCCAAACCAAGCACTCATGGCAGGCCACGATGAAGCCAAGGTATTGGAACATCTTTGTACTCCTGAATGCATTGCTAAAGTTAATAGATACAGGTCTTATAATTTAGAAATGAGATCTGACCTTGAGTCCTTAAATATTTTAAAAGCTGACTTTAAAAGAGCTGAAAATGATTATAAACTAAAGATAGAGGACTTAGAGAAAACTATTTCAACTCTTAAACATGAGCATACAAACTACAAGACTCAGATCAAAGATCTCATTACTAAATTAACTGAATGCCAGGCTGAGCTTGTGATCAGCAAAGCCAAGGCAGAAAAATGTGTTCTTGAAGAAGAGACCTTCAAGAACATAATATCCTCATCCTTGCATGCAAAAGTTTGTTATTAAAATAAGCAGGGACTAGGATCTTGTGAGATAGCTCCTCCATACATAATCTTGTCTGTAAGATCTCCAAGGTGTGGAACTTATGAAGATGAGCTTCCTCTCATAGATCCTGTGACTGAAGAGGATGAAGAGAAGATGGTGGAGAATGGCTCTGAGAAGAGTGAAGAAGAGCATTCTAAGAAGGGTCACCATCCCTCTGAGGAGAGCAAAGCTGTTGGGGTGACCAAGTCAAGAAGAAAGAACTTGATCAGGAAGGCCAAAAGAAAGTCCAAAAAGGCTCAAGAGATCAAGGCTACCTTCAATTCTGCACAGAAACAAGTCTTCATCTCTGCAGGATTTGAAGTGGTAAAGGCTGAAGACACAAACTTGAACTCCATCAAAAAGAGTTCTAGTTCATGTCCAAATCATCGCATCATCAAGAAGAAGGCTGATCAGTTGTGCATTGCTAGTGTACAACCTGAACCATCCAGCTCCAAAGGTAGTTCTAACCCCACAAGAATTGCCACTGCATCTGCAAAGATGAAGATGGAGAAGGAAAGTGATCAAGTTCAGCCTTGTTCACAAAGAAGAACTCCTAGAAGGAACAAAATGGACTGTGTTATGTGTGGGAGTACTTCTCATCTTGCTAAGGATTGTGTCTACAATCCAAGGAGTACTCTCCAATGACAAAGAAGAAACTTCTAAGAGTTTGGAGAAGAAGAAGCAAGATTCGGAAGGAAAATCTATTTCCTTCGGAAACCCCAAAATGAAGAAGAAGACAAGTGGAAACTTGCCTTCGGAAGCACTGAAGCCTGCTGCAGTGAAAGCAAGATCTTCCAAAGGGCCAGTCATCAAAACTTCTGAAGTATTGAAGGTCAAGTCTAAGCTTTCAAAGGTGGTATGGAAGTCAAAGAAAGATCAAGTGGCTGAAAGTTCTTCATCAACATCAGCAAATGATCCCTCTAGCATGACTATAGGATCAATTACTGTTGCATTGTCTTCAACTTCTTTTAAGAGCCCAAGACCAATGAGGCTTGGATTTCCAAATGTAACTAATCATCTTGTTTGTGCAGGGACAGCTCAAGACAAACATAAACGTATGGATCATTGATAGTGGCTGTTCCAGGCACATGACAGGCAATAGGTCACTACTCCAAAAGTTTGAAAGAATTGATGGAGGACCAGTTGCTTTTGGAGGAGATGCAAGAGGTTACATTACTGGAAAGGGGCAAGGTCATAAATGGTAAGCTCAACATTGAGAAGGTAAACTTTGTCAAGGATCTTGGGTACAATCTTCTGAGTGTATCCCAATTTTGTGATCAGAGTCATAACATGCTCTTTACTGAGCATGAGTGCATTGTTCTCAGGCCCGGGGTGGTCATTCCTCATGGGCACATCTTGCTCAGAGCCCCAGGAAAGGGAACATGTACAAGATGGACTTGCAAGAAACATCTCCCTCAGGAGAAGTTTCATGCTTTCTATCTAAAGCAAATAATGATGAATCTTTCCTCTAGCATAAAAGAATATGCCATGTAAACTTTAAAAACATGAATAACTTAATTAAGAATGATTTGATAACTGGAATACCAAAGAAAGAGTTTACAAGAGATGACCACTGTGTTGCATGCCTAAAAGAGAAGCAACACAAGGTATCTCACAAGCCAAAGGAAAGAAACTCCATCATTAATCTCCTACACTTATTACATATGGATCTCTTTGGCCCCACAAGTGTAATGAGTCTAGGAAGGACCTTTTATTGTTTGGTGACCACAGATGATTTTACAAGATTCACTTGGGTCTTCTTTCTTAAAACTAAGGATGAGACTCTTGAGATTTTAAAGAATTTCATCTTAAAGATTGAGAATCAATGTGATCACAAGGTTAAAACCATAAGATGTGATCAAGGAATTGATTCAAGAATCAAATCCTTGATACATTTTGTGATGAAAAAGGTATTACAAGACAATATAATGCTCCCAGGACTCCTCAGCAAAATGGTGTTGCTGAGAGGAGAAACATGACACTAATTGAAGTTGCAAGAACTATGTTGTTTGACTCTAAACTGCCTATCACCTTCTGGGCAGAGGCAGTGAACACTGCCTGCTATGTGCAAAACAGAGTTTTAGTGGTTAAGACACATGGTAAGACTCCTTATGAATTTTGGGACAAGAGAAAACCCTTCATTGGTTTTCTCAGGTCATTTGGATGTCCTTGCACCATCTTGAATACCAAGGATCAAATTGCCAAGTTTGCTGAGAAATCAGATGATGGACACTTTATTGGATACTCTTCTCAAGCTAAAGCTTATAGAGTATACAATCTCAGAACTAGAGTAGTTGAGGAGTCAGCCAATGTGACTTTCAATGAGCACACTCCCAGTGTGAAAGGTTCTGGTCCGGATTGGCTATTTGATCTTGATTTAGTTACCAACTGTTTTAACAAATCTTGTGAGAATGTTTCAGGATCTACAGATATATTACCAACAGGAGATCCTGACGCAAGATTTGAGCTTAGAAGACCTTCAGGTTACACATCTTCAGCTCTAGTGGTAACTATTCCTGCAAATGAAGCTTCTACTAGCACATCAATGACAAATCCTGCTGATGCTTCTGGGGTGCCTTCAATTCCAGCTTAGAGGCACAAAACTCAGAATCTTGATGCTGATAACCACTGCATTGAAGACAACATCAATGCTGTCACACACTCATTGGATTAAGTCAATCTTGATAAGTGTGGTGATGTGGAGGGTGAATCTTCTTTGCCAGATCAAAAATTTTCAAATCAAGATCTGTCTAAGCAACTTGCTGTGATCCCTCAGCTAAGGATCCACAAGTCTCATCCTACCACAAATATCATTGGAGATGTTGATTCAGGGGTGAGAACAAAAGGACAAACCTATAAAGCAAATGTTTGTCTTCACTCTTGTTTCTTGTCCCAGATAGAGCCAAAGAAAATTGATGAGGCTCTAAAGGATGGAAGTTGGGTTGAAGCTATGCAAGAGGAGCTGCTTCAATTCAAAAGGCAAAAGGTTTGGAACCTATGTCCTCTTCCTCAAAGGAAGACTATCATAGGAACCAAATGGGTTTTTAGGAACAAGAAGGATGATAGAGGACTTGTCATCAAAAACAAGGCAAGACTAGTTGTTCAAGGATATACACAAGAAGAAGGAATTGACTATACAGATGCTTTTGCTCCTGTGGCAAGACTTGAAGCTATTAGAATATTCCTAGCTTTTGCTGCATCCAAGAATTTCAAGGTCTACCAACTTGATGTCAAGTGTGCTTTTCTTTATGGGGTGATTGATGAAGAGGTGTATTTCAGACAACCACATGGGTTTGCAGATCCTGATCATCTTGATTATGTCTGCAGGCTTGATAAAGCTCTATATGGGCTGCACCAAGCACCAAGAAAGTGGTATGAGACTCTATCTCAGTATCTCTGTCAACATGGCTATAAAAGAGGTACTATAGATGGAACTCTCTTTATCAAAGGAACAGGAAATGACATAATGCTAGTTCAAGTATATGTAGATGACATTATCTTTGGGTCAACTAATCCAAAGCTCTACAAAGACTTTGAGAAGCTGATGAAGGACAGGTTTGAAATGAGTGCCATGGGGGAACTCAATTTCTTTCTAGGAATTCAATTGAAGTGTTGGGTCTGCGGATAGTATAAATATTTGATAAAGATTTATTGCACAGATTCAGTTTTAATTGGTTGTTACTAATATTAAACCACACACACAAAAGGCAGTGTACCTGTCGTGTGGTAATATAGTGTTGGTAAGAACCGAGTATCAATCCGTGGACACACCTAGCCTACTCAACAAACTTGATGTTTGACTATCAGATTTGGTTTTTGTTAAAGAAATGATATTTTGTTTTGGAAAGATTTTTAGAGTTTAAAAGTAAACAATAATAAAAAGAAAGTAAAATAAGAATTGAAGCGTTTGGTTTTAAAATCAGGAAATAAAAGTTATCATCCTAATTAGAATCCGCTTATGCAATTGTGATGAATTGGTGGTGTGATGTGATTATGTTAATGTTTATAAAGATGAGCCGGCGCGATTTCTCGACTATCCTGCTGCCGTAGTGACTTGATCCTGTCAGGCTGATTTTACTGCTCAGATCAAAGCCCTAGTAATGTAGGTAAATCTCTTGTGTCCTATTTGACATACGATTTCTGAAAACATAATTTAATGTTAAAAAGAGAGTTGATCAGGTTCCTTCCTAACATACCATTAATTTTAGAAAACCGTAACAATTCTTGAAGTTTCCGAACAAATAAAAGGGAACCCGCAAATGATCAGAAAGTTAAGGTGATATGATTTCTAATAACCATTTCTAGTTCATTAGCCATGGATTTATTATGAAGACCGGTTTCGCGAATGAAAGTTAATCATACGGTTTTCAACCTTGTATGACAATCACAATCACAAACCATAATGTTATAACTTTCCGTTCAAATATAGATGCTACCCATCAATAGTTTTCCCAAGACCACCATAACATTAACATAATACTTATCACACCATTAGTTCATCACAAATTACATAAGTTTCATCCGATTAGGATGATAAATAGAGTTTAGCTCATGATGAGCTTTAACATAACAACGGATAACAAAGAAGATAGATAAGTGATCATCGGTGAAATGGAACAATCAAACCGATAATCCATAATGGATGACGTTTAGGTGATCCCAAGCTTCTTCTAAGTGTTGTTTGCACCTCCCGAGCCTCCGAATGATCTTGAAGTCTTGATTCCCGAGAGAATTCAGCAGAGTAACTCTCCCACCAAAGCTTGCCAAAAATGGTGAGCTTAGGCTTCTATTTATAGGCTTTCCGGAGTGGTTAAGCACGGCCCCGTGCCTAAAAGGCACGGCCCCGTGCTAGTACAATGCTTACGAAAGTTGGTCGGCTCGTACGTGCAGGTTGTGTCGGGCACGACCCCGTGCTAAATGGGGCACGACCCCGTGTTGGTGGTGGGGCACGGCCCCGTGCCTTATGGGGCACGGCCCCGTGTCTACTTTTAGGGGACAGTACTTTTTGTCCAGTCAGATGTCCAAGCACTAGGGTGCGTTAATTTAGCACGGGGGTGTGTTTCTGGCAAGACATGGGGGCGTGCTTAATGAGTACATTTTCATCTTGCCCTTTTAAACACCTGAAAACACAATTTAAAATGACAATTCCACCAAAAACCAAATAAATCAATTTCTTCAATTTCTTGTTAAATATGCTCCTTTTGTCCATCTTGCCCTTTTAAACACCTGAAAACACAATTTAACACTTTTAAGTACATTTTCATCATTTTAAGGAAGATATTAAGGAATAATTGATGTGCTTTTGATAGGATTTTTATGTATAATTTGGAGCACATCAAACATCCCCACAGTTGAACTTTGCTTGTCCTCAAGCAAAAATCACTTAAAATGACAATTCCACCAAAAACCAAATAAATCAAATTATAAACATGTCTTTCGAGAAGTATGCAAGTAAATACTATTTTCATCCAAATATAAATATTCTAAGCACATGTTAAATGATATCCTAGCAAGCAATAGGTTGGTTAGTAAAGATTATTATCATGTAAAAATCCACACTTCTCACAAGATGCACTCACACTCGGCTAAATATATGGAGTCTTAATCAAGATTAAGTATGACTAATACACTCAATTGCCTAGTATGAATACGTGTGAAATCATATGCTTGTTAAGGGATCAAATCTCCACCTACTTAGATATTTATTTGCATAAATCATTAGGTCTTTGATGGGTTGTAACTTGGCTCAGGCTGGGGTATGGAATATTTGGAAAGAGTGGCTAATTGCTAAAGACGACGGTCTTGGCTTATTTTTCTAACATAAACTACAAGGAAAGCAATAAAGGTTCCCTATACAATAATTCAAGCTAGAAGGGATATGCTAGCTTGAGGACTCGTTTAAGGTCAGATTGTCAAGACCGTATTTGCTTTCAAGAATCGCACTTCATCTTTTACCCGAAGATACACAAAACTTTCCTTTCTCAAGGATCGTTCGGCTTGAAGCCTAATAGCACCCAATCGGATTAATTCTGTGTATTCGTATTGAGATTTAGTTTGATTCTTTTTGCATTTTCCATTATGGGACCAATTTCTACAATTCGGGCATCTTTCATATCTTTTCGCCCGTGTCTTTAGCACTTTTTGAAATCCCACAAAATGGCGGAACTTGTTCTTTTTTTCGCCATTTCTTTCTTGCGTCAAACGTGAGATTGAAAATTTGTTCGCGGATTTCCGGGGGAAGTCCCGATTTTGCGTGATGAAGGCAACAAAGCAAATTGAAATCAAAAGAATGCATTCCAGTTCTTTAAGGTCTGCCGGTAAAAGACCAAATACATTTTTTTTTCTCTTTTTTTTTCTTTTTTTTATAAGCCAAAAACATGTCTTTAACGAAAACGGGTTTTTTTGAAGGCTTTTTGGTTAAGTGACTTGGTGATTCGGGTGATTGAGAGATAAAAACGTTTAAGCTCAACGGGGCTAACTAGGGTTGACGTTCGGGTAAGGAAAATTAAAGACAATGGTTGGGGCTTGAATGGTTAAGGTTTCGTAGTGCCTAACTCAATTTTATGCAACAAATACTAATTAAGGTCTTGAAATGTATACCCAAAGCAAGTTCTAATCACACGTATCATATGGCACCCTCAATTAAATCCAGAATGAAAGTAGAATTGCAACTTGCAAAAGCTTGTTTAAGGCTCAAAAATAAACTCACATACGGATGGAATTGAGTAAAAGTGTTTCATTTTAAATGATTAAATATTTTACTAGATTATTGCCTTTAAGGATATCACAAAAAAAACATTTTCAATTTTTATTTGGACGTCATGGATTTACTTCTCTATTTCCCGAAAACGTATATTTATAATTTGGTTTATCAAAAATTATATTAAATTTTTGGTTTCTTGTCACAAAAATTATTTGGTAAGTGATCTTTTCTTAAAAATTTTAATTTGAACCTTTTTAGCAAAGTCAAATGCATTACTTCCATCCCCACACTTAAAATTCACATTGTCCTCAATGTGATTAAAATATTCATGATCGAGAAAGGGTAACAAAATAACTCCCCTAAAAATGATGAAATTTTCACTTGTGTTTGGTTGCCCTCGCGTTGTTAGAATCTTCGGTATCACCTGTAATGTCACCAATTTATTGAAAGCATTAAAATCCTAACCACACAAAATAAAAATAAAACGACATAAATTAAAAGATAGATTGGCACAAAAGAACTGTGCCGGAGCCCCGAAAATGATACGGTTTTCAAGGGCTTTGTGGTGGGATATCCCCCACTCGTGGTACATTCGGTTTCTGATGTACGTGACATTTCTGCTCAAGTCATCGACTCGGGAATTCAGATTTTCGACTCGGTTGAAGGCTTGTTGGGCATATTCAAATGATCGCCTTGCATGGGTTTCGGTGGTTTGTATTGACTCATAAAGGTCTAGCATGGTTGGAAATTCCCTCGTACGTGAACTTGAAGATCCAGCTCCGGCTCCTTCCGGCTGTATTGGCATGTCGAGATCTATGATAATTTCTTCGGGATCCGCCGGATCCCAGATTTGTCCTTTCTTATCCATGAATCTTGGCTGCCCATTTGGTAAACTTGTCACCATGTACATACTTGTACAGATGCTCAAGTCCAACAGTCCTGGCATCACTCCTTCGGTTCCCTCAGTGTTATAACCATAGCTTTCATATAAGTTCAAAATCCAGCTTCCTCCAAACATGGGTGTTGGAGCACCTGCAATCGCGTTCCTGGCAAAAAGATTACAAAACAAATACCCAATATTACATGGCAACTGATTAACCATACAATATAAAATAAACAAGTCCCTCAAATTAACAACTCCCTCGCTTTGACCACGAGCTGTTATGGAATGGATGAGTAACCGATGAATGTATCGCAGCAGTGGGTCTCGTATCTGACTGCTTTTTGTTTTGCTCGAGTTGAACCCTCCGGTTCCAATCCGCTCCAAAAATGCTTTCCTCATTGCACCACTTTCCGCGTCTCTACTTTCCTCGTCCGGGAAGGTATGATACGCCGGCATTTCAGATATAGCCTCCTCCTCCATTTCTTGTTCCGTGTATATTCCAAGATATACACCGACAAAGAAATGGATGTCTTATGCCAATTCCCAGCTAGTCTGAATGAAACTGCATTTTCATCCCAAGGATCAGAGTCTTTCATGCTAAATTTAAAAGTTGCTAAAAATTCAAGAGTCAGTTCATAAACGAAAGGTCTATTTTGTGAAAATAAACGTTTCCACTGGACACTTAATAAATTATTATATCTTTCTAGCTGTCCGACTTCCGCCAGTGTTTCTTCATCTGCTAGTAAGTGGGATCTTTCGACCCTTTGTAGCAATCTTTGAAGTCTATCATGACAACATCTCTCGCGGTTCCCTTCAAAATGTAAGTAGGGATGCTCCATGATCCTGAAATTTAAAAATAAATTAATCTATACAAAACAAATTTCTTAAGCAGTCTCATGATGTTAGTGAAAATCATATGTTTTTCAAGACATAACATCATAATGATTCAATTCATGTTCAAAAATAGTTAAGAATTTATCATCCAAGAAAAAAAAATTTTGAACATTGGGGGTGCGCTTTATACAACGTGGGGGTGCGGTTAACATGTTTGGGCATGAAATTTTGACTCGAGCAATCGTGGTTTTGTTTGTAAATCATTGATTAAGCATGGGTTTAACATTTTCTTGCTTCAAAAATCAAAGATTATACGTTGAACATTTTAATCATTTGTTAATAATTCAAGATACTCAAAATATATATTGTTTTACATCACTTGAGAATTCTTGTAACTTGAACATGATTAACAAAGGTTTCACCACGAGTTATGAAGATAGTCTTGTTAATAATAAAAGAAAACAACTAACTAACCAACTAAACATACTAATATCTAACTAAACACACTAATTAACACTAATCTACTACAAGAATAAACATGAACAAGTAGGTTAAAAGCATTCATCATTCCATAACACGTTTAAGAACAAGTGTTTACACATAATTGCTAGGATTTCGGTTGTTTAGAGACCTAATCACCTAACTACATGTAAATGACTTTCATAATCAAAGGAATTAGTATGCTAACCTCTTGGCCAAATACTCTTGCAAGAACACTTGAACAAATGAAAGAAAAATGGAAAAGAAGAGAGAATTGAAAGTGGATACGACTTTGCAGGCACATTAGCTCGGTTTTTATCATGCAACATTGATTGGAAAAGGACAAAAGGCTGAAAATTGGCAGGTGGTGTCAATTTTTGTCGAACACGGGGGCGTGCCCCTTTGAACACGGGGCCGTGTTCAAGCACAAATATCGGTTTCAGTCTTTTGTTGTTCCGTTTTTCAGTTTCGTGCGTTGTGTAATTTTCCCGGTTAAGTTTTATCACTTCCAAATCATCAGAAAAGATACGAAAATAGTCCTATAGTTAAATAACACAAGCCAAATTGAAAATTACATTCCCTAGAATCCTACAATTACACGATACGTTAAAAGCCGAGAATCTAAAACAGCAAAACCAGACTCTTTAACGCGCAACAGCGCACTTAACACATCACGGAATGTTTCTAAAAGAAACCTCCACACATTTCGTGTGGAAGGTTTGGCATGGGATAGTGAGAAGTGCGGTTGCTCAATTCCACGAGCTGCTGGTTAATGGAAATGAGTTTGTTAGGACCTGGTATTTGAACGAAATACCTAGTGATTAGGGTGTAAACCAGATCAAATAGTGCGGAATCCTATTTGATTGGCGATCCAATCAGTGAGAACACACGAAGAATCAATCAAGAATTGAATCTAACGTTAGAAGTCGATTGGGAATCGATCTAATGTGTTCTGTGAACTTGGAGAACGATTTGGGAGGCTTCTGGACGGCTAGGGTACGTCTGGAGTCGTAATGGTCTGAATGCTTACGTTTTTCCATGAATTGGGTCTATTTATAGGTTAGTGTTGTTCAATCGTGCGACTGGACCATAAGTATGGTTCAGTCGTGCGATTGAACCATGCGGTTGATTCATCCGCACGACTGAGTGTTCAGTCGTGCGCCTGAGCCAATCTTATGTGTCAATCATACGACTGATCCAGTCTCCTGGTTCAGTCGTGCGACTGAGTCAATCGTATAAAGTTATTCATGCGTATGGTCCATTCGCATGGGCCATTTGCATGAGAACTTCATTTAGTTAAGTTTGAATGTTTTAATTAATATAACATTATGTATAACCATTCAAACAATCACAAACCCAATTAATTAATTCAATATCGACTCATTTATGAAATATTAGACATTACAAATCACAAACAATCAATATCATTTCATTAATCAATTCATATTACATCATAATCAGACAAACAAGATCTATTACATTACAAATCATGATCTAGGGACATACATGCATCAACAAACTCCCCCTTGGACCTAGATCTCTCTAATCTCTTGTTTTCTGCATAACCTCCTTGTATTTCTTGTACTTCTCCTCTTTGGTGACTCCCGCGTGAATCTCAAACGCGAAGCAGAGTCGTATAACGTTCTGGAACTGGAGGGCTTGTACAATGTCCTACGTGTCATAGAACAGTGGCCACTTGTATAGCGTATAGACATCAGTTGCCGACAAGTTAGTAAGCCACATTGGGTCGAATACCCTGATCGTATCCATTTGGCCCTCTTTGCTTAGGACTATGACCGCTTCAGCTGTTCTCCAATCATAGTACCACCACTTAAAGTGTGGAGTGAAGTCCTGTGGCATTTCCCTGAGTGGGATTCTTGACATTGTTCGCGGAGGACTCCACTTCAACACTATCTTGGGCTTGCCAGTAATGGCATCAACCTCAGACCTTCTTATGTACCTAGTCGGCTGTTGGGGTCTGAAGTTAACCCATCTGGTGTGGTACTCCTTCTTAAGGGCAGCCTCGAACCAGCCTGACATCTTCCTCGGGTCAGCATACAAAAGCTTTAGCTTAGCCAGCTGGTTGAGCTCAAAACCTGGTAGAGTCTTCAGATCATGTGGGAATCTGAAGTACTCTATGCCCTGTTCTCTCTTAACTGCATAAACATTAAGATCATCAAAATACGCCCATGCTATAATCCTGCCAGACACCTTGTGATGTTTCTTGACTCTGTAGAGTTTGGTGTAGGCATCCTTCTTCGGTGCAGCACGTTGGGCTCTAACTTCTTCAAAACATGCAGCCCACTCAGCCTTTCGAATGTCGACATCATCATTTGAGGCTTGGGCTGTTCCTTCTGCCTTCTCTGTTTCCTGCTCCATCTTGTTCAACACCTCAAAAGTATCACTGACGAGGGATTCACCCAGATTTCTTCGATCTCGACTTCATCAACATCGTTGAGCTCTTCATCACTAGTCGAATCGCATGTCGGAGCATCTTTAACTATTTCATCCGGATTGAGCTTGAAAATCTCTGCGAATTGCTCGTTTGATAGATCATGAATTATTTTCCCTTCTTCAGGGGTATAACTCACTGACCTTCTTACGATCCCTTGCAGATCAAGAATCATTGTTAGTTGAGTCTTGACCTGTTGAAGGGGAGCAACATCAAACTCATCTCTTTGATAATTTGGATCTGTTCGATTTAAACATTCAACACATAAATCATTAGTAATTAATCAAACAGAAATATATTAAATTAATATAAACATTCAATACATTGTTTTCAATACAGGATTCAAATACAAAAGTAAATAAATACATAAACATCTAGTCTTTACTTTTATCCTGTATCATAGTCTCGTCACTTGGAGGAGCAGAGGTGGAGGTTGATTGGTCCTGTCTATTCTTTGACCTCCTCTCTTGACCTGAAGCAGAGGCCGATGCAGCTGCATCCCCTCCTTCTGCTTCATCATCATCGTCCTTCCCCTCTGTCCTATCTCTGTTAGTTTCCTCCTCATCCTCTGTATCATCCTCTTCATCCTCATCATCATCTTCATCATCATCATCACCATCATCTCCATCATCTCCATCCCCTTCCTTGATCTTTAAGGGCTCGTCCTTTGATCCCTTGAGCCGCAGCATGATGGTCTTGTTGGTGGTCTCCAACTCCTCTATCCTTTTAGCTGATTGGGCATGCTGCTCCCGGAGTTGGGACATCTCTACGCGCTGTTCATCCATCAGCTGGGCCTGCTGCTCTATTACTCGAGCCTGCTCTGCCATCTGGTGAGATTGTGCAGCAGTCAGGTCGGCAAGCTGGCGGATCTGAGCAGCCTTTTCCTCATCTGCAGCTAGTAAGCGCATCACCATCCTGTTGAGCGCTGACAGTTGTTCCTCTACCCCGATTGGAGGTAGAGGTGATCCATAAGTGTGTGAGGGATGGGCTGAAGGTCCTGCTTGGTGTGAGGTGGTGGTGGTGGTGGCTGTAGTGAAGATGGGTCGGTGAAATGGTGGAGGTGATGAGGGAGTAAAGGATATGGTGGTGGATGGAATCTGTACTGTGGTGGGAGGTATGGTGGTGGCTGTGGTAGCTGTGGTAGATGTGGTGGCTGTGGTGGTGGATGGTATAGCTGTGGAGGTGGTAGTGGTGGCTGTGGTGGTGTAAGTAGAGGCTATGGTGGTAACGAAGGTCAACCGACGCTTCTTCTTCTTCTGACCATGGGGCTGAGCCATCCTCTTCCTCCTCGTCCCTGTTGAGGTGGATGCTCCCCCTACAACCCTGCCAGCTGACCCCGGTGCATAGCTTGGGTCAGTATCAATCTCTCCAGAGTCTCTCGGGTGTTCACCAACCACCCTTAGCCCATGTTCTGTGGGAACAACTTTGCTTCCCACAGTTCGCGTTAAGGGCTCCTCATCAGACTCCTCCTCCTCCTCTGCACCATGAACAAAATCCTGATGAAATCCAACTGACTTGGTAACATCTCTAGCTGGGGCGGACACTGGGGGTACTACATCAGAAACAGTGCCTCTCGATGGAGCAGGCATATCGTCCCCAGCGTCCCCACTATCATCATCGTCAGAGTCATGCTCTGGGAGTAGCAGCCTCTCATCATCAGAGTCACTGTCCTCATGACGCCATCTGCGTCTGCCCGGGGCCACATATCTCTCGTTGGCCAGGTGGCCAATCAATCTCTTAACTTGGGGCTTCACCTGCTTCCCCCTATAAACCCTCATCCGACCCAGAGTCGTATCATCCATGATCTCCAGTGCAACTGCATCATGACTCTCTTTGGGCAGATGTGGCAGCTTCTCGTTGAAGATGAGCTGTAAAAACCTGGGGTACATACAAAACCCCTCCTTTCCCTTTGCCTTCAAGTTCTCCACCAGATAGGAGAAAATCATACTAGAAAAGCTGAAGGGGTGGTTCAGCACCAGTGCCACGTAGGCATTTTGGATATGGTCTGAGAGGTCGTCGAACCCACCCCTCCTCGAAGCAACGCACTTAAGGATCACATGAGCTAAGTACTTGTACTGGGGGCACAGGTTGCTTTTGTTGAGCACACCTGAGTTTATGTCCCCAGCGTACTTGATCCTCAGAAAGCATCCTCTCACGGTCAGTGGATGTAATCTGGTAGGATGATCAGTATCATCTCCAAACTTTAGAACCCTCTGGATGTCAGCAGCAGTGACCTCGATATCATGACCCAGAATAGAGCTCCGAATACTGTAGGGCTCACGAGAGCGATCCACAGAGGAATTCTCTCAGAATGCCTGGTGTAGTGATCTGTAGGGCGTGCAAGGAGTAGAGATAGCCTTATGGATCCGGGAACGCCTGAGGAAAGCTATAATATCGGTGAACTCGGCCCCGTTCCTAGTAGTATGATGCAAATGAGCACAGATGTTGTGCTTTGGATTTATGGACCATCTCTCATCCATTATCCTGAAAACACATGACACAGAACCATTAGTACATAAAACATTAAAATTCTGTTCTAAGTGTAATGTTGAAATTCATTCTGATTCATTCGTGCGAACGAATCATGCGACTGAAGTCAGTCGGCTGTCCTTTCATGCGACTGAGCTCATTCGGCTGAATGAGACATGCGATTGACTTCAATCTGCTGACTGAGTCTGCGATTGGCTCAGTCGGCCGACTGAGCTCATTCGCATGCTTCATTCGGGCGATTGACCAAATCGCAGGTTTCAATCGTGCGATTGGAGTTCATCCGGGCGACCAGTCGCCTGTCCTACAGTTTAGTCGCCATCCGTTCGAATCTTTATCAAAATAGGTGTTTTAACATGGATAACCGGTTCAATAGACTCGCATTCTTGTTACTAATAACCTATTAAACTTAATTTTAACATTTTGCATAGTTTAAGTAGATTATTAGGCCAGGTTCAGTCCGCTTCTTGGTTTTCATTCGAATAACCCAAATTAGGGTTTAAATCCTACAGTTTTCGGTAGGATGGAACTTCAAACTACCTGTATAATCAATAACGAGAGTCAGTGGATCAGAATCAAGATGAAAACAGGGTCTAATGAAATTTTGGCAGAGTAACGGTAGGGTGTGCGATTTGAGAGCGATTGGGGTGTGATGAATGAAATGCGATCGACTGTGCCCTTTAAATACTGAAGCTGAGTTCAATCGGCCGACTGGCCTCATTCGCTCAGTTCATTCGGGCGATTGAGGCTCAATCGTGCGATTGGCTCAGTCAATCGCATGCTGTTGAGCGACTGAGGTTCAGTCGGTCGACTGACTCAATCGTACCTTTCATTGCATGTTCAGTTGCCGAATGAGTCTCAGTCGGTCGACTGACTCATTCGCCCCCTTCCAATCGGTCGAATGGGTCATTCTGATAAGCCATTCGTGTGAATGGCTCAATCTCATGTCCATTCGTGCGAATGGGAGCCATTCGCATGGTTGGTCCATTCTCATGGTCCAATCGTGCGAATGGGTCACACTTAGTTAATTTTCTGCCATTTTTACCAATTTACATTTAAAACCCTTTTAACTTTTGAAATTTACGTTATGAGCTTTTGATCATCTCAGACATGATCATTTTAACTTGAAAACTTTTTGATCACCTCAGACGTGATCCTTTTAAGCAATTTAGTCACCTCAGACGTGACTCTTTTAAACACTTTGTCACCTCAGACGTGACTGTTTTAAACTTTTAAGACACATGTGGTCATCTCAGACATGACCCTTTTAGTGAGTTGATTCCTTACTGATTTTCCTGATGTAGTCCGACACACTAACAAACTAAAACGACTAACTAACTTAGAAAATTTTAAACTAAATACTCAAAACAAGACTTGTTTTTGGCTTTTTGTGAGAGATAAATCCTAAGATGGAAATCTACTGGATTTGGTTCCGGAATAGATAGCTTCAACTTAGATTGATCACACCTGGACCAATTCAATTTTGGAATCATACAGGCAAGTCAAATCATTTGGGACTTGTTATCAAAATCTTTTGATGCTCAATTCTTGGTGTTCATCCAGAGTCATTAGCAACTTTAGGAAATCATACTGGAACTCTTAGCTTTTCACATTGATTTGAACTTTCAAGAATTGCAGCCACAATGATTGTCAATATGTTTGTCCACTTAAATCCATACACAGACTTTTGACACAGACTGGTGATTGTTTTAGGTTTAATTATTTCAACTAACATTTGTGGATCCCACACTTATATGGTAATCAACATTCCTCAGGAGCTTTTGAGCGGTCTACGGTTATTTATTACAAGAAGAGACTATTCTTAGAGCTTTCAAAGAGAAGCCAGTCCTCAGGTCAGTGCCATCGCACAGCAGAGAGGCGGCAAACAACAATGAATTCTAGAATATCTAGGTTATGCTTATCCTCAGGTCAGTGCCATCGCACAGCAGAGAGGCACACAACCTATCTCCTTGTTAGAGCAGCTTATTTTATTTTGCACAAAATGCACCAACAACATAAGTCATTAGCTTTATAGCATTTGTCTTTCATTTTTTTTGCTTTGCTCTAATTATGGTCATCCGCACACATTTGTGGCGTTTACATGCTCATTACCCCTTATTGGAATATTGTTGATTGTGTTAACCAGTGATAAGATGGAAGCCCACGTCAGTTGAACAACTTAGTTTGATCTTGAGATCACCAGTCAGGTCTAATCATCTATTGTGTTGAATCTACCGACATATCATTTGTGGTCTAGCAACCTCTAGGTCTACTTTCTTTGTGTTACCTTAGGAGTTACCAGTTTTCTATCATCTTTCCTTTTATATTGCTCAGACTACACAGACTTATACTTTGAATTATGCAACTTTTCTAAATTTAATTTTTAGTCCCTCTTGATTTGTTCCTGTGTACTATCATTTTCCAAAGGTTTTGAATCGATATCACAGATATGATCTACCTTATATCAGCTATCCACTCCTTCTCCCTCGTTTTTTTTAATGTTACTTGCTGACATATTCTCCCCCTAAAATACTAAAATCATTACTGGTTTAATTATTTTAGGATTTTAATAAACAACAAAATAACATGAGTTTAATTTAAATAGACTAAAATAAACAGATAAAATAAAATAATAAAGAAAATTTTTAACTAAACTACATCGGACTACACATTATCATCATCAGGAATAACCTCACTTTTCTTTTTAACGCCGTTGACCTCTAGCAGATATTGAAAACGTGGTTTATCAAAGGCTTTAGTATAGAGGTCAACGCGTTGAAAATCAGTATTAATTTTACCACATCAATTAAGTTCTTTTCAAAGCAGTCTCTTATGAAATGGTATTTAATACCGATATGTTTGGTCTTAGGATGTTGGACCGGATTTTTAGTTACTGCAATTGCAGCAGAGTATCAACAAAAATAGGAGTAGAAGAGAACTTTAAACCGTAATCCCGCATTTGCTGTTGAATCCAGATGATTTGTGAACAGCAACTTGCAGCAGCAACATATTCAGCTTCACAGGTTGACAATGCAACCGATGTCTGCTTCTTACACTGCCAGGTAACTAATCTTCTCCCAAAGAATTGACACCCTGCTGATGTAGACTTGTAGTTCATCTTGCAGCCCCCGTAATCCGAGTCACTATACGCGGTAAGCTCAAAGTCATCATCATGAGGATACCACAACCCAAGTGTGGGTGTACCCTTCAGATAACGAAAAATCCTCTTGACCCCAATCAGATGGTTGACCTTAGGTTTAGCCTGATATCTAGAACATAAACATGTAGCATACATGATATCAGGTCTTGAGGCAGTGAGATACATGAGGGATCCAATCATTCCTCGGTACATCGTGGCATCTACAAGATCTCCATTTTCATCAGGTGCTATGTCGTGATTCGTAGCAAGTGGAGTCCCAGCAGCAGAAGCATTCTCCATGTCAAAGCGACTGAGAATGTCTCCTACATACTTGGTCTGATGTAGAAAGATCCCATTTGGAGTCTGATCCACCTGTAACCCGAGAAAGAATTTCATCTCCCCATAGCACTCATCTCAAACTCTTTCTTCATAACTGCTTCAAACTCTTTGCATAACTCTTCGTTCTTTGAACCGAAGATTATGTCATCAACATAGATCTGTACGAGCAGTAGGTCGCCATCTTTTTCTTTAATAAACAGCGTGCAGTCAATGACTCCCCTGCGAAAGCCGTGTTTCACAAGATGAGTCGAGAGTTTCTCATACCAAGCTCTTGGAGCTTGATGAAGCCCGTATAAAGCTTGTCGAGCTTGTAAACTCTATCCCGATGATAAGGATCTTCAAATCCCTCGGGTTGACTGACATAGACTGTTTCTTTGATTTCCCCATGAAGGAATGCACTCTTCACATCTAATTGGTAGACTTTAATCTTCATGTACGATGCATAGGCAAGGAAGATACGAATGGCTTCCATCCTTGCCACGGGTGCAAACACCTCATTGTAGTCATTCCCTCGACTTGGCGAAAACCCTGAACCACCAATCGAGCTTTGTTCCTGATAATGACCCCTTGGTCATCCTTTTTGCATTTCAGGACCCATTTGGTGCCAATGACTTTAGCACCTTTAGGTCTATCAACCAGAGTCCATACACCTAACTTCTTGAACTGAAAAAGTTCTTCTTGCATGGCACTCACCCACGCCTCATCATTTAGTGCATCACTGACATATTTTGGCTCAAACTGCGAGACAAAACATCGATAAGCACCGTCATGAATATAACCCTTCTCCATAACCGAGGCGTAATCAGCTGAATATAGCTGATTTCGGGTTTGTACTCCTGATCTGACATCCCCAATGACATTGTCTAGGGGATGATAGACGTTTAGTCGTGATCCTGGTGTAGTAGGAACAGCTACCTCAGAGCCAAGATTATGAACATTTGGTTCTGCATCTGAGGTAGTTGGAGTTTGAGGTTTCGAAGTCGAAGGTGCATCACTGGTAGATGCTTGTGGACTTTCAGGAACTGGAACCTGTTCCTCCTGACTGTTCTGGTCATCTTCTTCAGCTTCATCTTCAGAGGAGAGTCACTGTCATCGACTACTCCCCCTGACTGAGTAGATGATTCTCCCTGTGAGCTAGATGGTGTATTCAAGATATCATACATCATCCTAGTAGCTAACTCGTCATCCGAGGGAGAGAGAGGATGTTGAAGGACTTGAAGAATCCATCATAGTCGAAGAAGTAGGCGGGTCCTTTTCCAGTAGGTGGTGTGGTATACCTCTGAACGTCAACATTACACCACACTTCTACAAGACCCGTTGAGTTGTTGTAAACTCGCTTGTTCGGTATGTTGTATCCTAGAAAGATTCCTTCATCCGCCTTCTCGCTGAATTTGCCTTCTTGTGTCTTCTTCAGAAGTGTGCACGGCGCGCCAAAAGGTTCAAGATACTCCAAATTCGTTTGCGTCTTTGTAGTAGCTCGTAACATGTCTTTCCGTGGCGCTTGACTATCAGGACTCGATTCAGTGTATAACATGCATTCGCCACTGCCTCATTCCAGAATTGGATAGGCAGTTTCGAGTCTGCCAGCATAGTCCGTGCTGTCTCTATCAAGCTTCTGTTCTTTCTCTCAGCAACGCCATTCATCTGAGGCGTGTAGCAGAAGTGAATTGATGCACAATTCCCTTTTCCTTGCAGTATGCCTCCATCCACTGGTTCTTGAATTCTGTCCGTTGTCTGAGCGTACTTGTCTAACCTTCAGCTTGTAAGAGATTCCAGTGTGGTTACTAACTCCTTGAATGACTCAAATGTTTCTGATTTGGATTTCAGAAACATTACCCAAGTGAACCTTGAGTAGTCATCAGTGACCACAAAACAGTACAAGTCGCCTGCAATGCTCTTTGTACTGACTGGACCAAACAGATCCATGTGAAGAAGTTCAAGAGGAAGTTCTATTGAATGAACTTTCTTTTCCTTATGAGACTTCTTCGTCTGTTTGCTTTTCTTGCAAGCTACACAAAAGTCAGGAAGCTGGAAGTTCTTGACATTAACTCCTCTCACCAGATCCTTCTGAATCAAGTGATTCATCTTCCTTTGACTAATGTGTCCCATTCTCCTATGCCAAGATATGGAATCCTTCTCAGTAGCTTTAGATAGAAAGCACTGAACCTCATGATCCGTTGTAGCAGCTGTTGACAGATCCAAGACATAAAGGTCTTTATATCTTGAAGCAGTCATCAGAACTTGGTCCTCTGGGATCATGTAGTCTTTCTTCAAACACTTCTTGTTGTCGAAGATGACCTTAAATCCTTTATCACAGATTTGGGAAACAGAAAGTAAGTTATTTTGAAGTTGTTGAACGTAGTTCACCTTATCAAACTTAACTTTCTGATTTCCCACTTCTCCCTGAGCTGTGATATAGCCTCCCTTGTTTCCAGCAAAGGAAACATGCCCTCCTTTTATTTGCTTGACGTTTGATAAAAGGGCCCTATTTCCTGTCATGTGCCTGGATGCTCCGCTGTCTACAATCCACGTGTTAGTTTCAGCACTGTATTGAACACCCTGCACATACAAAGTAAGAAATTAGTTTAGGTTAGGAACCCAAGCCTTTACTGGCTTGGGTTTCCCAGAGGCATCACACATCATAAATTCCACCCATTGACCCTTAGAGGGTGAGGGTAGCTCAGGTTCCTTCTTGTTATCAGTCTCAGACACGCAGGACAACTTCTCTTTCCATAAGCCAGATTTGTGCAAGGCCTATTTATGATAAACAGTCGACTGGCTTACAGGTTGAACTTTAGGTTCACTAGTTCTTCTAGGTGGAGTCAGATAACTCTTCTTAGAAGACCTAGGCTTTGAATCCTGAAGTTCAATCTTCTTCCTAGGTGTCTGATAGAAAGGACAATAGGAAGCAATGTGTCCACATTCTCCACAGTTGTAGCACAACCTGCTATCAACTTTATGATTAAACTTTCTTTGTGGAGAAGTGTGTGACACTCTAGTAACATCACTCACTTTAGGTTTTGACTCTGGTTCTTTTGATGTTTTCTCTGGTTTAACAAAGTTAACTGTTTTAACCTGTTTAACATCTTTTTCTTTTTGGTTAACTGGTTTTTGACTTGACACATGTGAAAAATTAACATTAGAAGTCCTTTTAGGTTCTGATTTGACTCTGTTTGACCCTGACTTTAAGTTAACCTTTTCAAATTCATTTTCCAGATTAACACAAGGCAATTTACCTTTTGCCTTTGAAGTGGCCTCCTTTTGTTTGTTTCCAGATTCAATAGATGAACATGAGGAATCTGGATCACTAACAAGAGGAGTGACACCACGTGATCCTTGATGGGGTTATTATTTACTGGTCTAGTCTTAGTGTTCATCAAGGTCTCAGGTGGTGGTGGAACCACTTTGTAACCCAATCCCTCCCCGTTATTCCTTTCTCTCACTAAGTGTTGAACTATGTGTGAAGAACTAGTCCAACTGTGCAGTTTCTGTTTTAATGAGTTTACTTCTACTTCTAGAACTGCCTTTTGCTTCTTAGTGTCTTCTAGGGAGTTTAGATAGTACCTAATGTCATTAGCTTGGTTAAATGCAACTACTTCGGTTTCCCTAAGCTGTTTAGTCAAAAGGTCTATCTTTTCTTTATAACTATGCTCATTTTGTTTTAATACTCTATTAGCCTCAGTGCACAGTTGCAAATCTTTTACTAAGTTATCATTATGATCTAATAACCTAGCAAATTTTTCATCTATGCTATTCCTAAAAGTATCACAATCAGAACAAGCATGATTATCAAACATTTGGTCAGTAGTACTTACCTGAGTTGGTTCAGAAGAGTTAGCCATCAACGCAGCATCAGATGTCTCTGGTTCTGGTGATTCTGTCTTTTCTGTCTCTGACGTGGTAGTCTTCTCTTTAGGCTTGTAACTGACCTCGGTTGCAGTTGCTTCTTCACTATGTGACATCGCTATCTCAACTGCTAGATCTCCTTCACTCGCAGAATCATCGTCAATATCTTCTACACTTGCAATGTTTGATTCCCCTGGTGAGACAAATCTAAAGCTCCAATCCTGTCCTTCATCATCATGAGCAGTCAAGGCTTTTGGATCCTTGCTTGATGAAGTAGAACTAGAAGCTTGCTTGTCTTGGCGAGTGAAGGACGAGAACGGGTTCCCGTTACCCGTCTTCTTTGGCTTGACACATTCTCTCTTGAAGTGCCCCTTTTTCTCCACAGTTGAAGCAGGTCACTTTGCTCTTGTCAAAGCCAAATGTGGTATCTTAGTAGCTACCAAGTTCTGTCCGGTCTTTTAACAAACTTCTTCGCCCTCCGTACAGCACTAGCTAAAGCCCACATTATGTCCATCCTCTCAAGCTCCATTTCGTCCACCTGCTCGTAGTCCTCGTCTGCCAGATGGCAGTTTCCAATCTTCCTGGCAACAAGTCCATCATATGAATGAACCACTGCAGCCAAAAGATCCATATGCTCTCGAGCTACTTCCACAGTCACATTACCGAGGTTCTCGGTCTTCAGTTTAGTAGCACTTGCTTCAGATCCAATACAGTGGGTACAAGAAGACCCTGACGTGTCTGATCCTGAAGGAGAAGCATGTGAAGGACCCGATGAGCTAGACACAAATGCAGTCTGGAGAGGTGCTCCAGATGTCTTAGCTTGCGGCGTGACGTTGTACAAAGCTGGATTTTGAGTGTACGAAGACTTCTGAGCTCTGTACTTCATCCTTAGTGCTTCTTCTCGCAACTTAAGAATGAAGTCATTAATATCCAGCTTTGCAAGCATTCCATTCTGTCTCAGGTTAGACACGAATGAAGCCCACTTTTCAGGCAATCCGTCTGCAAAGTTACTAACTTTCTCTTCCATGGTAGTATCCACCCCATGTGTATGCAGTTCGCTCATCAAATGGTAGAATCTATCTATGACGTCGTCTAAACTCTCGTTACCAATCGATGAGAAGTTATCGAATTCCTTCTTTAACTCCTTGGCCTTGATTGCCTTCAACGAAGCATTCCCGTCGTACCTCTTCTCTAGCTCATCCCACAGTTTCTTGGACTGCTTATTCTCTGAGTACTGGTGGAATATGTCTTTGGGGATAGACTGTGTAATCAATGCATAAACTCTTTTCTCTGCATTGTACTTAACTTTCTGCGCGTCCGTCATCCCTCCTAACGTTAGCTTAACTCCATCAGCTCCCCGGTGTACTGTATCCAATCTCGATGGCTTCCCACAGATTCGGATCCACTCCATTGAGGTAGATCTCAAAACGTTGTTTCCAGTGGGGAAACTCATCTAACGTTAAGAGCTTTGGTTGTTTATTATGATTACCCACCTCCCTCTCAAGCAACAACAGATTCTGTATCCTAGAGTCCTTCCCAGCAGTAAAGGCTGACATTTGATCTTCCATGGCTAAAAACTTTAAGTCTAATAAAACAAACTGTCACTGGTGCGACTGAAGGATGCGAATGGTCTAGTCGTGCGTATGAACTCTGCGACTGGTTCAATCGTGCGGCTGAACTAAGCGATTGGTTCAGTCGTGCGAATGAAGCTGATGCGTATGAGCTATGCGAACGAACGGTTCAATTGGACGAATGAAGGTGCGACTAGGTCCAATCGTGCGAATGGACAATGCGAATGGAGTCCAGTCGTGCGAATGGGTCACTCGTGCGACTGAAGCTGCTGTTTTGCGAAATTTTCTAGGTTTGACGTGTTTCAGCCGTAAAAATTCGAAATTTCGCAATGTCTAATCGCCTAAGTCCGTAGAAACCAAACTTTGATGAGCAGGGAACGTCCAAGATCACTTTTGACACCAAAGATTGCGTTTTTTAGTGCAAAAACACAAACTTTTATGCAATCTTGATTGAATCACACGTAATCAAGAGCCAAAGCTCTGATACCACTTGTTAGGACCTGGTATTTGAACGAAATACCTAGTGATTAGCGTGTAAACCAGATCAAATAGTGCGGAATCCTATTTGATTGGCGATCCAATCAGTGAGAACACACGAAGAATCAATCAAGAATTGAATCTAACGTTAGAAGTCGATTGGGAATCGATCTAATGTGTTCTGTGAACTTGGAGAACGATTTGGGAGGCTTCTGGACGGCTAGGGTACGTCTGGAGTCGTAATGGTATGAATGCTTACGTTTTTCCACGAATTGGGTCTATTTATAGGTTAGTGTTGTTCAATCGTGCGACTGGACCATAAGTATGGTTCAGTCGTGCGATTGAACCATGCGATTGATTCATCCGCAAGACTGAGTGTTCAGTCGTGCGACTGAGCCAATCTTATGTGTCAATCATACGACTGATCCAGTCTCCTGGTTCAGTCGTGCGACTGAGTCAATCGTATGAAGTTATTCATGCGTATGGTCCATTCGCATGGGCCATTTGCATGAGAACTTCATTTAGTTAAGTTTGAATGTTTTAATTAATATAACATTATGTATAACCATTCAAACAATCACAAAACCATTTAATCAATTCAATATCGACTCATTTATGAAATATTAGACATTACAAATCACAAACAATCAATATCATTTCATTAATCAATTCATATTACATCGTAATCAGACAAACAAGATCTATTACATTACAAATCATGATCTAGGGACATACATGCATCAACAGAGTTCCTCGCTCATCTGCTGAACTTTTTGGATTAGTTCAGCCAAGCGTTGGGAAGCAACGAGGTTCATTTCTATCAATTGCTTGATCAGTTCATGCATTTTGAAGAAATACTCTTGAGTCGTCAGCTCTCACGTTTCGGAACGCGGTTTCTTCGCAGGATTCCAGTTTGAGCTTTCGTGACTTGATTCTTTCATTTTTTTTTATTTTTGAGCAGGAATGAGTGTGATGAAAGAATGGAACAAGTGTGGTATTTATACACAGGTCGGGAAGAGTGAACACGGGGTCGTGCTTAGCTAGGCACGGCCCCGTGCTTGTCAGAAGTCGTCTTAAATTCGACCTGCAACGTTCCAGAGTCGTCAGCGGAGATCGTGGAAAAATTTTGTCACTGGGAACGGGGACGTGCTTGATAAGGCACGACCCCGTGTTTGTGCTTGTGAAGTCCTAAAAATTTTCTAAAAAGTGAGAGAAAAAAATGTATGTACAGGTGCCGCGTTTAAGTTTCGGGTCTTCGGCACGACCCTTCCCCACACTTAGTTTTCGTTGGGGTGGAGGTTTAATTCCTCCAAAGAAATCTTGGTTGGTCCATCGTTATACGGTTTCAAACGATGACCATTTACTTTGAAACTTAAACCTGCGTGGTTGTAAATTTCAATGGCACCATTCATAAACACGTTTTTGATCGTATAAGGTCCAGACCAACGTGATTTCAGTTTTCCGGGAAATAAACGTAAACGAGAGTTATACAGTAAGACACGTTCTCCCACATGAAATTGTTTTGTGCTCTTTAATCGAGCGTCGTGGAATTTCCTTGTCTTTTCTTTGTAAACCCTAGCGTTTTCGTACGCTTGTTCCCTCAATTCCTCCAATTCGTGAATTTGTAGGAATCGATTCTTTCCTGCAAGGTCTTGGTCCAGGTTTGCTGCTTTAAGTGCCCAAAAGGCCTTATGCTCTAATTCTACAGGTAGACGACACGACTTCCCATAAACTAGTTTAAACGGTGTTGTGCCGATGGGAGTCTTATAGGCTGTTCGAAAAGCCCATAATGCATCATCTAACTTGATAGACCAGTCCTTGTGATTTTGACCTACAGTTTTCTCAAGGATTCGTTTGATACCTCGGTTAGTGACTTCGGCTTGTCCATTCGCTTGTGGATGGTAAGCAGTTGTAAAGCGATGGTGAACTCCATAACGTGCCATTGGTCTTTCAAGCTGATTGTTACAGAAATGAGTTCCTCGGTCACTAATCAGAGCTTTGAGGGTACCAAAACGAGAAAATAGTTTGTTAAGGAATTTGACAACGTTCCTGGCATCATTAGTAGGCAGGGCTTGAGCTTCAGCCCATTTTGAAACGTAATCAACTGCTACCAAGATGTAACGATTGCCAAATGACACCGGGAATGGCCCCATGAAATCAATACCCCATATATCAAATATCTCGCATACTTGAACTGGTTTCTAAGGCATCTCATCCCATGTTGAGATATTGGTTGCTCTTTGACATGCATCACAGGTGCGTACCATGTTATGAGCATCTTTGAGGATCGTGGGCCAGTAAAATCCAAAGTCGAATACTTTCTTGGCTGTTAAGGTTGCTCCATGGTGTCCTCCTGTGGGTCCTTCATGACAATGCCTTAGAATTTGTTCTGCTTCACTTCCATGTACGCATCTTTGAATGAGTTGGTCTGCACCGATTCTGAACAGATACGGATCCTCCCAATAGTAATGTTTGATATCAGTAAAGAACTTCTTCTTTTGCTGATAAGTCATTTCTTTGAGAAGGATTCCGCTTGCTAAGTAATTCGCAAAATCGGTGAACCAAGGGTGTTCATCGATTGAGGATTGAATGTGCAAAAGGAATTCATGAGGAAAATTGTCGTTTATTTTGGTTTCCTCAGTTTGTGAAGGACTTGAGTCCTCAAGACGCGAGAGATGATCAACAGCTAGATTTTCCGCTCCTTTCTTATCACGAATTTCGATATCAAATTCTTGAAGCAGAAGAATCCAACGAATCAATCTCGGCTTTGCATCTTGTTTGTTGAACAAATAACGAAGGGCTGCATGATCGGTGTAAACAATTGTCTTTGAAAGGATGAGATACGAGCGGAATTTATCGAACGCGAAAACTACCGCAAGAAGTTCTTTTTCGGTGGTAGTGTAGTTTTCTTGTGCGTCGTTTAGGGTTTTGCTCGCATAATGAATTGGGTGAAATTGCTTGTCTTTCCTCTGTCCTAATACAGCTCCCACCGCGAAATCGCTTGCATCGCACATGAGCTCAAATGGTAGTGTCCAATCTGGGGAAACCATGATTGGAGCAGTTACCAATCTCTCCTTAAGTAATTTGAATGCACTAATGCATTCATCAGAAAATACGAATTTCGCGTCTTTCTCCAGGAGTTGAGTCATTGGTCGAGCGATTTTTGAGAAATCTTTAATGAAACGACGGTAGAATCCTGCATCTTTTCCAGCTCCAACAGCATGTCCTAGGAAACTTCTGATGTCTTTCACGGTTGTGGGATGCGGAAGTTTAGAAATAGTGTCGACTTTGGCTTGATCGACTTCAAGCCCCGCTCGAGAGACTTTGTGTCCTAACACTATTCCTTCCGTGATCATGAAGTGGCACTTTTCCCAATTTAAAACAAGGTTGGAGTCTTCACATCTAACCAACATCTTTTCCAGGTTTTCAAGACATTGCTCAAATGAGTTTCCAAAGATGGAGAAATCATCCATGAAAACTTCCATTGAGTGTTCAATCATGTCATGAAAAATTGCTACCATGCATCTTGAAATGTAGCAGGAGCATTACACAAGCCAAAGGGCATTCGCCGATAAGCAAATGTGCCATATGGACAGGTGAATGTTGTCTTTTCTTGATCTTCGGGAGCAATAGGAATATGAAAATAACCTGAGAAACCATCCAGAAAACAATAGAACATTTTTCCAAACAATCTCTCAAGCATTTGGTCGATGAAAGGAAGGGGGAAGTGATCTTTCCTTGTGGCGTCATTGAGTTTGCGATAGTCTATGCAAACTCTCCATCCTGTAACCGTACGACTGGGAATAAGCTCATTCTTCTCGTTAGTTACAACAGTCATTCCTCCTTTCTTTGGAACAACTTGGACGGGGCTGACCCAAGGCGAATCAGAAATAGGGTAAATCAAACCGGCATCTAGCAGTTTGATTACTTCTTTCTTCACCACCTCTTGCATGCTCGGGTTTAAACGTCTTTGAGGTTGAATGACGGATTTGAAGTTCTCCTCCATCAGTATTTTATGAGTGCAAAAGGATGGATTGATTCCCTTGATGTCTATGATTTTCCATGCAATTGCTCGTTTGTGTGCCTTAAGCACATTGAGCAACTTGTTCTTCTCATCAATTGATAAGGCGGATGAGATTATGACAGGAAGTTGAGATGTGTTTTCAAGAAAAGCGTATTCGAGATGAGATGGAAGTTCTTTGAGCTCTAAGACTGGAGGGTCTTCGATAGAAGGTTTGGCTTTTGGTTCTAAGTCTTGCTCAATGATCTCAAATGCTTCTTGATGAAATGGTGTTTCGTCAACTTCAAGTTCTGGAATGGTTTGGTTTTCACAGATGGGTTCGGTGATTGTGACTTCTATTAATTGAGTATTGCAAGCTTCATTTTGAAGGGCTTCCTTCAAATGACGGCTTATGATCGAATCGCAAGCATCAACGTAATAGAGTGAGTCATCATGATGTTGAGGGTGTTTCATGGATTGGCCTATATCGAAAGTTACTTCCTCCTCGTCTACTCTAAGCGTGAGTTTGCCTGTACAAACATCAATGAGGGCTCGAGCAGTCGCTAAGAAAGGTCGACCTAGGATAAGAGGAACATTTTTGTCCTCATCCATGTCTAGGATCACAAAATCAACGGGAAATACGAATTTGTCAATTTTAACTAAGAGATTTTCAACGATGCCCCTCGGATATTTGACAGAACGGTCAGCTAACTGGATGCTCATACGGGTAGGTCTAGGCTCACCTAAGTTTAATTTTTCAAAAACCGCATAAGGCATAAGGTTAATGCTAGCACCTAAATCAGCTAACGCATTACTGACAGAAAGATTTCCTATTAAGCAAGGTATGGTGAAACTTCCTGGATCAGTCATCTTTTGAGGTAGTTTGTTTTGAAGAACTGCAGAGCATTCCTCATTCAAAACTACGTGTGATAACTCTTCCAGCTTCTTTTTGTTTGACAAGACACCTTTTAGAAACTTAGCATAGTTTGGCATTTGTGCTAAGGCTTCCACCAAAGGCAGATTGATGTGGAGTTGTTTGAACAACCCAAGGAATTTGCCATATTGTGCCTCCATTCTTTGTTGTCTCAAACGACCTGGATATGGAGGTGGTGGAACAAAAGGTGGTGGTGGAACGTATTTCTTTGCTGGTTCTTCAATAACAACGGGTTGCTTTTGCTTATCACTCGCATTACTTGGAGTTTCAGTTTCTACTTCTTCAAGGATGGGTTGTAATGCGGGTGCATCACCTTGAGTGGTTTTGCCACTCCTGGTGGTGATGGCTTTGACTTGAGCATTAGGGTTTGTCACAGTGTTACTGGGCAAAGCTCCTTGAGGTCTCTCAGAGAGTTGTTGTGCTATTTGACCTACTTGGTGCTCTATGGTCTGTAATGATGCTTTGTTGCTTTTGATGTCAGCTTCGTTTCTTTGGAACCTCTCCTCATTTCTTCGATCAGATTTCCGGATGTACTCATCTGTGGCTTGTGTGGTTAACAACAATTGCTGCAATAAGTCTTCCATTGATGATGCTCCACGGTCTTGGTTAATACTGCTTGGACCTTGGTATGGTGGTTTCTGTTGTTGGTAAGGTGGCCTTCGGTTGAATCCAGATGATTGTTGGTTACTGCCAGCATCTCTGTAATTCGAGTTGTTTCTCCAATTTGAATTGTATGAGTTGTTTGGGCCTCCTACGTAGTCAACATCTTCAACCATCATAACGCCTTGTGGGCACTCGTTGGTCTTGTGTGAATTTCCACATGTGTTGCATCATGTTGGAGTTTTCTTTAGCTCGCTTTGCAATTGTTCGAATTTTTTGGTTAGAGCTTCTAATTGGGCTGCAATTAGGGTTTCAGAGTCTACTTGATGAATACCTTTAGAACTGGGTTTGGTTCTTGAAGGATTGTAAGCAAAGCTCTTCTTAGCTGCTCTTTTCTAAGGCTTGATATGCTTCTGTTGGCGTGACACTTCCAAAATCTCCTCCCGCACTTTGGTCTACTGCTTGCTTGTGGGCTCCGCTAATCGCATCGTAAAAGGTTTGACACTGCAGCCACAGATCAAGTCCGTGATGTGGGCATCTCCGAAGGAGACCTTTATATCTCTCCCATGCTGCGTGTAGTGATTCATCGTCGTCTTGACGGAAACTTGTGATGCTACTTCTTAATTTGGCAGTACGATCGGGTGGAAAGTATTTCAAAAGGAATTGTTCAGCCATTCCCGCCCATGTGGTGATGGAACCAGGCGGAAGTGAATCAAGCCAATCGATGGCTCGGCCTCGAAGTGAAAATGGAAAAAGTCTTAGTCGAATGGTGTCGTCTGAACAGTTATTGATTTTGAAGGTCGCACAGATACGAAGGAATCGTGAGATGTGAGCATTAGGGTCTTCGTCTTGTAACCCATGGAACTGAACAGAGTTTTCTACAAGTTGGATAATACTAGACTTAATCTCAAAATTGTTGGCCGCTATTGCTGGTTGGACAACACTAGACTCATAACCATCTATTGACGGTGTGGCATAGTGTGTCATCTTCATTTCCTCGTCTTGGTTAGCCATGTCTTCTTCGGATGGTGTATCTTCCAAAATGTCTTCTTCAATGACTGATGCTTCTTGTTGTGATCTTTTGCGCAATCTTTGACGGAAAAGTCGTTCGGGTTCCGGAAGAGGCGGAACAAGTTCAGAACTAGACGAGTCGGACATACACTAACTTAAGGAAGCATAAACTAACTAAGGCTTAAAATGAATCAGGCAAAAATAACTAAACTAACTAAGGCAAACTACCTACAAATAAAATGAAGTTTAAATAAAAATATTAACAGGTTATATGCAAGATAGTCAAAAATTTAGTTTGTTTTTCAAACTGCCGTGTGTCCCCGGCAACAGCGCCAAAAACTTGTTGGGTCTGCGGATAGTATAAATATTTGATAAAGATTTATTGCACAGATTCAGTTTTAATTGGTTGTTACTAATACTAAACCACACACACAAAAGGCAGTGTACCTGTCGTGTGGTAATATAGTGTTGGTAAGAACCGAGTATCAATCCGTGGACACACCTAGCCTACTCAACAAACTTGATGTTTGACTATCAGATTTGGTTTTTGTTAAAGAAAGTGATATTTTGTTTTGGAAAGATTTTTAGGGTTTAAAAGTAAACAATAATAAAAAAAGTAAAATAAGAATTGAAGCGTTTGGTTTTAAAATCAGGAATAAAAGTTATCATCCTAATTAGAATCCGCTTATGCAATTGTGATGAATTGGTGGTGTGATGTGATTATGTTAATGTTTATAAAGATGAGCCGGCGCGATTTCTCGACTATCCTGTTGCCGTAGTGACTTGATCCTGTCAGGCTGATTTTACTGCTCAGATCAAAGCCCTAGTGATTTAGGTAAATCTCTTGTGTCCTATTTGACATACGATTTCTGAAAACATAATTTAATGTTAAAAAGAGAGTTGATCAGGTTCCTTCCTAACATACCATTAATTTAAGAAAACCGTAAAGTTTCCGAACAAATAAAAGGGAACCCGCAAATGATCAGAAAGTTAAGGTGATATGATTTCTAATAACCATTTCTAGTTCATTAGCCATGGATTTATTATGAAGACTGGTTTCGCGAATGAAAATTAATCATACGGTTTTCAACCTTGTATGACAATCACAATCACAAACCATAATGTTATAACTTCCCGTTCAAATGTAGATGCTACCCATCAATAGTTTTCCCAAGACCACCATAACATTAACATAATACTTATCACACCATTAGTTTATCACAAATTACATAAGTTTCATCCGATTAGGATGATAAATAGAGTTTAGCTCATGATGAGCTTTAACATAACAACGGATAACAAAGAAGATAGATAAGTGATCATCGGTGAAATGGAACAATCAAACCGATAATCCACAATGGATGACGTTTAGGTGATCCCAAGCTTCTTCCAAGTGTTGTTTGCACCTCCCGAGCCTCCGAATGATCTTGAAGTCTTGATTCCCGAGAGAATTCAGCAGAGTAACTCTCCCACCAAAGCTTGCCAAAAATGGTGAGCTTAGGCTTCTATTTATAGGCTTTCCGGAGTGTCTAAGCACGGCCCCGTGCTAGTACAATGCTTACGAAAGTTGGTCGGCTCGTACGTGCAGGTTGTGTCGGGCACGGCCCCGTGCTAAATGGGGCACGGCCCCGTGTTGGTGGTGGGGCACGGCCCTGTGTCTACTTTTAGGGGACAATACTTTTTGTCCTGTCAGATGTCCAAGCACGGGGGTGTGTTAATTTAGCATGGGGGTTTGTTTCTGGCAAGGCATGGGGGCGTGCTTAATGAGGCACGACCCCATGCTTGGAGTCCAAAGCTCGGATTGCTTCAATTTCTTGTTAAATATGCTCCTTTTGTCCATCTTGCCCTTTTAAACACCTGAAAACACAATTTAACACTTTTAAGTACATTTTCATCATTTTAAGGAAGATATTAAGGAATAATTGATGTGCTTTTGATAGGATTTTTATGTATAATTTGGAGCACATCAGAATTGAAGTGAAGCAAGTTGACAATGGCATCTTCATAAGTCAGTCAAAGTATGTACAGGACATACTTAAAAGGTTTAACATGACTGACTGTAAGGTTGCTAAGACTCCCATATACAGAATTCACTCCCTTGGACCTGATCTTGAGGGGGAGTGTGTTGATGAACATCTCTATAGGGCAATGATTGGGTCTCTATGTACCTCACAGCTAGCAGATATCATATTTGCTACATGTAAGGATTCCTTTAAGTCTGATGCAAAACAAAACATCCAATGTCTCTCTGCAACAAATGCACTAAGTACTGAAGAATGCTTCGGAAGTTTTACACCTTTCACTAGAAAATATTCTAAGTGTAAAATCTTCCGAAGCCAAGACCAATATCTTCCGAAGCCAAACATGAAGTCTTCCGAAGCCTCAGAGACAAAGTCTTCCGAAGCTTCACCTATGAAGACAGATTTCTTCCGAAGACTTTTAGTAACATGCTTTATCTGATGTACTGTTTCATAAAGCTGGACACCTTTCCGCTGCATCTCTGTAAAGTCACCAACTTACATGAGTTGGTGAAAAGGTCCATGCTTTTGGTAACTGTACATTGAGGTCTTGAGTCTGTAACTTTCTACTTTATGTACTTTATCCTTTTTGTAATAGATAAGGATGTGAGCTATGGCATGTCATAGTCACAAGGTCAACAGGCAGATATGCCTTTTGATTCTACAATTGATTTTGTTTGTGTCTAGTCAATTGTATCCAGCTGGCTTTCAAAGTATAGCCGGCTGTAGGTTGTAGTATAAGTATTCCAAGTTCTAGTATCTTTCTTTATGCTTTGTAACATTTGTAAAAGAACTTAAGAACGCAATATACTGCCTCCTTGAAACCCAAATCTCTTGTTCTGTCTCTTCATCTTTACTTGTGTTCTTTGTATCATATATTGGTTAATCCAATTTACTGTTTGATTAAGTTTAGTTAATCTCCTCTTTGTGTTGTTGTGTTGTAATTGTTAAGCCCTTAACCGGTCCTGCAATTGGTATCAGAGCATTTCAGGCTCTTGATATAAGATCTCAACATCTTAAGATCCCTCACACACACAAAAACTAAACTCTCCAAATGGCATCCATTTCAAAGACTGATATGGAGACTGGAACCATGAACAAATCCCCACTGATCACTCTTGATGACTTTAACACCTGGTGTATGAGAATGGAAGGTTTCATCAGGTCTCTAGACTCAAGAATGTGGGAATCTGTTGAAAATGGACCTTTCATACCCAGCACTCCTTCTGCTACTGGTGCTGGTATGATCCCAAAAGATGTGGCTAACTACTCTGATGAAGATAGGAAGAGAGTAGAGATTGATAGAAAGGCCATGAATGCTCTTCAAACTGCCCTTCCAAACTCTGTGTACAGAGGTTTTAAGAAGTGCAAAACAGCTAAACAGTTGTGGGATGCACTAAAACTGATGTATGAAGGGTCCTCTGAAGCCAAGGAGAACAAGAAGGATCTCCTGAAGCAGCAGTTTGAAAACTTCACCTTCAAAACAGGTGAAACCATGACTCAGCAATACTTCAGGTATGTTGAGATAGTGGATACCCTAGTGGATGGAGGAGTTCCTCTTGAGAACAGGGACATTGTAAGGAAGTTCATGTCCTCACTTCCTAGGCAATGGACACACTACTGTGTGGTGATCAAGAGGACTGAAAATCTCAAAACTCTTACTCTGACAGAGTTATATGGGATTTCAGTGGCTACCAGATGGAGATGAACATGCAAGGTTCATCTGGCAACTCCAACAATCAAATGGGTTCAGCCCTGCATGTGGTTGAAAGGGATAGCATAGAACCCCAACACCATCTCATATGCTACCCTGACAACTCACCAAAGGGTCCTTTCATCACCTTCCCAGAGACACCTAGGGAGAACTACACTCAAGGAAGCCCATTCCAAGAGACAAGCTCTTCTCAAGCCTTTGTGTCTTCTGATGAAAGTTGTGGGAACTCTCTCTTCACTCTTGAAGACCTGGACTGTATCCATCCAGATGACCTGGAGTACATGGAAATAGTTCAGCAGATGGCTCTCCTCATTCATAGAGCCAAGAAGTTCTACAAGAGAACTGGAAGGAGGTTTCCAAGCAATGCAACCAGTGGAAAGTTTGGCTTGGATAAAAGCAAAGTCAAGTGTTACAACTGTAACTTGATGGGCCACTTTGCTAGAGAGTGTAAGGCACCTAAAACAAATGGTGGCCAAGCACAAACCAGACCAATCTACACTGACAAAGCCCCTCAGAATGAGAAGTCAAAGCAACATGCTGCTGTTGCTGTTGAAGAAGGAGGCTTTGACTGGAGCTTTCAGGTGGAAGATGCTTCTCCAAACCAAGCACTAATGGCAGACCATGATGAAGCCAAGGTATTGGAACATCTCTGTACTCCTGAATGCATTGCTAAAGTAAACAGATACATGTCCTATAACATAGAAATGAGATCTGATCTTGAGTCCTTAAACATTTTAAAATCTGATTTTAGATAGTCTGAAAATGATTACAAGTTAAAGATAGAGGACTTAGAGAAAACCATTTCAGTACTAAAACATGAACATACAGATTTTAGGACTCAAATCCAGGATCTCATGACTAAGTTGACTGAGTGCCAGGCTGAGCTTGTGATCAGCAAAGCCAAGGCAGAAAAGAGTGCTCTTGAAGAAGAGACCTTCAAGAACATGATATCCTCATCCTTGCACAACAAAGTGTGCTATAAAAATAGACAGGGACTGAGATCAAATGAGATAGCTCCTCCACACACAATCTTTCTGTAAGATCTCCTAGGTGTGGAACTTGTGAAGATGAGCTTCCTCTCATAGATCCTATAAGTGAAGAGGATGAAGAAGAGATAGTGAAGAATTCCTCTGAGAAGAGTGAAGAGGAGGATTCTACTAAGGGCCACTATCCTTCTGAGGAGAAGAAATCTACTGTGATGACCAAGTCAAAGAGAAAGAACTTGATCAGGAAGAGCAAAAGAAAAGCAAAGAAGGCTCAAGAGATCAAGGCTACTTTTGATTCTAAGCAGAAACAAGTTTTTATTTCTACAGGGTTTAAAGTAGTAAAGACTGAAGACATCAACCAAGACTCCTCAGCTAAGAGTTCAGGTTCTTGTTCAAATCATCTCAGTACAAAGAAGAAGACTGAGCTGCTGTGTACCACTGCTGCACAGCCTGGACCATCAAACTCTAGAACAGTTCACAGCCCAAAAGAACTGTCTCAGCATCTACAAAGATGAAGATGGAGAAGGGATGTGACCAAAGACAGTCTTGCTCTCATAAGGAGACTCTTTTGAAGAAGAAAATGTTATGTGTCATGTGTGAAAGTACCTCTCACATTGCTAAGGATTGCCCATACAATCCTAAAAGTACTATCCATATGACCAATACAAAGACTTCAAAGAGTTTCAAGAAGATTCAAGCTTCGGAAGGAAAATCTGTTTCCTTTGGAAGCCCTAGATCAAAGAAGAAGGTAAATGGAAAATTACCTTCGGAAGAAAAATTGGTCTTGGAAGAAAGGAGTTCTTCCGAAGCACTAAAGTCTGCTGCAGTGACTGTAGAATCTTCCGAAGGTTCAGTCATCAAAACTTGTGAAGTCCCAGAAGCTTCCAAGGTTTTGACGGTCAAGTCCAAGACTCCAAAGGTGGTGTGGAAGTCTCAGAAAGACCAAATGACTGAAGTTTCTCCATCAACAACAGCTGAAGATCCCCCTAGTACAACCATAGGATCTATTACTGTTGCATTACCTTCTATTATACTTAGTGAGCCCAAGACAAGTAAGGCTTGGGTTTCCAAATGTAACTAATCATTTTCTTTGTGCAGGAACAACTCAGGACAAATAGGAATGTCTGGATAATTGATAGTGGCTGTTCCAGGCACATGACATGCAATAGGTCTCTACTCCATAACTTTGAAAGAATTGATGGAGGACCAGTTGCTTTTGGAGGAGATGAAGGTGGTTACATCTCAGGAAGGGGCAAGGTCACAAATGGTAAGCTCAGCATTGAAAAGGTAAACTTTGTTAAGGAGCTTGGGTACAATCTTCTGAGTGTATCCCAATTTTGTGATCAGATTCATAACATGCTCTTTACTGAGCATGAGTGCATTGTTCTCAAGCCTGGAGTGGTCATTCCTCATGAGCACATCCTGCTCAGAGCCCCCAGGAAAGGGAACATGTACAAGATGGATTTGCAAGAAACATCTCCCTCCGGAGAAGTTTCATGCTTTCTATCTAAAGCAAATAGTGATGAGTCTTTCCTATGGCATAAAAGAATGTGCCATGTAAACTTTAAGAACATGAATAAACTAATTAAACATGATTTGGTAACTGGAATGCCAAAGAAAGAGTTTAACAGTGATGATCATTGTGTTGCATGCCTGAAAGGGAAGCAACATAAGGTATCTCACAAGCCTAAGGAAAGGAACTCCATCACTACTCCCCTACACTTATTACATATGGATCTCTTTGGCCCCACCAGTGTAATGAGTCTAGGAAGGACCTCTTATTGTTTGGTGATCACAGATGATTTTACAAGATTCACTTGGGTTTTCTTTCTTAGAACTAAGGATGAAACCCCTGAGATTCTGAAGAATTTCATCTTAAAAAATGAGAATCAAAGTGATCACAAGGTCAAAACCATAAGATGTGATCAAGGAACTGAATTCAAGAATCAAATCCTTGATACATTTTGTGATGAAAAAGGTATTACAAGATAATATAGTGCTCCCAGGACTCCTCAGCAAAACGGAGTTGCTGAGAGGAGAAACAGGACACTAATTAAGCTGCAAGAACTATGTTGTCTGACTCTAAACTACCCATCACCTTCTGGGCAGAAGCAGTAAATACTGCTTGCTATGTGCAAAACAGAGTTTTAGTAGTTAAGACACATGCTAAGACTCCTTATGAACTTTGGCACAAGAGAAAACCTTTTATTGGTTTTCTCAGGTCATTTGGATGTCCCTGCACCATCTTGAATACCAAGGATCAAATTGCCAAGTTTGCTGGGAAATCAGATGATGGACACTTCATTGGATACTCTTCCCAAGCCAAGGCTTATAGAGTATACAATCTCAGAACTAGAATTGTTGAGGAGTCAGCCAATGTGACTTTCAATGAACACACACCCTGTGTGGCTGGTTCTGGTCCTACTTGGCTATTTGATCTTGATTTAGTTACCAACTGTTTTAACAAATCTTGTGAGAATGTTTCAGGCTCTGCAGAAAATCTAAATACAGGTGATCCTGATCCAAGATTTGAGCTAGGAAGACCCTCAACTCATACATCTTCAGCTCCAGTTGGAACTACTTCAGCAAATGAGATTTCTATCAGCACTACAATGACAAATTCAGCTGATACATCTGGGGTGCCTTCAAATTCCAGCTCAGAGGCTCCACAACAAGATAAAGATACCTCAATTGTAGAAGACAACAATGGTGATGGTGAAAGTGATCAGGGATTTCTTGATGCTAATAACCACACCATAGATGACAACATCAATGATGTCACACACTCATTGGATCAAGTTAATCTTGATAAGTGTGATAATGTGGAGGGTGAATCATCTATGCCAGATCTAAATTTCTCAAATTTGGATCTTTCTCAGCAACTTGCTGTGAACCCTCAGCTAAGGATCCACAAGTCTCACCCCACCACAAACATCATTGGAGATGTTGTCACAGGGGTAAGAACAAGAGGACAAACCCATGAAGCAGATGTTTGTCTTCACTCTTGTTTCTTATCTCAGATAGAGCCAAAGAAAGTTGATGAAGCTCTAAAGGATGGAAGTTGGGTTGAAGCTATGCAACAAGAGTTATTTCAATTCAATAGGCAGAAAGTTTGGAACCTTTGTCCTCTTCCTCATGGGAAGACTACCATTGGAACCAAATGGGTTTTTAGGAATAAGAAGAATGATAGAGGAATTATCATCAAGAACAAGGCAAGACTAGTCGTTCAAGGATATACATAAGAAGAAGGGATTGACTATACTGATGTCTTTGCTCCTGTAGCAAGATTAGAAGCTGTTAGGATATTCCTGGCATTTGCTGCATCCAAGAACTTCAAAGTCTTTCAACTTGATGTAAAGTGTGCTTTCTTATATGGAGTGATTGATGAAGAGGTTTATGTCAAACAACCACCTGGTTTTGTAGACCCTGATCATCCTGATTATGTCTGCAAGCTTGACAAAGCTCTTTATGGGCTGCATCAGGCACCCAGAAAATGGTATGAGACATTGTCTGAGTATCTTTGTAAACATGGATACTGGAGAGGTACTATAGATGGAACTCTCTTCATCAAAGGACAGGGAAATGACTTATTGCTAGTTCAAGTATATGTAGATGAAATCATCTTTGGTTCAACTAATCCAAAGCTCTGCAAAAACTTTGAGAAGCTGATGAAAGACAGATTTGAAATGAGTGCAATGGGAGAAATCAATTTCTTTCTGGGAATTCAAGTGAAACAAGTTGAAGATGGCATCTTCATAAGTCAGTCAAAGTATGTTCAGGACATACTCAAAAGGTTCAACATGACTGATTGTAAGATTGCTAAGACACCCATAGCCAGAAACCACTCCCTTGGACCTGATCTTGAGGGGGAGTGTGTAGATGAACATTTATACAGGGCTATGATTGGGTCTCTTATGTATCTTACAGCTAGCAAGCCTGATATCATGTTTGCTACATGTATTTGTGCAAGATATCAAGACAACCCTAAGATGTCTCACTTAATCACTGTCAAAAGGATTCTAAGATACCTCAAAGGTGCTTCAACACTTGGTTTATGGTACCCAAAGAATCCTGACTTTAATCTGTATGCTTATACAGATAGTGATTATGGTGGTTGCAACATGACTGCAAAGTCTACATCTGGGGGATGTCAATTCCTTGGTGGAAGGGTTGTCTCATGGCAATGCATGAAACAATCCTGTGTGTCTGCATCAACTGCTGAGGCTGAATACATTGCTGCTGCAAGCTGCTGTGCTCAAGTGCTTTGGATTCAAAATCAGATGCTGGACTATGGATTTAACTTCAAGGAGACTCCTATCCACATAGACAACAATAGTGCTATCTCTATCACTGAGAACCCTGTGCAGCACTCAAGGACCAAACACATCAATATCAGGTATCATTTAATAAGAGATAACTATGAAAAGGGATTAATTAAACTAGTCAAAGTTCATACAGATGAACAATATGCTGATCTGTTTACAAAAGCTTTTGATGAACAGAGATTTAAATATCTAATATCAGCTATTGGGATGATTAACTTTGAGTAAATCTTTCTTAAAACTAATTCTAATTATTTCTTAAAATATGTGTGTCCATAAGTTGTCTAGTTCATCACTTTCATAAGCTCATGTTTTCTTTGGATATAAACTCCTTTTTGAAGACTTTCCTTAGATTCTTGAAAATTTTCTGATCCTTCGGAAGATAAAATTTTATCTTCGGAAGAAAATCATGTTTTCAAAATAAATAACTGTCTAAGAAATTTTACCTTCGGAAGAAGTCTAAATCTATCTTCCGAAGCTTAAATTCTTATCTTAGACACTTATTTGTTTTTAAGGACTTTTTCCTTCTGAAGCAAAATTAACTCTTGGAAGCTTTGTTGTTTCTTATACAAAGCATTCAAGTGTTTATTTCTCTTCCAAAGCAAAATTTTTAAGACTCTCAGGAAAATCTTCCGAAGTCATTTTAGCTTCGGAAGCTTTTTCATTAAAACTTCCGAAGATAATTTACCTTCGGAAGCTTTTCGAATTCCAAGAAAGCTACTTTTTGAGCAAAAGCAAACTACTTTTTCAGAGGTGGGAGCGACTTTCGGATTTCAAAGTTTATCCTCTTTCATTAACTTTGGTTCAAATCCCTTTTCACATAAATACCCAACAGTTCCCCCTCTTCCTCACTATCTTCCTCAATTCCACTATTCCTCAAACCTAATTCCCAAAACCGCCTTTGCTTTCTACCTTTCTTCAACCTTAAGCTTTTAAAATGGCCAACCTTAACCGCAGAAACAACCCAGATTTCTGCATGCAACTTCACAGGCAACACAATTAGGTTGCTCTGTTAAGCTCTGAGAAAGATGCAAGTTTCTCAGAGATTTGCAATTCTTAACTCCTATCCAACTACTTCACCTCCCTGACCATTGATCCTACTCTGTATGAGGATCATTTGCTTGAATTCTGGAAGACCTGCCAAGAGGTCATTATGGATGGGGAAAGGCACTGTCTGCCACAGTGCAAGGGAGGACAATCTTCATCACTCCGGCCATCATCAACTATCATTTGCAGCTGGATGATGAAGAAGGTGAGTTGTCCTTCCCAAAAGAAGCTGTTAATCATTCCTTTGAGCAGATGGGCTATGAGGGAGATTTCTCTGTAAAGACCTTCAGGAAAGGGAAGGTCTCATCCCAGTGGAAATACCTGCTCCATGTGGTTATCCACAGCTTGTCAAACAAGCATGGTGGGTGGGACCAGATTCCTGAAGATCTCTCCTTTATAGTGCTTGGAATGGTTCAAGGGGTCAAGTTCAGGTACTCTCAATTTGTTTATACCAATTTACTTGCAAACTTGGACTCCTTAGAGTATTACATGTTTCCTAGATATGTTCAGCACATTCTTAACTGTGAACTGGGCTCACAGTTGAGGGAAACAAGTAATATTCTTAAATTGGGACAGATGAAGCCCGGCATCTTTAAATCATGAAGAAGCCAACTGTAGGCTTTTCAGGGGTAGAAACAGCCCTAGTCCCCAAAATGTTAGAGCTCATTGCTCAAGGTGACAACCTAGCAACACAAGCTAGTGTTGAACCCACACCTTCTTCTTCCTTACCACTAAAAAGACCACAAATAACCCTCACCTACCAAAGAAAATCCAAACAAACCCCTGCTCAAGCTATTGAGTCTGTGCAGGTCCCCATATACTCACCTTTACAGGAGGAAGTGGACACTAGAGCTCCCACTTCCCCTGAGGAGCAAACCACTCCCATTTCTTCAACTATCAGGGCTGAGGTTCCTCATGCTTACCCTGATAAGCTCACAAGCCCAACAGCCTTAAGCCTTCACTCTGAGTCTCAACACTCAAGTGAACAACCTTCAGGAGCCTTTAGATCTAAATCAACCCTTCCCAACCTATCCTTCTACACTGATGAAGACTTAGGATTCAGTGAGTACCATGAGTCTCTCTTCTCCTCCCCTACTCAAAGAGAGATGAGTACCTCTGATTCTCCTCAGTCTATCCCACATCAGTCACCTGTTACTGAGGTGGACACTTCTGAATATGTTCAGGATGTCCATATGGAAGAGGCTCTCACTTCTGCAAGTGATTACATCATTAAGACCTCAACCATGGCAACTCAGCCCACTGACATCTCAACTGAGATTGCTAGTGAGCAGAGGAAAACCAGCAGCCAAGAAACTCAAGCTGGTGGTGAGAGAGAGGACTTTGGTCCAATCATCTCATCCCCCAATGCTTCTTCTGATGAAGAAGAGGGGAATTTGAGACTAAAGGTGCAAAAACTGTCAAAACATGCTCCTACTTAGTCTCTAAGGTTAGTCACCTTGAATCTCAGGTGACTACCTTACAAAACAGGGTCAATGATCAGCAACTTCAGATTTCATATCTTAAGGAAAAACTAGCTGGGAGACCTTTAAGGAGAGCTCAACCAGGAACACAAGAACCTGTGGATGTGATTGATTATCCTCTAGCTCACCTATGCAAGTGGGTGATGCTACCAAAAAGGGGGAAAAAGTTATTGCAGCCACAGAACCTGGGAGTTCTCACAAAGAATGGACATAGAGGACTCACCATCCTCACTTGCAATTGTGCATTCTCAGCAACTTCCTCAAGTTCACATTAATGTGGACTCTATAGACTCTATCATCAGGAGTCTCTTTGAGGAAGGTATACCAAGGGCTGTGTCATCCCCACCTCAAGGAACTTCAAACTACATTATAAGGTAGAGGTATGATGCTGACAGAAAAGCCCTTATTCTTCACAGAGTTCAAGGGCAACAAGAAGTATTTGATTTTCAAAGCTTGAACTTCTATGAAAGATTGGATCTAGTCAATATGCCACTTGTCAATCCAAGCAACTCAAGACAGGCTGACAGATTGGCTCAAAGAATCCAAGACAGGATCCTTGCAGAGTTCACTTTAAGAAGGAGACTTAGGCAACCAGGCAATGTCATCGGTCAACTAGATGTTGAGGTGGACCCTAAGATTAGTTTCATAGGGGAAACCTTGACTGAAGGCCCAGTGGCAGAACCTGAGACCCCTGTCTCATCATCATCAACTGCTGCAGAGATTCACACTCCTTCTGAGACACCTGCTGGTGAAGGTGTTTCTCAGCCTCTCTCTGGCCAGAGTATGGTTGCTACACCAAGCAATGAAGGCCAAGCCTCTATCCACCCTGAGTCACAAAGGTCTGTGGGTGACAAAGGGAAAAAAATTATGACTCCTGAGAAATTGAGGAGGAAGAGAGAGAGAGAGGAAAAGGAAGCTAAGGGGAGAAAGTTCCTCTGGGTCTTCAAGCTTTATGCAAGCTGCAATCAGGGCTGCCCCCAGACCAAATACTCAAGATGATGAGTTGAGGGCAGTCAGGATTACTTATTTACAGACCAGGAACTATGATATTGATGAAATCATCTCTCTCCCTTAGAACAACTGAATGAACTGGCTGACATGGAAGTGTCAGAGAGAGATGAAAGAAAAAGAGGATGCAAGGTTACTTCTCCAATTCAAAGAGGAGAAGAGACAGAAAAGACTCTACAAGCATACTCCCACTCTCTCCCCAGTTCAAGAAAGCCCTGTACAAGAAGATGTGGCTCCACAAGAACCTCAGGTAGACAAAGAAGAAGATAGGATCAAAATGATCAACTACCTGAGTGCCACAGGCTTCTATCAGGCAGATGCACTTCTTCCCTTATCCTATGACTTTATTGAGTTTGAGTACTTAAACAACTTGAACTTGAGTTAGTCAAAGAGAGAAAGAAAACTAAGAGGAAGCTAAGGGAAGAAGCTGCAAAGTCAAGAGCCATCATCCAAAAGAGTATGAAGAAGTCTGCTGATAGACAAAGGATGATGAGCTTCTTGAAGCTATATGGATTCTCCAGAAGGAGACTTGGCCCTATGTCTCTATCCACAATGGATGAGCATATAAGGGTAATCAAGCAGAAGATTAAGAGTGGTGAACTGATTGACTTACACTTTCCTCCAAGTCAAATCCTACCTGAAGTGGAGGTTAAGGTTGAACAACCTGAGACAACACAACCTGGACCTCCTGCTGAGCCTCAGCAAGCTTCATCTTCTGATCCACAGCAGGGTCAAACTCCCTCTCCTTCTGAACCTATGAGGGAGGAACACCCAACCGAGAAAGACAAGGATGATCAACAAGGTGTTGCAGACCAGTCTTCTCAGTTAAAGTCTTCTAAGATGAAGAAGAGGATGGCTTCTAAACCAAATTCTAAGAAGAAGAAGGTTGAATCATCCACCTCTACACCTCAGGCTGAGTCAGATCAACCTAAGGAAGTGCATGAAGAGGCAGCCCAATCAACTCCAATTCAAGTGGCTCCTCTTGCAGCTGAGACACCCATCTTATCTTGGACCTTCACTACTAATCCAGAGAGATGGTATGTGATCAGAGATCAAGGTGTTGAGAATGTCTATACATGGCAAGACATAATCAACTCACCTCTGCATGATCTCTTTGAGATGAGAAGATATTATGAGAGTCTGAATGATCCCGACTATCTGATGAAGAAGGGTATGGTCATCATTGTGCTAAAGACTACAAACATCTGAAGATCTTCAAAGTGTTTTGGTAGCATCAGCCTAAGGGGAGTTTGTAAGGATTCCTATAAGTCTGATGCAGTCAAAACATCCAAAGTCTCTATGCAAGCATGCACTAAAGAACAGAAGTAGAAATGCTTTGGAAGTTTTACACCATGCACTAGAAATATTCTAAGTGTAAAATCTTCCGAAGCCAAGACCAACATCTTCCGAAGCCAAAAGTGAAGTCTTCCGAAGCTTCAAAGACAAAGTCTTCCAAAGCAAAGAGTGAAGACAGATTTCTTCCGAAGACTTTTAGAGATATGCCTTTATCTGATGTACTTTACCATAAAGCTGGACCACCTTTCCGCTGCAACTCTGTAAAGTCACCAACTTACATGAGTTGGTGAAAGGACCATGCTTTCAGTAACTGTACATTGAGGTCTTGAGTCCATGCTTTCTACTTTACGTACTTTTATCCTTTTTGTAATATATTAGGATATGAGCTATGACATGTTATAGTCACAAGTCAAAAGGTAGATATGTTTTGACTCTACATTTGATTTGTAGTTGTCTAGTCAATTGTGTCCAGCTGACCTTCAAAGTATGGCCGACTGTAGGATGTAGTATACAACATTCTTGAAAACCAAATACTTGTGTTGTTTTTTTGCAATCTTGTTCTGTCCACATTTACTTGTGTTCTTAGCATCTTTCATTAACAAGTTAACCAGTTCCCTATTTGATCTGTTAAGTGTTCTAAGCAACTCTCCTCATTATGTTGTTGTGTTGTAAGTGCATACCCTTCACCGGTCCTGCAACTTATATTTTGACAAATTATACATGTAATCTATACATGTACTAGTGGGTAGAAAGTCAATACTCAAATAAGTGTTATCACGTTGGTTTTAATATAAGTGGTTGTGTTTCTACATACACCATAACTACATATACATGTATAAGTTAGTGAAGTGAATGTGTGTTTGTGTATAATAGATATGTTAAAAAGATGGAGTCAAAACAATGATTTATTGACATATAAAATTTAAAAAAGAACCTTAACTGTCGCAAATTTTTCACAAATTACTAACGATTTTCCGACAAAATTCGCTTTTTCATGCAAAGTGATCGGAAATTTCCGACCATGTATATTTTATTTTTATTATAAATTCAGTTTTTGACCTTATATATTTAATATCTTAATAATATGAGAGATACTTGTATATTGACAAATTATACATGTTATGCATATACGTACTAGTGGTTATACCGTTAAAAGTCAATACTCATAAAACAAATTTTTCTCACGTTGTTTAAGTATAACCAATTGCGTTTCAACATACACCATAACTACATATACATGTATAAGTTGTTGAAGTAAATGTATATTATGTATAATATACTTGTTAAAAAGATGGAGTAGAAAATGATTTCTCGACACAAAAAATTCAAACGGAAAATACATTGTCGCAAATTGGTCACAGATTACCTCTACAGTTTTCCGACAAAAGTGTTTTATTTTTTTCTTACTTTAATTTAGATTGCTAACTTTATAATACTAATATGAATAATATAACATTAAATAAATATAATATTATTACTAGTGAAAATAACAATATTATTAAAGAATAGTAATATTAATTATCAACGCTCGACAAGTTTTTGTCGGAAAACTGACGGAAAATTGCGACAAATTATCGACAAAATATCTTAAACGGAATGTGGCCGTTAACTTGTCAGAAATTGGACGGAAATTTTAGGGTTTGTTTTTTGTCGCAATATTGTCGGAAAGTCGTCGGTTTTTGTGACAAAATTTGTTTTGTCGGAAATTTTAAACAGTTTTCTAGTAGTGGCTGCTGCTTATCCTATATAAAATATAAGTTTTTAACCTACTCATGTATAAATCAATCATTCTAGTTGAGCACTTTTCTTACAACTTCTCTGTCCACAACCTCCATGAGCATACTTGGTCATATTTGCAATACATTTAAAAATATAAATATTTGTCAGTTATTTTTAAATCATTATAATTTCTTGTGATTTAAGCAAACATGTTATAAGTAGGTTACTACAAGGTTTTGCCTGTTATCTTAGCAATCTTTTAATTCCTTTTAAATTTTATCAGTTTATCTTTTTAAAATTTATCTTTATAGACTCTTTATTTCTCATATTCAAACATTTGGATAGAAGTACAACTAAAATCTCTATGAGTTTTAGTAGTTCAAACAAAGCAACCCTAATCCTTTTAAGGTAAATGGGTTTCATGAGAGGGAGTTGTTGGTCTTAGAGCTTTGAGTCTGTGAGTGTAATAATTAATGACTTCAGCCAACAATGTATGATATACTTGTGTAATCAATTTTCTACAGTTAAATGAAAGGATGACATCTATTCACATCTACACAAAGAGTTCTATATAAAACTAGAAAACAGAAGTTACTCGGTTGAAGTTGGTTCACAAATGTTCTGTTATCAGTATAGTTGGGATGCTTAGAATCACTCGTACTTAAGTTTGTATTGCTCGTCTATTTCAATTCACTTCATCATTGCATTGCAATTTATAGATAAGTATGCTGGTACGTAGAATGAATAAACAATCTAATTTCTTGAGTAGGTCCATTTGTTCAAATCACAACATTATTTTACGAGAGTTTAACACAAGTTGTCATGTTACGCTGATGTGATCAAGCAATGTGAAAAGATTTTCTTCACAATACTATTAAGATCCCCCTGAGTGATATTTTGTATTAGCAATAATGAAGTCATAGGGTGCATATAAGGAACTTTTTATTTTAGGACATAAGCATTGGTCTGTTAGCTAGAAGAAAATTCGGCGTTGTGCATGATGTTGTAACATTCTCCACAAGGAAATCTGACGATTGCCAGATTTGATCTAAGGACCGGCATACATGGGTGTCCAAGAAGAGAATAAAATATTTACAACTTCTATTTTTTCAACACTTTCTTGGTTTTTTGTTCTAACAATTTTCCTCAAGTGTTGAGAGAAAACATATAATTTTGACTACAAATGACCTCAAGAAAATAACATAAAAGGGTTCTGTTGGATCGGTTGAACAAGCACTTTGTACATATCAACAAATAATAGACGTGGAATCTCAATTAATTGCTTACTAACAAACAATAATACTTGCATGAAATAACACAAAAGAATTCTTTCAAAGTATTCACATAATTATATGCATCTTAATAGTTAATATCTCGAAACTTTCGGTTAATTGATAATCGGTTCCTCGCTCGGGAGGTATTTCAACAGTTGGGGTTGATTCAAACGTTTGTATATAAATAAAAGGATAAAAGAAAATCCTTATAGGGGATTATAAAGGTTGAATTCACAAGTGATGAACCCATCAATATGCAATTATATGAGTTCTGTTGACATGGTTAATGATCATGCACAAGAAAAGAATCTCATATAGAGGATTACAACTTAATCAGCTTTCTTTCTTTCAGCTGTGCGTATGAAATCTTTTTATATTAGTGACACATGATTAAAACTTTTGATTCTTCTGATCCCAACTCCTTACTTAGGATATTAGAGATCAAACTGAAGGTAGTTGAAAAATGCTTAAAACAGTTACTGATTTTCAATACCCTATTTTACGCATCAAGATCGGACGCAAAGAGTTTGAAAAAAAACACTGATGAGACTAAGGTGTTGTTCGTGTTTTGGCAAAACCTCTTCCCCACCTCTTCATCTGCGCGCACGTAGACGCGGGAAGAGCTTTTGAGCGCGCAGACTGTTTGATTTTTGAAAGACGTTTCATTAAAAAACGTCTTCCTGACGTCTGCATGGAGAAGATGTGGAATTACCACTTCTGAGGTCTTCTAACCTCTTCTCCACCCTGAAATCCATCTTCATCTTCCCCCATCTTACCTCTCCTCTCACCACCACCCCACCTCCCCCCAACCGTCGGCGTGCCGCCTCCTCCCTCTCCCAACCACCGCCGTGCCGCCTCCCCTCCCCCAACCGCCGCCGCTGCCCTCCCCTCTGTTGCCCTCCCCCTCCGCTGCCCTCCCCCTTCGCGACCATCCCTACACCCGCTTGCCCTCCGCCGCCACCCTCCCCCCGCCGGCCCCCCTCCCCCACCTGCGCCGGCCGGCCGCCTCCCCCCACCTACGCCCGCCGCCTCCCTCTACAAATTCAACGCAATCATCTACCTATTTCTCATCTCCTTCATCAATCAATTTTTCCCCATTTGATCGAACAACACAAAAAGCCTGAATCTTGCATTACCCTCAATTGATTTGCCTTCGCATTACCCTCAATTGATTATGTTTCTGTCAATAGATTGCTGTTTGGTGATTTTTAGGGTTTGTTGGGTTATGTGAAAAAAGTTTTGATTTTTGTTCAGGAAAGTTTTGGTTACAGACTGCAGATGTTAAAAACAAACAGTTTTTTTCTTGCAGACTGTAGACATTTGGTCCATCTCTTCTGCTGCAGATGTTTGCAGATGTGGTCCGCAGACTGCAGACGTTTTCCTGCAGAAAAAACAAACAACACCTAATTGTCAATTCAAAATTGATCGCCATCATCATTTGAACATAAAGGAAAGGGAAAGGATCCATTGATTTAAAACTCCGAACTGTTATTTAGAATCGATCGGAGAAGAAGAAACTCCGAGAATCATTTCTCAAAATCGCTTCGACAATCAAGAATAAAGATCGATTGTGATTTCTTTTCCTCCCGAAGCCTGTTTCAATCGGAAACAAGAAAAACAAAAATAAAATTTGTTCATCAAGTAATCTATTATCAGAGGCATACTGTAAATGAATCCGATTACAAGTATCAAAATTGAACAAGCCCTACAAATTGATTTGATTCAATCGACTGAGGTGCATGAATCATTTTGTCAATTTTGACTTTAGAAAAGTCATCAAAAGGAAATTTGTACAGGTGTTGTTTCGAAAAAAGAAGATAACTAGGAGCATCTCTCAAGGACAATTCCATTTACTAAAGGAAGTGAAATAATATTTTTCAAAGACAAATGGATGATTACTATATGTGTTAGCGTAATCAAATTAAAAGTTAAATACAAGAGGGGTTTAAAGATCATTAGCAGTAAAGTGAGATTGATCGATATCAAGAGCAAAGAAACATAATTGATTGTCATTAGTAGAAGGTGAGATTGATCATCATTAACAAAACGTGTTTGACTTCAATAGCAAAACAAGTTTGATTAAAACCCAGAAAGATCAAAGAAATCAAGAAAGCAATAGAAGATCAAGAGGATCTTAGTAATAGAAATGATGTTTAATTATGCATCAAAGATTAGAGATTTCCTATTTTCAAGTTAATTGCAAACGAAGAAAGGAGAAGATGGACGACAAGGTTGGATGAACACGAACGAGGTTTAAGAATTATCTTGATTAGGGAATTGAATGTTGGAAGATCATAATCAAGACAATCCTACATCAAATGGAGTAATGTTAATTAACAAGAAGAATATAAAAGTCGGAATTAGAAAATGCAAACTGATTGTAATTAGCATGAACTGTAGAGTTAGTTTTGTTAGTTTTAGTAGTTTGTACTTTGTAACCGTCAATTGTGAGGGTATAAATACTATTGGCTCATAAGAAGCTGAAGCAACCAAAACAACATTTAGAGTATTTTGAAGTACAACTGAAAAGGTATTCTGAATACAAAGCTGCTCTTCAGAAGACAAGTCAAAGATCTTTCGAAGCTCAAGTATGAAGAACTTCCGAAGGTAGAACTCAGTCTTCGGAGACTAAGTAGTCTCCTTCCGAAGTATATACTCTTAAAAGATCCAAGGCAAAGTCTTCAAAAGAATAAAGTCATGAAGACTTGTAGAAGACTCGGAAGAAGTTAATCCTTCGGAATAATCAACTATGATACCAGTGGACATAAGTATGGCTGGTCTGACATCCGCTGCCACACTATATGACACTTTTCCACGCGTATGTAGTTGAGCATACTTTAATCCACTATTCACCCTTTATCAATTAATACAGTTGTCATCTTTAGTTGGTGACAAAAGGTAAGTCATAGACCTATCATGACTATCTAATCTAGGATAGTATTTTATCTTTGATGCTTTACTTCTAACAATGTAGTATTTCTCTAGTAAATTCCAGCCGGTTATCCAAGTATAACCGGCTATAGATAGTAGTATATATAGTTTCTCATTATAACTCATCATGCCATGCTTGTAAGAGTTTTGTAATACTGAGTTGAGAAGTAATATATACAAGTATCTTGAAAACCATTCTTGTGTTCATTAACTTATTATATTACTGTCAACTTAGTTAGAGATTCTACTTCATCAACCGAGTAAGATTAAGTGAGTTTGAGAGATAAACTTGTGTTGTGAGACCAACACTGATCTTGTAATTGGTATCAGAGCTTTTTAGGCTCTTAATTATGAGATCCAACCATCCCAAATCACCCTTGTTTCATCACACTTACTCACTTCACTCAAATGGCTCTTAACCAAAAATTTTCTGACTCTAAGATAGGAACCATGACCAAGGATCCAATTATCACTCCTGATAATTGTAGAGCATGGTGCAAATATATTGAAGGATATATGAAGTATCAAGACAACCGAATGTGGAGATCAGTTACTCTTGGTCCTTACAAGCCAAACGTGGAATCCCCAGCTAGTAATGGTGCCATTATTGAGAAAGCTATTGAAGACTACTCTGATGAAGACTTCAAGAAGATGGAAATCGATTGCAAAGCTATGACTGTGTTGCTTACAGCTATACCAAACTCCATAATGGTAGGCTTTTAGCAATACGAGACCACCAAAGATCTATTTGATGCTTTGGCGTTGATGTACTCTAGTTCTACTGATTACAAAGAGTCCAAGAAATATGTGCTGAAGCAACAATTTGAAAACTTCACAAACATTGTTGGTGAGACCCTGAGTCAACAATACTTTAGGTACATGGACTTGATCACCTCTCTTCAGTCTATGGGAGTGACTCTTGAGAAAAGGGACATAGTAAGAAAATTCATGAGTGCACTTCCTCATGAATGGACTTTCTACTTGATAGGTTCAAATGGATCGATCTGTGATTGTTATCAAGCAATTGACAATTATATGAACAATGTAATCAACACAAACAAATATCAGAAAAATTCATAGAGTTTTCATTGATATTAGAAGGATTACAAAGTGCAATTGACAGAATATGAAAATATCTCTAAAAGTCTTAATCTGCCCTAAACAAGCAATCCTATTTATACTAATAATAAGAAACAATAAGGAACATATATTTACATAATAAGTCCCTATACTATGACAAAACTAATCTAAAGACTAAAATGCTAATCTTTCTAGGGTTCCAACAATACTCCCCTTAAGATTTGCATTTGTCTTCAGCAAAAGAAATCTTCTTTTTCTTCTTTGATCTTGAACATCGGCTTCTCTTCGTATAACTCTAGTTCTCGAAGAGCTTTCTTTATAGAAGACTTGAACTTCTCAGCTAGAATTCCTTGCTCCGGCTTAGAGTCATTTGTCTTTATCTCCATTGCTTCCATTATCAACAATGTTTCTTTTGTTAAACCTGCAATGTCAATATTTGTATACATCTCTATTGGCTTTGGATTCTCTTTGGTGTATATTTCTAACACTCCCTTGCTTGAAATTCTCATGAACTCTATATCTTTGATATCTTTCTTCACAATATTAGCATACGCCATATCCTTCCTCAAAGAAATTCTCTCCATCGTTGCATACACTTTGATTATAGTCATAAAATACTTTTTGTCATTTTCAGCTTCAACAGAGGATACTTGTTCAAATTTATGATTTGACAAAAATGAGATGTAACTTGGATGAAGTAACTTTAGCTCAAATACTCCAAACAAGCTTATCATGTCGTTCTCCCAATCATCTTCATCTCTCACCAGCTTTAAATAAAATGTATCAGAATCATAAAACCACATTTTGAATGGTTTTGATGTCTGAGTACCATCAATCACTTTTAGACCCGGATTAGTTACTTTCTCAAAGTATTGATCTCCAAACGCTTCTAGATATTTATCAGCCATTTCAGATCTAGACTCACCTTTCTTCTCATCTCTTCTCAGTGTATCAAAATATGCCTTATCCTCTTGATCACTTCTTGTTTTCAGAAAAGATGGCATTCTGGAGATTCCTTTATCAAGTAACTTCACAAAATTTTCTCCTCTGGCAGCCTTAGATGAATTAATAAAAGGTAACTTATGCAATTCTTTTAGATCTTGCACGGGAAGAGTAACTATGCTTGAGTAAAAATGATACACATCACATATTGCATTTACTCTTTTTATCAAGAAAGCATCAAACACCTCATCATACTTCCATGCCACTATCTTCACATCTTTTGTTTTATCAGGCACAATCATAGCATTCGACAACTCTGATATAGATTGTTCATTTGGTAACACATTTCTTACTAAGTCTCCTGCAGATCTTGCTTTGTTCCATAGTTGCTTTTGATTCAAATCAACTTTGTAAGCTTGCTGCTCTGTGTTTGGAAACATTTTCATTAATTTTTTCTTCTTTCGTGAGTTCTTCTTACTAACTCCATAGATTTTATCTCTTGAGGCTTCAGAATTTTGGTTCTCTTTTTGATTTCCAGATATTGAGGATTATCCATGTCTAGTACAATCATCTTATTATACATCTTCTCTATTTGTTGAAAACTTCTCACTAATTTCCTCAATGATTTTCCATGTAATATCTATAATCTTTTCCATGGATAGTTCCTTGATTGCAACCACATCCTCAAAGCAGGAATACTCATATCATCAGGATCAGGATGCTGCAATTCCTTCTCAGGAATATCATCAATATTGATACTTTCACTCATAGGTGCCCATTCTCCATGTTCAGACTTATCTCATTTTGATCAACAGGTGCTGTTTATTCTGCTATCATGCACTTCTTATATTCTTCATTGATTTGAGACACAGTCAGTCCATCTAAGAATACTCTATTGTACTTCTGTCTGACCAGATAATTATATCTGTCTTTAAAATCAATAGGAATATCATCTTGAACAACAGGAGATTCAACAAAATCACATACATCTTCATCTTCTAGCACCTCGTCATACCATTCATCTAGTAAATCAGAATCTATATCCTCAAGAGCTTCTATTCTTTGTTGCATTTCAGTTTCTTCTATATCCTCAGCTATATCAACAATCTTTTGAATTTTAGAAGGAACTGATGATGGTTCAACTTCATCTATCTTTCTCTTACCTTTTTCAGATTCAGTAAACTTTCCAGTTTGGATCTCTTGATGTTCTGGTATAGTTTCTTTCTCACCAACGATTACTTCATTTTCTTTCTCTAGTTCTTTCAAATTTTTTTAACTTTTCTATCTCTTCACACATTCTTTTCACCTTTTCTTTAAGATTAGTCATCATGATGTTTTTCTTTTCATCATTTGCTTTTAACAAAGCATTTTCTTCTTTTAATCTCTCAATTACTTCATTTTGTTCTGCAATCTTAGCTTTCAACTCATCAATTACATCTGAGTTCTCATCAATTTCAGTTTGAACACACACATCACTAGTTTGTTTCATTTCTTTTTCTTTTTCTCTCTCAATCATAACTCAACATTTGGTGATTGAACAGGAGAATAACATTCTCTGTGATAGGCTCAGACCATATAGTATCAAAATCAAAAGCTTGATAAAAATCAACATTATCAATAGCTTCATTTTCAACATGATCATCATCTCTTTGATCATTCACTGCAGTATCAATAACATCATCAACATTCCTTTCCTCTTCATTATCATCTCTATGATCAGGGATTGTTTGCTCACTATCCATTTCTTGAATAGTTTCTTCATCATTGACTTCTATTTCACCTTCTTGATCATCACCTTGATTGTCATCATCATCATTAGAAGAACTTTCATCATCATCATCTTCTTCATCATCATCATTAGATGAACTTTCATCATTATCATCTTCTTCATCATCATCAACATCTTCTTCAGATTCTTCAACAACTTCTTCCATAACATCTTCAATAAGATCATTAGGATTCACAGGCTCATCCTCAGTCAAATGGAAGTGTTGTTGATTAATATCAACAATATCATCAGCTACATTCCTCATATACTCAAATATAGGTACATTATTAGCTCCTGTAATCATAGCAAGTCTCTTATATACTACTTCAGACATATGCTCTAACACAAGTCTATCACCTTGTATTCCATAATCATGAATGTCTGGATATTCTTCATTTATGATCAATTGGAGAAATCTAGGATACATCAAGTACTTGTTCCTCTTTCCTTTCTCCAAATTGAATATGAACCCATTCATAATCCACTTAGCCATGTTGAATCTTCTATTAGTGGCTATGGCTACTATTGGAGATGCTATGCAAACTGGAAATATGTTCCATCTTGCACTTCTCTTTGACATATAATGCTGAAAAATGTAGCAAAGCAACTTCTAGTGATTGTAGACTCTTGCCCTAAAGAATTTCTTTTTAGGGAAGTTATTTGGATGACACATCTACATAAATGTCTCTATACACTCATTAAAAGTGTATTCAGATAAATCTTGATCATCATTTTCACCCAGTCTTAAAGCAACTCTTATAGAATCTTCAGATACTTCAATCATTCTATCATTTGTTATGAATCCTCTTAAAACTTTCCTTCTGTTGTCATTTAACTCAACTTCTACAGTTCTCCAGAACTTCTTGATCAGCCTTGCATATATTGCCGGTCTGGCACACATAGCATACACATATTTAGTCCTTAGAAGAAATCTGATCATCTCTTCATATCCATTAGCTTCTCTAACTTCTTCATTGAGAAAAGCAGTAACATTATGCTTAGGCTCAAACTTTAAAGTATTCATCTGTCAATCAAAAAGAAACATGAATTAGTTTGAAAGATTATACTCAATTAAGTTTTTATCAACCATGTAAAAATGTATAATTCCTTCAATAGATCTATATTCACTTAATAATTTTATATTTTAAAATTTGATCATTTTAAAAAGTTTAAAAATATGAACTTACTGTTTTGTTGATTTAATCAAAATTTAAGATATTGAATCAATTAAGTTATCTGTTTCTAGATGATTTGAACATACAAGTTGAGTTTTAATGAAAAACAGATAAGTTTTGTATGAAAAATTCAAGTGTCGATTCATTTCAAGAATATTATTTTATTATTATTTTTACTCTGATGATCATTGAATCATAAAAAATGTTTTGTGATTAAAATTTTGTTTTGATGATGTCAATCAGTTCGCAATCTATTGTTATTAACAATATCATGTTTTATTGTTAACAATCAATCACAAGAAATCAACAATTTCAGATTTATTCAAGGTTTTAGGTTTCGAACGCCTAAATAGGATTCAAACGTCCGATTGATTTTGATGATAATACACATTGATTTGATGATATAATCTCAATGTGTTGATCGCATCACTGATATTACCTTAGAGAATCAATCGATCTTAGAAATAACAAGTAATCAGTGAGTATTTGAGTGAGTCGGAACTGAGAGTATGAACAGAGTGAATATGAGTGTGAAATGTTAGAATGAAATGAAATTTATGCAAGTGTTGCATTTATATAAGTGTAAAACTCATTGGACGCATTACAACTGTTTAGGCGCATGACCACTGTTGAGACGCATGAGGTCTAGGCGAACCTTAGACGCATGAGTTGTACTTGGTCAAATTTTGATTATGAACATAGGCGCATGAGCACTGTTCAAGCGCATGACCTAGAATGAAACGCCTAACACTTGTTTTATTTTCAATATAAGACGTCTGGTACTGTTTAGGCGCATGAGCTTGTACAAAACGCCCAACACTTAACCAAAAATTTCAGACTTATGACCACTGTTTAGGCGCATGAGGATGACTCAAAACGTCCAACACTTATCATAAAACTGAAATTTCATCATGCTTCTAAACTTAGACTTATGGTCACTATTTAGGCGCATGAGACATCCATACGTCTAACACTTGTTTTATTTTCACAAATTTCATTCAAACCATAATTTTGATCAATTTTACTGTTCTTCATAGAAATTTTCAACCTTTGGTCAAACTTTGAATAAAGCCTTAGACTTTGACTATTTGATCAAAACTTTGACTTTTTGACTAAAACTTTGACTTTTTGACCAAATTTTGACTTTTTGACCAAATTTATTATTAATTAATTTCCCGTCATTTTAGTCTCAAAAGTTTTATACAACAACAAACACTCTCAATTCTTTGCAAGAAACTTTTCCAAATGATAGGCAATTTGGAAATTATTGTTTTAGGTTCATTTGTAGACATATCAAACATATACTACTTGAAATTTTTTTTGCATCATTCTTTTCAACTTTTATTTTGATTTTCTCTTTTTCAAATTTTACTCCCCCTAAACTTTTAAGTTCACAAACTTAGAAGTTTATATGAGTTGAAAATTAAGAAAAACAATCATTATCAACATGCCTGCACACATAGAAACATGCAGAAATTAAAAATAAAGCAGAATAATAAAAATACTACTAGATGTACACAGAATCATATGCCTGCAGTGAGCTCATACCAGAGAATAATCAGCACATTAAAATAAAAGAAATGATGAATAGTCATGAACATTGATTAAATCCTGATCATGTGTGTTCCAGGTCAACATTATTGCAGCAAAGGAGACAAAAGATCTAAGGACAGACAATGAGTATTTTTGGCAAAAGTATTAGTACACTTACTTTTTCAATTCTTTGATTGTTAAGGTTCTATTAGATATGACATTATGGAACTCACACTTATACTTAGAAAGTCCAACCCTCTTCAAGGTATGCAAACAAACACTTGTTCTCAGCTTAATTACCTGACATATATGAATAACTAGATCTCATGTTTAGGTCAATGAGAGAATCATTATGGTAAAATCATTTGATAATCTCTGAGAAAACCACCATGGACAAGCCATTAGGTAATCCCCGAATCCGTTTCATAAAGAATTGGATATAGATGATTCATAAGAATCAGAGGACATCCATTTTGGACTTTTGAAAGGATTGTGCACATTGGCATCTTTTGCATCAAGTGAGAATATCCAGGTCTGTAATGACTTACAACAGAGGATACCTCGTCACTTCAAGTCTATGATGACTCATAACAGAGAAGTGAATAGATGCATTAAACAGATCTCATGGTTATTTATATCACCATCAGGTGTGAGTTTGTGACTTGACAAGCAATCAATCAGAAAAGTTAACACCACTGATAAGAACTAAGATCTGAATACCCACTATGCATAATGACTTAGTGAAATCACAAGAATCTACTTTTTCAGTATAATTGCATGACTATACCAGCACATCATATCTATTCATGTCAGACTTTATTATTGAGTGAAGTATGCAACTGATTAAATCAGATGAACTATCATTGCTCACATGTTGCAAAGGCAGATTCAAACCAAAATAAAGAAATAGCTAAACTATATTTTTGTATTTTCTTTTTATAAGATTCTAATTTTGTATTTGCTTTTTCATTTAGCACACACACATATTATATACAATCAGGCAGTCAATTTTGATGATTTTCCTTTTTGAGTTGAGAATAGGAGGGAGGGTTATTATCATTTTGATGAAGCAAAATCATTTTTCAACATGATTAATAAGGCCAATAGACTCAACCAGATACTCAAACCTTCCTGGTAAAATGGTTTTAGTAAACAGGTCAGCAAATTGTTTGTCAGTTGAAATTTGAATCAAAATGATTAAACTTTTTTCAGAGTTATCTCTGAGAAAATGATATCGAATTTCGATATGCTTTGTTTTTGATTGTTGAACAGGATTAGTTGTTATAAACATAGCAACAGTGTTATCAATGTAAATAGGAGTTTTAAGAAAATTGAACCCGTAATCCAGTAGTTGATTTTGCAACCAAAGGATTTGAGAACACCCTGCTGATGCAGCAATGTACTCAGCTTCTGCAGTTGAGACTGAGATGTTTGTCTGTTTCTTACATTGCCATGAGACTAATCTGGGACCCAAAAACTGACAATCACCCGTAGTAGATTATCTATCTTGACTACATCCCCAATAATCACTGTTAGTATATCCGTGTAACTCGAAGTTTCCTTCATAAGGATACCATAACCCTAGAGGTGGTTTTCCTTTGAGATATCTGAATATGCGTTTGACGGCAATTAGGTGAGATTCCTTCGGGTCTGATTGATACCTGGCACAGACACAAACATCATACATTATGTCAGGTCTAGATGCAGTTAAATACATCAAAGAACCAATCATAGATCTGTATAATGTTTGGTCTACTGTTTTTCCTTTTGGATCAGGATCAATCTTGGTGTTTATGTCCGTTGGAGTTCTGATGGATTGACAATCTTGCAGCTTGAATTTCTTCAATAGTTTATCAACAAACTTCTCTTAATTGATGAATATACCATCTGCAGATTATGTAACTTGCAATCCAAGAAAGAAATTGATTTCTCCCATAGAACTCATCTGGAAACGAGATTTCATAATGTCTTCAAATTCTAAGCACAGTTTTTGACTGGTTGAACCAAATATGATATCGTCTACATACACTTGTACACATAAGAGATCATTTGCATCCTTCTTAATGAATAAAGTTGGATCAATTTTCCCTCTTGTGTATCCGTGTTGTATCAAATGCTGGGACAATGTCTCATACCAGATTCTTGGGGCTTGATGTAAACCATATAGAGCTTTGCTGAGCTTGTACACACGATGAGGAAATTCAGCATCTTCAAAACCTTGAGGTTGCTTAACATACACATCATCGGTGATTGGTCCATACAAAAATGCACCCTTAACATCCATTTGATACACTTTGAATTTCATATAAGAAGCATATGCCAGAAAGACCCGAATTGCTTTTAGTCTTGCAACTGGAGCAAACACTTCGTCATAATCTATTCCTTCCTCCTGAGTGTATCCTTGAGCTACTAATCAAGCTTTGTTTCGAATGATTATTCCTCTGTCATCTGATTTGTTTCTGAATAACCATTTTGTGCCAATGGCATTCTCTCCTTCAAGTAAATCCACCAGATTCGACACTTCTTGTTTTCTGAATTGTAGTAATTCCTCTTGCATTGCTTCAATCCAACTGTTGTCCTTCAAAGCTTCAGTAATGTTTTTAGGGACAATTTGAGAAAGAAAACATGAGTACAAGCAAGATTTGCTCGTTCAGAATGACTTCGCGTTGTTCTTTCATTTAAAGGACCAATAATCTGAGAGATGGGATGTTTCTTGTGAATACGAGTTGTTGGAATCTCGTCTTGTTGAACATTCACATCCAAATTAGATTGATTCAATTCGGAGAGCTGGTGCAATAAAGTTGAGGAATGTGGAATAAAATTCGGAACATGAGTTGAAGAATTGACAAAGTAATCAAACTTGTCATTCACATCTATATCTTCTGATACAGATGAAGTACCAGACTCAGGATGGTGAATTTATGGTTCATCATTAGGAATAGGTTGAGAAACATCAGAATCTTCAGGAACTTGTTGATGCTCATGATTTGCTGTAGAGAATAGAGGATCTCTTGCAAAAGAGAAAAATGGATAGTTTGAGCTTGTATCATCCATATCATCAGAATCAGAATCTTCACTGAAGGTTCCAAGATCTCCTGCTTGTTTCCTGTTGACACATGAAGATTCAAACAGATTAGAATTAAATGAGTTTGTTAATGAATCTAAATCAAATAACCACTTTGGACCATTTGCAACTGATGGAAAAGAGTTTTCAAGAAATTTAACATTGAACGTTTCAATGATAACATTCGTCTTGGAGTTATAAACTCTATACGCTTTTGAAGCGGACGAATATCCAAGAAAGAATCCATCATCAGACTTTGAATCAAATTTGCCTAGATGGTCATTTGAATTCAAAATCAAAACATGACATCCAAAAGATTTCAGAAAATCAATATTGGGTTTCCTGCCAAACATTAACTCATAAGGAGTTTTCTGTTTGTCCTTAACCAACAGAGTACGATTTTGAATAAAACAAGTAGTTGATATTGCTTCATCCCAGAATGTGATAGGAATCATTGCATCAGCTAACATTGCCCGAGCTACTTCAATCAAAGTTTTGTTCTTCCTTTCCGCAACTCTGATTTGTTGTGGAGTCCAAGGAGCACTGAACTGATGAGCTATTCCTTTGTCTACACAAAAACTGTCAATATTAGCATTTTTAAAATTCGATTCCATTATCACTTCTGATTATTTTAACTTTTTGATCTAATTGATTTTCTACTTTAATGATGAACTCTTTTAAAAGATCAGCTGTTCCAGATTTTGCATGAAGAAAGAAAACCTAAGAAAATCATGTATAATCATCAATGATGACTAAACAATACGATTTCTTCCCAATACTTTGTATGTTTTGTAAGACCCTGTTTCCGGGACGCCTATAGTTGGTCATTCATCGCACTCAAAACATAATTTTCGTCATCTTACATAACAACGTTGCAGCGAAAACACTTAAAACACAATTTCATTCCATCAAAATACTTTTGCACAATAGTACAATCGATCCTTTGACAATATCATTTTACATTTATTACAAAAACATTAAACATAGTGGATGCCATCCAAAATAAGCTGAGTAGTCGCCCCGTGCCATCCTCAGCAACTTTACCTGCCAACTGGAAACACATAAAAGTCAGCGTTGCTGAGTGAGTTCTAGTTTTATTATAAAACATACTTTACTTTCACATAAAACCATTCGTTACTTTTGCATGATCACACATCATATGTACGCATAGATATTATCATTATTATCTTCTTCATTCATTCATTCATTCGTTCCATATAACTTTACTTGCGCATCGGACATCATCCGTACCAATACCATGTGCTACACCCCGATCAGTCATAGCTACTAGGCCGAAGTCAATAAATGAACAGCTAAACGTATGCCACAGTACTAGGGGTAAGCAGTAGAGGTTCTACATAAATGGTCAATCACAAAGAAGGACCCATATCCGATGCATGCAAGACTTTTCATTTCTTTCCACTTTACGTTACATAATACTTCATTTCATTCATTATCATAATACGTAAAGCCATAGGAAAGATAAACATACATATTAAGGAAACGTAAACATAAACATAAACATGCAGCATCATCATACATACGCATCAATCATACATCACATCACACACATCATACATACTATGCATCACACGCACCGCCATGTCTAACATCACACATAACGGCATACATATCATCATCATCATCATCATCATCATTAGCTCATTATCATGCGTCACCTTGTACCGTCCATGACCATCACATCATCGAGGAATTTCACCTCGAACATCATCTCTCAAAGTCCCTCAAAACTCCCATGCGCATAAACCCTATTCGGGCGTATGGACACCCTCTAGTCGCATGGCCTTCAAGGCAACTGAACACTTAGGCGAATGGGCATCTATGCGAATGGACCCTATGCGAATGGACCTCTATGCGTATGGACTCTCAGTCGCATAACTTTCATGCGTATGGCCTTCAGTCGCATGACTTCAGGCGTATGGGCTTCAGTCGCATACCCTTTGTGCGAATGAACCTCAGTCGCACAATCTTTCAATCGCATGACTCCCCAGCACATGAACTTCAGTCACATGACCATCGTGTGTATGGACCTCAGTCGCATGGCAAGCGTGCGCATGGACCTCAATCGCACTCCAATCGGCCGAATGGCCTCCAATCACCCTCCAGTCGGTCGCCTAGCCCTAGCTGATGCAGAATGCAGTTCAACCCGACTGCAGCCGCGGGTTTTTGGCCTCCAACCTCTTCCAAACCTCTTTTAAGCTCAAATCAACCATTCTAAACCTTTGGGAAACATACCACGACCTCATTCAAGCATAAACAAGCAAGAATTCAAGCCTCAAACGCATCATACACATACATACATGCATAAAAACGGGTCTTCACCCAAAAACTCGAGAATAAGTTTTCAGATGTGTTCCAGCCCCAAAATCAGTTGTAAACGTGTAATAGAGGGGTCCTAGAACTCACCTTAACGATCCCGTCGAGTAGAGCTTCGATTTGACACGCTACACGTCGATTTTGGCCGCTCGAACCAACCCGAACCAACACTTCTCTTTTTCTCCTTCTCTTCTCCTCTCCTCTCTTCTTGGCTGAAAAATGAGAAGGGTTGGGGTGTTTCCCCCCTTTTATACTCCCATTCATCAAAGTTTCTCTCGTTGGCGGGTTTGGTCCCTCGACTTCGAACTTTATTTCTTTGTTTCTTCTTTCGTCGGCTTCAAAGGAAATTTCCGGGCGTTACAAGTCCACCCCCCTTAAATAGGTTTCGTCCCCGAAACCTGTTACTCCTTAAACAACCGTGGACAATGCTGGCTCATTTCTTCTCCAGTTTCCCACGTATGCTCAGATCCCTTTCTGTGCTTCCACTGTACGCGCACAAGTAGAACCACTCTATCACTCAGCCTCTTCTCCTTTCGATCGATGATTGCCACTGGTTGCCCTATTAATTGAACCGTTCATCTACCTCGATATCATCTAGTGGGACAACTATATCTTCGTCCGCCAAACATTTCATCAGATGAGATACGTGGAATATCGGGTGAATCTCACTTAGTTCCTCTAGTAGCTCCAAACTATAAGCCACCCTTTCCTACTCGAGCCACGACTCAGAAAAGGCCCTACGTACCTCGAGCTCAACTTGCCCCGCTTCCTGAACCGAATTATACATTTCCAAGGTGAGACTCCCAGAATAACTCTATCACCCACCTGGAATTTAATCTGTCAACGTCCCTCATCGGCATACGACTTCTGCCTATCTTTAGGCTTTCTACCTCGTGAACCTTCGACTGTCGGGTACAAAGGCTAGAACCTTTCCTTCTACTTTGACACACATCCCAACCCCGATTAGGAAGCATCTGAATAAAACGCCAGATCCTCACTCCCATCGGGTAATGACAGAATGGGAGCTTGAATCAGTCTTGCCCTCAATTCATCGAACGCCTTCTCTTGAGCTTGACCCCCATGCAAGTTTCACATCTTTCCGGATCAACTTAGTAAGTGGAGAGGCGATCTTGGAGGAGTCTTGAATGAATCTTCTGTAATAGCCCGCCAAACCCAAGAAACTACGAATCTCGGATGGCGTCTCAGAAAACTTCCATTGCATCACCGCCTCCACCATTGTCGGTTCCGCCATAATCCCGTCGGGGTTCGCTACCTGACCCAAAACCGAACCTCGCGCAATCAGAATGCGCACTTGGAGAACTTTGGCATACATTTTCCTCCCTCTCAGCGTCTCCGACACCTTTCAAACGTGATCGACATGCTCCTCCTCGCTCTTCGAATAAATCAGGATATCTTCCATAAATCCAATCACTGATTTATCTAACATGGGTCGACACACTCGATTCATCCAATCCATAAAAGCAGCTGGCGCATTGGTCAAACCAAAAGACATAACGAGAAATCGTTGTGTCCATAATGCGTGCGAAGAACTGTTTTAGGAATATCCTGCTCCTTCACCTTCAACTGATGATATCCCGGCCGAAGGTCTATCCTTGGAAACCAACTGGTACTCTAGGGCTGGTCAAACAGATCATCAATTCTCGATAGGGGTACCGATTCGTCACTGTCAGCCTATTCAACTCACGGTAGTCTGCACACATCCTCATACTACCGTCTTCATTCTTCACAAATAAGACCGGAGCATTCGAAGGAGAGATACTCGGTCTAACCCACCCCTTATCGAACGCTTCTTGCCATTACTCCGCCAATTCTCTTTTAGCTCATCCGGAACCAATCGATACAGTGCCTTAGCTACTGGTTGGACACCTGGTATCAAGTCAATCTGAAACTCAATCTCATGGTCCCGTGACACTCCTGGTAGGTCTTCGGGAAACACATCTGGAAAGTAGCACACAACCGGTACATCAGACAGTTGCGGTGTCGGCGCATCCACATCCTTTACGTAGGCCAGATAGGCACTACATCCACGCCTCATACACTTTCCCGCCGCCGCCATTGATATTGCTTCCGAGATCGCCGTGACCCGATCACCAAAAACCGTCACCGAACTCCCGTCCGACGTTGTCAATCATATCATCTTCTTGCGACCCACAATGTTTGCCTCGTATTCCGTCAACCAATCCATTCCTAGGTCTACATTGAAACCGCCTAAGGTCACCACGAATGGTCTAACTGAAAATTTATGACCTTCTAATTCTACGTCGCGGCCATCTATCGCATCGAAATCCTGGTAGAGTTACCTATGGCAGTTTCTACATCGAAGGGGTTATCAATACCTCTACCTCTAATGGGCGACTCAGCACAAAAGGCAGGAGAAATGAAACTCTTACTCGCGCCAAAATCAACTAACAGCGAAGTTAGAGTTTGGTTTACTCAAAACGTACCTGACACCACATCGGGGTCCGTACTAGCCTTCTCCTAAGTCGTCATGGAAGCTCGGCACTTGCCCCCTGCCCACCAGTTCTGGTCGTCTTCTTGGCTCCCGAACTCTCTGCCCTTGGTGCCTTGTAGTCCCTGCTTATGTGACCCCTTCCACGACAGTTATAGCACCGTGCCACCCCACACTCTCTTGCCACATGGCCGGTCTTTCCACAATAGAAACACACATTGGTCCCCAATCTACATTCCCCGAGGTGTTTTCGTCCGCAGTTACCACAACCCGTCACCCCCATATTGGATGTGACCACACGTCGGTCATCCACCCTCGCAGCCTTGTTGTTTGGGGTGAAGCTCTCACGCTCAACCCGCTTTCCTTTCCAATCCTTGTCGTCGCTACCCTCCTTGTTTACATCAATCACGGTCGTCTCCTTCACCGCCCTAATTACCTTAGTCACCATCAACAGTAGAATCGTCTGCGTTGCATGTTGAACTCCCGCAACCACAACTCTTTCATTGCGGTCCTCAGGTTAGCACTATCATCACCGCATTCCGGGTGATGGATTCCAGGCTCTTCGGGTGCCATCTCAGCAGCCCTTGTCATGCTCCTTGTGACACGCGATCCAGCACCACGTCCACCATAACCTTCACCTGACACAGCCCTCGACGATCTACCACTGGCCATCCTCTGAACACACTGAAAGATTCAGACACTAACACGGTCATTCAAGGAAACAACTCAGTTTATGTCAAGTATAGTAAGTCCCTAATTACAGTGGCCAGTTGTGATTAGCCACTTACTTTACTCTTCATACCCCAAGTATTACCTGTCCTGACTACATCAGTATTTAAATCTACATAAAACATAACCACATACCATGCGCAGGTAAAACCGGTTAACTTTAACAAAATACCTGATGGCACGCAGCTACTCAGTTGGCATCCCATTCCCTTTTTTCCCATTCTCAGTTTAAGTTAAGGTTTATTTTGAAGACTTACCCATTTCACTTAAACTTTGGCTCTGATACCAACTTGTAAGGCCCCATTTCCGAGACGCCTACAGTTGGTCATTCATCGCACTCAAAACATAATTTCCGTCATCTTACATAATAACGTTGCAGCGGAAACACTTAAAACACAATTTCATTCCATCAAAATACTTTTGCACAATAGTACAATCGATCCTTTGACAATATCATTTTACATTTATTACAAAAACATTAATCATAGTGGATGCCATCCAAAATAAGCTGAGTAGTCGCCCCGTGCCATCCTCAACAACTTTACCTGCCAACTGGAAACACATAAAAGTCAGCGTTGCTGATTGAGTTCTAGTTTTATTATAAAACATACTTTACTTTCATATAAAACCATTCGTTACTTTTGCATGATCACACATCATACGTACGCATAGATATTATCATTATTATCTTCTTCATGCATTCATTCATTCGTTCCATATAACTTGACTTGCGCATCGGACATCATCCATACCAATACCATGTGCTACACCCCGATCAATCATAGCTACTGGGCCGAAGTCAATAAATGAACAGCTAAACGTATGCCACAGTACTAGGGGTAAGCAGTAGAGGTTCTACATAAATGGTCAATCACAAAGAAGGACCCGTATCCGATGCATGCAAGACTTTTCATTTCTTTCCACTTTACGTTACATAATACTTCATTTCATTCATTATCATAATACGTAAAGCCATAGGAAAGATAAACATACATATTAAGGAACGTAAACATAAACATAAACATGCAGCATCATCATACATACGCATCAATCATACATCACATCACACACATCATACATACTATGCATCACACGCACCGCCATGCCTAACATCACACATAACGGCATACATATCATCATCATCATCATCATCATTAGCTCATTATCTTGCGTCACCTTATACCGTCCATGCCCATCACATCATCGAGGAATTTCACCTCGACCATCATCTCTCAAAGTCCCTCAAAACTCCCATGCGCATAAACCCTATTCGGGCGTATGGACACCCTCCAGTCGCATGGTCTTCAGGGCGACTGAACACTTAGGCGAATGGGCATCTATGCGAATGGACCCTATGCGAATGGACCTCTATGCGTATGGACTCTCAGTCGCATAGCTTTCATGCGTATGGCCTTCAGTCGCATGACTTCAGGCGTATGGGCTTCAGTCGCATACCCTTTGTGCGAATGAACCTCAGTCGCACAATCTTTCAATCGCATGACTCCCCAGCACATGAACTTCAGTCGCATGACCATCGTGCGTATGGACCTCAGTCGCATGGCAAGCGTGCGCATGTACCTCAGTTGCACTGCAATCGGCCGAATGGCCTCCAATCGCCCTCTAGTCGGCCGCCTAGCCCTAGCTGATGCAGAATGCAATTCAACCCGACTGCAGCCGCAGGTTTTCGGCCTCCAACCTCTTCCAAACTCTTTTAAGCTCAAATAAACCATTCTAAAACTTAGGGAAACACACCACGACCTCATTCAAGCATAACCAAGTAAGAATTCAAGCCTCAAACGCATCATACACATACATACATGCATAAAAACGGGTGTTCACCCAAAAACTCGAGAATAAGTTTTCAGATGTGTTCCAGCTCCAAAATCAGTTGTAAACGTGTAAAAGAGGGGTCCTAGAACTCACCTTAACGATCCGTCAAGTAGAGCTTCGATTTGACATGCTACACGTCGATTTTGGCCGCTCGAACCAACCCGAACCAACACTTCTTCTCTTTTTCTCCTTCTCTTCTCCTCTCCTCTCTTCTTGGCTGAAAAATGGGAAGGGTTGGGGTGTTTCCCCCCTTTTATACTCCCATTCATCAAAGTTTCTCTCATTGGCGGGTTTGGTCCCTCAACTTCGGACTTTATTTCTTTGTTTCTTCTTTCGTCGGCTTCAAAGGAAATTTCCGGGTGTTACATGTTTACAGGACCAAATAGATCCATGTGTAATATTTGTAAAGGTTTTGAGTTTGAGTATATTTGTTTGGGCTTATAAGACACTCTATGTTGTTTTCCCTTCAAGCATGGTTTGTAGAGGTCTGATGTTGCGAACTTCATTGAAGGAATTCCAATAACATGATTTCCTGCTGCAAGCTTGTTCATGTTCTTGAAGTTTGAATGACCGAGACGTCTATGCCAAAGATGACTTTCATCATCGGATGCACGAGCAATGAGACAGGTTGTTTCTGTAGCTGGATCAACTTGAGACATGTCAAGTTTGTAGACATCTCTATCACGAACAACTTTGACAACAACCCACTCTTTGCTGATCTGAAATCTTGGCTTTAAGATATAACAAAAAGAATCATCAAATAAAGTAGAGTACGATTTATCGCATATTTTTGAAACACTTAAAAGATTGAAATTCAATTGTTCACAGAGTACGATTTATTCCGTTAGATACCGTTCCTTCACCGGTTATCTTTCCTCCTGAATCTCCACCAAACGCCACATGAGTACCATCTTTTGGATTAAATTCTTGAAGCAAGGCTTGATTGCCTGTCATGTGTCGGCTACACCCACTGTCAACATACCATGTGTTTACGGGTCTCCGTGGGCGTACCTGCATTCAAATATATTTAAGCAGAGTTAGTAACCCAACCGAAATGGTCTTGGGCTTTCCAAATTTATCTATGATGGTAAACTGTTTGAAATGGAGTTTGTTTATGTCAGGTTTGATTTGAGATTTATGATTTTCAAATCCTCTTTGAAACACATTTTGACTGTCTTTTCTTTGTTTGATTTTCAAAACATCAAATCTATTTTCAAGATCATCATCAAGAGATTTTGAGCCATTGTTTGAAACATTGTAAAAGTTTTTCTTATTATATGTTTCATTTTTCATTCTCACTAAGCGTGGAACAAAAGGTTCTTTATTATACTGTTGTGATCTGACTTATACTAATTATCATAATCAGAATTGATTCTTCGAAAAGATCTCAAACCCAGAGAAGGTGTTTTTGTTAGATTTTTAAATCCATTATAATGATTTCTTTGAAACTTTGGATTAGCATATCCTTGATTATCAAAATCTTTTCTAGGTGAGTTCTTCCTGAAATAACAATCCTTTGTGTTAGAATTCCTTTCATCACACAATGCATAGTATTTGTTAAAATAACAATCAGCTGTGTTATGATTTGTCATATCACATATGTGATAGTATTTGTTAAAATAACACTCAGATATTTTATGATTGTACATGTCACATATATCATAGTATTTTTGTGGTTTTTGAAACAACATTTGCTTAACCATAGATGTAGATGCCACATTAGATCCTTGTTTGGTTTTAGGAGTAGACTAATTAAGATTTTGTTTTGACTGAGTAACTTTGATCTTTTGATATTTAGGATTTGACCTTTTAACATGTTCACTATTGTAAGGCCCCGTTCCCGGGACGCTTACAGTTGGATCCTCATCGCACATAAAACATATAATTACATTTCACTTTCATAAATCGTTGCAGCGGAAACATTAAAAAACAACATTTCATTTCATCATAATATACTACCGTTCATTACATAATATCATTTTACATTTCATTACAAAAGCGTTATAACATTGGATGCCATCCAAAATAAGCTGAGCAGCCGCCCCGCCATGCTCCTCAGCAACATGCCTGCCAACTGGAAACACATCAAAGTCAGTGTTGCTGAGTGAGTGAGTTCTAGTTTTAAATAAAACATACTTTACTTTCTTTATAAAACCATTCGTTACTTTCGTGAGCGATCACACAACATACATACACATAGATAATATAATTATTATCTTCCATTACGTTCGTTACACTATTCATTCATAACTTCCATTTGCTCATTCATCATTTCTTACTTTCATCGTTCATTTATCATTACATCATTTCCTTTCATCAACACCATGAACTTTACCTTTCATGCTAATGATACTGGGCCTAAGCCTATCATAGACCTTCATTCACAGTGCCCATCATCTCTAGCCACAGTACCTAGGATAAGTTCAGGATCATTACATATGTTACATCATCAAATTCTGGATCAGTGTCAACAACTATGCCCCAAACAATATGGCTACCGGGACGAAGTTCATAAATGACTTCCACACTGCACGTAGCCTGGCACCAGCACCGGTGTAAGCGATAACTCGAGTACTGGGCTGAAGATCATAAATGACTTCCACACTGCACATAGCCTGGCACCAGCACCGAGGTGAGCAACAAAGATCCCATCTACATACTACACCCCCAACATATGCATAACTCGAGTACTGGGCTGAAGATCATAAATGACTTCCACACTGCACATATCCTGGCACCAGCACCAAGGTGAGTAATCACTACTTCACCCCCAACGATATGCATAACTCGAGTACTGGGCCGAAGTTCATAGATGACTTCCACACTGCACATAGCCTGGCACCAGCACCGAGGTGAGTAATCACTACACACTATGTACCACAACGTTGGTCAGTCACAAAGACTGGAACCCCCGCGTGTACCCCTGTTCATAATGCTTGCAAGCCTTTCATATTTTCATTCGTTCATTAATGCATGCATTCATTCATTTATCATGTTTCTCTTTTCATTATCTTTCACTTTACGTTCCATAATACTTTCGTTTCATTCATTAACATTCGACGTAAAGCCATGGAAAGATACATATACATAACATGAATATAAACATAAACATACACACATCACCATACAGGGCATCATCATATATATGTATCAATCATACACACGCATCAATCATACATCACATCATCATCAACATCGCACAATCACACCACATCAAACATCACACGAATCACGCGCATCGCATCATACATAACTATACGGCATTACACGTCATCATGCATCGCATCATCATCATCATAAATCATCTTACATCATCCATGCCCATCACATCATCTATAACCCCAAAGGTCCGAGCCTACGTCTGCACTTCCCGAAAGTCAGACAATACTATGGTCATTTGGGCGTATGGACCCTATTCGGTCGCATGGTCTCTCATGCGTATGGGAACACTCAGGCGAATGGACCTCCAGTCGCATAGCCTCCAATCGCATGCTTCCCATGCGAATGAAGCTCAGTCGCATGACATCTGGGCGTATGGACCTCAGTCGCATGACATTCATGCGAATGGCCCACAGCCGCACACCTTTCGTGCATATGGACCTCAATCGCACGACTCACAGTCGTATGCACTTCAGTCGCATGACCTTCAGTCGCATGACCCTCATTCGCATTTCATTCAGCCGCATAGCCCTCATTCGCATTTCCGTCAGTCGCATAGCACTACTCATATACGAATAACCCTCAGTCGCACTCCTGTCCTGCGTATGGACCCAGTCGCATGCCATTCGGTCGCAAGACATCTCCAGTCGCATAGCCCTAGCTGTGCGCAGAATGCAGTTCATCTCGAACTGCAGCGGCGGTTTTCGGCCTCCAAACTCTTCCAAACCTATTTTAAGCTCAAATCAACCATCCTAAACCTTAGGGAAACATACCATCCCTCATTCAAGCATAACCAAGCAAGAAATCAAGCCCCAATGAATCATACACATACACATACATACAAAAACCGGGTTACATCCAAAACTCAAAAAAGGGTTTTCAGATGTGTTTCAGCCCCAAAATCATTCAAAAACATGTAAAAGATGGGTCCTAGAACTAACACAAACGATCCCGCCGAGAAGAGCTCGATTTGACCCACTACACGACGATTTCACGCTCGAATCCACCCGAACCAAGCTTTTCTCCTCTTTTCTCCTTCTTTCTCTTCTCTTTGGCTGAAAATGGCAAGAATGAGGTGTCTTCCCCCTTTTATACTCCTATTCATCGAAGTTTATCTCGTTGGCGAGTTTGGTCCCTCGACTTTGGACTTTATTTCTTTTTCTTCTTTCGTCGGCTTCAAAGAAAATTTCCGGGTGTTACAACTGTAACATCTGCCCATTTTGGAAAATAGAAACCCAAACCCGAATTCGTTTGGGTCAATTTTTTAAAAATCAAATAGATTAGTTAGAAATTTAATTTATTTTAATCTTCAAAGAACAATAATAATACTATTTATTCAACTTCCATTTATTAAATCAATTTATGGTAAATTCATGATTTATAGAATAAAATTTTATAAATTCATAAAGTTTATTTGTCATTTATGAGTTTTAATTATAAACCAAAAATAAAGGATTAAAATACAAGATCATTATTTTACAAATATGTAAGGTCTATAAAATGTTAATATTTAAATCACTTTTAAATATTCAATCAAAATAAATAATCAAATTACAAGTTCTTTTTATTTATAAAGTCTACACAAAGATTCTTTTATTATTTAAATTATTTAATTTTATATTTATTTTCAAATCCAATCATAACCTCTTTTTAAAAGACTTATAACTTATAATTAACACCATTCATAACCTACTAATAACCTCAACTATAAAGCAAGCCTTAGGCCTCACTTTTCATTTGCTCATTCTCTAAAAATCTCACTCTCATATCTTTCTTTCATTCATTGGTTATGATCAATTTGAAGAATTTTATTTTACAAGAAATTCAAGAATTCGAATACTAAGTTAATCTTTATTGCTTTATATTATATATTTAATCATCCTACAATCCAATTAATTCTCATGACTTTATGTTCTTACTATTATTCTTTTCTACCACCAAATCTCTTTTTATTTTAATCAGCATCATTTGATCATTAAAATTTTAATAATCACTAATCTCATAACAATCACTAACATTCCTAAATCAAGCTAACAACACACTAACATAAACAAAGAATCCCGTTTGCATATGGAGGCTATGCCGCCGCATTCGGTTATTCCACACGATTATTTTTCTAAATGATGGCTATGCCAAAGACTTAGAATACTTTTATAACTAAAATAAAGATTAATATACCATATATTGACATAATAAATTGATCTAACATGTTTCATGCTTTAACGATTTTAAAAGTGCACATAAGTGCCTTACTACGATTCTGGCAGAATATAATCTTACTTCAACCGACCATAACTCGATCATAACAAACTAAATTTGAGTAAACTCGGACTCCAATGTTAAGTTTATTTAATTACCCTTTCATGGAAAGTTTATACATCTTCAAACTCAATCGTACGACTCAACAATAGCCTTCACAAGATAAGTGCGCATTTCAGCACCTTCTGTCTTGTGCTGCTTGTTTGACCTATTTACGGTTTTTTTCATAAAAATGTTTCTTAATGAAAGTTATCCGAGAGTCTTTGAACTAGTCAAATGTAAATTTTTATAATTTTATGAAACCTTTTGCTATTTTAAAAACCTGTTCAAACACGTACAAAACATTCTGTCCAGAATCTAAAATTGGTACAATAATCGTTTATCAATCTACCTTTTGCTTATTGGCATTCCTAAGCGTCATAACTTCTTGTAATGTATTCCAAACTCAAGTTATTGTTTCATTTTATCATTTAGGACATCACCTTTGACTCTTGAACATCCAAGTTTTCTTATGTACTCTACAACCATCACTATTATTGTGAGTTTTCCATGTAAGTTTTTCATGCCCCTTTTTACTGTATTTCACACCTTTTTGGGTGAAACATGTTAACCTTATAAACTTACACTTGTAAACATCTTGATACTTGTAAATGCACATGCAATTCATCTTTACTTTTTGTCATGATTATTTGTGTTATTGTAAGTCTTATATGAGATACATATTTTGTTTACAATCATTTGCTAGCCTGGCGACGTCATAGATCTTTGGGCCTCACAAGCCTATTTGGTGCTAAAGCCAGTGTATTGCCGGCTCCTGATGATGTATGACTTGTTCATCATGGGAACCAAGTACACTTAGCCAATCTTATAAACTTGTAATCAAGTAGAGGTTTGGTTGTGGCTATATGTGTTCTATAAACGTGCTAACTCATAACCATTGACATGAATTGCTACTTGTAAATCTTTTTATATATATGTATGCTTAACCCATGGGAACTCACCAACTTTCAAAGTTGACCCTTTATTTTTAACATTTTTCAAGTTTGATACTTGAGGATCTCTTCTTGCTCATATAGGACTTGGACTTAGTTTAATTAAACATATTATGTTGTTGTTTATATTTTGTTGTATTGTATCGACTTAATTGTTTTGTATTGTTCAACAAAAATGGTATTTAATAATATTCCAACTTATTTAGTTCCATGTGCTATGAACAATCGTTTCACATTCGTCCGCCCCGATGATTCCGCCGTCGGTCGGGGTGTGACAGATTGGTATCAGAGCCATGGTTATAGGGAATTAGGTTATTAGAAATGGAATGACCTAGACTATAACTAAGTGCCCTTACACATGAGTCCTCTCATGTATCTTATATGCTTAGATAGGATTTTATGTGTCTATATGTTTATACTTGATTATGTGATTATGTGCTTATTCTTATACTTTGAATCTTATAAATGCACACTGTTGGTCCATGTGATCGAATTACAGTGCAAATGATATGAAGAATCATTAAATATCCAACAAATATGCTAAACAACAATAATGGAGAGGATTGAACACAATAATAACTCATTCATAATAAGACTATGATCAATGACAATCAATAACAAAAAACACAAGGATAATTCTGTGTATTAACTGCTTTGAAATGGTAACTTGCAACAATGATAATCGATTAGGGTTTTGCAAGCTTACCAAACAATGAAAATGAACATAAGTATATATAGCAGTCTTAGTTTCGCAGACAGTTTCGCTGTCAGCGAAACTGTTCTGCCGAAACTATAGTTTCGCCCGGCAGAAACAGCAGTTTCGCCCGGCTAACTAAACAGCTAACTGTGAGCAAAACTATACAGTTTCGCTGGATTGCAAAACTATATAAAGCTAATAACATACATAAAGGAAACTAACATAAGACCTATCACAAGCAAAAATAAACATTCTAATCTAAGGTGAGTCCAACCTATGCATGATCTTCAATACTCCTCCTAGGTTGGACCTCACCGCCTTCACTCATCTTGATTTATCTTGTCAGCTCCAGTTTCCTCTGCTGCATTTGATTTGTCTTCTATACCTCCTGCAACGACTTCCTCAGAAGCTTCAGCACATGATTCTCCATGGTCTCCTCCTGCTTCATGAGCTCCTTCGAGATGACCACTAGCCCTCTCAAACTGCTTGGCCAAATCTTGAATATCCATGTTAAGGTCATCTTGGGCCCTTACCTTCTCGGCTAATTTCTTCACCTCAGCCCTCACCCCTCTAATCTTGTTTGCTACATTCATAAAGAGACTAGCTTCTTTCCGAGTCTCTTCTCCAGCTCCAGCCTTTATGTGATTCTCACACAACACTAATAAATCTTCGTCGCAGAAACTGAACAACTCCATAGGATCAAAAACTTTAAATTCTTTGCCATTCTTCACCCTAATCACAGCTTCCCCAGTGTTATTATCATAAAACCATTTCTCGAAATCCTGTAATTGTCGGGGAAGGGGATCAGCCAATCTCACTCTGTTCACTGTCTTTGGCGGTTTAACCCTCAGAACAATTCTTCCCTTTCCCGTTTCCCAATCTTTGTCTTTCTTTGATCTCCTCATTTCTGCCTTCATGTAACCAAACGACTCAAAGTTGTCATTAAGCCCGTTCTGTATCTCTTTCTCCAGAAGAGTGGCTCTTTCGCTCAGATATGCATTCAGAAGTGGTAGAGCTGCCAACCGCCTAAGATCCCATTTAGGCAAGGTCTTAAAAGCCTTCCTCTTAAGCATGTAGCTAATACTACCTCCCCTACTCTTTATCATGAACATCTTTAGGCCGAGGTTATAGCACCAGCTTATAATCTTCTTGTTGGCCTCCTGCTTACTCAACCCTTCCATATGTTGGAAAAGGGGAGTGATTTCTTCCGGCTCCTTCTCTTTTACAAACCATTAAGCTCTATCCATCTCAAACACATCTGCAGCATCCTCTCCCTTCTTTGCTACATAGATCAACGGTCTCTCATCAACTTCATAGAACTCAGGTTCAGAATCATAGTCTACAAGTTGTTCATCATCCTCTTCTTCATCAATTAGTCCCTTTCCTTTCTCAGCAGCTTCTTCAGCAGTTTTCTTTACTATCACTTCTTCACCCACTAAATCCTTCTCAAAGTCAAATTGCATATTGACAAACCTAGCTTCAATAATCTCCTCCTCATTTTCTCTTCCAACATCCTCAGCTCTAGCTTCACAATCTCCAGCATCAGTGGTTGCTGCACCAGATGTGCCCTCTCTTGCTATGGATGAAGTACCCACATTCAGGAATGGATACTTTGAAGTGTCAGTCAGATCATCTAACTCAGATTGAGTTAGTTGATCAGGAAGGCCGGCTGCAACTTTCAATTGTGCAATCTCCTCAAATAACTTCTTCAGGAGGAAGTGTTGATCAACAAGCATCTTCTTCATGCCCTCTATCACCTCATCTTTTTGCTTTTCTCGAATCTCTTGGTTGGTAAGTTTAGTCTTGATCATGCTCAGCTCGTTTGCCAGAGAATTATTAAGATTGTGAATCATATCTTCATCAAGGTTTCCTCTTTCCTCCCTTCTTTCAGTGAATCCTTCATGTCTATGTTTAGTACGCCGCTCAGTCTCTGAAGTATCGGCTTTCTTCTTTCTTTCCTTCTCTATTCTTATCTCTTCAGATTTTTCACTTATATCTTCCTCAAAGTCATAATCTTTCTCCTTAGCATATCTCTTTCTTTTCTTGGTTGCTTCAGATCGTTGTGCTCTGGTTTCTTCAGCTCTTTTGTTCTCAGATTCATCCACCCGTCTAATATAATTCCATCTCTCTGGAGGATACATATTTTCCCAAAGATGGGTGATCTTTCCACTATAATCGTGGTGAATTGCACAGCAGTCAGCAAAAATGCGAGGGTTATTTGTACCAGCCTCTTCACCTCTCCATGTCTTGGTACATCTGGTATGAGGTCGTCAAAGATCATTTGAAGAAACCAAGGGTACAACAGCCATTTATCCTTCTTTAAAGCCATCACATTCTCAGCCATGCAGGAAAATATCAATTTAGCAATGTTGGCCTTCTCTCCTCTGCAACACAACACCATCGCTTTTGCCCAATCAATGTTTAATCCGTCTGATCCACCTTTACAATGATCAAGACACATGATGAATACGTGTGCAATAAATCTCCATTCCTCGGAGAAAAATGACTTCTTGATTTCTTTTCGTGAACCAAAAGCTTGCCCCTTATAGCCCATGCTTCTAAATGCCGCGAATACCTCTGAATCAAACATAGAGACCTCTTCTCCTAAATCCTCCTCTAGCCTCAAAATCCTCGAAACAATCTCAGCAGTAACGGTCACTTCGTGATCTAAGACTTAGCAGTAATTCTTTGTGTATCTCCTCGGGTATCGTACTCAGCAGATCTCTAGAAATATCTGATATGAAGATCATAAATGGTGGTCGAATGAGATACTGCATAAGCTATGGGTGATCTTTGCAGCCATCTAATACAGTCTCTAAACCCAGCAGCTTTAGGATGTGTATCATCCAGAATAGCAGTGATATTATTCCTCTCATCGAACTTTAAGTTTGCCATTTATATCTAAAATACAAATGAAATACATTAGAACAAATCATTAAGTACTAAAATAATTAAAAAATAAGAAAAGAATAAAGAATAAGCAATAACTAAAATAAATTCGCTGGCCGAAACTATAGTTTCGCAGAATGATATATAGTTTCGGCGGCCGAAAGTCTAGTTTCGCCAGCAGAATCACATTAGTTTCGCTCAAACAGTGAAGTAGATTCGACAAGCCGAAACTATAGTTTCAGCACAGTGAAACTGAAAAATAGCCAGCGAAACTGTTAAGTTCGCTTGGACAGCATAACCTTACAGTTTCGCTGAGGATGCAAGAACTTTCGTTCAGTTTCGCTGGATTTTCGGTAGTTTCGCTGGAAGAACAGCGAGGCTACCGAAGAGTCTCGATCAAAAATACCCACAATGAGATGATATTAACAAGATTAAAGGATGGTTCTAAGTTTGAAACTCACGGGCTAACTTGAATCAACAAACAATCAGAAAGATCAAACACAGAATTGCAAAATCGCCTAAAAAGTTCACGGAGAAACCCTAAGAGACAACACAGGTCGTTTGTGCGAAAATGAGAGAATAATTTCGCAAAACGACTTATATAGCATATAGTTTCGCAGCTAGCGAAACTATAGATTCGCCTGACGAATTTACAGTTTCGCCAAGCGAAGCTGCAATTTCGCTAAGGGATACACAGATAACAAATGACCTAGCACAGAATGAGCGAGCCGAGCAAAATTGCAATTTCGTCTAGCGAAAGAAGGAGCGAAAGTATAGTTTCTCCTTTTTTTATTATTATTAACTTCAAACACTGAGATCTAAATCAATCAGAGATCACATCCTCGAGATATGCATTAACACAAAGATGACTTTAATCATCGACCGGCAATGAGATCATACTGATAGCTGAATCTGATCACAATCTGCAAAGGAACTGTTGAAATTCAGAAACAGATCAATAACGATTGCTGATATATTTGTCCATTTAAACCCATGCCTTATCCTTTTTCAACAAACAGCTTATGATTTGTTAAGGTTCGATTAGATGCTTTAGAATGTTAGGACCCCACAATCATTTGGCAAAAACCCTCACCCAACCTCAGGATTTCTTGAATTTTGCTACGATCTTTATTGAGCAAGGCTTGTGTATTAGTGTGCAAGTGATTATCAACAGAGAATTGCCTTCTGTGATGAATTCATCATTTAGATGATTTGACACAACTTAGACCAAAATGGTGAGAGCTCCAGGTCTATACTCACGTATAACAAAGGAGATGACCATTTAATCATGTGCTGATGAGAGCTTCAGGTCAGTACTATCGTACAACAAAGGAGATCATCACTCCAGGTCAGTACTTCCGTACAGCAGAGGAGATTAGCACAAGTACAAGACACTTTTTGCTGGGACTTAGTTTTCGTGCAGGCCAAAATGATCGCGTAAAACCAGACATCCTTAAGCAGGGATTTTAATTTAAATCATATTGCTGCTGTATACTTTATTCTTCAGGCAGAGCCTACCAAGCATATTGTTAAAGAATCTGTTTGTTTTCTTGACTTTAATATTCAATAAAAAATAAGATGTGAAACAGAGACCAGCATCAGTTACTATCATTTCTCATTTAAGTACCAGTCATGCATAAATGAACATATCCAGAAGATATAAAATCATTTCTCGTCATTTCAAATTCAACACTCAGGTTATTTAGATACTCCCCCAAAATTTTATTTTAAAAGGATAATATTATTAAAAGGATTATTGTTATTATACTATTTTAAAAGAAAATTTATTTTTTTATTTTATAATTATTTTTTTATATTTTTTTATTATTTTATATATATATATATATATATATATATATATATATATATATATATATATATATATTTGTATTTTTATTTATTTTTTAATGGATGTTTAAAAGGATATTAACCCGAGCATAGAGACCAATTCATAAAAACGGGGTTTATCAAAAATTTTTGTGAAAAGATCTGCCTTTTGATTTTTTGTGTTAATGGGTATAATACCGATAAAACCCTTTTCTTGAGCATCACGAATTGCATGAATCCGTGTTTTGATATGCTTGGTTCGGGAATGATGAATAGGATTTTTTGCAATCCTAATGGCTGCTTCGTTGTCGCAAAACAACGGTGTGTGGAGGAAGTTAATGCCGTAGTCAATCATTTGGTGTTGTATCCAAAGAACTTGGGAACAACTGCTAGAGGCAACAATGTATTCTGCTTCTCCTGTAGAAAGAGAGACAGCGGTATGTTTCTTGCTCTGCAAGGACACCAGACAATTTCCCAGGTATTGACACCCTCCAGACACCGTTTTCCATTTAACCTGCAACCATTAGAATCATTGTCAGAATAAGCATGTAAATCAAAATTCCCTCCACATGGATACCATAGACCTGAACGGGATGATCCTTTGAGATAACGAAATATTCTCTTGACAGATTTCTCATGGGACTCTTTTGGGGCCGACTGCTATCGAGCACAATATCCAATAGCAAAAGTGATATCAGGACGACTTGCTATAAGATACATGAGGGAACCGATCATACATCTATAGAGATGAGGATCAACTGGTTTCCCGTTCTCATTAGGAGTGAGACAAGTCTGAGCAGTAAAGGGAGTCATCTCAGGAGAGACGTCGTCCATCTTGAATTTTTTCAAGATATCTTTAATATACTTCTCCTGATAAATAAGAATTCCTTCTTGCTTTTGTTCAACTTGTAAACCAAGAAAGAAGCACATTTCTCCCATCATACTCATTTCAAACCGTTGACGCATCACTTCTTCGAACTCCCGACGTAATAGTGAATTGGTAGATCCAAAAATAATATCATCAACATAAACTTGGACAAAAAGCATTTCACCATTCACTTCCTTTTTGAAGAGAGTCATATCGATGGTACCGCGAGGAAACCATTGCTTAAAAGATACTGTGTTAGGGTCTCATACCAGATCCTAGGTGCTTGATGAAGACCAAACAGAGACTTGTCAAGCTTAAAGACTTTATCAGGAAAGTCAGGATCCTCAAAACCTGGTGGTTGACACACATATATCTCCTCTTCAATGTCTCCGTAGAGAAAAGAACACTTCACATCCATCTGATAGACCTTGAAATGTTTATGAGCAGCATGAGCAAGAAAAATCCTGATTGCTTCAAGACGGGCGACTGGAGCAAAGACTTCAGTATAGTCAATCCCTTCTTCTTAAGCAAAACCTTGCACAACTAGTCTAGACTTGTTACGCACCACCACACCACGATCATCTGGTTTGTTCTTAAAAACCCATTTTGTACCAACTGGGCATTTGTTAGGAGGCAAGTCAACCAAGGTCCAAACTTTAAGCTTTCTGAATTGTTGAAGCTCCAATTGCATTGACTCCACCCATCATGGATCCAGTAGAGCAGCATGTACACTTTTCGGGACAGTTTGAGAGATGAAGCAAGAGAAGAGGAAGATATTAATCAAACCATATTGACTCCGCGTCCGAACACCATCAGTGATAGATCCAATAACATTATTAAGAGGATGATCTTTCAAAGTTTTGTAGTCGGTGTCTGAAGGAAAGATGTTTGGAGAAGTTTCGCTCACAGATTGTGAAAGATTAGATGAGGGAAAGAGATATGGAAGAGGTTGTGAAGGGTCGATAGATGTAGGTGATGAAGGAAGAGATGTTGGAAGAGATGTTGGTGAAGAAGAATCAAGAGTTGGTGCCAGATCAAGCAATGGAGAAGATGAACTAACATCAGCTGAAATGGCATCATTTGCTGACGAGTTGGAATGGACAGATGATGGAGTGGAAGAGATAATATTGGTTTGAGCAGTTGGAGTGGACGCATCATCGTCGAAACTGGAAGATTGAAAGAATTAAACACAGTATTGGAGTCAAAGAACCATGCTGGTTTAGATCGAACATCAGAAGAGTTAGACTCCTGCCAATCAACATAAAATGACTCTTGAACAATACGTGTTCTCTTGTTATAAACCCGATAGGCCTTTTGAGAAGAAGAGTAACCAACAAAGTAACACTCATCAGATACGGCACCGAACTTTGTCTTTTGAGATTGAGTATTCAGAAGAGTGCAAGAGGAACCGATTGGCCGAAAGAAGTCAATTAGAGGTTTCCTCTTATGAAAAAGTTCATACGGAGTCTTCATTTTGTCCCTAACAATCAACACTCGGTTTAGAACATATGAAGCACAGTTTACAGCTTCAGCCCAAAAGATAATATGTAACAAAGATTCTATCAGCATTGTACGAGCAGCTTCAATGAGAGTGCGATTCTTTCGTTCCGCTATACCATTCTGTTGAGGTGACCTTGCAGCACTAAATTGTCTCACAATCCCCTTTTGAGCACAGAATGAATCAAGAATCTGATTTTTGAATTCAGTGCCATTGTCACTTCTCAGATCCATAACCTTTCTCTTGCTGATTGTTACAATAGAAAGAATTAATTCCTGTAATTCTTCAGCAACCTCTCCTTTGTGTGCAAGAAATCTCACCCATGAATATCTGGAGAAATTATCTGTAACAACATTACAAAATGATTTTTTTAGCAATAGATTTAACGCTAATTGGGCCAAACAAATCAGTATGAAACAACTCGAGAGGACTAGTTATGCTATTTTCAAGTTTGGGCTTATGTGGTTTCTTGTGTTGTTTGCCCTTGGCACATGCCATGCATTTTTCGTTAACAGAAAAATCTTTTGAATGGAGTCCTCTAACGAGATTGTTTTTTACTAATTTGTTTATTATTCTAAAATTAACATGGCCTAATCGACGATGCCATAAAAGAGACTCAAAGGTTGAAGCTTTAGAAACAAGACAAGTTGCAGTAGACTTTGACTCGCTGGAGTTCATATCAAGAAGATATGTGTCATGTTTTCTTGGAGCACGCATAAGAATCAAATCATCTGGAATATCAATCTCTGATTTTAAAAATAGACATTCATCAGATTTAAACAAGACTGGAATGTCTTTATCGCAGATTTGAGAAACACTCAGAAGATTAAATGTCAGCTCAGGAACATAGTTGACTTTTTCCAAGGTTAAAGAACCATTTGTAACTTCTCCTTGCCCAATCATCTTTCAACCCTTTTTGTCACCAGCAAAAGCAACATATCCTCCATCAATAATCCGATAATTGGTCAACAAGTCTTTCAGCCCTGTCATATGTTTGGAGCAACCACTATCTACATGCCACAAGCTATTTACAATCTTAGTGGATGACTCCTGAAATGAAATAATGAACCAACTATCCAGGTGTAATAGGAACCCAAGATTGAACAACTTTATCTTTAGATGAAGCAGATATTTTGCAAAAGAAATGTTTAATTTATTTCCAAAGCAGTTCCTATTAAGATGACCATGAAGCAATGTAGGACAATTCTTGACAAGATGGTCCTCTTAACCACAACTGAAACAATGAGGTTTGTGTCTAGGTCTGTGATGTGATGAGGTAAGAATATGATCAATGATAATTTCGTCATCACATTCAGATATACTAGAATCAATGTCACTAAATGTCTCATACATGCCACGATGTCGAAGTTTATTTGAACAACATTTATTATTTACAAAAATAAATGAATGTTCGTCCGACGTATCAGTAGAACTAGTTCAACGGGTACTAGTTTCAGATGAAGAGGTAATTCTTTCATCAGATAAAGACATATTTGATGGAGTGAAAGATGGAATGGGATGAGAAAAGAATTTTTCAAAACAATTAGTTTTAATTTGCTCGGTTGACTTTGTAGAAAGATCAGTTGCATCATAATCATTACCAGAACAAAAGACATCACCACAATGAACTGAATTAAAAGATGAAATAGAACCGTCATGAGAACATGAGACAAGAGAGTCTGTTACAGGAGAACTAGAAACAAAAACAGAATTTAAACTAGACTTGTGATCTAAAACAGACTGCCGACAATCAGGTGTACTAATACTAGTGCATCCAAGCCCACTAGTTGGTCTATAGTCGTAGTCTTCACGAACGTGCTTAAAGTTAACACCCTCTAAACCTGCAGACATACTGTCAGTATATGTTTTGATTAAATCATAAAAAGGACAAGGAATAGGCATAGGAGAATAACAGTATGTACTAGGTGGAGGATATACCTTTACATTTTCATAACCCAATCCCATTTTAATCCTAGCTCCCCATTGAGATTTACATAGATCATCATGTTTCATTCCTGATATGGTCCATTTGTCTAACTTTGACTGAAGTTTGCTTGCTTCAAATTCAGCAAGGGCAACTCTTTCAGTCAAAGTGTTAATCTCAACATTTCTTTCCAAAACAATTCGTTTTAAATGATCATTTTCTTTTAAAGCCTCATTTAATTTAACAAAGTATTTTGATTCATTGATTTTAAGTTCATCATTGATTCGCTTTAAATCCTTTTCATTATCAATTAATAGACGATTAGCTTTATAAATCCCAAATAATCTAATTTTACAAGCAGATGAGCACATATCCTGAATTACCTCATATGGAAGTCCCATCACCATCCTTTCAGCAGCTAAGGCTTTTTCACATTGGCACACCGGAGTACTTGACTTCTTTTCCTCAACGGTAGCAGCATCATCATCATATTCCTTTCTTTGCCCAGCGCATGAACTTCCTTCCTCCCTTAAACCTGCAGTTTTACCTTCCCCAATTCCAGCATCTTTTTCTTCTTTCTCATTCACAGATGACACATCTTCCCTTTTGAATACCTTGAAAAGGTCAAACCCATCTTTACCATCTTCCTTCTCATTCCTTTCAACAAGCTCAGCAACTAAAGCATGATTTATCTCAGTTCTTGTTTCCTCAACCTCAGCACTCCAATCAAAGTTAGAAATCAATGCAGTCTCCTTTTTGTGATTCACATCTTCCTTCTCTTTCTCAGCTGTCAGTCTTGGAACTCCTGAATTACTGGAATCGGTGACAATTGGTGATGGACATTCACGTTTAAAGTGTCCCAATTGTTTACAGTTAAAGCATCTCAATTTGGACTTATCAAATCCCAGTTTTGAATTAGATGTTTGACCAGCAAAGTTCTTTCGTCCAGTTCTTTCCATAAATCTTCAAGTTATAAGGGTCAACATAGCCATCTGCCATTGAATATCAGTTTCTTCAAGATCATCAAGATCCACCTGATACATGTCTTCCATAGTCATTCCCTTCCCTTTCAACTCTCTAGCTACAAGTGATTCATAGCTTTGAACGAACATTCCAAAAAGAGCCATTGTTTCTGATGGGACTGAGGTTTCAACATTGGCCTTAGAATTACCTAGATTTCTTCCAACACTACTGTTTCCACCTGAGAAAGTACTTGTATTAATTCCTCCTTGAATTGAGTTCTGTATTTGAGAATTTGCAGCGGATGACAATAAAGCAGCATTTTGTGAAAAACCAGATGTGGGCATCATACTTTGGTTAAATTCCCGTCTCTTCATGTCCAACTCAAAGGATTTCAGCTTATTGATAATATCCTTCAGCTTGTAGTCTGTGAACCCTCTTTCTTGTTTAAGCATCCTCACCTGAAGACTCCACTGAGGTGGAAGAGAATCTAGAAGCCTGTTAACTTGTTCACTGTTGGAAAGCCTTTCATCATATTTCTTTAAGGTGCTTGAAACAGTTAAGAAATGATTTGTGAGATCTGTCAGACTCTCGTTCTTGTATCCAACAAAAGAATTGAATTCCTTCTCAGCCTGAATGCTCTTATCCTTTACCAAATCTGCATTACCATCATAAAACTCACATAGGGCATCGTAAAGAGATTTAGCATTTTTATGCTCTGCAAAACGGTTGTAAATGTCTGGTGCCAGACAAAGAGTTAAAGCACCAAAAGCCTTTTGGTCACGGTCGATCAATTTCAGATCCTTTTCAGTATAGGAAGATGGGTCCTTATTTTGAGAGACAACATCACCAACAGTAATCGTTGGTATGTGAGGACCAGAAGTAATCGATTCCCATTGGTTGTGATCAGTGTAGAAGAAGAAGGCTTTGAGACATCTCTTCCAATCTTTAAAATTGTCTCCATTAATGAGTCTCGGAGGCCTATTAGGAGCAACACTTTCAAGATCAGCAAGTGTGAGTGATGTTAACTTAGACATGGTAGTTTCGCAGAGATTGATGTAGTTTCGGCAAGAGAGAAGATAATTTCGCTGACACTTTCGTAGAACAAGGTAACTTCGCAGACAATTTCGCTGAAAAACTACTTTCGCTGATACTTTCGCAGTGGAAGCTAATTTCGCTGACAATTTCGGCAGCACTTCCGCTAGCCAAATGTCACAACAGGCTTAGTTTCGCTGGTAAATTCGCACGAAACAAGCCTGAACTTTCGTTCAAAAACAATTTCAGCAGCAATTTTGCTTGTTAACCGTTCACAATCACTGATGAACTTTCGTTCAAAAAGACTAGTTTCGCAGAACCACAACAGAACGATTTTAATAGCAATATAACCCATAGTTTCGCTGGAAGAAGATTGACGGTTTTGCTGTAAGAACTGTAGTTTCGCTGATCGATCCCAAAACCTTTTTTCAACCCAAAATCAATCTGAAACCATCAAATACTCAATGAATTTGAGATCTGATGATTAGAAGATCTTCCACAACAAAAAACTAGCAGAATTCAATCAATTTCCATATAAAAAACACCTGATAATGCACTGAAAATTGATTGAAACTAGATATTGAAGCAAAACCACCAAAAACTCAACAAATCAAGATCACTAAGGCTCTGATACCATATTGTTGGTCAATGTGATCGAATTACAGTGCAAATGATATGAAGAATCGTTCAATATCCAACAAATATGCTAAACAACAATAATAGAGAGGATTGAACACAATAATAACTCATTCATAATAAGACTATGATCAATGACAATCAATAACAAAAAGCACAAGGATAATTCTGTGTATTAACTGCTTTGAAATGGTAACTTGCAACAATGATAATCGATTAGGGTTTTGCAAGCTTACCAAACAATGAAAATGAACATAAGTATATATAGCAGTCTTAGTTTCGCAGACAGTTTCGCTGTCAGCGAAACTGTTCTGCCGAAACTATAGTTTCGCCCGGTAGAAACAGCAGTTTCGCCCGGCTAACTAAACAACTAACTGCTCACAGTTTCGCTGGACTGCAAAACTATATAAAGCTAATAACATACATAAAGGAAACTAACATAAGACCTATTACAAAGAAAAATAAACATTCTAATCTAAGGTGAGTCCAACCTATGCATGATCTTCACACACACGAATCTTAAATCATATTCTAAGGCTGTATGTGCCTAAATCAAATGGTTTTCAAAATGAGTTTTGAATAGTTATTCGTGGTTTCAAGTCTTGTCATAGTCTGTGTCCTACAACTTGAAACATGTAATGCTGGAAGAACGTGATGCATGTATCTCGAGTTCTGTCTAGGCAAGGTATTCATATAAATCCAAATCAACCGATGGATCCGTTTACCTTACCTGGGAACCCTTGGGGTGAGTGTCCGCTTATAGGTACGCATGTCTTCATTAAAGTTGTAGTTGACCTAATACTTTGATAAGTCAACGTATTGCTTTGGTTTGTAAACCGAACGTTACACTCGAAACACCTTGTTAATTTGAATCGTCTTATCATTGATCTTGTCTTCTTGGAACTTAAAACTCATTACCCAATTCTCACTATGACTTTTAATAATTTTTTTTGAATGCCTTTCCCTCAAAACTGCACTTATTCTGAAAACTCATTTCAATGATACTCTTATTTTGAACTGAACCATTAATCTTAACAAACATGATTTTGATACGACTTTAAACTAATGTAACTTTGAAACCTCAATGACATAGTAAACAAGAATTGATCATCTAAGAACCATGTTAAAGTTATTTGCTTTGAGGAGCTCCTATGAATTTATATCTCCTCGAAAAGTGTCTATGAAAATATTTCTCATGTTCGTCAAGTCGACTCTCGTATTGATCTGATACTTGGTGCTTCACTCGTGACAAAACTTCCTTAGTTGTCATGTACCGTCTAAAATGCAAAAGCTGGTCAACCAAAAGGTCTAAACAAATTTATGATCTATTCACCTTGTCAAGAAACATATGAAACCTCAAATCATGGAAGTAAACAAACTTAAGCGTAGCAAAATATCATAATTAAACTTATTGAAATTAAACGCTCCCAAAAGTTCCCTTGCAAACACAAAATGAAATCTAAGTTTTCAAATAACCTTGAAATTAATTTTCTCATGATTAAATTTCGGGACGAAATTTTCTAAAGTAGGGGAGACTGTAACATCTGCCCATTTTGGAAAATAGAAACCCAAACCCGAATTCGTTTGGGTCAATTTTTGGAAAATCAAATACATTAGTTAGAAATTTAATTTATTTTACCTTCAAAGAACAATAATAATACTATTTATGCAACTTCCATTTATTAAATCAATTATGGTAAATTCATGATTTATAGAATAACATTTTATAAATTCATGAAGTTTATTTGTCATTTATGAGTTTTAATTATAAAACAAAAATAAAGGATTAAAATACAAGATCATTATTTTTACAAATATGTAAGGTCTATAAAATGTTATTAATATTTATATCACTTTTAAATATTCAAAATAAAATAAATAACAAATTACAAGTTCTTATTATATTTATAAAGTCTACAAAGATTTAATAAAAAAGAAGTTGTTAAATTAAAATTAAAGTTTTAATAAATTTAAAGTTTAAATTGTAATTATTCTTTTATTTATTTAAATTATTTAATTTTATATTTATTTCAAATTCCAATCATAACCCCCTTTTAAAAGACTTATAACTCACCATTAACACCATTCATAACCTACTCCTAACCTCAACTATAAAAGCAAGCCTTAGGCCTCACTTTTCATTTGCTCATTCTCTAAAAATCTCACTCTCATATCTTTCTTTCATCCATTGGTTATGATCAATTTGAAGAATTTTATTTTACAAGAAATTTCAAGAATTCTTAATACTAAGGTAATCTTTTATTGCTTTTATATTATATATTTTAATCATCCTAACATCCAATTGTTCTCATGACTTTATGTTTTTACTATTATTCTTTCTTCTACCAAATCTCTTTTTATTTTAATCATTATCATTTGATCATTAACATTTTAATAATCACTAATCTCATAAAAATCACTAACATTCCTAAATCAAGCTAACAACACACTAACATAAACAAAGAATCCCGTTTGCATATGGACGGCTATGCCGCCGCATTCGGTTATTCCACAAGATTATTTTTCTAAATGATGGCTATGCCAAAGACTTAGAATATTTTTATAACTCAAATAAAGACTAATATACCATATATTGACATAATAAATTGATCTAACCCATTTCATGCTTTAACGATTTTAAAAGTACACATAAGTGCCTTACTACGATTATGGCAGAATATAATCTTACTTCAACCCACCATAACATGATCATAAAAACTAAGTTTGAGTAAACTCAGACTCCAATGTTAAGTTCATATTATTACCCTTTCAACAAAAGTTTATACGTCTTCAAACTCAATCGCACGACTCAACAATAGCCTTCACAAGATAAGTGCGCATTTCAGCACCTTCTGTCTTGTGCTGCTTGTTTGACCTATTTACGGATCTTTTCATAAAAATGTTCTTAATGAAAGTTGTCCGAGAGTCTTTGAACTAGTCAAATGTAAATTTTTATAATTTTATGAAACCTTTTGCTATTTTAAAAACCTGTTCAAACACGTACGAAACATTTTGTCCAGAATCTAAAATTGGTACAATAATCGTTTATCAATATACCTTTTGCTTATTGGCATTCCTAAGCGTCATAACTTCTTGTAATGTATTCCAAACTCAAGCTATTGTTTCTTTTTATCATTTAGGACATCGCCTTTGACTCTTGAACATCCAAGCTTTCTTATGTACTCTACAACCATCACTATTATTGTGAGTTTTCCATGTGAGTTCTTCATGCCCCTTTTTACTTTATTTCACACCTTTTGGGGTGAAACATGTTAACCTTATAAACTTACACTTGTAAACATCTTGATACTTGTAAATGCACATGCAATTCATCTTTACTTTTTGTCATGGTTATTTGTGTTATTGTAAGTCTTATATGAGATACATATTTTGTTTACAATCATTAACTATTGCTAGCCTGGCGACGTCATAGATCTTTGGGCCTGACAAGCCTATTTGGTGCTAAAGCCGATGTATTGCCGGCTCCTGATGACGTATGACTTGTTCATCATGGGAACCAAGTACACTTAGCCAATCTTATAAACTTGTAATCAAGTCGAGGTTTGGTTGTAGCTATATGTGTTCTATAAACTTGCTAACTCATAACCATTGACATGAATTGCTACTTGTAAATCTTTTTATATATATGTATGCTTAACCCATGGGAACTCACCAACTTTCAAAGTTGACCCTTTATTTTTAATATGTTTCAGGTTTGATACTTGAGGATCTCTTCTTGCTCATATAGGACTTGGACTTAGTTTAATTAAACATATTATGTTGTTGTTTATATTTTGTTGTATTGTATCGACTTAATTGTTTTGTATTGTTCAACAAAAATGGTATTTAATAATATTCCAATTTATTTAGTTCCATGTGCTATGAACAATTGTTTCACATTCGTCCGCCCCGATGATTCCGCCGTCAGTCGGGGTGTGACATTCACAATTCTTTAACTCTTTAGATTCAAATCTTTTATGTACAGCGAAAGACTTCGAACCTGAACCTGTTTTCAGATCAGAGTTAGATTTGATCTTAGATTTTGATGTTGTTTCAGAGATTGTGTTCATGTCAAAGGTTCCTGATGACACAAGCTTTACAGGTTTAGTTTGACTTGATTTGTTGTTTTGTTCAGACTGTTTAGCTTTTGGAGTTTGTTTTCTTCTTCTTTGATTTCTTGATGACTTCTTAATGTTTTGTGGCTTAATTGAATCTTGAGAAAATTCTTTATCATTATCTTTTTAGGATAAATCATGTGAGTTGGAATCATCAGAAGATGAAGTGTCTGATTTCTCTTCTTGACATTTTCCTTTCATTTTGAGATTGATCTCATTAGCTTTTTCAATCCCTTGATCAGGTTGACACTTCTCTATTACACATTCACCTTTTGGGACAAACAACTTTTTATTCTTTAGTTGAGGTACATAAGGTTTATTCTAATTGGATGACCATTCGTTATTTTCTCTGAATCTTTTTCTTCAGATATTTCATTGTTTATTTTTTCGATTTCACTCTCGACATTAGATTGAACATTTCTTTTCTTCTCTTGAAAATCCTTAAGCTTAGCTTTGTTTTCTGGAGAATGATCATGGGTATTGAAATTTTCTGGTAAAGTATTAGAGATTGATTCAGGCATAGGTTCATGTGTAAAACCTAATCCTGTTTTATTTTTATCCTTTCTTCCATTTACCAGTTGCTCAACTATGGTCTTGGAGCTTTTTACTTTAGCCAAATCAACTTGAGTTGCAGCATGTGCCAATTTTTCTTGTTCAATTGTTTTTGTCATTTCTTCAAGTTGTTTCTTGACAAGTTCAAGTTCTTTTAAAGTTTTGTTCCAACTTGCTTGAAGTGACATGATTTTCTCATTAGCAATTTTATGATCATCTTTCAGTTTCTTGTGCATTAATTCTTCTTGCTTTAATTTGTCATATATTTTGAACGAGTAATTTCTATAATGTTCAACCTGTTCAAAACATGCTTTAGTGCACATTTTCTCTCTCTTCCACTGGAATTTCTGGATATGAGTTTGAAGATTCAGTGTTAGTTTCAGATGAAGAGTTTAAAACCTCAGGTTGTGCCATAAGAGCAACTTCTTCAAAATATTCCTTTGGATCTGATTTGTCACTCCAGTCATAATCTTCCTCATCATCTGAATCTCCTTCTGTTTTTTGGATGATTTTCTTCAGACCAATCTTCGTCTATTTCAACAACAAGTGCTAGATCTGAAGTAAGATCTTCAGTGAACTGTTCTGCATAAGCACTCCAGTCATATCCATCTTTAATGCTGACTACAAGTGCTTTCTTTGGTTCTTTAGTGGTCTTAGACTCTTCCTTCAGTTCTGGCATTGGTAGACTCTGGTAAGGTTTCTGAAATGTCTTCTGAGTCTGTTCATGATATCTCTGACTGTTAGAGCTACTTTGACCATTTACTCCTTGAGTTCTTGGGGCTTTGCACTCTCTAGAAAAATGGCCATAACTGTTACAGTTAAAACACCTTGACTTTGACTTGTCAAAGCCAACTGTTTTATTGGCACTAGGCTTGTAGTTTCTGTTGACATATGAGTGCTTTTGTGTTCTGTAAGCAATCATCACCATTTGCCAGTTGAGATCCATTTCTTCAATGTCATCTGGATCCATCTCAAACAAATCCTGCAAAACCAGATCAACCTGAGTTAAATGACTACCATGATAAGCTTGGAAACTTGCCATAAAAGCTGTAAATGCAGATTTAGACTCTTCATCTTGTAAAAGGATGTTTATAACATCTTTAACTTTGCTAGGGTTAGCAGAGTTAGAAGATGGAGTCTCATTTTGAGTTTTAGCCATTTGAGCTTTTGGAGGAGACTGTGGTTATGGGTGAGTTGAGTAGACAGGTGTGCTAGTAAAGAATCCTGCTCCCACAAACAGATCACCCTCATCTTCTGTAGTGGCTTCATCTTTAGCAAGAAAAGCATTCTCTACAGTATTTGCTGGAGAAGCAACATACTTATATTGAGAAGTGTCTGCAGCTCTATCATTATTTCTTGAGCTTTCATCAATTTCCACCGACTCAATCTTTGCAATTAATAGATCAAGATCCATGGGAAACTTTTCAGTATGTTTTAACAAAGTTACTGTTTGTTTCCAAGATGATGGAAGTGCATTTAGAAGTCTATCATTTAGGTCTTTAAGATCATTCTTAATCCCTAAAGTTGACATTTCTGTGATAAGTTGCACATATCTGTTCATCATCTGGTTTACAGTTTCTCCAGAGATATGCTCAAACAATTCAAGTTGTCTTTTTAACTTCTGTCTTTTAAGATCTTGAATCTCTTTTCCTCTTTCACATATAACTTTCAAAGCTTTATATAAGGTGTACCCAGTTTGGTAATTCTCAAGCCTTGATAGAACTTCCAAAGGTAACCCTTTACACATGAAAGAATATGCTTTAACATCATTCTTCACTTTCTTCAGATCATCCCCAACTAATCCATCTTCTAGGTAAGGCTCTTGAGTATCTTTAGTATATACAAAACCATCAGGACCATCAGAAGTGACAGGGATGTGAGGTCCTTTCACAATTGATTTCCATAAGTCAGTATCAATTGAGTTTAGGTGATGTTTCAGCCTGAGTGACCGATTCTTGAAGTCAGCTCTGTTCTTCAGCTTTGGTACTCTGTTCTCTGAATCTTCAGACTTTGCCATTTTAAGTTTCAAATTTAAGAAAATATACTATTTTTGTTATTTAAAAAATTTGATTGAAGAAATGAAATTACAATATTTTTGTAATTTTTAATTTTTGAAAAATTTTCTAAGTGTTAGAAGAGAAGTCTGAATCTGATGCGCCTGAATAGTTGAGAAACACCCAACTTGGCTTAGAAACGCCTAAGGAATTGCCTTAGTGAACTTCTGAGGTTTCCAAGTGTAGAAACGCCTGAACAATATCAAGACGCCTAAACAGTGTTTACGCGTCTGAACAGTTGCAAAGCGCCTGAATAGTTCCAAAGCTTCTGAGACTTATATTTCTGAATGAACGTCTGAACAGTGCTTAAACGTCCACACAATATCAAAACAACCTCTCTGAAATGCCTAAACAGTGTTGAAGCGTCTGAATAGTGTTCATGCGCCTAAACACTTAGGTAATTTTCAGATGATTTCAACACTTCAAACGCCTAATTCATCTTCTTTGTAACAACTTGATCTTAACAAATTTTTCAAAACTTGATAAAACGATCTAAAACTCTTCAATCAAGTCACTATTACACCGATAATCAATCCTTTAGCATCATTTCTTTCAATTAACAACACTTTGATCCTCAATTTTGTAGATTTAGTGTTTGAGTTTTTGAAGAACCGTTCGAACACAAATTTGTCAAAAATTCAGATTTGATGATGTGAATTCACTCAATTATGATTCAAATCATATTTCTAGTGATGAAACACAATTAAATCAATAATTAATTGAACAATTGCGATCAAATCACAGATTCAAGTGATTCAAAAGTGCTCAAAAATCGATTTTGAACTTCAAATCACTGAACCAAAAGCTCTGATACCATTTGATAGGTTCAAATGGATCGATCTGTGATTGTTATCAAGCAATTGCCAATTATATGAACAATGTAATCAACACAAACAAATATCAGAAAAATTCATAGAGTTTTCATTAATATTAGAAGGATTACAAAGTGCAATTGAGAGAATATAAAAATATCTCCAAAATTTTTAACCTGCACTAAACAAGCAATCCTATTTATACTAATAACAAGAAACAATAAGGAACATATATTTACATAATAAGTCCCTACACTATGACAAAACTAATCTAAAGACTAAAATGCTAATCTTTCTAGGGTTCCAACACTACTGTATCTGAATCAAGAGAATAGAGAATCTCAACACTCTTACTATGACTAAACTATATGGAATCCTTGATGGATACCATATGAAGATGGAAAATCAGAAAAGCCATCAGATGAACAGAAACTCAAACCTTCCTGTCAGCAATGCTCTACATGCTACTAAAGATTCAAGAACTCACCAGCCCTAGTTGTACCTGAATTATTCCCCAGAAGCTATCATCCTCTTCTGGACGTTATATCACATTTCCTAAGACACGCAGGTCTCAACAGGCTCAACAAAATCCTTTCCAGGATAGTTGTGCTTTTGTTTGAGGTTATGAGCACTCTAGAGATTTTCAATTATGTTTTGATGATCTCGAGTGTTTTAGCCCAGATGATGTGGAGTACATGGACATTGTCCAGCAGATGGCTCTCCTAACCTACAAAGCAAAGAAGTTCTTCAAAAGAACTAGAAGACAATTCCCTCAGAACCAAACCAACAATAAATTTGGGTTTGATAAGTCAATTGTCAAGTGTTACAACTACAACCAACTTGGTCACTTTACAAGGGAATGCAAGGCTCCTAGATTCAATCCTGGACCAACTCAAGCCTCCCAACATCCTGCTACCCCAAAAGCTGCAACCAAACCAACTAAACAACAGACTGTAGCTGTTGCTCAAGAAGTTGATCGGAGCTTCATGGTGCAAGATATCACTCCTGCTCAAGCTCTAATGGCTGAAACTGAAGATAGTAAGGTATATGAACATCTCCATACTCCAGCCTATATTGCTAAGGTTAAATTGTATCAGGACTATAACATGGAAATTAAATATGATATTGAGTCCTTAAACATATAAAAATCTAAGTTTAAGAAAGCAGAATCTAACTACAAACTCAAAATTGAAGAGTTAGAGAAAACTGTATCCTCTTTAAAACATGAACATTCAAACTACAGGGCTCAAATAAAAGATTTAATCTTCAAGTTGACTAAGGCTCGAGCCTAGTTAGTAATAGCTGAGGCTAAAGCAAAGAAGTATACCATTGTAGAGCATAACTTCAACACCATCATTGCATCATCCTCCCACTCAAAGGTGTTTTATCAAAACAAAAGTGCGTTAGGAACCAATAAAGTTGCTCCACCACACTCTCATGTGTCTGCTAGACAGCCAAGATGTGGTACTGATGAGCAAGAGGTTCCAACTGCTGACTCGCTATCCAATGAGCTGAATAATGATGCAATAATGGTAACCACCATAGGGAAGGATAAGGTAGAAAACCTCATCCACACCGCTGCTGATCAACCCTAACCACCAAATATAGAAAGAATAAAATCAGGGCAGCAAGAAAAACTGCAAAGAAGGTGACTGAGTCAAAGTTGAAAATAGACCCAAAGCAAAAGGGTGTATTTATCTAAGCTGGATTCCAAGTGGTTGGAAGTTTTGATTCAGGAAAAGAGTGTAGTACTAGCACTCCTATCCAGCTAAAGGATCAGAAATTAAAGGGAAAGGTTGTTGAATAAGAAAACAAGTGCAAGAAACAACAACCCTCATGCCCCATCAAGAATAACATTGAGTGCATAATCTGTGGTCCGCATAATCACATGGCTAAAGATTGTTACTACAATCCAGCAAGCACACATTATGCAACCAATGTTGAGAAAGAAGGAGTTAAGTATGGTTTTGCATTTGGACCTTACCATATGGTACAAATGTTAAGAAAAGGAAAGCTTATTTTCGAAGCCAAGTTGCTTTTGGAATAAACTCATTCTTCCAAAAGGAAAATAGTTTCGGAAGACAAGGCAAAGAACAAACAAAGGAACAAAAAGAATCCTTTTAAAACTTTCTGATAAGAAGACTGCTTCGGAAGAAAAGGCGGTGACAACTTCTTCCGAGATGAAATGGAAGATCAGAAAAATGCTACAGCCCAAACCTGTTCTTCACAAGCCATAATTGAAATCCCATGCATACATTTTGGTTAAATTATCTCATCTACTTTGGAAGAGCCCAAGACTAACAAGGCTTGGGTTTCCAATTGTAACTAATCATTTCACCATATGTGCAGGGACATATACATGACAAGAATGAAAATGTATGAATTATGGACAGTGGATGCTCCAGGCACATCATAGAGAACATATCTCTCCTACAATAATTTGAACATTTTGATGTAGGTCCTGTTCAGTTTGTAGGTGAAACCGGAGGATACATTTCTGGTAGAGGTAGTGTATCCATTGGTAAGTTAAAAGTTGACAAAGTAAACTTTGTCAAATAGCTTGAACACAATCTTTTTAGTGTTTCTCAATTCTTTGATCAAAAGCACCAAATGCTTTTTCACAGAACATGATTGCATTATCCTCAAACCCGAGATGACAATTCCTCAGGAATAGATGCTTCTTAGATCTCCCAGGAGAGGGGATATGTACAAGCTGGATATGAACAATGCTTTCCCACTAGGTGAAGTATCATGTTTTCTTTCCAAAACTAATCGTGATGAGTCAACTCTCTGGCAGAAAAGAATGTGTCATGTTAATTTCAAAACCATGAACAAATTAGTTAAGAATAACTTGGTTACATCATGTGTCTAAAAAGGAATTTTTCTGTAAAGATATCTGTGTTGCTTGTCTGAAAGAGAACCAACACAAGGTATCTCACAAATCCAAAGAAGTTTACTCCATCACCACCCCATTACACTTATTGCACATGGATCTATTTGGTTCCACAAGTATAATGAACATTGGAAGGAAATCATATTGTCTTGTGATTGTTGATGATTTTACAAGATTTACATGTGTATTCTTTTTAAGAACTAAAGATGAAACTGCTAAAACTTTAAAATCTTCTATTCTTAAAACTGAAAATCAAATTTATCATAAGGTAAAAATCATTAGAAGTGATCAAGGGAATGAGTTTAAGAATCAAGCTCTTGACTTATTCTGTGACTCAAAAGGGATTGCCAGACAATACAGTGCTCCTAGAACTCCTCAACAAAATGGTGTTGCTAAGAGGAGGAAGAGGACACTTAATGAGGCTGCAAGAACTATGTTAGCTGATTCAAAACTGCCTCTAACTTTCTGGGCAGAGATAGTCAGCACTGCATGCTATGTGCAGAACAGGGTTCTCATTGTTAAGCCCCATGGAAAGACTCCTTATGAGCTATGGAACAAGAGGCCACCGTTCATTGGCTTTCTTAGGTCCTTTGGCAGTTGGTGTACCATACTTAACACAAAAGACAGTTTAGCAAATTTACTGAAAAGTCAAATGATGCTATCTTTTTTGGATATTCCTCAAACTCAATTGCTTATAGAGTATATAACATCAAAAATTAACATTGTTCCAAACTATTCTAAACCATCTTGTGAGAATGTTTTAGCTAAAATAGGAACTCAAAGTGACTCATATGATGATCAACTATTTGAGTTACCCAGACCTATTCCAATTTCTTCAAGAAGTCATGAAGATCAAGCTCCTACTACTGGAAGTCCTGAAAGCTTGAACATCTCAGGAAACAATGGAGCTTCAACAAGTTGTCAGCCAACTGAGCCTCAAAACTCATCAGCTGACAACCCCAGTATTCAACACCAAGCTGATGAAGACAATGATCTGGAGGAACAGGCAACTGTTGATGCTACTTCATAGCAAAATACCATTGATGGTGTCACACATTCATTCAATCAGTCCTCATTGAATGAGTGTGAGACATCAGCTGGAAATGATGTTCAAAATCCTGAGCAAAACTTCTCTAACCTTGATCTATCTACGCAAGTAGATGTTTTTCCTAGGCTCAGGATACAGACCCATAATAGGATTGCCTGTTTGTACTCGTTATTTCTCTCTCAAATAGAACCTAAGAAGGTGAAATAAACCCTTAAGGACAATAATTGGGTTGAATCAATGCAGTAGGAGTTGCTTCAATCAAGAGGCAAAAGGTATGGAACCCGTGTCTATTACCACCTAGCCAAGTTCCCATTGGCACTAAGTGGGTGTTCAGAAACAAGATAGACGAAAGAGGTTTTGTCATCAAGAACAAAGCTAGACTTGTGGTTCAAGGATACACACAAGAGGAAGACATAGATTACACTAGTGTCTTTGCACCTGTTGCAAGACTTGAGGCTGTGAGAATCTTCCTTGCTTTTGCAACATCCAAGAACTTCACAGTCTATCAAGTTGATGTGAAATGTGCATTTCTGTATGGGGATTTGATAAAGAAGTCTATGTGTGTCAGTCACCTGGATTTGAAGACCCACAACACCACAACTATGTGTGCAAATTGGATAAAACTCTTTATGGGTTACACCAGGCACCTAAGCTGTGATTTAAGACACTGTCTCAGTTTCTTTTAAAGAATGGCTATATTAGAGGCACCATAGACAAGACATTTTTGAAAAGAAGTCTGGTAAGGACATGTTTCTTGTACAAGTATATGTTGATGACATCATATTTGGTTCCTCAGATGACCAAATGTGCAAAGACTTTGAAAGCATCATGAAAAAGAAGTTTGAGATGAGTTCCATGGGAAAGATGGATTTCTTCCTTGGGATTCAAGTGAAGCAGATCGAAGAAGGATTCCTTATAAATCAATCTAAATTGTCAAGGATATTTTAAAAAGATTTGAGATGAAAGATTCTAAACCATCTGTATGGGGATATTGATAAAGAAGTCTATGTGTGTCAGTCACCTGGATTTGAAGACCCACAACACCACAACTATGTGTGCAAATTGGATAAAACTCTTTATGGGTTACACCAGGCACCTAAGCTGTGATTTAAGACACTGTCTCAGTTTCTTTTAAAGAATGGCTATATTAGAGGCACCATAGACAAGACATTTTTGAAAAGAAGTCTGGTAAGGACATGTTTCTTGTACAAGTATATGTTGATGACATCATATTTGGTTCCTCAGATGACCAAATGTGCAAAGACTTTGAAAGCATCATGAAAAAGAAGTTTGAGATGAGTTCCATGGGAAAGATGGATTTCTTCCTTGGGATTCAAGTGAAGCAGATCGAAGAAGGGTTCCTTATAAATCAATCTAAGTATGTCAAGGATATTTTAAAAAGATTTGAGATGAAAGATTCTAAACCAGCAAGACACCTATACCCAGAATTACAATCTTTGTCCTGATTCCAAGGGGGAGGATACTGATCAACATCAGTATAGGGCAATTATTGGACCTCTGATGTATCTCACTGCAAGCAGAGCTGATATCATGTTTGTCACTTGCATCTGTGCAAGATATCAAGATGCTCCTAAGGTGTCTCAACTAATTGCTTTCAAGAGAATTCTTAGATACCTCAAAGGAGCTCCCAAACTGGGTCTTTGGTATCCTAGGAATAAGGATTTCAATCTCTATGGTTATACTAACAGTGATTATGATGGCTGCAACATTAACAAGAAATCCACATCAAGAGGATGTTAATTTCTTGAGGAAGGATCATCTCCTGGTAATGCAAGAATCAATCATGTGTCTCTACATCAACTGCTGAATCTGAAATACATTGCTACTGCAAGCTGCTATGCATTCAAACTCAGGTGTTAGACTATGGTTTCAACTTCATGGAGACTCCCATCCACATAGACAACAAGAGTGCAATTTCTATCATAGAAAATCCAGTCAAGCACTCCAAGACAAAGCACATCGGCATCAGGTATCATTTCATTCGAGATATTCATGAGAAAAACTTAATCAAACTAGTCAATTCAAATGAACAATATGCTGACTTGTTCACCAAATCTTTTGATGAACAAAGATTTAAGTATTTAATCACAACAATCGGGATGATTAACATTGACTAGTCCATCTCTTTTAAAAACCTTTTTAAAAATACGTCTTGTCTATTTTGTCTTTATACAATCTAAGCCCTGTTACAAAAGGCTTTTCTTTAAAATTTCTAAGTATGAATTCTTCCAAAGAGAAATTTACTCTCTTCTATCTTCCGAAGGCAAATTGCTCTACACAAGTATTCTCTTCCGTAGAGTTTTTCGCCATAGAAGAAAATCATAGATCAAATCTACTTCCGAAGCTTACAAACTTCATTTTTTGGAAGAACACTTTACTCTCAGAAGCAAACTTGTCTCTGAGACATGGTTTGCCTTTGGAAGTAAAAGTGGCCTCGGAAGACACTACTTAGAAACTCAATCGTTTTCTCTCGGAAGCAATTTTTCTCTCGGAAGAAAACTTTACTGTGTAACGGAAATCTTTAGGCCCCACTTTGTAAAAAATAAGATTTTATTGATAATGGTCGGAATATCTTAAATGGTCTCTCTTACCGCCCTTGTCAAATCAAAACCTAAACCGTTCTTTCACCTTATCGATTTGATCCTTTTAACCTCCATTTAAAAATTTCCGACTCTCTTTGTTTACTTTCTTTACCTTCGCAAAAGCCCCGTATTTCCATTATCTTCTTATCTATTCACTCTCAAATTCCTTCAATCAAATAGTACCCTCAGAACAATGGCCTTGAATCCCCAACACAACCAAGTCATCATCCTTGATTCTTCAAGGGATGGAGATTATGCCCCCATTGTATAACTTTCCCTCTGTTTTGGTCCCTTTAGTAGGCCTAGTATTTCCGGAAATCACAATGGCTTCTTAATTTCTTCATGTAAAAAAAACAAGATTGTTTGGCGCCGATGATCCAATTTTTGTCACAATCCGCATGCTTCACTGCCCTTACTGTTAACCCTACCATCTACTCAAACCACATGGCCGAATTTGGGCTAATGGTCAAAACGAGACACTTAATGATGAAATGTTCATCAGATCAAGGATCTGCGGACAGTAGATCATCATCACTGAAACCACCAATAGGGAGCATCTGGAACTCCATGATGAAGGAGCCCCCATTGAATTCCCCAAGTCTGATTTGGAAGATACCTACATCCTAATGGGATATGGCAGAGATGTGAGCAAGTCCACTATCTAAAAGTTCAACTTCTCCTACAACCGGAAGTTCTTGCTATACATTGTCCTTCACAACCTACCTAACAAGTCAGGGGGATGGAATCAAATTTCGTATGATCTGGGCTGCCTAGTCCATGGATGGTAAAAGGCCTCCGCTTCAATTACTCAAGAACAATCTAAGAGGAAATCTCACCAGGGATCCATTCTACATGTATCCCCGGTTCATTCAGCACATAATCAACTGTGAGCTCGACGAGGACAAACTGCAATGTGAAAACATTCTACTGGTTCCTCACATGAGGCCTAGCATCTTTAAAACACTAAAGAAGGTGGCTTCCAACTTCACTAGTAGGTTTACTGATCTTCTTCCAGATATGATTGAGCCAACGGCTCCTGGTGACATCCCTGCGAATCAAGCAGGTGATGAACCCACACCAGATACCACCACTATTATGCCAATCACTTCTTCCCACCCAATCAAATTCACATACAAAAGACACCCCAAACGAACACTTTTTCAATCTACTCTAACTGAACAAGTCCTTTTTTTCACATTAAAAAGGCTAGAATGGAACTCAGGGCTCCCACTCAGCCAAAGGTCCAACCATCCTCCTCAATTGACCTTAATACCAGTGTTAAGTCTACTCAGTCTCAACCTGAGAAGCCCACAACCCAAGCCATAAGCCTTCAGGGTGAGTCACAACACTCCCCTGAGCAGCCAAAAAGGGACAACCACATCACTGGCTCAGCTGCTACTGTAGAAGAGCCATTAGGTGCTAACAAAGGCCCCGAGTTATTAGATATAACTTTTGTATCCTTTCTTGACCTTTTAACCCGATCTGATGAGGATATCATGTTTCATCAGGGCCGTGATGGTGATCTATCTCACCACTATCAAGATCAACTGAGCCTTAGGGAACCTCTGATATCTAGCCCACATCATCTAGACCAAACTGAGATGAGTCCGACCGATGTGGAGGTGAATCATGTAAACTCAACTGCCACTACTGAGAGTGTTGCATTAGCCTCTCAGGACAGTGGTAATATCAGTGAGACTGAGTCTACGACAATCTTGCCAATTGATGCCTCTGAAAGGGACATCAGTACGCAAGGGCATCCAGGGCGCCAAGAAACCATTATTGGTGGTGATGATGAACATACTAGGTATTCCATGATTCTTCAAAAGAAGATGAGGGTAGTCTACAACTTACCATCAAAGACCTACTTTCTAAAGTCTCAAATCTTGAATCAAATGTTAAGACTTTAGAGGATAGGTCTGCCACTCAGCAACTTGAGATTGACAATCTCAAGGCTAAACTAGCTGAGAAATAGATTGAGAAGTCTTTTAGACATGTACTAATTTAGGTTTCTTTAACTTCCTCTAGCTCAACTACTTCTCAAGATGATGCTACCAAAAATAGGGAGAATTTATAGAAACAAAGACATATGGAACCCAACCTTGCCATCTCTTTTTTTACCCACACAGCAATACCCTGCAACCATCTTTCCTTAACCACCTCCTATTACCATTCAAGTGGATCCAACTATGCTTATTGACCTTAATAGATTTTCAACCAAATTCCTGATAAACTTTTCCCTTGAACAACCCTCCCCTGATGTAGTCGTTGCCTACTTTAGAGCTGAAGAGCTTCAAAGGTTGAGTGCACCACCTACCTCTAATAGGGAAGTTAGTCAAGCTAAGGTCCTTATTGAACCTGAGATTAACTTTGAAGAGGAAATACAAACTGATGTCCTAACAACCAACTTAGATGGGACATGTAGTACAGTTCCAAATACTTCCAAGTAGAAATCCAAGATGCGGAAGGAATAATTGAATTATCTTCCTTGTCCGATGACCTGTTCATCACAGAGGCTATTCTTGTCTAGCCTTTGAGGTAAACAGTGAGGACTTCCTTAAAACTCCTCTATCTCAAACACCACAAGTTCAACCCCACTCTCCCCAACCTGAATCCTCTAAGACTGAGTCTCCAAGGGATGATCCTAAGGGAAAGGGGAAGCTCACTACTGAGGAGATTCTAGAGGAGGAGAGGTTGGAAAAGCTAAAAAAGAAAGGAAGAAATGATACTGGAAAACTGCTGGCTGCAAGCAGCAAAGCAGAAGCAGCCGCTCAAGAAAGTATCAACAATAGAAGGAGCGTGGAGGTCATAGACATGCTCATTATCCTAGGAATAGACAATGAAAAAATACTTCTACTCCCACTCGATGAGCTTGTAAAGTTAGAGAAGGTAACCTTGATGTAAAAAGAAAAGGAGGAGGAAGCAAGGTTGGCCATAGAGGAGGAGAAGAGGAAAAAGAAGGAGGAGGCATTGAAAAGGGAGGGGATGGAGAGAATAGCATTTCTCTGCACAATTGGCTATTCTCAGGAGGAGCTAACCCCTCATGAACATGATACGATCTTGATTCTTTTTCACAAAGAGCAATCAAATCAACAAGGAGAGGAAGATGGCTGAGGTGAAGAAGAAGAAGGAGGAAGAGGCATAACTTGTGGCTGCTAAGAAGGTGGGAGATAAAGACTGGATGAAAGCCTATCTCAAAGCCCACGACTTCACTGGCAGGCAAGTAGGTCCCATGTTCGAGAAGACCCTATAGCGACATGTCAGCGACATCAAGGCTGACATTCGCTTAGGAAGAAGGCATTAGGTAACTCAAGGTCAAAGTGTTCAGAAGATAGAACCCAAACTAGCACCCAAACTAGCACCTAAACCACAACATACAAAACCTATGCCTACAACTTTTCCTTTCCCCATCAAGACGGAACCAACAACCTAACCTTACACCCCTGAACCCACACCATCAACCTTACCTACACCCTCACCCACTACCTCTCAACAACCACCACCACTACCTATCCTTAAACATAAAACACAACCCCAAACCCAATCACTACGCAAACCATCTCCTGAACCATCTAACCCTCTGTCCTTAGAAGAATTCTAGGAAATCAAAAGGAAACTCATTAACTACACAACTTTGAGCGACATTTCTTGTGAGGAGGAGTCAATTAAAATGAAATACATTGATGGCTCTTCGTGTTCCCTCATAAGAGATGCATTCCTTGATCTACCAAGGGGAACACTGGACCAAGATCTCCAACCTCTTGCAATCAACTTAGACATAATTATAAAAAGAAGAAGAAAATAAGTTAAAAAGGAGACTGGTGACTCTACTGGACGCTAGGAAATGAGACAAGCTGCCAACTAAGCCCCTCAATCCTAGAAGGCAAATTGTCCAGTGGAGGTTCGATGAACTCACACATAGATTTGCTGTGGAAAGAGAGAATGGTCAAGTGGATAGACTTATACACCATCTCTACTACAGTCGCAGATTTGACATTGCTAAGTTAGCAGAGAAACCATTTTCCAATCCCTCCAACTCTCAGATTGCTGCTCATGTTAGAAATCATCTGAGCAGTCTTTATCTTGCTGAGCTTGCAAAGAAAGCCAAGATTGAAGAAGAGTTGAAAATGAGAGCAAAGGAAGAAGAAAAAGGTGCATCTACAAAAGGAAGAACATTCCTACAAATGGTTAAAGGCCGAACTTCAGATCTTATAATTAGATGGGAGTATGACTAGAACTCCCATTAACTAACTCTCTTTAGAGAGCCACAACAAAGGGTATGTAAGGCCCCGTTCCCGGAAAGCCTCACAGTTGGTTAATCATAGCATAAAATCAGTTTAATAACAAAACATTGCAGCGAAAATAATTAGACATTCATTTAAAACTTAGAAACCATATCGTACTCATACATTTGTCCTTTAATTGCAAACAAAACATATTACTTGTTCTTAAATTACAATAAAGATTTGATAAATAGGAATGCCATCCATAGCTCCCCAAGTAGCTTCGTGTGCCATCCTCAGCATCAGCACTTACCTGCCAACTTTATGCATTAAAGTCAGCTTCGCTGAGTGAGCTCTAATTTAAAATAATATAAGAAAATATAAACTTTATCCTTCATATAAAGACCATGCATACATATTAGTACATAACATAACTTGCATCATAATAAGCGTGTTCCTCTTCTCTTTTTGAATAAATCAAGATGTCGTCGATGAATACTATCACCGATTTATCCAACATTGGTCGACATACCCTATTCATGAGGACCATGAAAGCAGCTGGCACGTTGGTTAAACCAAAGGACATGACGAGAAATTCGTAATGTCCATACCGCATACGGAACGCTGTCTTAGGAATGTCTTGTTCTTTCACCTTTAGTTGGTGGTAACCAGACCGCAGGTCTATCCTTGAAAACCAGCTGGCACCCTGAAGTTGATCGAACAGGTCGTCGATCCTTGGTAATGGATACCGATTCTTTACAGTCAGCTTATTGAGCTCGCGATAGTCAATGCACATCTGCATGCTACCATCTTTCTTCTTGACGAATAAAACCGGAGCACCCCATGGAGAGATACTCGGTCGGATGAAGCCTTTATCCAGTAAATCTTGCAACTGGTCCCTCAATTCTACCATCTCCGAAGGAGCTAATCGATACGGTGCTTTAGCGACAGGTTGTGCTCCCGATAGCAAATCAATCTGGAATTTGATTTCGCGGTCAGGCGGCACACCGGTCAGGTCTTCAGGAAAGACGTTAGGAAACTCGCGCACTACCGACACGTCTGATAGTTGTGACTCTGGTGCATCCACATCTTTTACATAGGCCAAGTAAGCGCTACACCCACGCCTAAAGTACTTTTTGGCTGTGATCATCGACACGACCTTCGGTACACAACACATCTTATCTCCACGAACCGTAACAGAACTACCATCGGGCGCTGTTAGACGAATTATCTTTTTACTACATACTATATTGGGTTCATAGCTAGCTAACCAATCCATGCCTAACACCACATCGAAACCTCATAAGGCCATAACATGCAACCTAGCAGGGAACTTACAATCCTCTAACTCAATCAGGCAATCCTCAACCACCTCAGTTACCTTAGTGGACTTACCAATGGCTGTTTCTACATAGAAAGGCTCATCTAACCTTCTACTCTTATCATGCAACAAACGACAAAAGGCAGCAGACACAAAACTCCTACTAGCACCATAATCAAAGAGCACAGAAGCATATTCATGGTCTACCAGAAACATACCTGAAACTACTTCTGGGTCTGCCCTGGCCTCTTCGTGAGTTATGTTGAATGCCCTCGCCTTCGCCTTTGAACCGTCACCCCTTCCCTTATCTCCAGCTTTAACCGTTCCTGATCCTTCTGGTTTTCCTTTCTTACAGTCTCTTCCCACATGACCCATCTCGCCACACTGGTAACACTTCCCCACCTTGCAATCCCTAGCATAGTGGCCCTCGCCTCCACATTTGAAACATTTTCCCGTCCCAACTCTACACTCCCCTGAATGACCTTTTCCACATTTTCTATAAGCACCTCCTTCACCGGTATTTCCCTGTCTCCCAGACTGATCTTCAACCCTCATCCTCTTCTCTCCATTCCGGAAGTTATCACCTCCGAGCCTCTTCCCATTTCCATTCTTGTGACCGTTCCATTTCTCCACCTTCTTTTGTACAGGCATTGGGTCTCTCTCATCGTACAACCTCCCAGCTAAGTCCACCACAGACCTAAACGTGCCTGGTCTGGCTGTAATCATGTGCCTCCTGATATCCACAGGCAAACCCTGTATGTATCTTTTGATCTTCCTGGATGCAGGCGTCACCATGTCTGGCACAAGTCTTGCAAGTTCATTGAACTTGGAGGTATACTCTTGATGAGTCATGTCCCCAGCCTTCAAATACAAAAACTCTTTTTCAATCTTGTCTAATTCCCGATGGGGAGAATACTCCTCCAGCACTAACTCTTTCAACTCAGACCACTTCATTTTGGCTATCGATCGCTTTCCTTCAGCCTGGACAATATTGTCCCACCAGCATAATGCTGAGTCAACGAAGGAATGAGTGGCAAACTTAAGTTTTTGATCTTCCCGGCACTCACTAATTTCTAGTACTGCTTCCATTTCTATAACCCAACGATGAGCGGCAGTAGCATTACCGTTACCGTCAAAGGTTGGGGGCTTGCACCTTTGAAATGCCCCATAGTTGCACCCTCTAGCAGTCTCTCTCCCGGACTCCTCATCACTGTTGTCATCATGGACTACCACCTTAGGGTTTGATGGCTCCTCTTCAGATTCTTCAGTCCTCCCAGTGGACTTTCCTAAATTCTTCTCACTTTCCTTCCCCTTCCCAGCTTTCTCTCCATCCTTGACTGCTTTGATCACCTCGGTCACCACCGAGGGTAAGACATTTTGCATGACATTGTAGACTTCGTCAGCGATAGCCTCCTTCACAGTGGGTTTGAGTGTGGCTGATCCCTCCCCCTCCGGGTGACTATGGAGGTCTGACTCATCGTGAACAGTCTCGGGAGCCTTAGCTTTGCTCCAGGTGACACGTGGCTCAGTAGTACGCCTGCCACGAGCACCTCCTCGGGTTCCCTTCCCAGATTTTCTACCAGCCATAACTAATTCCTACAAGATTCAAACACTAAAATGGTTATTCAAGATAATTGCTCAAATCATTATAAGTATGGTAAGTCCTTAATTACAGTAGCCAAGTGTGATTAACCACTTACCTTACCCTCCTGTCCCAAGCAATCACTATCCTAACACATATCAGTATTCAAATCTACAAGCACATAAAACAAATAGCACACGCACATAATTTCGGTTTTACTTGAAACTTTTACTTGATGGCACGTAGCTACTTGGATTGGCATCCTTCATTCGGTCCCATTTTCAGTTTAGGTTTTGAAAACAATTTACCCAATTCTCTTAAACTTTGGCTCTGATACCAACTTGTAAGGCCCCGTTCCCGGAAAGCCTCACAGTTGGTTAATCATAGCATAAAATCAGTTTAATAACAAAACATTGCAGCGGAAATAATTAGACATTCATTTAAAATTTAGAAACCATATCGTACTCATACATTTGTCCTTTAATTGCAAACAAAACATATTACTTGTTCTTAAATTACAATAAAGATTTCATAAATAGGAATGCTATCCATAGCTCCCCAAGTAGCTCCGTGTACCATCCTCAGCATCAGCACTTACCTGCCAACTATTATGCATAAAAGTCAGTTTCGCTGAGTGAGTTCTAGTTTTAAATAATATAAGAAAATATAAACTTTATCCTTCATATAATGACCATGCATACATAATAGTACATAACATAACTTGCATCATAATAAGCATGTTCATTATCTTTCATTCTTTCATTATCTTTCATTATCTTTCACTTTCATCATAAACGATATTGCACAAAGCAAGAGCTCCATGTTGATCGACAACAAATGTCAATCCCTGTCGGTACACATGAATACGGTAGCTAACCCCCGACAGTTGATCCACACTGCAAGGCACAAAGCCCGCTCATGAATACGGATCCATCATCATAAATCAAACTCACATAAGTGACGTCTATCATAGTGCTTGCAAGACTTTACATCATCAAACGGGCCCAGGGGTAACATTCATTAAGTTTCACTTTTCATTAACATCACCTTTCACTTTAATATATAATACTTAATTTATTAAGTACACAACATACCAAGTACTAATCATCATAAAACATAACCGACCCGCTGCGGGACAGCGGGGGTTCGGGGGCGACAACCCCTGACAGCAGGGTCCTAGGGGCAGCAGCCCCTAGTGGGGTCCAAGGGGCAACGCCCCTGGCTGGGGCCGGGCTGGAAAACCATGTCTGCGAAAACCATATAGCACATTTACTTATATAAAAATCGTTCTTCCTGTTAAAACCCTTAAAATCTTGGTCATTTAAAAATGTATATTTAGTATCCATAATAGCCCCAAAACATGGAAAACTTATAAATAGGGGATCTAGAACTCACCTGGATACCTTGAATAACTTCTAGGCTAAGCTTACAAGGCTAGGATCACTCTACACAGCCTGCAGATAAGCTAACACTTAAAGGGGTTAAATTCTGCCTAAATTCGCTGCTAATTTCACTACAAGATCAGCAATTTCGCAGCTAGATTCGCCAACAGCTTCGCTGCTAGTTTCACCAGCAGTTTCGCTGCTAGTTTCGCTGGCAACTTCGCTTGCAGTTTCGCTGGCATCTTCGCTTCCAGTTTCACCCAACTTTCGTTGGAAAACCATGTCTGCGAAACTATCTGCGAAACTATAGTTTCACAGGAAGTCCTCATAGTTTCGCTGATTGAATATGCAATTTCGCTGGATGCATATGCAGTTTCGCAGATCACATAAAAATTACGAACCAGACCGTTTTTAACCCAAAATCATAACTTTCTACGTCCAATCTCTTAGTTTATCATCCATGAGGCTAAATCTATGCTTTATACATGTTTTCATACGTAAAAATGTGACCTTTATGTGATTCTTTGAAACTTTTCAAAACCCAAAACCCTAGAATCCGGGTTTAATCTACAGAAGGGTTTAGAGGTCGATTCTTACCTGGATTTGTTGCTTCTTTCTTAGGTCTTGATGCTCCAACACCCAGATCTTCAATCTCTTAACCTTGGAAGCTTCAAATCTTGAGTTTTCTTCACTTTCTCTCTCTACAAATTTTGGGTGCTAGGGTTCAAATGATGGAGATGGAGGATGATTTAGGTAGGTTAAGGGCTGATTATGGGCCTTAATCACTTAGGCTCTTGCCCATAAACCCAATTTGGCCCATAACCCATTTCCCTCTTTTATTAAATACCCATTAATTAAGCTCATTATCCTTAATGACTCGATTCGACTTTTCGGGGTGTTACAGGGTACATGGCATTTAGAGCAACATACTAGATTTACTTTCTACAATTGACTTGTAAAAGTTCCTCAGCACCACATCAAGGAAGAACAAAGAGACAAACAAATATATCCTTTCCCTCGTGTTGAAGACTCCAAGGAGTAAAAGGAAGTGAAGTTTTGGTAGCATCAGCCTAGATGAGTTTGATGGATCATAAGAGGCTGATGCAACCAAAACAACACTTAGAGTATTTTGAAGTACAATTGAAGAGGTCTTTCGAAGACAAAGCTTCTCTTCCAAAGACAAGTCAAAGATCTTCCGAAGCTCAAGTATGAAGAACTTCCGAAGGTAGAACATAGTCTTCCGAGACAAAGTAGTTCTCCTTTCGAAGTATATACTCTTAAAAGATCCAAGGCAAAGTCTTCCGAAGAATAAAGTCACGAAGATTTGCAGATGACTCGGAAGAAGTTGATTCCTCCAAAGTATAAATGGTTCGAAAGAACTTATTGTTCCAAAGCCATTTAGCTCCAGAAGAATCAACTATGCACCATTGGACATAAGTATGGTCGGTCTGACATCCGCTGCCACACTGCATGGTGCTTTCCTATGCCCATGTAGTTGACCATACTTTAATCCACTATTCAGCCTTTATCACTTAGTACAGTTTCCATATTTAGTTGGTGACAAAAGGTAAGCCATGGACATGTCATGACTACCTAATCTAGGATAGTATTTGATCTTAGATGCTTTACTTCTAACAATGTAGTATTTGTCTAGTTGTAAATTCAAGCTGGTTATCCAAGTATATCCGGTTGTAGATAGTACTATATATAGTTTCTCATTATAACTCATCATGCCATGCTTGTAAGAGTCTTGTAATACTGAGTTGAGAAGTAATATAGACAAGTATCTTGAAAACCATTCTTGTGTTCATTAACTTATTATATTATTGTCAACGTAGTTAGAGATTCTACTTCATCAACCGAGTGAGTTTAAGTGAGTTTGAGAGATCAATTTGTTTTGTGAGAGCAACACCGATCCTGCAAATACCCAACAGATATGTCATTTGTAGTGTGGGATTTCGGTTTATGTTCCGGTTTGACCCTGTGCTCTATCGAGTCACTGAACTTCATATGCATACTCATATTGATGTTTATCCCATAATCTTGATCCTATTCTAACAAGACCTACCATCGAAGATAACACTAAGAATCAAGTAAAGATCAAGAGTGGAATGCTAAAATTAGGGGGTGATTGTTAGAATATAAGTTTAGCAAGTATTAAATGAAACTTATGTTACAAATTATTATGTATATTGTACATAGTATTATTGATAAGTAGATGGGTCAGTCAGGGTAAGAAGTGGTATACATACGAGATTAATTGTTAAATGACAATTATTCATGTTAGATGTGACTAACTCAAACTCATGTATAAATAGGGTTGAAGTACATTATTGTAATCTTAATTGACAGTTTATGTTCTCTCGAAAATTAGCTCTTTTGTTCTTAAGTTTGTAAGAAGATATTAAGTGTCAAATAGTCGATTCACAACATGGTATTAGAGCTAACGTCAAGATCCTATGAAAGGTTTGTATTTAATCCAATAGTTGATTTTAAAGATGTGTATGCCAGTGGCGTTCAGGATGGATGTGAAGTTTCATACTTCTTCCCCTTGTTGTTTCATGAAAAGGAGGGTCACTGTGAAACAGTCAAGTGTGATCAGGAGGATCATAGAGATCATAGCAATGGCAACGATGATCTACACATGATTCTTGATAGGATCAATATAGTATCAATTTCAAGATTATGAGACAAAAACAAAGGGTTGCACAGAATGAGTTTGATCACCAAAATGGCACAAAGAAGAAGAGTTTTGAACATTCAAGTGGGTTTTGATGTTGTTATTGAAAAGAGGCATTTCATTTCAGAAGAAATTGCCCAAAAAGAATAGGAATCACTCAATTCTTAGTTAAAGGAACAAATCTAAAAGACTGGAATGAAATTTGGCATGTAAGTCTCATGAGGAAACAACATGCCACAGGAAACAAGAAAGTGTTTACACAGTTATTAAATTCGTATGAAATAGAAACATACTCATATGGTTACACTAAAAAATTTTTCTGGGGTAAAGGTAATGTTAAAATCCACTCTAATGATCACGTAATGTTTATTAAAGATGTCTATTATGTGCCTAATATGAAAAAACATTCTAAGTGCAGAGCAGTTGACTAAGAAATGTTATGAGATTTTGCTTGAAGGGGATGTGTGTTACATCACATAACCATATGATGATGATGATGATGATGATGATGATGATGATGATGATGATGATGATGATGATGATGATGATGATGATGATGATAATAATAATAATAATAATAATAATAATAATAATAATAATAATAATAATAATAATAATAATAATAATAATAATAATAATAATAATAAGATCGAGAAATAGGCAACACTAGAGAATGACAAAGAATCAACAAACGGTTCCAAAGGATTCTAATAAAATGTCTAATGAATACTATGAACAGATCTTACTATAGAATCATTTTGAGAATATTTCAATTAAAGAAGACAAAAAGGGAAGACAAAGAAAACAAAGGTAAAAGACCAGTATATACCCCACCAATATATCCTTTATACAAGATTGTATAACATTCATGAATCTTATCCATATAGCAACAAAGATTGAAGAACATAAAAAAAAAATTTAAGGCAGAATTTGAAGCCATAGTATATTCGTTCATCACTCATTTCTTGAAAATTAGAGTATCAAATCCTATGCCTCCAAGAAATATATATGCACATCATGTAAGCTTAATGGATTTCTATACGAAAGTGAAAATATATGGTGGCTAAAAAATTATGAATGAACATGGAAAACGGAAAGAAATTGAAGCGTATGGGTTACGAACTAACTGTGTTGAAACCAACAGATCAGCAAAGACTCACCAAATCTAGTAAATTTGTATATTTAAGGTATCTTGAGATGTTCGAATGGTATCAGTTAAAATTCAAAGGAAGAGAGTTGACCATTGAAGATGGAGAAGGAAACAGCACTGCACTAAAGAAGGAGCAACAACAACCGTGGAAGTAAAGAGATCCACCGGCGAAGAAAAGACTAAGATCAAGTAAAGATCAAGATTGGAATGCTAAACTTAGAGAAGTGATTGTTAGAACATAGGTTTAGCAAGTATTAAATGAAACTTATGTTATAAATTATTATGTATATTGTACATACAATAGAAGTTCTATAATTTAATACTCTACAAATTAATAATTTATCCGGTCCCAACTTGGGACCGGTACAAAATTAAACCCCAATCGATAAAATAATAAAATAATAATTTTTTTGAAATTCCAATATAAATATATTGGTCCCAACAATACTTTAAATTAATAATTACTAAAATATTCCAAAATTTTAGGATTGTCTAGTGAAAAATGAATCTATAGTCACTTGTCTTTTTGTGAACTTCAAATATATATTGAGTTCATCTTTAAATCTCCCAATTGCACTTAAGAGTTGAGGCACTGTATTCTCGTATTGAAACAAAAAATTATGGAAAAATTGTTGCGCTTGCAATGCTTTTTTCTAAGTGACAAGTTCATTAATGTGTGAATGTACATGAGATTATAAAGGTCATTGTTTCTGTTTTATTCAAGTAGGCAAAGTGAACAGACGATGCATTAATTTGAGAGTTGCTCATGAATATAAGCCAACTATTTAAATTAATAATTATCTTTCTAAATTAATAAAATATCTTGGTCCCAACTTTATATATTTATAGAGGTTTTAATGTAGTATTGTTGATAAGGGAATAGTTCGGTCTGAGTAAGAAGTGGTATACCAGTGAGATTAACTGTCAAATGACAGTTATTCTTGTTAGATGTAACTGAATCAAACTCATGTATAAATAGGATAGAAGTACATAATTGTAATCTTAATCAACAATGTATAATCGCTCCAAAAACCTATCTTTTGTTCTTAAGCTTGTAAGAAGACATTAAGTGCAGAATAGTCGATTCACAATATCTGCTTATGATGTTTTAGTGTTACCTTCATCGCTTGAATGATTTCATATTTTGTAAGAAATTCTTCAATGTCGTATGATGTTTAAAAATCAAAGATCTTTATGTCGCCCATATTTAGAATTAGATGAACATCTTCGTCCATATTTACGATAATTGATTCTTTTTCTCCTTTTGCATCCTCCTTCTTCATCATCTTTACCTTATTGATTTCCATGTTTGAAGTAGAAATCTTTTGACTGGACTTGGTTGTGGTAATAAGATTCATCAATGGATAATGCTTCATTGATTCGATTGCTATCTTAACTCTTGTAACATATTGATTTAGTGTAACACCCGGTTACTTATTTTGAAGCCGACGAATGAAGAAAAAGAAATAAAGTCCAAAGTTGGGGGACCAAACCCGCCAACGGGAGAAGGATGGATGAGTGGGAGTATAAAAGGGGGAAGGCATCCAACACCCTCCCCCACACTCATAATTTTTGGATTAGAGAGAGAGAAGAGGAAGAAAAGTGGTCTCGAGCTTGGTTCGTGTGGATTCGAGTGTGAAAATCAAAGTGTAGCGTGTTGATTCGAAGCACTTCTCTTTGTGGTCATTTGTGTGAGTTCTAGGACCCCTCTTTTACATGTTTTCAAACGATTTTGGGGCTGGAACAAATAGAAAACCCGTTTTTGAAATGTGTGTGTTTGACTCGTGTGTATGTGTTTGTGTGTGATGCGTTTGGAGTTTGTTTCCGGGCTTGTGTGTGCTTGTATGATGTTGTGGTAGGTGTTTCTAAGGTTTAGGATGGTTGATTTGGGCTTAAATCGAGTTTGGGAGAGCTTGAAGGCCGAAAAGGGCAGTTTGCGTTCGGCTGAAACTGCATTTTGCATCAGCTAAGGCTAGGCGACCGACTGGAGTGCGATTGGAGGCCATACGGCCGATTGGCGTGCGACTGACGTCCATGCGCACGATTGCCATGCGACTGAGGTCCATAAACATGACAGTCATGCAACTGAAGTTCATGTGCCTGTAAGGCATGCGATTGAAGGTTATGCGACTGAGGTTCATTCGCACGAAGGTTATGCGACTGAGGTCCATGCGCCTGGAGGCCATGCGACTGAGGTCCATTCGTACGAAGGGTATGCGACTGAAGCCCATGCGCCTGAAGTCATGCAACTAAAGGCCATAGGCATAAAGGTCATGCAACTGAGAGTCCATACGCATAGGAGTCCATTCGCCCATAGGTCCATTCGCATAGGGTCCATTCGCCTGATGTCCATTCGCCTAAGTGTTCATTCGCATGGAAGGCCATGCGACTGAAGGGTGTCCATACGCGCACATAGAGCTTGTGCACCCGAAAGAGCCTAGTTTAACCTTTTGACTTTCGGGGAGTTGTGTAGAGGTAGGTTGATAGGATCGGATCTAGTTTGATCAATTAGATTTGAATTTGCAGCGGAATATAACAGAAATAAGATCAAATTCAAGCAAGATAAGTATGAATATGCAATCACACAATGACGATTATAGAGAGAGTACTTTCTGTTAATGGAATATTTTCATTCACGCTAATGCTTCGGTTGCAAAACAACTAGGTCAACATTCCTTTTATAAAGGAATGTGACGTCAGCTGATGTCACTTGATAATGACATCTAACAGAATTATACAAACAACTGAAACTATGCAAACTACTGAGAATGTTCTCAACAACTGATCACATCTCAAAGAATGCTAAGTACAAGAACATAAAACTACTGAACTAAAACTACTGAAACTATAAACTACTGAAAGGTAAATTACAAGTACTGAAAAGGAAAACCATCACAACTACTGAAGTTAATAACTTCAGCTGTTGTGACAACTACTGATCACTCTGGTCTTCAGTCTTTGTCTTCAGTACTTTACTTTCAGACTTTGTCTTCAGTTCTTTACTTTCAGACTTTGTCTTCAGTTCTTTACTTTCAGACTTTGTCTTCAGTACTTTACTTTCAGACTTTGTCTTTGGACCTTGTAATCAGCTGATGTCTTCAGCTGTTGTAATTTCAGCAGTCTTAATGTCTGTGGGACTTAGAGGTTCTTCTGATCAGGCTCATTGGTTCTTTTGGTCCAACAAACTCACCCTGAACCAATGCAGCCAAAACCTCTAAGTTTATTGATGATCCCACTTATTCTTTGGCAGAAACACTCTCTTGATCAGCTTCAGAGGTAATCATGTAAGCAAAGACCGTGAATAGGTTTCTGATCTTTTGATTGGCTAAGTGTGGAAGGGAACTCTGTCTTGGGGAAACTGGACACAGAGTCTTGTCCCAACCATGAAACCTATTTCCCATTGATGAGTCTGTAAGACTCTCTTGCATAGGCCTCAAGGAGAACAACTTGTTCCTCCTTGGTGAGTTCTTCTGCTTCTCCCTCAAAGAAGAACTCAGGGCCATAATATTCAGACAGATATCTTACTGTCTTCCCATTCTTCAACTCAACAGTTGTGATCTCTCTGTATGCAAATTCATCTGGATGAGAGCCTTCTAGCAACAACTGGAGTTCACTCTTTTGAAGATCTTCAAGTCTCTTGTATAATAGCCCCTTCTTGATCATTTTGTTCTCAAGTATAGATTGAGGGGTTGTTTTTGAGTTGTGTGCTCTCTTGAATTCTTCTATAATCTCCCAGGGTGAGACTACCATAGCCAACATAATTGCAGCATTCAAAGTCTTTTTCACTTGGCCATGATATCTACTTGGTATGTTTCTCTTGTGTATTCTGGAACTTACCATGGGGTCTGGCCAAATCCTCACTCTTTCTCTTTGATGTTGGAATGTATGCCTAAGAGTGTACAGCCTCAGAGCTTGTTTCTTCATTGCTTAAATGGATGAGGACTGAGGGAAGTCCTTGTCAACCATTTTGAGAAATTGCTCATCATGCTGCTTCTGCTGTTCTACTTCTTCAATCTTCACTTTCACCATTTGCATTTGCAAGTCAGATGTGATCATCTGTTGACTTCTGGGCTCAAGTGCTTTAAGTTTGAGAACAACAGAGATTGGCAGACTATCCTCTTCATCACCTTCTTCTTCCTCTTCCATCTTCAACACCCTTCTCTTTCTTTTAGGTGCATCACTGGTGGTAGATTGAGTGGGTTTCTTAGGTAAAGGAGTTGGTTTTGAGGGTTGTGAGGTTGGTTGTTTTGAGGGTTGTGAGGTAGGTTGTTTTGAGGGTTGTGAGGTTGATTTTGAGGGTTGTGAGGTTGATTTTGAGGGTTGTTTTGGTAAGGGAGATTGTAAAGGCTGCTCTATCATTTTGTTTGTGAGGGTGGCTTTGGATAACTTAGCCATGTCAGATCTTTTCCCAGCACCAGCTTCATCCAGAGCTTCTATGATCAGACCTTTGTTGAAGGTTTCAGAAGAGCATATTTTGGTGGTTATCTCCAAAATGATATCTCTAGACCATGACTTGACTTCAATGATAGGTCTTCCCAAGTGTTTTGATAAGAATCTGATCATAGCCTCCAATCTTTCCCTTTCTTTCTCATTGCAGCCTGCCCATCTATTTTCAATCTCCTGAATCTCAAGCCTTCTAATCTCAGAATCAAGTTTGGCAGTATCAAAGCCTTGTCTGAAGAGCTGATCAATAATCCTGTCCATGGATCTGCTGTGTTGCTCATCAGCTTCTTTGATCATTTCCTCCAACTTCTTCTCATCCTCAGTCTGTTCACCAGCACTTTTCTTTCTTTTGTATATAATTATCTCTTTTCCTTTATTCTCTTTGGCTTCTTCCTCTTCAACTCTCTTTCTTTTATCTTCTTTCACTGACTTAGACTCCCCTTTTTGGTTGTATTGGGTTTAGGGGTTTGAATGTCAGAAAGTCTCTTTGACACAGCATTATCCACAAGGGTTTGAAGATTTGAGGAAATTCTCTCATCAATGGTTTGATGGACAATTGTAGTGATGATGGGTGATGAGAGGTAAGGAAGATTTAAAAGCAGCAACCATTTGCTCAGAGGGGTTCTCTCCCTGAGAAATGGTGCCTGAAACAGAGGCTGGTGGCTTATTTGATGAGAGTGGCTCAGTGTTTGGGAGAGCTTCAACAGAAGCTGCCATCTGTGGGTTAATTGGGGCAGATGGACTTGATTCCTGAGACATTTTGGCAAGCAGTTCTTGTAATCTGCAAACCTCAGCCTCAAGAATGGTGTTTTGGGCTAGAACTTCAAAGAAAAAGCCCAGGTCATCATCAGTGTTAGCTGAATCAGCTGACCTCCTGAGTAAACAAGGATGAACATGTGCTGAGTGTAGATCAGTAATCACATGTGCCCCTTTGTCTTGGAACTGGGGACTTCCTGCCTCAGGATTAAGTCCTTCATTGGCAGTTGCCTCTAGTGAGGTCTTAGAGATGATACCAGCTTCATCCTGTTCATGTGTTGAAACAGGGGAAGAGGTAGCCTCACCAGATGTTCTAGTCTCCTCATCTACACTAGGAGATTGAACTTTATAATCCCTATGTTGTGGGTTGTCAACTACATTATAATCCTCTCCCTCAACTGTTGAGGTTTTCCCAGTGTTAACAGGTTTCTGGGGAGGGGTAGAGGAATGTAGTTGAGTCAGCACTTGTGCAATGACTGCAGTTGGGCTAGTAGGGGTGGATTTAGTGGGAGATGGAGGTGAAAAGGATTGCACCCGGGGTGAATGGTGCTCTTCAATGGCAATCTTCTCAAGTGAGAGAGATTCCAGTAATGTGGCTTCCCCAATGTTGGTTGCATCAGGATCCTGTTGAGAGAATACCTGAGCGGTTTCAGCTGGTAGAGTCGTTGAAACTACAAGGGGATTAAGACTAGTAGTTTCATCCTGCGTTTGTGCTGTAGGGGCATCATCAGGGGACTCAACTCCCTTAGTAGCCTTTTTGGTTTTCTTGGATTTTGGTTTGGAGGGGACTTTAGATCTGGAGGTGGAGGCTGTGGGTTCCCTTTGCTTGGGTTTTAGCAGTTTGGCAGCCTCTTTGAGTTGTGGATTGGAGTTGTGCCCGGAGTATACTTCTGGCAAAACTACTAGAGCAGGGATTCCAAGGCCAACAAGGCCATCAGATTTTAATTGATTAAGAATTATGGCCATAAGAAACCTTGGATATAATATCCATCTATTAGCCACAGGTTTCATTGCCAAATCTTTTAATTCCAAAAATATTATTTCAGAAAAATTTAGGCTTTGGCGTTCAAGGATAGAATACAATACCTGTTGCCACCTGGATGACATTTGATCCCATGAAGATGTTTTGGGGGCAAGACAGACATTGATCGTATGGAAAATGAGCCGCTCAGCGTCATGGAAGTGCTTCTTCAGAATAGTAGTAGCACTTAGGTCACCCTCATAACCATGATTAACAAAGGATAAATCAATGGTGCCTTTGGGGTATCTGGTGACATAGGTGGCATCATTCAGGTCTAGGGTTTGACGAATGATCTCAGAAGTGATGACCACCTGTTTCTGGTTGACAAACGACTGGAGAGTGATCAAGTCATCATTCTCAGCAGTATGAACAGTGACGTTTGTCCAGAATTGGCAAAGGGTATCGGGATAGATGGTAGGATTCAAGAGAAAGGCTGTGCGATATTGGGAATCAACCATCAAATCAATGGCAGCATCAAACTTGTTCCAAAAGGCTGATTTGGTAAGGTAAGCGACACAGTTGTGTCGAGGTTTGATTTGCATGGTCGCCATTAATGGAAGATGAACGTTTGGAAAGTAAGTTATGAACGTTTGAAGTTAGGGTTAGGTATTTATAGGTTATGAAACAGCTGAAAGAAAACAACTGAAAGCTTTGGTGTGAGTCATCAGTTGTTAGAAAACAACTGAAGACATGGTTTTAGCTTTCAGATGGTGTAAACAACTGAAGACTTGGTATTAGTCATCAGTAGTTGTAAACTACTGAAGACTTGGTGTGAGTCATCAGTTGTTAGAAAACAACTGAAGACATGGTTTTAGCTTTCAGATGGTGTAAACAACTGAAGACTTGGTATTAGTCATCAGTAGTTGTAAACTACTGAAGACTTGGTTTTGGCTTCAGTTGTTTTGAAATGAAACAGTAGTTGTTGTCGTCAATTCACAAAGTTCAGCTGTTTCAATGACCTTAACACTTACTCATCAGATCTTCTGATTTTTAGATGTTTCATTGGTCATCAGTACTTATTTATTATAAAGGACATCAGTAGTTTGAACTACATCAGTACTTTTCAACAAATGAAGTACGTCAGTACTTAAGTAATTTAGTCTTCAGTAGTTATAAAACTACTGAAGAGAAAATGACTTATCAGCACTTATTTTTGACATCTTTATACTAATGCTCATCAGTATTTATTGACTAAGAGCATCAGTAGTTGTCAAATTATTCTAGTTGCAGCATACCAAGCCTGAGTACAAGATTATGAAAAGTTGCACTGTCCAAAGGCTTAGTAAATATATCTGCAAGCTCATCAGCACTAGGCATAAACTTTGGATCAATCAGACCTTTTTCATAACAATCCCTGATAAAATAATGTCTGATCTTAATATGTTTGGTCCTAGAATGCTGGACAGGATTCTTAACAATACAAAGAGCTGAAGCACTATCCATTGGTAAAGGAGTCTTAGTCTCTGTAATGTCATAATCCAATAATTGATTTTGAAGCCAGAGTACCTGAGATGTACAGCTTGCAGCTGCAATGTACTCTGCTTCAGCTGTGGATGTAGCAACTGAAGTTTGTTTCTTATTCTGCCAAGAAACTAAACAGTTTCCTAGAAATTGGCATCCACCAGAAGTTGATTTTCTGGTTAACTTACACCCTGCATAGTCACTATCAGAAAAAGCAACTAATTTGCAAGAGTGCCCAGTGGAATACCAAATTCCTAGAGATTGAGTTCCTTGCACATATCTAAAGATCCTCTTGACTACAATCATATGGGAATCTTTAGGTGCAGCCTGAAATCTAGCACAGACACAAGTTGCAAACATAATATCTGGTCTAGAAGCTGTAAGGTACATCAAGGAACCAATCATACATCTATAGAGAGTTTCATCAACTGCTTTACCTTTCTGATCAACATCTACTTGTGTGTTGCTGCACATGGGAGTAGAACAAGGTTTACAGTTTTGTAAATCAAACTTGGTAAACAAATCTTTTGTGTATTTTGACTGATGAATGAAAGTTCCATCTGCCATTTGTTTGATTTGCAAACCCAGAAAGAAATGTAATTCTCCCATGGCACTCATTTCAAAGTTTTGTTGCATCAATTTAGTAAATGCATCACACAACTGTGGATCAGAGGATGCAAAAATAATGTCATCTACATAAATTTGAACAAGGAGCTTATGCATGCCTACTTTCTTAATGAACAAAGTTTTATCTATGGAGCCTCTAGTGAAATTATTTTGAAGAAGAAAGTTAGATAGTGTTTCATACCAGGCTCTGGGTGCTTGTTTCAACCCATAAAGAGCCTTATCAAGCTTATACACCCAATCTGGATGTTTATGATCTTCAAAACCTGGTGATTGACACACATAAACCTCTTCTTTTATTTTACCATATAAAAATGCACTTTTGACATCCATTTGAAAAACTTTAAGGTTATGGAAAGCAGCATAAGCTAAAAACAATCTGATTGCCTCCAGTATGGCTACAGGGGCAAAGGTTTCATCATAATCAATACCTTCTTCTTGTGAAAACCCCTGTACAACCAGTCTGGCCTTGTTCTTGACAATTTGGCCTTTTTCATCAGTTTTATTCCTAAAAACCCATTTAGTGCCTATTGCACACTTACCTTGGGGTAGAGGAACCAGTTCCCACACTTGCTGCTTTTGAAATTGAAGAAGCTCAAGCTGCATGGCTTCAACCCATCCATTGTCCCTTAATGCCACATGATAATTCTTTGGCTCTTGCTGACTGATGAAGAGAGCATAGAGACAAAAATTGGACAATTGACTTCTTGTTGAAACACCAGCATTAATGTCACCAATGATCTGGGACATGGGATGATTCTTCAATTCTTGATACTCAATAATATCTGTGCAAGTGTTTGTAGGAGATTCAGCAGCAACAGATGTTGATTCAGACTCTTGAAACCTAGACTGAGATGGCAGTTCAAATGATGTAGAGGATTCAAAGATTTCATCAGCATTTGTTATGGATGGAACTGTTGAAGCTACAGGAACATCAAGTGTAGTAGATACAGGCAGATGATCACTACAACTTGCATTTATACCATCAGATGGAGAGGATGGAACTTCAGAAACAATAACAGGTGGAGACTGATATGGAACATATTGCAGTATGTCCAAATCAAACAACTCAACAGGGTTTTGAGGAATTTTGTCTTTTGGAGATTCATTAAACTTGACATGCAAAGTTTCTTCAACAATCTTTGTTTTGCAATTAAAAACTCTGTATGCCTTGCAAGTAGATGAATACCCAACAAAATACCCTGCATCCACCTTGGATTCAAACTTCTGAAGTGGATTCTTTGTGTTAAGAATATAACAGGGACACCCAAATGCTCTAAAGAATGAAATTAGAGGGGCCAAATGATGTAATAACTCATAATGAGTCTTCATCAACATCTGATTCACTAATACCCTATTCTGTACATAGCAAGCTGTGTTGAGAGCTTCAGCCGAAAAGGTTAGTGGCAAACCTGAGTCAGCCAACATTGTCCTTGCGGCTTCAAAAAGGGTCCTATTCTTTCTCTCCACCACTCCGTTTTGCTCAGGAGTTCTTTGAATACTATATTGTCTCTTGATTCCCTTAGACAAATAAAATTCATCAAGAGTGTGATTCCTAAACACTGTGCCATTATCACTTCTCACACATTTGACTGGAAGTGAATGCTGCTTTTCCACATGCAACACAAAATAAATAATGATTTGAGCAGCCTCATCCTTGGAATGCAAGAAGAAAGTCCATACATATCCGGAATAATCATCCACAATTACCAGACAGTATTTTTTCTTTGCCGTACTCATTACTCTAACAGGACCAAAGAGATCCATATGCAGTAATTGCAAGCAGGCAGTGGACTTGGGTTCTTCTATTGGAGGGAATGAAACTTTGTGTTGCTTTCCTTTTAAGCAAGCTGGACAGTTGCCGTCACATTTGAACTCCTTCAATGGCAAACCTCTCACTAAACCATGATGAATGAGCTGATTCATGTTCTTAAGATTCACATGACCAAGCCTTCTATGCCATAGTTCAGATTCTTGAGGAGAGGCTTTAGAGAACAGACATGGATGGCCTTTAAGATCGATTTTCTTTGATAAATCTAAGGCATATACTCTTCCAATCCTGTTGGCCTTCAGGAGAGTATATTCATCCAATATCTTGTCAATCTTGTTCAAAACTTTGGAAGACAGAATCCGACAGTTTTGACTTGTGAAAAGTGCAACATGCCCTTTATCACACATTTTACTGACACTCAATAGATTGTACTTGAGGTTCTCCACATGGTTAACATCATCAAACCTTATTTCCCTATTTGAGACAAATACTTTTCCTATGATGTAACCTTTAGCATCATTTCCAAAAGAAACAAATCCCTTCTTCCCTTGAGAATAATCATGAAGAAGAGAGCTGCTCCCTGTCATATGCATAGATCCTCCACTGTCTACATACCAGATGCTTCTTTGGCATGCTGAAGAACCCTGCATTTTTCACAAAAATTAGTTAGCTTTTGAGACCCAAACCTTTTTGTTTTTGGGTCTGTTTTCATCAACAGATTTTAAACTAACTGATTTTGCATGATTAACAGCTTTTGAAGATGTAGATGGTGCTGAAAAGGATTCCTTTGATTTTGGCTTAGGTGTCCTTTTCAGTGGTTTAATCACAGAAACATCTAATTGGTTAACTCTCCCCAATAGATGTTGAACCATCATAACAAGTTATGTCTGATTGGTTGTCAAAGTTTTCAACTCAGTTGACACATCAGTACTTGTTGGTGATTTATTCTTGTGATTCACTACATCCTTCTTTTGAAAAGACACAGACTTAGTCTGAGTTTTTGATATTCCATGAGGAATATTTGCAGCTGTTGTGTGACAAACCCCTTCCTTCTTTGTAACTTTTTGGAAAAACTTTGGTTTATCAGATTGAGATGATTGTGGTACAAACTTGGTTTGAAATTCATCTTTCATTTTATGCATTTTCTTCTTAATGATTTTCTCTTTGTTGAATTTTAAACCCTTGTTATACCAGCATTCATCAGTAAGATGATTAAACAAACCACATATTTCACATGGCTTTCTTTTCATCTTTTGTTGATCAACTGCTGAAGATGATGAAACTACTGAAGATTTGTTCTTCAGTACTTTCTTCCTTTTAGTACTTTTGGGAATTACTGAAGGATTTGCAATAACTGAAGATTTGTTCTTCAGAAGTTTTCTATCAGTACTTTTGAGATTCCTGATAGACCTTTCAGCAGTTGTCAAGCAATGCTTGTTTTCCTCTGATTTGAAATGCTCTTCAGGTATTGTGTTTTGCCCCTCAGTACTTTGAGTACTTTGTGGGACAACACCTGAATTACTCAGTTTCTTCTTGATCATGTGTTTAGAAGCAGTGGGACCATCAGCAATTTGATTAGCTGAGGTAATAACACTGACTTCATCCTCTGATTTTGAATTATCATTTGAGGATGAGACACATGATGATGTGGTTTGGGAATTACAATCATCCTCAGATTTTACTTCTAGTTTGGGAGTAAAATCTGTAGGAGGTATGGTATGATTATACCCAATCCCAAACTTCACATTAGAAGCTGTTTGCTTACTGAGAAGCATTTCAAATCCCTTGCATGATGTTACCCAACGTTCACAATTAACTTGAGTAGCTGCAAGTGTTTCTTTGAGATTCTTGTGATTTTCCAAAATGACCTCTACCTTTGCTTTTTCATCAGTGATTTGACATTTTAGTTTATAAATCTCCTCATCCTTCTCTTTTAAAACAGACTCAAACTCAGCTTTTCTTTTGGAAATTGCTTTTTCTAGGTCAAGGTTTTGATTAATTAAAGCTACATTTGCTTCCCTAATTGAAACAAAAGCAGCTATGCATGACTCAGAACATAACTTGGCCTTAGCCTCAGAAGATACCTGTGGTACCTGTGATGATGAAGGATTTCCATCAGTAGACTCCAGGGCCATTAGAGCAAGATTTCCAAAAGGATTTTCACCACCATGTTGACCAGCACTAGAAAATAATTGTTCAGAATAACCGGAGACATCATCTGGTAAGCTGCTCCAGTCAACAACCTCAGGGGTGAAAAAGCTCTGATGTGATTGAGATTGAGATTGTTGATTTGTTTGAGATGGTTGAGGATCAGGTAGAGCATGTGGTTGTTGAGCCATGGGTACAGGAACCTGACTAGACTAAGGCATGTAAAAACATGGATAAGGATATTGCATTGGACTTTGAGGAACAAAGAATGCAGGATATGATTGATGTTGTGAATGATGATCAGAACTGGTAGAATGTTGCCCTTTGGATTGTGAGCTATTGCTTGGAAAAGTCACAAATGGTGCAGATGAGTTAGATCGAGATGATCTACACTCTCTAGCAAAATGTCCAAGTCTATGGCACTTGTGACATCTCAACTTGCTCTTATTAAAACCAACTTTGGTTTTGCCAGAGAGACCAGGGAATTTTCTACCTGTTCTTTTGTAAAACTTTTGAGATCTGATATTGATCAATGCCATTTGGCTCAAAATATCCATCTCTTCCAGATCATCGTCAGCAATTCCTTTCAAATCATCCATCAGAAAACACAAGTTATCAACACTAAAACCTGAGTTACCCTCAACTCCAACAAAAGCATGATTTCCACTGTTTGAAGAGAAATCAATATGCTCATCATATGAACTTTCAGATGAAGCATATTCAGACTCATGACCAACCAGAGCAGTGTTTCCTGGTACAAAGTCATCAGTGAGCTTTCCAGATGATGATAGTTTCCTTTTCTGTTCTATCTCTCTCTCAAATGTTAAGAGTTTCCCATGAAGTTGGGTGAGAGATTGAGTATCCAGATTTGCACTGGAGTGTAGGACAATGGTATAAGTGTCCCATCTCTCAGGCAGGGATCTGAGGAATCTGTTGTTCATCTGACTGTTTGTATATTCATGTTGAACCATTTTTAGCTCAGATATCAAACAGGAAAATCGCTCAAACTGTTGAGTCAACGTCTCACCCTTCCTATGAGAGAATGTCTCATATTGCTGGGCAAGGATTTCTCTATTGTTTGCTAAGACCTCATCAGTTCCTCCAAATTGTTCTTTCAGAGCAACCCAGAGATCATGAGCAGTTTCATGATGCATAAGCCTAGAGTAGATTTCATTAGGCAGTGCCATGGCTAGAATTCCATGGGCTTTAGCATCAATTTCAAACAGCTTTAAATCCACATCAGAATATTGTTCCTTCTTCTTCGGAACCATCTCATTGGTTTTAGGATTACTCACCATAGGCTTATATGGTTCATGAACCACTGACTTCCAACAACCTGAACTGTTAACAGACAGGTGATGGAGCATTCGGCGTTGCCATATGTTATACTCACTCCTAACAAGCATCGAAGGCTTAGTTGAGGAGCCAGTATTGTGAGGATCATTGATTGAAGTAGTCATTTTCACCAATTCAACCAAATTCAATGAGATTAAAATCAGTCTAGCTTAAAAACTCAACAACACAATTTGAATCTCAAATTAATTAACCGGAAGCGACAGAAAATTAAACTCTATAATCAATTCTTGCAAATTTGCTAATTCGATCAAACTTAGATATCAAAAGAGCAGTTTCAATGATCAATTGTTAAATCAATCAATGATTAACCAGCTCTGATACCATTTGATAGGATCAGATCTAGTTTGATCAATTAGATTTGAATTTGCAGCGAAATATAACAGAAATAAGATCAAATTCAAGCAAGATAAGTATGAATATGCAATCACACAATGACGATTATAGAGAGAGAACTTTTCTGTTAATGGAATATTTTCATTCACGTTAATGCTTCGGTTGCAAAACAACTAGGTCAACATTTCTTTTATAAAGGAATGTGACGTCAGCTGATGTCACTTGATAGTGACATCTAACAGAATTATACAAACAACTGAAACTATGCAAACTACTGAGAATGTTCTCAACAACTGATCACATCTCAAAGAATGCTAAGTACAAGAACATAAAACTACTGAACTAAAACTACTGAAACTATAAACTACTGAAAGGTAAATTACAAGTACTGAAAAGGAAAACCATCACAACTACTGAAGTTAATAACTTCAGCTGTTGTGACAACTACTGATCACTCTGGTCTTCAGTCTTTGTCTTCAGTACTTTACTTTCAGACTTTGTCTTCAGTTCTTTACTTTCAGACTTTGTCTTCAGTTCTTTACTTTCAGACTTTGTCTTCAGTACTTTACTTTCAGACTTTGTCTTTGGACCTTGTAATCAGCTGATGTCTTCAGCTGTTGTAATTTCAGCAGTCTTAATGTCTGTGGGACTTAGAGGTTCTTCTGATCAGGCTCATTACAAGAACATAAAACTACTGAACTAAAACTACTGAAACTATAAACTACTGAAAGGTAAATTACAAGTACTGAAAAGGAAAACCATCACAACTACTGAAGTTAATAACTTCAGCTGTTGTGACAACTACTGATCACTCTGGTCTTCAGTACTTTACTTTCAGACTTTGTCTTCAGTTCTTTACTTTCCGACTTTGTCTTCAGTACTTTACTTTCAGACTTTGTCTTCAGACCTTGTAATCAGCTGATGTCTTCAGCTGTTGTAATTTCAGCAGTTGTAATGTCTGTGGGACTTAGAGGTTTTTCTGATCAGGCTCATTGGTTCTTTTGGTCCAACATAGGTTATGACATGAGAGGTTCCCAGGGGTTCCTGTAAGTTGACTTTCGGGGTCATAGTTAGTGTTTATGGCACGTTGTCGATGTGGGTTTATATCTTATTTATGTTTACCTTTTGCCTCGTATGATGATGTTATACGTTTAATATGTTCGTTGTTTTATTTGATTGCCCTTCTTGTGGCTTTTCTTGAATGTTAATGAATGAACGAAAAATATTATGTAACATAAAGTGGAAGATAAAGAAAGAGGAACATGATGAATGCATTCATTAATAAATGATGGAATGTAACAAAAGTCTTGCAAGCATTGGATATCGGGACACGCCAATTATAAGGTGTTAGCCCAACGGTGTGTGGGTTCGCTACCCCGGGAGGATGCACATCGGGGTCCGTCTTTGTGATCGACCATTTGTATAGAACCTCTACCGCTTACCCCGGTAATGCGACACCATGTATAGTTGTCTATTTATAGACTTCGGCCCAGTAGCCATATAGTTTGAGGTGTAGCATATGGTATTGGTACGGAAGATATGAAAAGTGAAAGAAAAGATGTAATGATGAATGAATGGAAGTTAATGAACGAACAATAAAGATAATAATGATATTATCTATGTGTACGTATGATGTGTGATCATGCAAAAGTAACGAACGGTTTTTAATGAAAGTAAAGTATGTTTTATTATAAAACTAGAACTCACTCAGCAACGCTGACTTTTTATGTGTTTCTAGTTGGCAGGTAATGTTGCTGAGGATGGCACTGCGAGGCTACTCGGCTCTTTTGGGATGGCATCCATTTATAATGCTTTTGTGATGTAATGCAACTTGGATTTTGTAATTGGATAACGATGTATTGTTTGGCAAAAGCTATTATATTGAAATGGAAGAAAGCTTTAAATGTTTCCGCTACGATGTTTTATGAAAATGTAATTATATGTTTTATGTGCGATGATGTTTTATGTGCGATGAGGATCCAACTGTAAGCGTCCCAGGATCGGGACCTTACAAGTTGGTATTAGAGCCAAAGTTTAAGTGAAATGGGTAAATTTTCAAAATAAACCTTAACTTAAACTGAAAATGGGACGGAAAGGGAAGGGAGGCTAGTTTGAGTAGCTGCGTGCCATCAGGTAATGCTGATATAGTCAGGATAGGTAATGCTTGGGGTATGAAGACTAAAATAAGTGGCTAATCACAACTGGCCACTGTAATTAGGGACTTACTACACTTGACATAAACTGAGCTGTTCCCTTGAATGACTGTGTTGGTGTTTGAATCTTTCAGTGTGTTAGAGAATGGCCGGTGGTAGATCTTCAAAAGCTTCGAGGGGTGGAGGTCGTGGTGGACGTGGTGCTGGACCACGGGTCACGAGAGGAAGACCCAGAGCTGAAGAGGTGGCTCATGAAGAGCCCGAGACCCCTCATCCGGAGGCTGGTGATGAGAGCGCGAATTTGAGGGCCTCAATGAAAGAGGTAGTTGCCGAGGAGGTTCATCAGGTCATGCAGACGATCTTACCATCTGTGGTGACCGAAGTGATTAAGGCTGTAAAGGAAAGAGAGAGGAGGGATCGAAACAGGTCCACTGGAGGGAGGGAACAACCGGAGACGGAAATGATTGTCTCCGATGCCGAGGAAGAGGAAGACGAGCCTGTGCAAGAGGTGGCACGAGGCTGTAACTATGGGGCGTTTATGAGATGCAAGCCCCCTACTTTCGATGGTAACGACACTGCTGCTGCTGCTCACCGGTGGGTGAGGGAAATGGAGGCTGTTCTTGATATCAGCGAGTGCCGGGAGGACCAGAAAGTGAAGTTTGCTACCCACTCGTTTGTGGACTCGGCTCTGTGTTGGTGGGACAACATTGTCCAAGCCGAGGGTAACCGGGCGATAGGAAGGATGAGGTGGGAGGAGTTGAAGAAGATGGTGATTGAGGAGTTTTGTCCTCATAGAGAGATGGATAAGATCGAGAGAGAGTTCCTACAGCTGGAGGCGGGGACCATGACACACCAGCAGTACACCACCAAATTCAACGAAATGGCACGGGTGGTGCCGGATCTGGTGACGCCTCTGTCTTGAAAGATCAAGAGGTACATTCAGGGCTTGCCGGTGGATGTTCGCAGGCATATGATCGCCGTCCGGCCAGGCACGTTTAGGGCGGCGGTCGATTTGGCAGGGAGGCTATATGATGAGCGGGAGGTGGTGGTGAGTGAAGCGAACAAGAAGGGTGATGGCGATCGGAACTGGAACGGAAAAGGTTTGGTCGGGGTGATGCCTCGACGGGTAACAAGAAGGCACGGGTGGATGATCGCCGTGTGGCCACATCGGGTACAGGGTCGAAGAGGTGTGGCAAGTGTGGAAGGGAGCATGTGGGAGAATGTAGGGTGGGATTGAATGTGTGCTTCAAGTGTGGGAAACCTGGTCATATAGCAAAGGATTGCCGTGCGGGAAGATGTTTCAACTGTGGGGAAAGTGGTCACATGAGTAAAGACTGCAAGAAGCCGAGGGCTGAGGGTTCTGGGATGAAGAAGACGGGAAGTGAAGGACCGAGGGCGAGCGCCAGGGCATTCACTATGACACAGGAGGAAGCTAGAACGGACCCTGACGTTGTGTCCGGTACGTTTCTAGTGAACCAAACTTTAGCTTCTGTGTTGTTTGATTCTGGTGCTAGTAAAAGTTTTATTTCTGCTGCTTTCTGTGCTAAGCTGCCTGTTAGTAGTAGACGTGTCGATGCGCCCTTTGATGTAGAAACTGCCATAGGTAAGTCTACCAGGATTTCTGAGATGATAACAGATTATGATGTGGAACTAGAAGGTCATAAGTTTCCTGTTAGACCGTTCGTGATGACCTTAGGTGGTTTCGATTTGGTTATTGGGATGGATTGGTTGGAGGATTTCGAGGCGAACATTATGTGTCGCAAGAAGATGATTCGTTTGACAGCGCCTGACGGGAGTTCGGTAACTGTTTATGGGGATCGGGTCACGGCGATCCCGAAGGTATTCTCAATGGCGGTGGCGGGAAAGTGTATGAGGCGTGGATGTATTGCCTACTTGGCTTATGTAAAGGACGTGGATACGACAACACCACAACTGTCGGATGTACCGGTTGTGCGTGATTTTCCAGACGTGTTTCCCAAAGACTTACCAGGAGTGCCACCTGACCGTGAGATCAAGTTTCAGATTGACTTGATACTGGGTGCCCAACCTGTTGCTAAGGCACCGTATCGGTTAGCTCCGACAGAGATGAAGGAGTTGATGGAACAGCTACAGGAGTTCCTCGACAAGGGGTTTATTAGGCCGAGTATCTTTCCTTGGGGCGCTCCGGTTTTATTTGTGAAGAAGAAGGATGGTAGCATGAGAATGTGTATTGACTACCGTGAGCTGAACAAGTTGACAGTGAAGAACCGATACCCGTTACCGAGAATAGATGATTTGTTCGATCAGCTTCAAGGTGCCAGTTGGTTTTCAAGGATAGATCTTCGATCGGGCTATCATCAGTTGAAGGTGAAAGAGCAATATATCCCTAAAACAGCTTTCCGCACGCGTTATAGTCACTACGAGTTTCTTGTCATGTCTTTCGGTTTGACCAATGCACCAGCTGCTTTTATGGATCTAATGAATCGAGTGTGTCGGCCGATGTTGGATAAATCAGTGGTCGTGTTTATTAATGATATCCTGATTTATTCGAAGAGCGAGATCGAGCATGCCGAACACATTCAGGAGGTTTTGGAGACGCTAAGAAAGGAGAAGTTGTACGCCAAGTCCTCTAAGTGCGCGTTCTGGTTGCGCAAAGTTCAGTTCTTGGGTCATGTGGTGAATCCTGACGGGATTATGGTGGACCCGGCAAAGGTGGAGGCAGTGATGCAATGGATGTCTCCAAAGACGCCATCCGAGATTCGTAGTTTCTTGGGTTTGGCGGGTTATTACCGAAGATTCATTAAAGACTTCTCTAAGATCGCTTCTCCACTAACTAAGTTGACCCGGAAAGATGTGAAGTTCGTATGGGTCAAGCTCAAGAGAAGGCGTTCGAGGAATTGAAGGCGAGATTGACTCAAGCTCCTGTTCTGTCATTACCCGATGGAAGTGAAGATCTGGTGGTCTATTCTAATGCTTTCTACTTGGGGTTGGTGTGCGTGTTAATGCAGAGAGGGAAGGTTATAGCCTATGCATCCCAACAGTTGAAGGTTCATGAGGTCAATTATCCTACTCATGACTTGGATCTAGCAGCCTTGGTCTTTGCGCTAAAGATTTGGAGGCACTACCTGTACGGGACGAAGTGCACCATATTCACTAACCACAAGAGCCTGAAATACTTCTTTGAGCAGAAGGACCTGAACATGAGGCAGAGAAGATGGTTGGAGCTCATAAAAGACTATGATTGCGAGATCCATTACCATCCGGGCAAATCCAACGTGGTGGCGGATGCCTTTCGCCAAAAAGAGAGGCCCGAGCTGATTCGGGTGAAAGAACACCAGTTGATCATGACCTCGGATGTGATGAAGCATGTCAAGGAGTTTCAAGATGAGGCATTGAAGGAAGATCATCTTAACTCTGAAAGAATGAGAGGTCTGGTTGCGGAGTTGGGTGAAAACACACTTGGTGTTAGAACCCGATTTGGACGAATGTGGATTCCTCGCTTTGGGGATCTACGGGTGAAGATTATGGATGAAGCTCACAAGACTCGATACTCTATTCATCCCGGTGCCATAAATATGTACCAAGACATGTAGAAAGATTATTGGTGGCTGGGTATGAAGCGTGATGTGGTGGAGTATGTGAGTAAATGCCTCACTTGTCTACAGGTGAAGGCCGAACATCAGAAGCCGTATGGGAAGATCCAACCTTTGAATCTACCGGAATGGAAGTGGGAGAACATCACCATGGATTTCATTACGAAGCTGCCGCATACCCCGAAAGGGTATGATGCTATATGGGTGATTGTTGGCCGCTTGACAAAGAGTGCTCATGTCCTACCGATCCGAGACATATTCATATGAGAGGTTGGCTGATCTGTTCATCAAGGAAATTGTAACTCGTCATGGTGTGCCGGTGTCTATTGTGTCTGATCGTGACACCCGGTTTACATCTAAATTTTGAAAGAAATTCCACGACGCTATGGGGACGAGGTTACATATTAGCACGGCTTATCATCCCCAGACTAATGGTCAGTCAGAAAGGACCATTCAGACATTGGAGGACATGCTTCGGGCATGTGTTATCGACTTTGGAGGAAGTTGGGATGACCACTTACCGTTAGCTGAGTTCTCATACAACAGTTATCATGCCAGCATTGGTATGCCCCCTTATGAGATGCTATACGGTAATAGATGCAGAACACCCGTTTGTTGGGGTGATTTTGGTCAGAAGGAGTTAGGGAACGTCGAGGTAATCGAGGCTACGACTGAGAAGCTTGAAAGGATCAAAGCCTTCATGAAGGCAGCCAAGGATAGACAAAAGTCGTATGCTGATAAACGACGCAGACCGATTGAGTTCCAGGTGGGTGACCGGGTTATGTTGAAGGTCTCACCTTGGAAGGGTATCATTCGTTTCCGAAAGCGGGGCAAGTTGAGCACGAGGTACATAGGCCCTTTCAGAATCATTGCTCGGGTAGGAGTGGTGGCCTATAGACTAGAGTTACCGGATGAGTTAAGTGGAATTCACCCGACATTCCATGTATCTTATCTAAGGAAGTGCTTGGCAGATGAAGATATAATTGTTCCACCGGAAGATATCGAAGTAGACGAACGGCTCAATTATGTGGAGCAACCAGTGGCAATCACCGATCGAAGAAAAGAGGCTTAGGAATAAAACGGTTCCTCTTGTGCGTGTACAATGGAAGCACAGGAAGGGATCCGAGTCAACGTGGGAGACTGAAGAAGAAATGAGGCAGCATTACCCACGTTTGTTCGAGGAATAACAGGTTTCGGGGACGAAACCTATTTAAGGGGGGTGGACTTGTAACACCCGGTTATTTATTTTGAAGCCGACGAATGAAGAAAAAGAAATAAAGTCCAAAGTCGGGGGACCAAACCCGCCAACGGGAGAAGGATGGATGAGTGGGAGTATAAAAGGGGGAAGGCATCCAACACCCTGCCCCACACTCATAATTTTCGGATTAGAGAGAGAGAGAAGAGGAAGAAAAGTGGTTTCGAGCTTGGTTCGTGTGGATTCGAGCGTGAAAATCAAAGTGTAGCGTGTTGATTCGAAGCTCTTCTCGTTGTGGTCGTTTGTGTGAGTTCTAGGACCCCTCTTTTACATGTTTTCAAACGATTTTGGGGCTAGAACACATAGAAAACCCATTTTTGAAATGTGTGTGTTTGACTCGTGTGTATGTGTTTGTGTGTGATGCGTTTGGAGTTTGTTTCTGGGCTTGTGTGTGCTTGTATGATGTTGTGGTAGGTGTTTCTAAGGTTTAGGATGGTTGATTTGGGCTTAAATCGAGTTTGGGAGAGCTTGAAGGCCGAAAAGGGCAGTTTGCGTTCGGCTGAAACTGCATTTTGCATCAGCTAGGGCTAGGCGACCGACTGGAGTGCGATTGGAGGCCATACGGCCGATTGGCGTGCGACTGACGTCCATGCGCACGATTGCCATGCGACTGAGGTTCATACGCATGACAATCATGCGACTGAAGTTCATGTGCCTGTAAGGCATGCGATTGAAGGTTATGCGACTGAGGTTCATTCGCACGAAGGTTATGCGACTGAGGTCCATGCGCCTGGAGGCCATGCGACTGAGGTCCATGCGCCTGGAGGCCATGCGACTGAGGTCCATTCGTACGAAGGGTATGCGACTGAAGCCCATGCGCCTGAAGTCATGCGACTGAAGGCCATACGCATGAAGGTCATGCGACTGAGAGTCCATACGCATAGGAGTCCATTCGCCCATAGGTCCATTCGCATAGGGTCCATTCGCCTGATGTCCATTCGCCTAAGTGTTCATTCGCATGGAAGGCCATGCGACTGAAGGGTGTCCATACGCGCACATAGAGCTCGTGCACCCGAAAGAGCCTAGTTTAACCTTCTGACTTTCGGGGAGTTGTGTAGAGGTAGGTTATGACATGAGAGGTTCCCGGGGGTTCCTGTAAGTTGACTTTCGGGGTCATAGTTAGTGTTTATGGCATGTTGTCGATGTGGGTTTATTGCTTATGTATGTTGTTATGTATGTTTACCTTATGCCTCGTATGATGATGCTGTACGTTTAATATTTTCCTTGTTTTATTTGATTTTCTTCCTGTGGCTTTTCTTGAATGTTAATGAATAAACGAAAAGTATTATGTAACATAAAATGGAAGATAAAGAAAGAGGAACATGATGAATGCATTCATTAATAAATGATGGAATGTAACAAAAGTCTTGCATGCATTGGATATCAGGACACACCAATTATAAGGTGTTAGCCCAACAGTGTGTGGGTTCGCTACCGCGGGAGGATGCACATCGGGTCCGTCTTTGTGATCGACCATTTGTATAGAACCTCTACCGCTTACCCCGGTACTGCGGCACCATGTATTATAGACTTCGGCCCAGTAGCCATATAGTTTGGGGTGTAGCATATGGTATTGGTACGGAAGATATGAAAAGTGAAAGAAAAGATGTAATGATGAATGAATGGAAGTTAATGAACGAACAATAAAGATAATAATGATATTATCTATGTGTACGTATGATGTGTGATCATGCAAAAGTAGCGAGCGGTTTTTAATGAAAGTAAAGTATGCTTTATTATAAAACTAGAACTCACTCAGCAACGCTGACTTTTTATGTGTTTCTAGTTGGCAGGTAATGTTGCTGAGGATGGCACTACGAGGCTACTTGGCTCTTTTGGGATGGTATCCATTTATAATGCTTTTGTGATGTAATGCAACTTGGATTTTGTAATTGGATAACGATGTATTGTTTGGCAAAAGCTATTATATTGAAATGGAAGAAAGCTTTAAATGTTTCCGCTGCGATGTTTTATGAAAATGTAATTATATGTTTTATGTGCGATGATGTTTTATGTGCGATGAGGATCCAGCTGTAAGCGTCCCGGGATCAGGGCCTTACATTTAGATTAAGATATGTTGTAGTCATGATGTTTCTTAGAGGAAATGCCATTCTTGGACATGTAACATGACTAAATTTGTGTTCATTTGAACCAAAAGAGCCATTGCAAATTGGTGATTGAATAACCACTCTGAATTGGTGATTTTTAGGAGAGATATGCCCATGATGAGACTTGAAAATGTTTTCTAAATTTTGTTAGAGTTTGATTGATTTTAGAATGTTGGAATATAATTCAGAGAGTTATCATAGAATAATGGTTTCAACAAATGAAATATAATCTTTGAAAGTTGGTGTTTGATCAGAATGTACCCATTCCTTAATTAGTTAGAAACAACCCAATGATAAATATTGCAACGGTGTAGTAAAAACCTCCATGTGGTTAACTCTCCACTTTTTCATAAAGGGGAAACCCTAATAATGTATTTTAGGAATTGACGACCGTTAAGAAGATTTTGAAAAGATATTTGTTGACTCGGATATTTTACCAAAAGTGATCAATAATAGAGTGTAAATGAGGTTTATCACAATTGAGGAGACTTGGTATCAAGTCCTGTGAATACTTCTCGTTCTTTCTTTTTCTTTTCGATTTTTCTGATAACGTACACATTGGTGATTTTCTCTCCGGTTCTCACAAGTCATCCGAGTTGTAGTCCTCTTGATATATGATAAACATGAAAATCTAAGTATTAAACAATTCTCCAAACTATCATAAGGTTGTTCTAGCATTTGATAACTTACCAAATAGTTATAGCTAACAAACTAATAGAATGATATGCATGGAATTTTGATAAATAGCTAGAAGAATAGAATTTAGAGACTCGGTAGTTTATCTAGTAATGATAAATTCAATATTTAATGACATATGTATACTTTTGGGCTATGAAATGCTCTCAGTCTCTCTTTGTTAGTCTTTGAAACCGGCGTCCCAGAATTTAATGAGTTTTTATGTTTAAAACACATGCGAAAGTTCACTATTCGAGTTAATATTTTTAGGTACTGAACCAACATTTAGTCTTTTGAGTTTTTCACAGGTATGAACTTCAACTACTGAAGGTAGTGGATGTTGGGACTTATATGCCTAAGATACAAATTATAGATTTGTTTCCATTGATATGTGAACAAGGATTCAAGACTTCCCATCCTTAGCAAACCATAAGTAGATGATCAAAGAAGGTAATCGATCCGAGGACGGTGAATGGGAAAGTAACTATCAATGTCCACCCAGCCTGCGTGGTACATGGATTCAAGATTCCATTATTTCTATCAGTTTGTCTTACGAAATTCAAGATATGGTTTCATGGTAATCCAATCGGAGAGGTATCTCATGATATTGAAGACATTTGAGTGTGTGCTCCTATAGACATGTTCATGTTTGCAACCTTTGATTTTTCGGTCCTCATGCTAAATAGATAAGATATGATGCTGGTAGAGAGACCAAAGAAGAGGCTTGATTAATTATGAGAGTTGTTACTAGTGCTCTTGATAAGAGTAGTGATGTAATTCCAAGCCCTGCAAAGTCTTGAAGATAGTTTGTCATGCAACAACCTCATGAGAGATTGTAGAATCAAAATGGGTTTTCATATGTCAAACATATCACAAAATACAAAGACTCAAAGAATTTGAAGACTTGAGCAACACTTCCAGGCAACATTTCTAGTGTCTAGTGTCGTCTGGATGTTCACTGGCAACACCAAAAATGTCACGCGTGTGCATGGAGACACTTTTTAGAGTTCTCTTTTAGTAGCTTGTTTTATTTGAATTTAGAAATTTGAATCAAATTTCACCTTCTTGTGTGTGTTTCTAAGATTTCTAGTGCTATATGTTAAGAGTTTGGGTCTGGAATAGAGAAAGCATGGATTTTTTGTACATCTTATGATTTGATTATTAATAGAACTCATGATTATTGGTGGTTTATGATCATGTGTTTCATTATTTATCTTTTTCTCATTGATTTATTTGATTGAATATCAAATTAATTGCTATTTCAGTCATTCACATCTATTAGACTAGTGATTAGCTTCGTTTTGAATCAAAGATGACCTACAATAGACAACTATTTTTTTTTCTGTTAAAATTATTTTATTTTTATTTTTTTACTTTTATTCATTTCTTAACTTTAATTAGATTTTTAAAGTTTTATTTTGAATTTTTCAATATTCATTAAATTATAGTTTAAACCTTTATTTGATTTTTTTGGGTCTTTTTTCTTTTATTTTTTAAAGCTTTAATAGTAACAAATTTTAAGACCACATATGTTATTTTTTCAATTACACGAAGACACCAGTTAAGTTTGTGTGAAAAAAATCTGCTAGTTAGTTGTAAAATTCCAAGTGCTTTATGTTATAAATGATTTATAAAACAAAAATTAAATAAAATTCTAACAGCTCGAACTCTTAACCTAGATAAAATTTATGTTTGAAATTTAAATTTCGAATTCTTGATATATTTAAATAACAATGAGTATAAATAACGAAATTTTCCAAGTTTAAATTTAACAAGTAATAAAACAAGTAGTTCTTAAGTTTTCCTGTAACAAAGAGTTGCTCCTTTATATATAGAGTAGTGTTTTTAATAACAAAATTGATATATAAAATCCTTGTTTTTGTATCTCTTACAGCTAGATATAATAAATTTAAGCTATATGCATATAAAGGAAGGATAATCTCACAACCAAATTATTTAAAGTAATTGAATATTCGTCCAAGGTTTTTCAATATAATTTTGATATATCACTTTTCTTGTTTTATTTTATAAATTAGCCTTTTAATAGAAGTCATGCATTATTGAGATAATTTAACATAATATAGTTCGTAAAACGAAACTAGCAACACTATTGTTGAAAATAAGAGCTTTACGTTTCATTTAAACCACTTTTTCTTTGAAGCATTTTTTCCCTATTTTATGCTTAAAATATTGACACACATTTGGCCTTTTTATATATACCAAACTTTAGAAAGATAAACTATAAGGGCTATGAGATATAAACAAGTGTATATACTAAAAGTCATGCCAAAATCACTAATAACAAAACAATGTCCTATACGTATCTTTTCGGTTTCTGTCAAGGAATATAAGAAAACACCTAGCTAGTAATTTAGTTTGATTATTACATTTTAGTGATCATGGGTCTTTTTCTTATCCTTATCTTCGCCCCTGTATTCACCTTCCTTCTTATACCTCTTTTCTTTCTCACGCTCGCTTGTATTGTTCTTCCATTTCTTCTTCCTCTTGTTCTTCCTTTGATTCTCATTATCGTTCTTACTCTTCTTGTCCTTGTTATTATTCTTGGGCTCATATGATGTTTATATTAAGATTAGTTCATTTTTTAGTTTACTTGATAAAATATTATTCCATCCCACCAAAGAAATAGTGGGTCATGTAGTTTTTCCAAACATAACCTCCTATGGCGCTCTTTTCATGAGGACAAGATGACTAAAGACATCGGACATAAACTACATGCAATATCTTTACTTGTCAAGTTACAAAGATTTCACTTCATGAGGCTCGTTACCCTTATACTTATGTAGAAAGACGTTTTAAAATATTACACAAAAATGTATGCAATTCATCTTGGGTTTTGATACCATATTAGATTTTTAGTGTTAAACCTATTCTATATATACAAACTTTCTTCTCTTAATTAGAAAGTTGATAAATTTATAGTTTAATATTAGATTATTAGTGTTAAATATTTTAGTACATTTGTTTAGGGTAAACAATTCAAGTCGCTTATATTATATAGTAGTTTTCAACCGTAATGTTATGTTGGGTCATAGCGTCCTTGAAATTACAACTAGCATTACTCATGATCTTTAAATTAATCAGGTTTTTGTTTATATAGTTGTTAAAGCCAACCATATGCCTTCTACGAGAGGGTAAAACAATATTGATTTTCAGCTTTAATTATTACATTTTTATCATTATATTTTTATAATATTTAAATGAATATACTTGTATGACCACTCGATTCTATTTTCCAATATACAACAATGTCATCATCCCTATCATCCCTGCACCTCAAAATATCTATAAGTCTTATGTAATGAGAGAATTAACGTCAAACACGGTAGTTAAGTGGTGTATTAATACCTGAATACATATAAGTACATGGAGCTTATTGAAAGTTGAGTGTTCATGAGACAGTGCTACACATGCACTATCCGACTTCTAGTCTTCGGTGTAATAACACAAATAATAGTCTATTGTACTTAGACCATACGTAGTTGTTCTTTATGGTTTGCAATGATGACCTTCTCGTGTTCGTTGGGTTAGTTTATCGTATGAGCGTTGTGCTTTTATGTCTAGAGATGCCATATAAATGAAACTCATATGTTATCAATGTTGTATGGTGATTTAGGTGGTACCATTAATTAGTTACGATATCAACCTAACTTCTTTCTTCTCCAATCTTGTTTTAAGTCATGCTCAATAATTTACATCAAAACCATCTTTGGACCCATTATGTGTTAGACTAGTTATGATTTAAGCATAGCCTTTATTAAACTTGTATTATTAGTATATCACATAGATTTTGCAGTTATGGTTGTTAGACACCGACGCGCTGCCATGGAAAAACCATACTACTTCATAAAAAATAAATACCCTATGAACCCTTCTTTGTAAACTAGTGATTCTATAAACAGGGGAGGCCCTGAAGGGGGGTAGTGGGGCACATGGGTGACCGCTCAAGGCCCGCTCCCTTTCAAAGACCTGAAATTTTTTAAAAATTTTTTTATTATACATGTATGTATATTAAACAAAATCTATAAGCTATTAACAACCCAACATTTATTTTGTAACTCATTAAACCATAGAGCTCATTAATTGTAAGGATTCCTTTAAGTCTGATGCAAACCAAAACATCCAAAGTCTCTCTGCAAGCAATCCACTAAAGAACTGAAGTAGAATTGCTTCGGAAGTTTTACACCATGCACTGGAAATATTCTAAGTGTAAAATCTTCCGAAGCCAAGACCAATATCTTCCGAAGCCAAATATGAAGTCTTCCGAAGCCTCAGAGACAAAGTCTTCCGAAGCTTCATCTTATGAAGACAGATTTCTTCGGAAGACTTTTAGTAACATGTTTTATCTGATGTACTGTTCCATAAAGCTGGACACCTTTCCGCTGCATCTCTGTAAAGTCACCAACTTACATGAGTTGGTGAAAAGGTCCATGCTTTTGGTAATTGTACATTGAGGTCTTGAGTCTGTAACTTTCTACTTTAAGTACTTTATCATTTTTGTAATAGATAAGGATGTGAGCTATGGCATGTCATAGTCACAAGGTCGAAAGGTAGATATGCCTTTTAATTCTACAATTGATTTTGTTTGTGTCTAGTCAATTGTATCTAGCTGGCTTTCAAAGTATAGCCGGCTGTACATTGTAGTATAAGTCTTTCATGTTCCAGTATCTTTCTTTATGCTTTGTAACAATTGTAATAGAACTTGAGAAAGCAATATACTGCATCCTTGAAACCCAAATCTCTTGTTCTGTCTCTTACTTGTTACTTGTGTTCTTAGTATCATTATTGTGGTTAATCCAGTCTACTGTTTGATTAAGTTTGGTTAATCTCCTCTTTGTGTTGTTGTGTTGTAAGTGACCACCCTTCACCGGTCCTGCAATTGGTATCAGAGCATTTCAGGCTCTTGATATAAGATCTCACCATCTTAAGATCCTTCACACACACAAATACTAAACTTTCAAATGGCATCCATTTCAAAGACTGATATGGAAACTGGAACCATGAACAAGTCCCCACTGATCACTCTTGATGACTTTGATACCTGGTGTATGAGAATGGAATGTTTCATCAGGTCTCTAGACTCAAGAATGTGGGAGTCTGTTGAAAATGGACCTTTCATACCTAGCACTCCTTCTGCTACTAGTGCTGGTATGATCCCCAAAGATGTGGCTAACTACTCTGATGAAGATAGGAAGAGAGTAGAGATTGATAGAAAAGCCATGACTGCTCTTCAAACTGCCCTTCCAAACTCTGTGTACAGAGGTTTCAAGAAGTGCAAAATAGCTAAACAGCTGTGGGATGCACTAAAACTGATGTATGAAGGCTCCTCTGAAGCCAAGGAGAACAAGAAGGATCTCCTGAAGCAGCAGTTTGAAAACTTCACCTTCAAAATGGGTGAAACCATGACTCAACAATACTTCAAGTATGTTGAGATAGTGGTTACCCTTGTGGATGGAGGAGTTCCTCTTGAAAACAGAGACATTGTAAGGAAGTTCATGTCCTCACTTCCTAGGCAATGGACACACTATTGTGTGGTGATCAACAGGACTGAAAATCTCAAAACTCTTACTCTGACAAAGTTATATGGGATTCTCAGTGGCTACCAGATGGAGATGAACATGCAAGGTTCATCTGGCAACTCCCTGCATGTGGTTGAAAGGGATAGCATAGAACCCCAGCATCATCTCATATGCTACCCTGACAACTCACCAAAGGGTCCTTTCATCACCTTCCCAGAGACACCCAGGGAGAACTACACTCAAGGAAGCCCATTCCAAGAGACAAGCTCTTCTCAAGCCTTTGTGTCTTCTGATGAAAGTTGTGGCAACTCTCTTTTCACTCTTGAAGACCTGGATTGTATCCATCCAGATGATCTGGAATATATGAAAATAGTCCAGCAGATGGCTCTTCTCACTCATAGAGCCAAGAAGTTCTACAAGAGAACTGGAAGGAGGTTTCCAAGCAATGCAACCAGTGGAAAGTTTGGCTTGGATAAAAGCAAAGTCAAGTGTTACAACTGTAACTTGATGGGCCACTTTGCTAGAGAGTGCAAGGCACCTAAAACAAATGGTGGCCAAACACAAACCAGACCAAACTACACTGACAAAGCCCCTCAGAATGAGAAGCCAAAGCAACAAACTGCTGTTGCTGTTGAAGAAGGAGGCTTTGACTGGAGCTTTCAGGTGGAAGATGCTTCTCCAAACCAAGTACTAATGGCAGATCATGATGAAGCCAAGGTATTGGAACATCTCTGTACTCCTGAATGCATTGCTAAAGTTAACAGATACAGGTCCTATAATTTGGAAATGAGATCTGATCTTGAGTCCTTAAACATTTTAAAATCTGATTTTAGAAAGTCTGAAAATGATTATAAACTAAAGATAGAGGACTTAGAGAAAACCATTTCAGTTCTAAAAATGAGCATATAGATTTTAGGACTCAAATCAAAGATCTCATAACCAAGCTGACTGAGTGCCAGGCTTAGCTTGTGATCAGCAAAGCCAGGGCAGAAAAGAGTGTTCTTGAAGAAGAGACCTTCAAGAACATGATATCCTCATCCCTGCACAACAAGGTGTGTTATCAAAATAGACAGGGACTGGGATCCAATGTTGGGTTTTTGACCTTTCAAGAAATTGAAGATTTCCAACATTATTGAAATTGAAGATTTGAAGAACAATAGCAACAAAATATTAGTCTAGGGTTTATATTGTAATTATTTTTATTGCTAGACTAGTATAAATATCTGCACATATTATCATTGTAAAAGGATGACTAATTCACCACTTGTTAGGGTGAATTAAGTTCATCATCAACAACAATATATCATCATCCTTCAAGGATGATGATTTCAACAATAGATCAATAAACATCAAACATTAAACACGTTGGTGTTCTTCGTCGTGTTCATCATTATTATATTATTCATCATGTTCATCATTATTATTATTTTGGCATCTAATCATTCAAGTCTTGTCTTTATCAATATGAATCCTAAGATCTAAGCTCATTGTTCCCGTTCATATCGGGAACACACAATTGGTATCAAAGCCGGAGTTGATGGATTCATATTGATCTCGATGAGATTTCTTGGTTGGATTGCTAAAATTATTGAAGATCTGAAGAAAGCAATTTCATCAACAATCAATTCAACATTCATGTTTGCGGTTGCCTCAAGCATCAAACAAATTAGAAATTCATGCTCATTAGGGTTTTGGATGAATGGGGACGCCCTAACTAGGGCTGTTGAACAAAATGATGCGGCTGAATGGGGCTGAAAATCGGGCAGTCAAATGCCATTTGCGGCTGCCAAAGCAAGGACCAAAATGGAGCTGCCGAATGAAAGCTTCATGCGAATTAGGGCTGCCCAATTAGGGATGCCCAATGCGAACCAAGTGTTGCGGCCAATTAAGGCTGCCAAATGCGGCTGCCGATTAAGCTTCATGCGAATTAGGGCTGCCCAATTAGGTCTGCGATTTAATCAAAAGTTCGTTTGCGGCCACATTAGGGTTGCAAAATTAGGGTTTGCAACCTAGGGTTGCAAATGGGCTCGAGAACACAATTGGGTTTGTTCTTGGGCTCCATCAATAAACAAAAACATTAGTAGGGAATTGGGCTCAAGCATTGAAGACTGGGCTTATGATCAACAAAACAAATTTGGGCTTCGTATTTGGGCTCCATTATTAAACAAAAACATTAGTTGGAATTGGGCTCAAGTGTTGAAGATTGGGCTTATGATCAACAAAGAAAATTTGGGCCTCGTATTTGGGCTCTCAACAACAAAAACAAGTGACATTGAGTTACATAATATAGTTGTACCAAAGTTTTGAAGACCACGCTTCCGCATCAACAACATATTTCTTGACTTTGGATAACTATTCAACAAAAACAAGATCAAGCTTCAATTCACATTGGAAATCTACAATTTAGGGGGAGTATTGTTGGGTTTTCGACCTTTCAAGAAATTAAAGATTTCTAACGTTATTGAAATTGAAGATTTGAAGAACAATAGCAACAAAATATTAGTCTAGGGTTTATATTGTAATTATTTTTATTGCTACACTAGTATAAATATTTGCACATATTATCATTGTAAAAGGGTGACTAATTCACCACTTGTTAGGGTGAATTAAGTTCATCATCAACAACAATATATCATCATCCTTCAAGGATGATGATTTCAACAATAGATCAATAAACATTAAAAATTAAACACGTTGGTGTTGTCGTGTTCATCATTATTATATTATTCATCATGTTCATCATTATTATTATTTTGGCATCTAATCATTCAAGTCTTGTCTTTATCAATATGAATCCTAAGATCCAAGCTCATTATTCCCGTTCATATCGGGAACACACATCCAATGAGATAGCTCCTCCACACACAATCTTGTCTGTAAGATCTCCTAGGTGTGGAACTTATGAAGATGAGCTTCCTCTCATAGATCCTATAAGTGAAGAGGATGAAGAAGAGCTAGTGAAGAATTTCTCTGAGAAGAGTGAAGAAGAGGATTCTAAGAAGGGCCACTATCCTTCTGAGGAGAAGAAGATTGTTGTGATGACCAAGTCAATGAGAAAGAATTTGATCAGGTAGAGCAAAAGAAAAGCAAAGAAGGCTCAAGAGATCAAGGCTACTTTTGACTCTAAGTAGAAATAAGTTTTTATCTCTGCAGTTTAAAGTAGTAAAGACTGAAGACATCAACCAAAAATCTTCAGCTAAGAGTTCTGGTTCTTGTTCAAATCATCTTAGTAACAAGAAGAAGACTGATCTGTTGTGTACCACTGCTGCACAGCCTGGACCATCAAACTCCAAGAACAGTTCCCAGCCCATAAGAACTGTCTCAGCATCTGCAAAGATGAGGGTGGAGAAGGGATGTGACCAAAGACAGTCTTGCTCTTATAAGGAGACTCTTGTGAAGAAGAAAATGTTGTATGTCATGTGTGAAAGTACCTCTCACATTGCTAAGGATTGTCCATACAATCCTAAAAGTATTGTCCATATGACCAAGACAAAGACTTCAAAGAGTTTCAAGAAGATTCAAGCTTCGGAAGGAAAGTCTGTTTCCTTCGGAAGCTCCAAATCAAAGAAGAAGGCAAATGGAAAATTACCTTCGGAAGAGAAGTTGGTCTCGGAAGAAAGGAATTCTTCCGAAGCACTGAAGTCTACTACAAGGACTGTAGAATCTTCCGAAGGTTCAGTCATCAAAACTTCCGATGTCCCAAGAGCTTCGGAAGTTTTGAAGGTCAAGTCCAAGACTCAAAAGGTGGTGTGGAAGTCTAAGCAAGACCAAGTGACTGAAGTTTCTCCATCAACAACAGCTCAAGATCCTTCCAGCACAACCATAGGATCTATTACTGTTGCATTACCTTCTTTTATACTTAGTGAGCCCAAGACAAGTAAGGCTTGGGTTTCCAAATGTAACTAATCATTTTCTTTGTGTAGGAATAGCTCAAGACAAACAAGAATGTCTGGATCATTGATAGTGGCTGTTCCAGGCACATGACAGGCAATAGGTCACTACTCCATAACTTTGAGAGGATTGATGGAGGACCAGTTGCTTTTGGAGGAGATGAAGGTGGTTACATTTCTGGAAGGGGCAAGGTCACAAATGGTAAGCTCAGCATTGAAAAGGTAAACTTTGTCAAGGAGCTTGGGTACAATCTTCTGAGTGTATCCCAATTCTGTGATCAGAGTCATAACATGCTCTTTACTGAGCATGAGTGCATTGTTCTCAAGCCTGGAGTGGTCATTCCTCATGAGCACATCCTGCTTAGAGCCCCCAGAAAAGGGAATATGTACAAGATGGATTTGCAAGAAACATTTCCCTCTGGAGAAGTTTCATGCTTTCTATCTAAAGCAAATTGTGATGAGTCTTTCCTATGGCATAAAAGAATGTGCCATGTAAACTTTAAGAACATGAATAAACTAATTAAACATGATCTGGTAACTGGAATGCCAAAGAAAGAGTTTACAAGTGATTATCATTGTGTTGCATGCCTAAAAGGGAAGCAACATAAGGTATCTCACAAGCCTAAGGAAAGGAATTCCATCACTACTCCCCTACACTTATAACATATGGATCTCTTTGGCCCCACCAGTGTAATGAGTCTTGGGAGGACCTCTTATTGTTTGGTAATCACAGATGATTTTACAAGATTCACTTGGGTTTTCTTTCTTAGAACTAAGGATGAGACCCCTAAGATTCTGAAGAATTTCATCTTAAAAATTGAGAATCAAAGTGATCACAAGATCAAAACCATAAGATGTGATCAAGGGACTAAATTCAAGAATCAAATCCTTGATACATTTTGTGATGAAAAAGGTATTACAAGACAATATAGTGCTCCCAGGACTCTTCAGCAAAATGGTGTTGCTGAGAGGAGAAACAGGACACTAATTGAAGCTGCAAGAACTATGTTGTCTGACTCTAAGACTCCTTATGAACTTTGGCACAAGTTTTAGTAGTTAAGACACATGGTAAGACTCCTTATGAAATTTGGCACAAGAGAAAACCTTTCATTGGTTTTCTCAAGTCATTTGGATGTCCTTGCACCATCTTGAATACCAAAGATCAAATTGCCAAATTTGCTGAGAAATCAGATGATGGACACTTCATTGGATACTCTTCCCAAGCTAAGGCTTATAGAGTATACAATCTCAGAACTAGAATTGTTAAGGAGTCAGCCAATGTGACTTTCAATGAACACACACCCTGTGTGGCTGGTTCTGGTCCTGATTGGCTATTTGATCTTGATTTAGTTACCAACTGTTTTAACAAATCTTGTGAGAATGTTTCAAGATCTGCAGAAAATTTAAATACAGGTGATCCTGATCCAAGATTTGAGCTAGGAAGACCTTCAACTCATACATCTTCAGCTCCAGTTGGAACTACTTCAGCAAATAAGGTTTCTATCAGCACTACAATGACAAATTCAGCTGATACATCTGGGGTGCCTTCAAATTCCAACTCAAAGGCTCCACAACCAGATAAAGATACCTCAATTGTGGAAGACAACAATGGTGATGGTGAAAGTGATTAGGAATTCCTTGATGCTAATAACCACACCATAGATGATAACATCAATGATGTCACATACTCATTGGATCAAGTTAATCTTGATAAGTGTGGTGTAGTGGAGGGTGAATCATCTATGCCAGATCTAAATTTCTCAAATTTGGATCTTTCTCAGCAACTTGCTGTGATCCCTCAGCTAAGGATCCACAAGTCTCACCCCACCACAAACATCATTGGAGATGTTGTCATAGGGGTAAGAACAAGAGGACAAACCCATGAAGCAAATGTTTGTCTTCACTCTTGTTTCTTATCCCAGATAGAGCCAAAGAAAGTTGATGAGGCTCTAAAGGATGGAAGTTGGGTTGAAGCTATGCAACAAGAGTTGCTTCAATTCAAAAGGCAAAAAGTTTGGAACCTTTGTCCTCTTCCTCATGGGAAGACTACCATTGGAACCAAATGGGTGTTTAGGAATAAGAAGGATGATAGAGGCATTATCATCAAGAACAAGGCAAGACTAGTTGTTCAAGGACACACACAAGAAGAAGGGATTGACTACACTGATGTCTTTGCTCCTGTAGCAAGATTAGAAGCTGTTAGGATATTCCTGGCATTTGCTGCATCCAAGAACTTCAAGGTCTTTCAACTTGATGTAAAGTGTGCTTTTCTGTATGGAGTGATTGATGAAGAGGTTTATGTCAAACAACCACCTGGTTTTGTAGACCCTGATCATCCTGATTATGTCTGCAAGCTTGACAAAGCTCTTTATGGGCTGCATCATGCACCCAGGAAGTGGTATGACACATTGTCTGAATATCTTTGTAAACATGGATACAGGAGAGGTACTATAGATGGAACTCTCTTCATCAAAGGACAGGGAAATGACTTATTGCTAGTTCAAGTGTACGTAGATGACATCACCTTTAGTTCAACTAATCCAAAGCTCTGCAAAGACTTTGAGAAGCTGATGAAAGGCAGATTTGAAATGAGTGCAATGGGAGAACTCAATTTCTTTCTGGGAATTCAAGTGAAGCAAGTTGAAGATGGCATCTTCATAAGTCAGTCAAAGTATGTTCAGGACATACTCAAGAGGTTCAACATGACTGATTGTAAGATTGCTAAGACACCCATAGCTAGAAACCACTCCCTTGGACCTGATCTTGAGGGGAAGGGTGTGGATGAACACTTATACAGGGCTATGATTGGGTCTTTTATGTATCTTACAGCTAGCAGGCCTGATATCATGTTTGCTACATGTATTTGTGCAAGATATCAAGCCAACCTTAAGATGTCTCACCTCATCACTATCAAAAGGATTTTAAGATACCTCAAAGGTGCTTCAACACTTGGTTTATGGTATCCAAAGAATCCTGACTTCAATCTGTATGCTTATACAGGTAGTGATTATGGTGGTTGCAACATGACTGCAAAGTCTACATCTGGGGGATGTCAATTTCTTGGTGGAAGGGTTGTCTCATGGCAATGCAAGAAACAATTCTGTGTGTCTGCATCAACTGCTGAGGCTGAATACATTGTTGCTGCAAGTTGCTGTGCTCAAGTGCTTTGGATTCAAAATCAGATGCTGGACTATGGATTTAACTTCAAGGAGACTCCTATCCACATAGACAACAATAGTGCTATCTCTATCACTGAGAACCCTGTGCAGCACTCAAGGACCAAACACATCAATATCTGTTTACAAAAGCTTTTGATGAACAGAGATTTAAATATCTATTATCAGCTATTGGGATGATTAACTTTGAGTAGATCTTTTCTTAAAACTAATTCTAATTATTTCTTAAAATATGTGTGTCCTAAGTTGTCTAGTTCATCACTTTCATAAGCTCATGTTTTCTTTGGATATCAAATCCTTTTTGAAGACTTTTCTTAGATTCTTGAAAATTTTCTGATCCTTCGGAAGATATATTTTTATCTTAGGAAGAAAATCATGTCTTCAAATATATAACTGTCTAAGAAATTTTATCTTCGGAAGAAGTCAAAATCTATCTTCCGAAGCTTAAATACTTGTCTCAGACACTTATTTGTTTTTAAGGATTTTTTCCTTCCAAAGCAAAATTAACTCTCGGAAGCTTTGTTGATTTATATACAAAGCATTCAAGTGTTTATTTCTCTTCCGAAGTAAAATTTTCAAGACTCTCAGGAAATTCTTCCAAAGTCATTTTAGCTTCGGAAGCTTTTTCATTAAAACTTCCGAAGATAATTTACCTTCGGAAGCTTTTCGAATTCCAAGAAACTACTTTTTGAGCAAAAGCAAACTACTTTTTCAGAGGTGGGACCGATATTCGGATTTCAAAGTTTATCCTCTTTCATTAACTTTGGTTCAAATCCCTTTTCACATAAATACCCAATGGTTCCCCCTCTCCCTCACTATCTTCTTCAATTCTACTATTCCTAAAACCTAATTCCCAAAACCGCATTTGCTTTTCACCTTTCTTCATCCTTAAGCTTTTCAAATGGCCAACCTTAACCGCAGAAACAACCCAGATTTCTCCATGCAACTTCACAGGCAACATAACCAGGTTGCTCTGTTAAGCTTTGAGAAAGATGAAAGTTTTTCAGAGATTTGCCAGTTCTTAGCTCTATCAAATTACTTCACCTCCCTGACCATTGATCCTACTCTGTATGAGGATCATTTGCTTGAATTCTGGAAGACCTACCAAGAGGTCATCATGGATGGGGAGAAGGCACTGTCTGCCACAGTGCAAGGGAGGACAATCTTCATCACTCCGGCCATCATCAACACTCATTTGCAGCTGGATGATGAAGAAAGTGAGTTGTCCTTTCCAAAGAAAGCTGTCAATCATTCCTTTGAGCAGATGGGCTATGAGGGGGATTTCTCTGTAAAAACCTTCAGGAAAGGAAAGGTCTCATCCCAGTGGAAATACCTACTCCATGTGGTTATCCACAACTTGTCAAACAAGCATGGAGGGTGGACCAGATTCCTGAGGATCTCTCCTTCATAGTGCATGAAATGGTTCAAGGGGTCAAGTTCATGTACTCTCAATTTGTCTATACCAATTTGCTTGCTAACTTAGACTCCTTAGAGTATTATATGTTTCCTAGATATGTTCAACACATTCTCAACTATGAACTGGGCTCACAGTTGAGGGAAACATATAATATTCTTAAATTGGGACAGATGAAGCCCGACATATTTAAAATCATGAAGAAGCCAACTGTAGGCTTCTCAGGGGTAGAAACAGCCCTTGTCCCCAAAATGTTAGAGCTCATTGCTCAAGGTGACAACCTAGCAACACAAGCTAGTGTTGAACCCATAACTTCTACCTCTCTACCACTAAAAAGGCCTCAAATAACCCTTACCTACCAAAGAAAATCCAAACGAACCCCTGCTTAAGCTATTGAGTCTGTGCAGGTCCCCATATACTTACCTTTACAAGAGGAAGTGGACACTAGAGCTCCCACTTCCCCTGAGGAGCAAACCACTCCCATCTCTTCAACTATCAGGGCTGAGGTTCCTCATGCTCACCCTGATGAGCTCACAAGCCCAACTGCCTTAAGCCTTCACTCTGAGTCTCAATACTCAAGTGAACAACCTTCAGGGGACAGTTACCATCCCCAGCCTTTAGATCTAAATCAACCCATTCCTAACCTATCCTTCTATACTGATGAAGACTTAGGATTCAGTGAGTACCATGAGTCTCTCTTCTCTTCCCCTACTCAAAGAGAGATGAGTACTCCTGAGTCTCCTCAGTCTAGCCCACATCAGTCACCTATAACTGAGGTGGACATTTCTGAACCTGTTCAAGATGTCCATATGGAATAGGCTCTCACTTCTGCAAGTGATTACATCATTAAGACCTCAACCATGGGAACTCAACCCACTGACATCTCAACTGAGATTGCCAGTGAGCAGAGGAAAATCAGCAGCCAAGAACCTGAAGCTGGTGGTGAGAGAGAGGACTTTGGTCCAATCATCTCATCCCCCAATGATTCTTCTGATGAAGAAGAGGGGAATCTGAGACTAAAGGTGCAAAAACTGTCAAAAACATGCTCCTATTTAGTCTCTAAGGTTAGTCACCTTGAATCTCAGGTGACTACCTTACGCAACAGGGTCAATGATCAGCAACTTGAGATTTCATATCTTAAGGAAAAACTAGCTGGGAGACCTTTAAGAAGAGCTCAACCAAGAACACAAGAACCTGTGGATGTGATTGATCTATCCTCCAGCTCACCTATGCAAGTGGGTGATGCTACCAAAAAGGGGGAGAAAGTCATTGCAGCCACAGAACCTGGGAGTTCTTCACAAAGAATGGACATAGAGGACTCACCATCCTCACTTGCAATTGTGCATTCTCAGCAACTTCCTCAAGTTCACATTAACATGGACTCTATAGAATCTATCATCAGGAGTCTCTTTGAGAAAGGTATGTAACATCCTGTATTTTCTTTTATCTTAATTATTTTTGTTCTGCGTGGTCTTTTGGTAAAAATTTCATTTAATAATAAAAATAATAATAGTGATGACAACATTAATAATAATCTTAATAACAATAATAATAATAATAGTAAAAGTAATAATAATAACTTTGAAAGTAACCATAATAATTATAATGACAATGAATTATAATAATAATAACTAAAGTCATAATAATAATGATTTTAATAATAATAATAATAATAATAATAATAATAATAATAATAATAATTATTGTTATTATAGTAATAATAATAATAATAATAATTGAAATAATAATAAATTTCTAAAGTTCGGGGGGGTGTTTTGTAAATTGTAAAACTTAAAAACTTAAGTTTGGACTGTTTTAATAAACAGCCCAAACTTCAGGGGCAGAAAGTGTAAAATTCGGGTTATCTTTACCCCGTTTCTCCGGTGGCTCTTGGCCGGAGCTCCGGCCGAGCTCCGGCAAGGCTCCGAACCATCGGTTCAAGCGATTCGACCCTATTTAAACCACCCAATCCCCTCGACCTCACGATTCGAACCCGAACCCCAATTCAATTTGAGTTCCCGCTCGTTGCAAACTTCCCAAATCAAGCCAAGAATAACCGTGTACAAATCCGAATTCAAAGCCTGTCAAATTCGAATTTCCAAACAAATAAATTGTTCCCAAACTTAACACGCGGCTTAATTAACCAGATAATCAATCAAGTTTGCACAATAACAACTCGAATCTTTTAATTTTGGTAAACTTTATACGCGGCTTCAAATCAAGAGTGATAAGCTCGAAACCATAGAATCGAAGCTATATAATGGGGTTTACCGATTCATTTTGAAGTCCTTAAACTCCCTAAACCCTCAATTGCGCAGTATAATCACTCAATCGGAAAAACCCAATTCAAGAACACCCGAAGCTCAACTCGAACTCGAAAACCCTCAAATCCTCACCAAAACAGGTAATTAAAACCTGTAGTCTACTCGTTTTAGTCCAAAGTTCAAAAGCCCTATGATGATTCGGGTGATTAACACCGAATCGAGGGCCAATTGTGGATCGGATGAACCTAGGGTTCATCAGATTTGGGGAAAACCGGGGAAACTGGTTTAAAATTAAAACAAACCGAAGTGAACCAAGGTCACGGCCCTGGTTCACTGGTTCCCGCACCCCATTCCCCCAAGGGAGACCCGGGTTCGACCCCGGGCAACCCCCCCTTTCCCTCTTTTATTTTTTTCCTTCTTTTCTCTGTTTTGTTTTCTTTTCTTTTCTGTTTTTTTTTCTTTCTTTTATTATGTATTTCTTTTAATATTTTAATTCTGAAAAATTTCTAAGAAATTTATATTTTTTTTTTTTTAGAACTTATTTAACCATTTTGTATTCTTTTTATTATTAAATCAAAGGTTTAAGAATATGTTTAAATTTAAAATACATTGTGGTATTTTTTTTTATTTTAAAATTATTTAAAATAATGTTGTTATGTTAAAAGATAATACTTGTGTAAAAATTTTAGATTATTTAAAACATATGCATGTATATATACATGTATATATATATATGCATGTATATATTAGCAAACAATTTGAATAATTTATTATTCTTACCTTATACATATATTGTAAAATATATGTATGTATATATATGAATATATATATATTGGCAAATGATTAGAATGAGTAATTACTTATACATATGTACTTATATTTATATAAACAAATCAAAGTAAGTATACACATATATAAATAAATATATATATATATATATATATATATATATATATATATATATACATATATATATTTATTTCTTGACTTATTACAATCAATACAACCTTTATAAATCGGTTTAGCGTGCGATTAGTTTTCTTTATTTATATTAACTTTTCTCTTACGCGCAATAATTCTATTTATCATTTCGTTCCATTAACCTGATCATTAATAATATAAAATAAAAGTGAATAGTTGTCAACCTCTATTCAATTTATAATTGAGAACCTTAAAACATAATAATTAATCATCGAACCAATTATAACGCGTTACCTTATTCTTATTTAGGTGTCTTGTGACGTTTGTGTTGGAAATCTTATTCGTGGTTATTCTTATTTCATCTTCAAGCCTTCTTATTATCATGTGAGTTCTTATGCCCCATTTACATATATTTTACACCTTTCGGGGTGAAACATGTTGGTTATACAAACAAACTCATACACGCTTTGATACTTATTACGCACGTGCAATTCTTTACATAGTCGTGGTTATTTGAATATGTTAAGTTGTATATGAGATGTGACATACGTGTGCAATCATTAACTATAACTAGCCTGGCGAAGTCTTAGATCTTTGGGCCTGACAAGCCTATTTGGTGCTAAAGCCGAGGGATTGCCGGCTCCTAGGGGCCGTATGCTTGTGCACTAGGGAACCAAATACACCTAGCTAATCATGCTTATTCATATTATTCAGTCAAGGTTTGATTGTAACTATGCATGTTCTATATACTTACTATCTTGTGACCATTGACTAGAATTGCCACATTCTCATGATATATACTTATTGTACTTTAAAACCATGAGAACTCACCAACTTGTTAGTTGACTTTATTTTTCAACATGTTTCAGGTAATGTGCAAGCTTAATGTTGATTGAAGAAATGCTAAAGTTTAGGATATGGACCTAGACTTAAATAAATAATTTGGATTCATTTTCTTGTTCATTGTTTTCTTGTAAGACGTGGTTGGTTGTGATGTTTGAAAAACAATTGATTAATGGCATTTATATTTTAACTTAGCGTTATGTGGCTGTGAACAATCTTAACCCTCACACTTCGACGTTTCCGCCGTCATGGTTGGGGTGTGACAGATTGGTATCAGAGCCCATAACTATAGGGATTTAGGTTATTAGAAATGGTGACCTAGACTATAGTTTATGCATGATCCTTATAGAAAAGTATCCTTATGAATACATACATATTGTTTGCATGCTGCCTAACGCTATGCCTTATTATGTGCAATGTGATGCCTTAGCATAGATGCCTTTCTGCATGATTACATATTGTTACTCGTCTCCCTAGACTTATATTAAACGATGATTCTCCCCGACAATTGCTAATACTTAAATCCTTCCTCGTCTCTAAGTAGAACTTATTGATAGAAAAATTTCTTAGACTTAGGGTCTAATCCTATAAATATCTCATCAAGATTTTTGATTCCACGAACCATAGAACTAGTGTGGTACATAGACACCTGTATTCTGGTTTTCCTGGCAAAAGGCCCTCGGGCTAAGGTAAGCATTTCGTATAAATCCTACGGGACCAGTCATGCTTACCTGGGGAATTCCGGGATGAGTGATAAACTATGGCCAACATACACCAGTTTCTAAGGTGAATGGGTCAATTCATCTTGACGTGTCAACGATTCCAAATGATGATGTGTCATCCAATGGAATCACCCCGTACAACCTATGATTCTTACTTTAACTGTCCATCCTTAATACCCTTTTAACCGATCTTAATTCAATTTATATTTTCCAGCATGTCTCGTTACCAAGGAACCCGAGGAAGATCTGGCCGTAAGCTTGCCGCCCTAATTGCTCGGCAAATGGCTGCGGTCATCCCGACTATGGTGGCTGAACTCAGCAGCACCATGATCGCCAACGTCGCAAGCAACAGCAACGGCCAAGGCGAAAATAGTGCAAACCAAGGTCGTAACAACCAGAAGTGCACTTTCAAGCACTTTAGCTCATGCAAGCCTCCCAATTTCAGCGGCAAGGAAGGTGCCACCGGTCTCTTAGAATGGTTTGAGGGGATGGAAAACACCTTCACCAACTGTGAGTGCCCCGAAGCACTTAAGGTGAGGTATGCCACCAGTATGCTACAACAAAGGGCTTTAACTTGGTGGAACAGTGAAAAGCGAAACCGAGGTCCCGACGCGATCTTGGCTTTAACTTGGGAGGAGTTCAAGAACATAGCCATCGCCAAGTTTTGCCCGAGAAGTGAGATCCAGAAGCTAGAAGAAGAATTCTGGAATTTGAAACAGGATGGCGGGAACCATCTAGCCTATTCTACCCGCCATCACGAGCTGAGCATACTGTTGCCCCACATGGTGGATACTGTTGCCCGTAATGTGGAAAAGTTTATCAAGGGGGTGCCGCCTCAGATTCAGGATGCCGTTGTGGGTAGCCGACCCGCAACCCTAGAAGAAGCTATTACAATTACTGCACAGCTGACAGAAAACCACATCCGGGCAGGCACCATGTCTGCAAAGGGGACCAAGAAGACTGAGAAGACGGTTCCCGAGGAGAGCAAGGAGGCTAAGGTGGATAACAGGAAAAGGAAGTTTATACCGGCACGAAACTACGCAGTGGCCGCTCCTAAGCCATCCCAGAGGCAATGTGTTCCCGGGGCTGCACCGGCAACACAAGTGCCCGTGGCAAGGGCTTATGCAGGTCCTCTACCACTGTGCAACACATGTAAGTACCATCATCCGGGGAATCTCCCGTGTCGCATCTGCACACTATGCGGCAAGTATGGGCATCTCGTGGCAACGTGTCGCCGAGCACTGGGGAACGCAGTGACAGAACCAAACCGGGCATGCTACAACTGTGGAGAACCAGGTCACTACCGACCCCAATGCCCTCGCCTTGTGGGCAATGTTCCACCAGCTCGTGGACGTGCCTTCAACATCAACGCAAACCAAGCCCAAGCGAACAACGACGTGGTGAACGGTACGTAATTTTCAACTCCATCTCCGTAGAAATCCTCTAAAAATCCCTGATTTATGCCTAAGTGTCTTTTTTTAAACCTACACAGGTATGTTTCTTATTAATGATACCTATGCTTACGTACTATTTGATTCGGGTGCCGATAGGAGTTTCGTTTCCTTAGAATTCGAACCGATACTTGCGAAACCTCGTACGAATTTGGGAAGACCTCTCACTGTTGAAGTTGCCGATGGAGAACCGATCACCGTCGACGTGGTCATTCGTGATTGCCTATTGTGCCTTAACGATCATAGATTTCCTATCGATCTTATTCCTATGAAGCTAGGGAGTTTCGACGTTATTATCGGCATGGATTGGTTATCGAAGAATCATGCTGAGATCGTTTGTTTTGAGAAATGCATTCGCATACCCTTACCGACCGGAGACACGTTGAAGGTGTTCGGTGAACGGTCTTCCAAAAGACTCAAGCTTATGACATGCACTCAAGCTCGAAAGTGCTTGAGTAAGAATTATCCAGCATTCTTGGCCTACGTAGTCAACACTAAAGTCAAAGGGAAGGAACTCAAGGATGTTCCAATTGTACGAGAATTCCCTGAAGTATTTCCCGATGACCTTAGTGGGTTACCTCCTGTTCGGGAAGTTGAATTCAAAATCGACTTGATCCCGGGAGCGAGCCCCGTGGCCAAATCACCTTACCGACTAGCACCATCTGAAATGCAAGAACTCTCTAGTCAACTCCAGGAATTATCCGAGAAGGGTTTTATCCGCCCTAGTTCTTCTCCTTGGGGTGCACCTGTCTTATTTGTGAAGAAGAAAGACGGATCATTTCGCATGTGCATCGATTACCGGGAGCTCAACAAGTTAACCGTCAAGAACCGGTATCCCCTTCCTCGTATCGACGATCTCTTCGATCAACTTCAGGGAGCCGCAATCTTTTCAAAAATCGACTTGCGTTCGGGTTATCACCAACTACGAGTCCACGACGACGACATCCCAAAGACTGCTTTCCGCACCCGGTACGGGCATTACGAGTTTATGGTTATGCCTTTCGGCCTAACCAATGCTCCTGCGGTCTTCATGGACCTTATGAACCGAGTGTGCAAGCCTTACCTAGATAAATTTGTCATTGTGTTCATCGATGACATTCTTATCTATTCCAAGTCTCACTCTGATCATGAACTCCACCTTCGTCAAATCCTCAATTTGTTGAAGAAGGAACAACTGTTCGCGAAGTTTTCAAAATGCGAGTTCTGGCTGGAAGAAGTACAATTCTTAGGGCACGTCGTGAATAGCCAAGGAATTCACGTCGACCCTGCAAAGGTGGAAGCCGTGAAGAATTGGAAGGCTCCCACAACGCCGACGGAAGTACGATCATTCCTTGGTCTAGCCGGGTATTACCGACGATTCATTGCCAATTTCTCAAAAATCGCAAAGCCACTCACGTTCCTGACCCAGAAACACCAGCCTTTCGAGTGGAAAGCAGAACAAGAAGAGGCGTTCGAGACATTAAAGCATAAGTTATGTAATGCTCCTATCCTGGCTCTACCGGATGGAAATGACGACTTCACGGTATACTGCGATGCGTCAAAACAAGGCCTTGGTTGTGTCCTCATGCAACGAGGAAAGGTCATAGCTTATGCCTCGAGACAATTGAAGGTTCATGAGGTAAACTACACGACGCACGATCTTGAGCTCGGAGCGGTGGTCTTTGCCTTAAAAATCTGGAGGCATTATCTATACGGCACGCAATGTATAGTATACACGGACCACAAGAGCCTTCAACATGTCTTCAATCAGAAGGATCTCAATATGAGGCAACGTCGCTGGGTGGAATTAATTAGTGACTACGACTGCGATATCCGATACCACCCCGGCAAGGCAAATGTCGTAGCCGATGCATTGAGTAGGAAGACACACCAAAAGATGGTCTCCGTTCAAGAAATTCGCGACCGACGGCAGTGGTTCGATACATTGGGAGAGTTTGATACAGAAGTCCGACTTGATGTTCACAATACTACAGTGTTGCTACAAAACTTGAGGATCGAGTGTGACATAGAGTCAAGCATTCGAGAAGCCCAACAAGCAGTACAAAGTGAGGAGAGTATGAAAGATGAACTTGAGCCCAATCTTGTGGCCCAACTGGAAACCAGAGCCAATGGGTTGATATATTTCGCGAACCGAATCTGGATCCCCAAACACAATAACCTCCGAGCTATTATCATGAATGAAGCACATCAAACTCGTTACTCAATTCACCCGGGCTCCGATAAGATGTACATGGACTTGCGGAGTCAATATTGGTGGCCCGGAATGAAACGGGACATAGCAACGTACGTCGCTAAATGTCTTACATGCACGAAGGTTAAAGCGGAGCACCAACGCCCAAGTGGATTGCTCGAACAGCCCGAAATTCCCATGTGGAAATGGGAACATATATCCATGGACTTCATAACCAAACTACCTCGGACACCTCGTGGGCACGATAGCATATGGGTAATCGTCGACCGATTGACCAAGTCGGCACATTTCATACCCATACGCGACACGTATAAGACATCAAGACTAGCCCGGATTTATATCGACGAGATCGTAAGCCGTCATGGTGTGCCCCTTCATATCATATCCGACCGAGACGCTCGTTTCACTTCTCACTTCTGGTCTTCTATGCAAGAACTTCTGGGTACACAATTGGATTTAAGTACGGCTTACCATCCCCAAACCGATGGTCAAACCGAGCGGACGATCCAAACTCTGGAAGACTTGTTGCGTCTCTGTGTTCTCGATTTTGGTGGTGACTGGGATGCACACCTACCACTCGCAGAATTCTCCTACAACAATAGTTACCATTCGAGCATCCAAATGGCACCATTTGAAGCACTTTATGGTCGTAAATGTCGTTCACCGATTTGCTGGACCGACATGGGCGAAAATCTTATCACCGGTCCCGAACTCATACAAGAGACGACCGATAAGGTTGCTATTATCCGCAAGAACTTGGAAACGGCCAGGAGTCGACAGAAGAGCTACGCCGATAAACGTCGCAAGCCGCTAGAATTCCAAGTTGGGGAGATGGTCCTTCTCAAGGTCTCGCCGTGGAAGGGTGTAGTTCGCTTTGGAAGGAAAGGTAAGTTAGCTCCGAGGTTTGTAGGACCTTTCAGAGTTCTGAAAAGAATCGGAAAAGTGGCCTACAAACTAGAACTACCCTCTGACCTTAGTGGAATTCACCCGGTCTTCCACGTCTCGAACCTGAGGAAGTGTTTGGCCGACGATAACTTGTATGTACCGTTGGAAGACATCCAGATCAACGAGTCCCTACATTTCGTTGAGAAACCCGTCGAAATCATGGATCGCATTATGAAGAAGACTAGAACCTCTACGACCCCAATAGTAAAGGTTCGGTGGGAAAACAAGCGGGGAGCGGAATTCACTTGGGAGCGTGAAGATCATATGAGGAAGACTTACCCTGATTTATTTTTGTAACCTTCGTTATTTTTAATTTCGGGACGAAATTAATTCAAGTTGGGGAGACTGTAACATCCTGTATTTTCTTTTATCTTAATTATTTTTGTTCTGCGTGGTCTTTTGGTAAAAATTTCATTTAATAATAAAAATAATAATAGTGATGACAACATTAATAATAATCTTAATAACAATAATAATAATAATAGTAAAAGTAATAATAATAACTTTGAAAGTAACCATAATAATTATAATGACAATGAATTATAATAATAATAACTAAAGTCATAATAATAATGATTTTAATAATAATAATAATAATAATAATAATAATAATAATAATAATTATTGTTATTATAGTAATAATAATAATAATAATAATTGAAATAATAATAAATTTCTAAAGTTCGGGGGGGTGTTTTGTAAATTGTAAAACTTAAAAACTTAAGTTTGGACTGTTTTAATAAACAGCCCAAACTTCAGGGGCAGAAAGTGTAAAATTCGGGTTATCTTTACCCCGTTTCTCCGGTGGCTCTTGGCCGGAGCTCCGGCCGAGCTCCGGCAAGGCTCCGAACCATCGGTTCAAGCGATTCGACCCTATTTAAACCACCCAATCCCCTCGACCTCACGATTCGAACCCGAACCCCAATTCAATTTGAGTTCCCGCTCGTTGCAAACTTCCCAAATCAAGCCAAGAATAACCGTGTACAAATCCGAATTCAAAGCCTGTCAAATTCGAATTTCCAAACAAATAAATTGTTCCCAAACTTAACACGCGGCTTAATTAACCAGATAATCAATCAAGTTTGCACAATAACAACTCGAATCTTTTAATTTTGGTAAACTTTATACGCGGCTTCAAATCAAGAGTGATAAGCTCGAAACCATAGAATCGAAGCTATATAATGGGGTTTACCGATTCATTTTGAAGTCCTTAAACTCCCTAAACCCTCAATTGCGCAGTATAATCACTCAATCGGAAAAACCCAATTCAAGAACACCCGAAGCTCAACTCGAACTCGAAAACCCTCAAATCCTCACCAAAACAGGTAATTAAAACCTGTAGTCTACTCGTTTTAGTCCAAAGTTCAAAAGCCCTATGATGATTCGGGTGATTAACACCGAATCGAGGGCCAATTGTGGATCGGATGAACCTAGGGTTCATCAGATTTGGGGAAAACCGGGGAAACTGGTTTAAAATTAAAACAAACCGAAGTGAACCAAGGTCACGGCCCTGGTTCACTGGTTCCCGCACCCCATTCCCCCAAGGGAGACCCGGGTTCGACCCCGGGCAACCCCCCCTTTCCCTCTTTTATTTTTTTCCTTCTTTTCTCTGTTTTGTTTTCTTTTCTTTTCTGTTTTTTTTTTCTTTCTTTTATTATGTATTTCTTTTAATATTTTAATTCTGAAAAATTTCTAAGAAATTTATATTTTTTTTTTTTAGAACTTATTTAACCATTTTGTATTCTTTTTATTATTAAATCAAAGGTTTAAGAATATGTTTAAATTTAAAATACATTGTGGTATTTTTTTTTATTTTAAAATTATTTAAAATAATGTTGTTATGTTAAAAGATAATACTTGTGTAAAAATTTTAGATTATTTAAAACATATGCATGTATATATACATGTATATATATATATGCATGTATATATTAGCAAACAATTTGAATAATTTATTATTCTTACCTTATACATATATTGTAAAATATATGTATGTATATATATGAATATATATATATTGGCAAATGATTAGAATGAGTAATTACTTATACATATGTACTTATATTTATATAAACAAATCAAAGTAAGTATACACATATATAAATAAATATATATATATATATATATATATATATATATATATATATACATATATATATTTATTTCTTGACTTATTACAATCAATACAACCTTTATAAATCGGTTTAGCGTGCGATTAGTTTTCTTTATTTATATTAACTTTTCTCTTACGCGCAATAATTCTATTTATCATTTCGTTCCATTAACCTGATCATTAATAATATAAAATAAAAGTGAATAGTTGTCAACCTCTATTCAATTTATAATTGAGAACCTTAAAACATAATAATTAATCATCGAACCAATTATAACGCGTTACCTTATTCTTATTTAGGTGTCTTGTGACGTTTGTGTTGGAAATCTTATTCGTGGTTATTCTTATTTCATCTTCAAGCCTTCTTATTATCATGTGAGTTCTTATGCCCCATTTACATATATTTTACACCTTTCGGGGTGAAACATGTTGGTTATACAAACAAACTCATACACGCTTTGATACTTATTACGCACGTGCAATTCTTTACATAGTCGTGGTTATTTGAATATGTTAAGTTGTATATGAGATGTGACATACGTGTGCAATCATTAACTATAACTAGCCTGGCGAAGTCTTAGATCTTTGGGCCTGACAAGCCTATTTGGTGCTAAAGCCGAGGGATTGCCGGCTCCTAGGGGCCGTATGCTTGTGCACTAGGGAACCAAATACACCTAGCTAATCATGCTTATTCATATTATTCAGTCAAGGTTTGATTGTAACTATGCATGTTCTATATACTTACTATCTTGTGACCATTGACTAGAATTGCCACATTCTCATGATATATACTTATTGTACTTTAAAACCATGAGAACTCACCAACTTGTTAGTTGACTTTATTTTTCAACATGTTTCAGGTAATGTGCAAGCTTAATGTTGATTGAAGAAATGCTAAAGTTTAGGATATGGACCTAGACTTAAATAAATAATTTGGATTCATTTTCTTGTTCATTGTTTTCTTGTAAGACGTGGTTGGTTGTGATGTTTGAAAAACAATTGATTAATGGCATTTATATTTTAACTTAGCGTTATGTGGCTGTGAACAATCTTAACCCTCACACTTCGACGTTTCCGCCGTCATGGTTGGGGTGTGACAAGGTATACCAAGGGCTATGTCATCCTCACCTCAAGGAACTTCAAACTACATAATTGGGTGGAGGTATGACGCTGATAGAAGAGCCCTTATTTTTCACAGAGTTCAAGGGCAACAAGAAGTATTTGACTTCAAACTTTGAACCTCTATGAAGGTCTGGATCTAGTCTACATGCCACTTGCCAACCCACGCAACTCAAGACAAGCTGACAGATTGGCTCAAAGAATCCAAGACAGGATCACTGCAGAGTTTAGCTTAAGAAGGAGACTTAGGCAATCAGGCAATGTCATCGGTCAACTGGATGTTGAGGTAGACCCTAAGATTAGTTTCATAGGGGAAACCTTGATTGAAGGCCTAGTGGCAGAACCTGAGACCCCTGTCTCATCATCATCAACTGCTGCAGAGGTCCACATTCCTTCTGAGACACCTGCTGGTGAATGTGCCTCTCAACCTCTCTCTGGCCAGAGCATGGATGCTACACCAAGCAATGAAGGCCAAACCTCTATCCACCCTGAGTCACAAAGGTCTGTGGGTGACAAAGGGAAAAGGATTTTGACTCCCGAGGAAATTGAGGAGGAAGAGAGAGAGAGAGGAAGAGGAAGCTAAGGGGAGAAAGTTCCTCTGGGTCTTCAGGTTTTATGCAAGCTGCAATCAGGGCTGCTCCCAGACCAAATACTCAAGATGATGAGTTGAGGGCAGTCAGGATTACTTACCTGCATACCCGGAACTATGACATTGATGAAATCATTTCTCTCCTCTTAAAACAACTAAATGAACTGGCTGACATGGAAGTGTCAAGAGAGATGAAAGAAAAAGAGGATGCAAGGTTACTTCTCCAATTCAAAGAGGAGAAGAGACAGAAAAGACTCTACAAGCATGCTCCTACTCTCTCCCCAGTTCAAGAAAGCCCTGTACAAGAAGATGTGGTTCAACAAGAACATCAGGTAGACAAAGAAGAAGATAGGATCAAAATGATCAACTACCTGAGTGCCACAGGCTTCTATCAGGCAGATGCACTTCTTCTCTTATCATATGACTTTGTTGAGTTTGAGTACTTAAAAGAACTTGAGCTTGAGTTAGTCAAGGAGAGAAAGACAACTAAGAAGAAGCTAAGGGAAGAAGCTACAAAGTCAAGAGCCATCATCCAAAAGAGTATGAAGAAGTCTGCTGACAGACAAAGGATGATGAGCTTCTTGAAGCTGTATGGATTCTCCGGAAGGAGACTTGGCCCTATGTCTCTATCCACAATGGATGAGCATATAAGGGTAATCAAGCAGAAGATTAAGAGTGGAGAACTGATTGACTTACACTCTCTTCCAAGTCAAGTCCCACCTGAAGTGGAGGTTAAGGTTGAACAACCTGAGACAACACAACCCGGACCTCCTGTTGAGCCTCAGCAAGCTTCATCTTTTGATCCACAGCAGGGTCAAACTCCCTCTCCTTCTGAACCTGTGAGGGAGAAACACCCAATTGAGAAAGACAAGGATGATCAACAAGATGCTGCAGACCAGTCTTCTTAGTTAAAGTCATCTAAGAGGAAGAAGAGAATGGCTTCTAAACCAAAGTCTAAGAAGAAGAAGCTTAAATCATCTACCTCTGCACCTCAGGCTGAGTCAGATCAACCTGAGGAAGTGCATGAAGAGGTAGCCCAATCAACTTCAATTCAAGTGGCTCCTCTTGCAGCTGAGACACCCATCTTATCCTGGACCTTCACTACCAATCCAAAAAGATGGCATGTAATCAGAGATCAAGGTGTTGAGAATGTCTATACATGGCAAGACATAATCAACTTACCTCTGCATGATCTCTTTGAGATGAGAAGATACTATGAAAGTCTGAATGATCCTGACCATCTAATGAAGAAGGGTATGGTCATGATTGTGCTGAAGACTACTAACATCTGAAGATGTTCGAAATGTTTTGGTAGCATCAACCTAAGGGGAGTTTGTAAGGATTCATTTAAGTCTGATGCAAACCAAAACATCCAAAGTCTCTCTGCAAGCAATGCACTAAAGAACTGAAGTAGAATTGCTTCGGAAGTTTTACACCATGCACTAGAAATATTCTAAGTGTAAAATCTTCCGAAGCCAAGACCAATATCTTCCGAAGCCAAATATGAAGTCTTTTGAAGCCTCAGAGACAAAGTCTTCCGAAGCTTCATCTTATGAAGACAGATTTCTTCCGAAGACTTTTAGTAACATGCTTTATCTGATGTACTGTTCCATAAAGCTGGACACCTTTCCGCTGCATCTCTGTAAAGTCACCAACTTACATGAGTTGGTGAAAAGGTCCATGCTTTTGGTAACTGTACATTGAGGTCTTGAGTCTGTAACTTTCTATTTTATGTACTTTATCCTTTTTGTAATAGATAAGGATGTGAGCTATGGCATGTCATAGTCACAAGGTCAAAAGGTAGATATGCCTTTTGATTCTACAATTGATTTTGTTTGTGTCTAGTCAATTGTATCCAGCTGGCTTTCAAAGTATAGCCGGTTGTAGGTTGTAGTATAAGTCTTCCATGTTCTAGTATCTTTCTTTATGCTTTGTAACACTTGTAATAGAACTTGAGAAAGCAATATACTGCATCTTTGAAACCCAAATCTCTTGTTCTGTCTCTTACTTGTTACTTGTGTTCTTAGTATCATTATTGTGGTTAATCCAGTCTACTGTTTGATTAAGTTTGGTTATTCTCCTCTTTGTATTGTTGTGTTGTAAGTGACCACCCTTCACCGGTCCTGCATTAATATTTTAATTAATTTCACCCACTACCATTTAATCATTTTAAAGTGCAAATTAGAAAAGGAAAAAAAAAGGTGGCTAAGATACCTAGGGCCAGAAGATCGATCGACTCCTTAGCAATACATTAGGGACGATTTCTAAAGGACCCTTTTTACATATAAGTTATTGACTTAATATTATATACGGGTGAACAGAAATAACCTCTAGTGGGCACACGATCTTACCAATTAGTAAGTGTAGAAGGCATCCATCAAGGTAAAGCCCAATAGGAGATGGAATACCTAGCATGAGGGGATACCCGCCGGCTAATGACATCCTGCCGGCTAATGACATCCTGCCGGCTAATGACATCCCGCCCAAATGAAATCCCAATTAAGCGGCCATGCATTTATGCCGAAGACGGTAATGTCCCTCACCATTAATGAAAGGCATGTTGCAAATCCAAAAAGAAGATCTAGGGAAGGGGTAACTAGAGGCACGACATGGTAACCAAAAATACCCGTCGGGTATTGATATGAGCTATATTATACATCTTTTATATAAATGTTTCTCTCACTTCTAAATAGTTTTTACGTTTGTTTTATGGAACGTTACTTCTAATTGGTTTATAATTAGATTTTGAAGTTTGTAAAAGAACATGAACACATATGAAATGATTTAAATAAGATTTAAAATGATGAGTGATTCGTTAAACAAATTTTATACATTGGTACAGTTATCACTTTCTTTTAAAACTAATTTATCAAAAAAATGATATTATTTTCAACAATATGATATTATAGTTAACAATTTCAAAACAAATTTTATGATTCATGCAATATCAATATAATTATCAATCGGTTGGTTCCATTTAATTGAAGTGTCAAAAATTGTATTTCAAGAAAAGCCCGTTAGAGTATGAAGATCATCTAGCAATTACAAGAAACCCACGTGGAGATTTGAAGCTCGTAAAACTTTAATAAATTGTAAAGACTAGTATTGAGCTCCCCTGCGTTGTAGTGGGAGGTATAAAATATTATCAAGTAGCAACAATGACACACTACCGCCAATGATCATCAACATCGAAAAAACTCGTATTACAACAACAAATAAAAACTAAAAAAAATATGACATGAAAAGTAGACGTTAAAACGTTAAACCACACAGATGAAACGTAAACATATAAAACAATGAGTACATCGATCTAGGAAAAACATGATGCAACGGGGCTATTAAACAGAGAAAAAATAAGCGTAAAAACGTTGAACCCCAAACACACGTAGTGTCGTGTTAACACGTAAAATTTAGACCGAAACGTAAAACGAAAATTTTATAGAATATGAAAAGTATATGGACCAACTTTGAAAGTAAGAAAATATTAGGGCTACATTGTACAAATATAAAAGTATTGAGTTTATAAATCAACACATATATGGGTTAACTTATATACATAATACATACATTAAAGTAATAAATTACAAAAGTTTATTACAAGATTAAAGTACTAAGCCTGTACAAAAGGATCTAGACCTATTGCTCCTAGATCTAACAATATAGCAGATAAATTTATACAAATTAATATTGTACATTAAGGCTTTATTTAAATTATTTTGGTTTTATGTTTAAGTGTTTATATTAACACTTTAATACACGTGTTTAGGGTCTTTTACTGTAATTCAAAATGACTATGACTTTGTGCTATAGTTTCAACCGATCTGCCAGTTGGTTCGGTGTTTGTTAACTAGAAGCAACTTACCTCTCTGAATATCTCTATGGTGAGTTCTTAGTTGAAATCCATTAAGATCTAGCAGTAAACAAGTGAAAAACGATTGATGTTGTGGGAACTTCAACGACAACAACTTCTTAATCTATGATGGAGGGAACATGTATAGTAGAAGAGAGATTAAAAGATAAAATGAAATCTTTAGAATGGAGACGATAGAAGTGAAAAACAAAAACGAGAGAACAGTAGGTGTAGTCGTGCAAAGGTTTGTGTTGCGGCTATACTTTACTTCTTTATCTAAGAAAGATTATAGGGTTTTGAAAACTTGACTTGAACTTGTAAATGGGCTACTCAAATGGCCATGAATGGAACAAAGAACATGGACTAAGTAATATAGATCAAGTAATATTGATTAATATATTAGATAAATAATTTGCACTAAGTAATATGGACTTGTCTTTTTTATATTTATATTAATTTATATGTTGTTGGTTTGTAAATCCGGTCCAATCAGTGAACTGGTAAGACGGCCGTTTTTTCATCCGATGTGGTTCTAAAAACATTGATTTCAACGTTAGAGATTAACATTCTTGTAACATATGTTAACCATAACAAAACATATCTGAAAATGTTATTGCTGATGGAAAAATGAGTCATTCTCTTACTGAAACGTCGTGTTAATTCCGAGAACTTGCTAATTCACTATCTTTAAAATTGTTCTCGAGATGAGTTCTATTTCTTCTTATTGTTTTTCCTTTCTTTTTATTACAATGTTTACGAGTCATGTGTGTCTTTCTTCCAATGTCTTAATGACGACAATGCTACCTAACATACAAAAGATATGACGATTGTGTTACTTAACACACAAATAAGATGACAGACATACCATGATGCATGCAACTACAAATAACACTCCTCCTGTCCTTAAGATAAAAGGCGTACGGCGATAAGTATTCAACTTTAACAAGTTAAGTTTAGTGTGTTCCGACAATCTCCGGATATTAGAAAGGATTATTGGAATCAATGAGGCGTCAAGCATAGACTTGAAGTCGTCTATTAAGTCTCATCTTGTTTATGAACATCTCACTCTCAATTACCTTGTTATACCTTTGGTTATCTGTCTGAGATGTGTTTACACACGGATTATTATCAACGTCAATCTCATCTGAGAATCTGAGATGACAATATCAACAGATTTTGGAAATATTTTTGTATACACACAAATATTGTAAATTTACACGCTGAATATTCTTTCTTTTGTATATAAAAAATAACCAAAAATTCTATACTAGAAACCATACTGTTGTTTTACACCAAGGGTCTTCGTGTCTTTAAAAACGTCTGCTGAATTCATTCGTGTCAATCAAGAAGTCTTCGAGTGTTGCGAGTGCTTTCAGTTGATGACTAAGAGAAGCAATTGTCTTCTGGCAATCGGCAAATTGACTACCAGCCAATGCTAGTTCGGTATCCTACACACAGCAAAAGACCATATCACATATTTAGAAGTTTTCAATCATAAGACTGAGCAATCCAAAGAGATGTACCTCGTTGCTTTAAGTTATAATAATAACCATATAATCAGCTGGTTTGAGTTTTGATAATAATATGAGAATTTAAATAAATCAACAAATAATATTCCTTTTATATTATCAAACAATAAAGTTTGGTTATGAAAACTTGTTTTCTATTACATTAACATTTTCCATAAATTCTTTATTGATAAATTTATAATAAAAAAAATATATATCATATATGATTTCTACAATTTTCTTTTTTCATAACATGAACAACTAGAAATGCAGAGGAAAAGAATTTAACATTGGTTAAACAAGTGCTGTTTAGAAAACCTGACCTGTTTTGTCCTGAGCTCTGCATTTAGGATGGCGAGTTTTGGGTGCTGATGTTCATGTTGTAATCTTGAAATCTCGCTTTCTAATTCTTCAGATTTTACTCCTAACTTCTTTGACAAAGCACGCTCCTTCTCGACCTCTGTTTCTAGAGAATCAACTTTCAATAACAAGGATTCCAACTCAGCTTCTAATTCCTGACATCTGGCTTCCAACTTCCCTGATAAAGCGCGTTCCTTTCTGACCTCTGTTTCTAAGGAATCAACTTTCGGACTCAAGGATTCCAACTCAGATTCTAATACCTGACATTTGGCTCCTAACTTCCCTGATAAAGCACGTTCCTTTTCGACCTCTGTTTGTAAGGAATCAATTTTTGGAATCAAGGATTCCAACTCGGCTTCTAATGTATTCAACCGTGATTGTGCCTCGTTTTTTTTTGTGTACGCATCCTGAAGGCGAGATTCTGCTTTTTTTCGTTCATTAAACTCAATATCTAGTTGACTTTTCAATTCCAGATTTGATCTTTCTACCCTTTCTTGTAACAGTTTGACTGTTGCTTTCACTGATCCTAGTTCTTTCTCGGTTGTTTCTTTTGCATCATTTGCATCTATCAACAAAGCTTCCATCTTGGCTAAGTTCATTTCAGCCTCTTTGAGCTTATTTCTTGATGCTTTGAGCTCATCTTCACGCTCATTCAGGGTGATCTCCAATTTCCTTTTTTCCATCTCTACCCTTTTCAAAACCTCTTCGACTTCTGAAATTCGATTTTGTACAGATTCACTTGGAGCACTCTCGGGTGATGCCAAGAGTTTTTCCATTTCAAGAAAGTCATCCATGAGATTGATATGCATTGATGGTGAAGTTCGGTTACTGTCAAACTCATTTGTTTCCTTAAAAGCATCAGTCTCGACATTCAATTGGCTATCTGTAGACGACTTCTGATCATTAGCAGCTAATGCTTTTCTAAGTGCTGCATTTAGCCTACAACACTCGGCTTCAAGTTTAGCTGCTCTCTTTACACTTTCTAAATGTAGCTTACTAGCCTGTTCGGCAGCTTGGTTGCTCAACTCCCTTTCAATAAACCTTATTTCAAGCTCTTCAGCCATTGAAGCAAGCTCAAGCTTTAAAGCTGAGTTTTCTTTCTCTACTGTTTCAATGGAGGTCGAAAGAACTTCGGATTTTTTTGCAGATTTAAGCTGTGAACGGAGGTCAGAGAGCTGCCTTTCAAGTTCCGCCTTTGTTGTCTGCCATTCAGATGTTTTCTTTTCCATAGCTTCCTCCATTTTCTCCTCTTTTTCTTCTCTTGTTTGCCGTAGCTGTCTTAGACACTCTTTGAGAGCGCCATCAAGATGGGATACTCGATCTTCAAGGGTTGAGTTTCGAAGGGTTAAAACCTCAATTTGCTGCCTCAAAGCTAAGACTTCCTTCTCCGCTTTCTCCCATCCTAAATTTCGAAGGGTTTATTTAGGATATATTTTGTCTCTATCAGGTCAATTGGGTTTAAAAAAAGCATAAAGGAAAATGGTTCAAATGGGTGGAAAGTTCTAAAGGATATACAGATCTAAAAACCTCCCTAAAACTTAACAGCACTATGAGAACCTATTTTCGATCCATCACCCAATGTGTCTGATGCACCTAACTTGCCACTGGTATTTACAAAAATATGATTTCTTAGCCAATTGCCCAATTCTTAAGCAAATAAGGCTTCTAGATTGGCAATGTGCTCATTTAAAAGGGATGGGGAAACTTGATAGCTGTCTTAAATCTTAAAATAAATAAATAGATGTGAAAGCCAATTCCAAAGTTATTTTGGCTTCTAAATCAGCAATAAAAGTGAGCTACAGTTTAAGGTTTGAGGTCAAAAGAAGTCATTTTGAACTTTAAATATAAAGTTAGTTCTTTGTCAATTTTTCATGAAGTTTCGACAGCTATTTTGTAACATATTTAAAACAAGAGTATTTGATTACATGTTGATTTCTAAGCTAATTATAATGTTGTATACCTTCAACCGCTTCCTCGGCTACTTTGGAGTGCTCCTTTACCAATTCTTCTTTTATGCTAATATTCAAAAGAGCCTCTGATAACTTCTGGGATAGAGTCTTGACGCTACTCTCGACTTGTTTTTCTTCTTCAGCTTTTGATGCGGGTTCGGGTGATTGAGAACTTTGGTTGGAATAATTAAAGGAATATAACTAGAAGATGTTTAACCAATAGAAAACATAAGAAAAAGCCCAGGTATCATCATACAAAATAAAAGAATTGTCACAAGTGGAGTTTGATTTGTAATAGTTTAACTGCATACAAAATGTATGATAGAAGACATACCTGATCATCAGAGAATCTCTCAGAATGAGAAGACATGGATCCTCCTGAGCTTTCGGTTTCACCGGGGCTTTTCTCCGACGACTTCCTCCGCCACAGCCAACTCCGCCGCTCCATTGTTTCCGCTACCAGATTCAAAACCAAACACTAATAATAATGATCAACAATTCCCCCAAATCTTAAATCATTCAAAACCACAATGTTTCACTTAATGGTTAGAACCCATTGCACAACACCAAATGACAAGCAAAACCCACAAAGCCGAGGCTAGATTAGGGTTTACGTATGGACAGTTGAAATCTGAATCAACGACCTAGGCATAAATAAAACAAAATCCACAGCCGATTAGTTATGAATCTTAAGCAAGAAAACGCATGTCTTTTTCACAGAAGCAACCCACAAATGGGGTTGCTCAAAATCGGTTCATCTTCAAGCTTTGCTTCGAATTCACTCACCAACCAACCAACCAACCAATGTGTTAGATAGATGCATCAAACGACATCAGATGAAGTTAAAAGAGACCTGATCTGTGATTCACCAAGCTCTCATTTTTATTTTGGGGAAGAAAGATTAGCGAACAAGGGTAAGGTGAGTTGTGGGTCGTAGTTTGCTTGGAACCCACAACTTTGAAAAAATAAGGGGCTGTGAGTTGAAATATATTATTATTATTATTATTATTGTTATTATATTATTCTGTAAGATTTGATTGCCCTGTTGGAGAGCACATGCAGTGCAGGTGCTAAAATTGACAGAGATGATGAAATAAAGCTCACACCCATTATTTCGCCTTTTCCACCTTCATCCTTCGTTTGCCTTTTCCAGCTCCTTTTTTTTATTATTATTATTATTATTATTATTATTATTATTATTATTATTTTATTATTATTATTATTATTATTATTCTTATTAGATATATTATTAGGATTATTATTATTATTATTATTATATTCTTAGGAGGAGGAGGAGGAGGATTAGGAGGAGGAGGGAGGAGGAGGAGGAGGAGGAGGAGGAGGATTAGGAGGAGGAGGAGCGGAGGAGGAGGAGGAGAGGAGGAGGAGGAGGAGGAGGATAGGAGGAGGAGGAGGAGGAGGAGGAGGAGGAGGAGGAGGAGATCTTAGGAGGAGGAGGAGGAGGAGGAGGAGGAGGAGGAGGAGGAGGAGGAGGAGGAGGAGGAGGAGGAGGAGGAGGAGGAGGAGGAGGAGGAGGAGGAGGAGGAGGAGGGAGGAGGAGGAGGAGGAGGAGGAGGAGGAGGAGGAGGGAGGGAGGAGGAGGAGGAGGAGGAGGAGGAGGAGGAGGAGGAGGGGAGGAGGAGGAGGAGGAGGAGGAGGAGGAGGAGGAGGAGGAGGAGAGGAGGAGGGAGGAGGAGGAGAGGAGGAGGAGGAGGAGGAGGAGGAGGAGGAGGAGGAGGAGGAGGAGGAGGAGGAGGAGGAGGAGAGGAGGAGGAGGAGGAGGAGGAGGAGGAGGAGGAGGAGGAGGAGGGGAGGAGGAGGAGGAGGGGAGGAGGAGGAGGAGGAGGGAGGAGGAGGAGGAGGAGGAGGAGGAGGAGGAGGAGGAGGAGGAGAGGAGGAGGAGGAGGAGGAGGAGGAGGAGGAGGAGGAGGAGGAGGAGGAGGAGGAGGAGGAGGAGGAGGAGGAGGAGGAGGAGGAGGAGGAGGAGGAGGAGGAGGAGGAGGAGAGGAGGAGGAGGAGGAGGAGGAGGAGGAGGAGGGAGGAGAGGAGGAGGAGAGGAGGAGGAGGAGGAGGAGGAGGAGGAGGAGGAGGAGGAGAGGAGGAGGAGGAGGAGGAGGAGGAGGATAGGAGGAGGAGGAGGAGGAGGAGGAGGAGGAGGAGGAGGAGGAGTGGAGGAGGAGGAGGAGGAGGAGAGGAGGAGGAGGAGAGGAGGAGGGAGGAGGAGAGGAGGAGGAGGAGGAGGAGGAGGAGGAGGAGGAGGAGGAGGAGGAGGAGGGAGGAGGAGGAGGAGGAGGAGAGGAGGAGGAGGAGGAGGAGGAGAGGAGGAGGAGGAGGAGGAGGAGGAGAGGAGGAGGAGGAGGAGGAGGAGGAGGAGGGGAGGAGGAGGAGGAGGAGGAGGAGGAGGAGGAGGAGGAGGAGGAGGAGGAGGAGGAAGGAGGAGGAGGAGAGGAGGAGGAGGAGGGAGGAGGAGGAGGAGGAGGGGGAGGAGGAGGAGGAGGAGGAGGAGGAGGAGGAGGAGGAGGAGGAGGAGGGATGAGGAGGAGGAGAGGATTAGAGAGGAGGAGGATTTATTATTATTATTATTATTATTATTATTATTATTATTATTATTATTATTATTATTATTATTATTATTATTATTATTATATTATTATTATTATTATTATTATTATTATTATTATTATTATTATTATATTATTATTATATATTATTATTATTATTATTATTATTATCATTATTATTATTACTTTATGTACTTTATGTACTTTATGTACTTTTATCCTTTTTGTAATATATTAGGATGTGAGCTATGGCATGTCATAGTCACTAGTCAAAAGATAAATCTGTCTTTTGACTTTACATTGATCTTCTTGTTGTCTAGATTAGTTGTTAGGTCTAGAATCAGTAGATCTAGTCATTATGTATAGGCTTAGTACTTGAATTAATATTTGTAATGAACTTTTGTATTTCATTATTATGTATGCATTAAATATATAGGTTAACCTATTTATATATGTGTTGACATATGTATGGCTGCAGGTACAAAAATAATACTTGATCAATTATTGAAATTGACCAAGTGTAAGAAACATCTACGGATGAACATATCGTTCTTCCGTAGATATATATCTTACAAGTAACAAAACATCCGAAGATCATCTACGGATGAACAAAATCAACTGGAGTTCCAAGTGTTCAAGAAATGCTGCGGAAGAACAAAACATCTGCGGAAGAACAAAACATCTGCGGAAGACAATATTTCTGCGGAGTCCAAACACTTGCAAAATACAAGTGTTACAAGTCAACAAGTCAACAAGTCAACAAGGCGGTTATTCGAATCCCGAGAAATCCGATGATTTCTTATCAGAAACAAATCAAATCCCAAGAGATCCGGTGTTTCCAATAACTGAAACATCTCTGTCTATAAATATGGATCCTAGGTTTCGATTCAAGTAGGATTGAAAACAGACGATTGATTGATTGAGAACAGCAGTAGCATTACAACAATCATCAAAAGTCTTTCGATCATCAAAACACATACAACATCATAGCTTTCATTGTTTCATTCTTTTGTAATCTTCAACACATTATAATAAAACATTAATTAATCTTTAATTGTGTTTTGTGTCGTGTGTTCTTGATATTTCATTGACATTGAAAGTTGTTTAAATACAATTAAACCAAATCAACGTTAATTCCGCTAACGTTGACTTGACATCACTTCACACTGATAATTCCTGTCGACGATCCTTGGATTCACAGGTGGTATGAAACATTATCATCCTTCTTACTCAAGCATGGCTACAAAAGAGGAACAATTGATCAGAAACTCTTTCTCAAACAAGAACATCAAGATCTCCTAGTAGTTCAAGTATATGTTGATGACATTATATTTGGATCAACTAATAAGAGATTGTGTGTGAATTTTGAAGAGCTGATGAAATCTGAATTTCAGATGAGCTCCATGGGTGAATTAACATTCTTCCTTGGCCTTCAAGTTCATCAAAAAGCAGATGGAATATTCATCAATCAAGAAAAATACATACATCAAATTCTGAAGAAATACAATCTTGCTGAAGTATCCTCATGCAAAACACCAGCATCAACAATTGATAAGATTGTCCCTGATCCCTCTGGAAAATCTATTGATCAAAAATTATTTAGATCCATGATAGGTTCGCTTATGTACTTAACTACCAGTAGACCTGATATTATGTTTGCTGTGTGTGTATGTGCTAGGTACCAATCTGATCCAAAGGAGTCACATCTCAATGCTGTCAAAAGAATTTTCAGATACCTCAAGGGAAAACCAGGACTTGGTCTATGGTATCCCAAGGATGGAGACTTTACACTCTACTCATACTCAGACAGTGACTATGGTGGATGTAACAGCAATAGAAAATCAACAACCGGTGGATGTCAATTCATTGGACCCAGGCTAGTGTCATGGCAGTGCAAGAAACAAACAAATGTTTCTGTATCCACAGCTGAGGCTGAGTACATTGCTGCTTCAGCCGGGTGTTCTCAAGTGCTTTGGTTACAAAACCAATTGCTTGACTATGGTTACAACTTTCTTCAATCTATATAGACAATTCTGCTGCTATGTTTATAACTGCTAATCCTGTGCAACATAGTAAAACAAAACATATAGAGATTAGGTATCATTTTCTGAGAGATTGCTCAGAAAAGGGATTGATTAAGTTAGTCAAAGTGGATACATCAAATCAGCTTGCTGATTTATTCACTAAAGCCTTTGATTCAGTCAGATTTAATTTTCTGATTGAGTCTCTAGGTATGATTAACTTAGATTAAATCACGTCCAAACATACAACATGCTGTGTGCAATAATGCATCAGTATGCCTTATGCATGGGAAATGATAGTAAACTATAGCTTTGCCTATTTCTGCATAAACAAATATCAATATATCTCAACAAGTTTCTTGATATGTGAGTAGGTTCAACTTGAGTGGAAACAAACCTTAGTGCTTGCATAACATAATATTGTCATAATTGTCTGTGGGAAACTTCATTTTGAGAAAACAAAGTGAGTCTTATCCTAATGTGATCAAATCATTCATCTGCACACACTATGTAAAACACTTTATACTATCTATCTTTGCAAATCATACTCCCTCTGTTTTGTGTGAACAAAGACCTGGGTGTATGATCACCATACTGAATCTCAGTATCAAAGGTGAAAAGATCATGTTCATCATCATCCCTCTGTTTTGTGTGAACAAAGACCTGGGTTAAAGGCACCTCTGTTTTACGTGAGTAAAGACCTGGTGACCTGATGATGATCATGTCTAAAGCTCTCAAAAGAATCCTAAGTGATCAACTGTATATTATCCTGAGCTTTATCAACATCGCATCAATGAGATGCCAAACACATCTCAAGATAGCTATTATAATTTAAAGTACATAGTCTCAAGAGTGAAAGAATGATGATTTGACTTACAAAGGGAGGACAACACCTTTGTGAATCAACTGTGAAGTCCATGACAGTTATTTCTAAATCAATAAAACATGATAAACAGCAAGCCTAGTTGATACATGAGCTCTTGTATGGATTTATAAGGACAATATACTTGCAATCAGAACTTGTTCTAGCATCAACTATACAACATAACTAATCAGGAAGAGGCTTAGCATTATAGTATGATCCCATCTTAAGTGCATCCGATCATTATCATATATTTAGAGTTTATGTTATTCCTCTTAAAGAAATTTATGATAAATGCTTAAATTCATCATTAATCACAAATTTAGGGGGAGTAGTATTCATGAAAAAGCATCTATATCAGCAGCAGCAATGTCTATATCTTTATCAATTTGAAGAAATTGAAACCTGAGCATCACCTTAGCCGTTGGTTACATGACATTTAAATTTTCTTGTACTAAATTGTCATTTATACAAAGCCAACGAGGTCCTATAGCAATAATTGGTTCAATGGAGTTGGACCATACATACAACTGTGTGTAAATCAATATTAGTATATTAATGTTTATCCGTAGATTGGTAAACTACGGATAAACAAAACTCAATCAGTAGAAGTTGTTGATCCGTAGATATACTACGGAAGAGTAAATTGTGGATCACAATAAATGTGAAATTACTTCTACGGAAGAGTACAATGTGGGACCCACTGAATAAATCCGAGAAAATTAATATGTCTGAGGGTATAAATAAAGAGATTTGACTTGTCAAATGCATTATTCACTTTTTCAGCTCACTTTTTCAGACCTAGAAAATCTCGTTTAACAAATTTTTCCCACTTTCTCAACATTCAAAATTTACCAAATAAAACCTTAAGCAAACATATATCTGTGTTCTTAATCAGCGTTTATTAAGGTAAAACATGTCGTAATCATCAAAAATGAACAAGTTGATTCCTGTTTCATCTCTCAACTGTTCGTATTCTTATATCAATAATGTGATTCTAACGAAGTCTTTTCTTATGAACAGATGGATCAACGATTTGCAAAAGAGCATAATGTGTGTGCTTTCTTGAACCCTGATGATCCTGTGTCAGAAGGATGTCAAGAAATTATGAGATATTTGAGAAGATCAAGGGTTTTCTATGCATTATCTGCAGAGCCAACGATTTATCGATCGCATATCAGTGATTTCTGGAATTCTGCGCGTATAGAAGAAGATGATGAAGGAATTATTGCAGAAGTAAGGAATCGAAGGCTGAGAATAGACGAACAAACAATAAGAAGGGTATTAGAACTGGGAGATGTTGAAGCAGGACACCCCGATGTATTTGATAATGAATACATAGAAAAGGTTTTTCTTCTAATGGGATATGATGGAGACTTTGAAAAGGGAGAAATCAAGAAGGGAAGACTCTGCAAACCATACAGATTTTTGTGTCACACTTATCTGAAGTGTATGTCAAACAGAAAATCTGGGCTTGATAGATTTTCTAGACATATATCATCTGGTATTATTGGCATCTTTGAGGGAAGGACCTACAACTACTCAAAGTATATCTTTAACTGTTTGTGTGATCACATCAGAGTACAGAAGGCTGATAAGATGTATATGTTTCCAAGATTCATTCAGCTCATCATTAATGCAGACCTGCCTGGAACAACTGTGGAGGGTGGTGTGTTTATCCAAGCACACCTTGGCAGATCTGTGCTGAACAAAATCTCAGGGAGATATGAAGGAGAAGACATAGACATGTTTGCTCATGTGATTGATGCTAATGCAGACATACCTCAAGAGCTAGTTTGGGAAGATGAGGATGAGAGCTCTGCTACCAGCTCTGCTCAAGACACTCCATCACCAGAAGGATCACCACAACAACAACAAACACCCCAAACACAATCACCAGCCAGCCAAACTACAGAACCTATCTCTCCAATCCTCAATCTATCACCACAACAACAACAAACACCCCAAGCTCAATCTCCTGCCAGTCAAAATACTGAACCAATATCTCCCATTCAAACCCAATCACCAATTCAGCCTCAGATGCAACTCTACCAACAACTTCCAAATTCAGATACTGAGAGTATCTACACTGGAGAGACAGAATTAGTCTCAGAAGCAAGTACAGTCAAACTGTCATTATCTAAGACTGAATCCCCTGCGCATTCAAATGAAACTGAACAAGTTTCTCCAGTGATTGATCAGCAACAACAACAAACTCTTCAAGAGCATGAAGATCAAGCCACTGAACCAAAGTCAAGCTCAGCAAGTGTTGATCATGAGGAAGTAAAAGAAGATGAGATTGAGTCTCAGCATCAGGAAAGAGATACAGAAGCAGATCAGGTTGATGTGATTGCTTATAATGAAGATGATCTGAGTGATAATGACATTCCTGTGAGCAAAAGTTATCTGGTGGCTGAGTACAACAAACTTGTGGTCAAATCAAATAAAAGAAAGGCAAGAATACAAGAGCTGAAGGGCATAATAAAAGAAAAGGATGAAGAATTGATAAGTCAGCAAGCAAGAATAAAGAGACTGAGAGAAGATGCTCAAAGTGATAAAGAAGTTATTGATGCTCTGCTAGACAAGGAAGCTGAGCTTAAAGAATCAGCAGAGTCTGAGAAGAAAGAGAAAGAAAAGGTCATGAAAAGACTTGAACAAGCATCTGGCACTATGACAGCTCAGTCAAACATCATAAAGAGAAAAGAGGAAGAAATTGAGCAACTTAAACTGAAAATCAGTTCATTGGAATCTCATGCTAAGGCCTCAACTGCTCAAACAAGACAAAGTCCTGAGGGATCTAAAGAAATGATCTTGTACTCAAGGAAAAGAAAGTACCTTGGTACTACTGAGAAGAAGCCGACCACTTATGAAAGTATTTCAAAGAAACAAATGCTGACTTCTCCTGAACACACCCCCTTAATAGACTTATCTGCTGAGAAGCCCATCACTGAACAGAAAGATGAAAGTGATAAAGAGTGGGAAGAATTAATCAAAGAAGACTCTCCTCCTAAACAAGAAGTCTCAAAGGCTGATGATCTTCTGACTACAAGTGACATACTTGAAGAGAGGCCTGAATCAACCATGTTCATGACACTTATAAACCATGGTTTCCCTTATGACATGGTTGAAAGACTAAACATGACAGAGATGAAGAACTTGTTGAAAGAGTTTGAGCTTGCCAGCTTCATGATTCCAAACTGTGATTATGAAGCATTCAGCACCTTTCAATCAATTCAAAACATAAAGAAGGAGTTGGGACACTGTGACACAGCCAAGCTGAGCAAATACAACATGACTTGCTGGTTACAAGGACATAACTACAAGCCTCATGAGCTTAAAGGAAGAACAGTAGGAGAACTCAGAAGGATGATGGAGCATGTAATGAAGGTTGAGCTAGATACTGGGGTAAAATTCAGAACTGAAGCTCCACATCCATCTTATGAACAACAAAGCAAACTCCCTGCTGAACCCATAACTGTTGAACCTAAAGATCAGCACAAAGGAAAAGAGAAATTGATTAGAGAGCCAAGGGAAGTCATCCCCGGAAAAGTATGGCCACTTGGGACTGCAGTTAGAGAAATAACTGAGCAAAAGTCCACTCTAATACAACTGATAGATCATCTCACAACTCCCAGCTCTGCGGAAGAAAACAAGATCATGGCCTGGAAATATGATCCAGACTGGGATTGTGCTGTTATTAAAAGAACATCTGGAAGAGTTGAATACTTCCATGATGTACTCTCAGTGGTGAGTCTGCCAGAGAATGACATCAGAGACCTTCAAAGTTTAATCATCAGCAATTATCCAATTCACCCTAGAGGAAGAGACTTCTCAACTCTAGTGGGAAAGTTAAAGACAAAATTTAAAGATGATGTGCTGATTGAAGCTAAAAGAGAAGATATAGAACATCAGAAGAGAATCAAAGGGCTCAAAAGATACAAGTCTAATGCCTCAGAACATGTAGATGATGAATTCTTGAAGAGGATTGGCTACAACAACAGAAACAAAGCAGCTCTTAAATGTATTGAAGGGACTCAATTCACATACCCAATCACTGAATGGGGATATGTAGAGAAGACAAAAGAGTTGGTCCTACTGAGAAATGTTGAGAACAAGAAAGCTGAAAAGATCAGAATCTTTGATCCTGTGGAAATCAAACTGCTTCATCCCAGCTACACCTCATACTTAAATGACAAATTCTTTCCCAAGCTGTCTGATGAACAAGCACAAAATGATCTATTTCTACATGTTCATCTGATTCAAGTAGTAGACAAACTTCATGCCAAAGCATATAAAAGAAGAAGATTTAATGCTGGACTACTGAAGGGAACAACTTTTGATGAAGTAACAGAACTAAGAATAACAGAACAAGATGAGCTAGAAGTGGTGAATAACAACAAGGTGCTAGACACACTCACTACAGAAGAAGATGTTCTGGGAATTAGTTATGAGACTTCGAAGATGATGAGCAAGATGAAGATCAACTATAAGTATGATGATCAGAAGACTGCTGTCTCCTACTTCTACAACAAGATGATCGCTAGAATCAAAGATCTTGCAGTTTTGAAGGACTGAGTACAAGTAGCTAAGCCTAAGGGGGAGTATTGTTAGGTCTAGAATCAGTAGATCTAGTCATTATGTATAGGCTTAGTACTTGAATTAATATTTGTAATGAACTTTTGTATTTCATTATTATGTATGCATTAAATATATAGGTTAACCTATTTATATATGTGTTGACATATGTATGGCTGCAGGTACAAACATAATACTTGATCAATTATTGAAATTGACCAAGTGTAAGAAACATCTACGGATGAACATATCGTTCTTCCGTAGATATATATCTTACAAGTAACAAAACATCCGAAGATCATCTACGGATGAACAAAATCAACTGGAGTTCCAAGTGTTCAAGAAATGCTGCGGAAGAACAAAACATCTGCGGAAGAACAAAACATCTGCGGAAGACAATATTTCTGCGGAGTCCAAACACTTGCAAAATACAAGTGTTACAAGTCAACAAGTCAACAAGTCAACAAGGCGGTTATTCGAATCCCGAGAAATCCGATGATTCCTTATCAGAAACAAATCAAATCCCAAGAGATCCGGTGTTTCCAATAACTGAAACATCTCTGTCTATAAATATGGATCCTAGGTTTCGATTCAAGGAGGATTGAAAACAGACGATTGATTGATTGAGAACAGCAGTAGCATTACAACAATCATCAAAAGTCTTTCGATCATCAAAACACATACAACATCATAGCTTTCATTGTTTCATTCTTTTGTAATCTTCAACACATTATAATAAAACATTAATTAATCTTTAATTGTGTTTTGTGTCGTGTGTTCTTGATATTTCATTGACATTGAAAGTTGTTTAAATACAATTAAACCAAATCAACATTAATTCCGCTAACGTTGACTTGACATCAATTCACACTGATAATTCCTGTCGACGATCCTTGGATTCACATTAGTGTTTCTAGCTGGTCTTCAAAGTATGGCCGATTGTAGGATGTAGTATAAAGTGTCTCAAGTCGTTTTATCCTTTTCTTATGTTTTGTATCACTTGTAAAAGAACTTGAGAAGCAATATACTGCAATCTTGAAAACCAATATCTTTGTTGTGTTCTTGAGTTTCAGTCTCTTATTTTACTTGTGTTCATAGTATAAGTGGCTTCGGAAGAATAAGTGTTGAAATTCGGAAGAAAGACTTAGTGTTCAAAAGTTGGAGTTTCTCTTCGGAAGCTCCATCAGACTTAACCTTCGGAAGCTCTGCTTTTGCTTTCGGAAGTTCTTCATCAGTTACACCAAAATTTGTCTAAGTGTTTGTTTTGGTTGCACCAGCCTTACTTGATCCAACAACATGTGATGCTTATCTGAATATTTCTAGTTTTTTTAGAAGAACAAATTGTTTAAAACACTGGGTTTTATCTTATGAATGTGCTTTGCTCGACTGTTCATCATGATTTTGGATCTTTATTTAACCAATGGATTGCTTCTCGCTAATTTTTTTGTCAATGGGAGCTATTTTGTTAATTTATTGTATTAGAGTTTGCTTGAGCACAAGCAAAGTTCGAGTGTGGGGATGTTTGATATGTAAATAAATATACATTTTAACAATACATATTATTTCTCATTTAAAGCATTTTTGTTACAAAGTCATTTATTTGTGTTATATTTGAATGTTGTACTCCCTAGTGGTCATTTGATGATTTTTGATGAAAAAATGAAGAAAAGTTGAAGTTTGTGAAGAAAATCCCCTGACGCGGGCATGTAGGCCCCCTACATGCCCATGTCGTTGTGCTGCATTATGCTGTGAAAAGCTGCAGCCTACACGACCCCCTCACTTATCCTACATGGCCATGTACGGAGCAAAATCGGGTTTTTAACCTAATTTCACCCCCATTTCAACATAACTTTCAAATTAACTCAAACTCTAGCCTCTCTCACCCCTTTAGGTGATTTTGGGTTTACTTCAAGAGTTTTTAAGAGATTTGAATGCCAAGATTAAAGATTTCACACTTTCAAGGAGGATATAACATCATCCACTCCATTTCACTCAAGATTGGTTTGAATTTCTCTAGATCTACTATGAGTTCTTTAATGTTTTTGAGTTTGGGTGTGTTTTTTGTAAGCCTCGTACGCTAAACACTTATTATCACTTGGATTAGATGAAACCTAGCATGATTTAACAACTTGTACATGATTCTTGGTGATGTTTATGTTGATGTTATGATGAAACTTGATTATTATTCAATGATTGTGTGTGCTTGTTCTAGTTTGATGAAATGTTCAACATTTTGGGTATTGTAAGTGTTGGATCTAGAGAGGCTGTTGCAACCAAAACTAAGTCACTTAGAAGATTTTGAGTACAACATACAAAGGACTTCCGAAGCTAAGTATGGAACTTCCGAAGGAAGAAGGAGCTCTTCCGAAGTCTAAGTGTAAAATGCACTTCCAAATGAAAACTCCAATTTCCAAAGACAAAGAAGCTACTTCCGAAGATCAAGACTTAGAGACAAAGATCTGAAGTCAACTTCCGAAGTACAAGAAGTCCTCAAAGCCTCGGAAGCATAGAAGCATCTTCCGAAGTATAAGTGGCTTCGGAAGAACTTGTTCTTCCAAAGCAGTTAACCTTCGGAAGACACTCCTATTATCCAGTGGACATAAGTATGGCCTGTCTGACACTCCGCTGCAAATCTCTGAGATGCTGCATGGTGTTTTCTCAAAAGCCATGTAGTTGACCATACTTTAATCTACTGTTTACCTTTTTATGTTAAGTACAGTTGCCATCTTTAGTTGGTAACAAAAGGTAAGTCATGGACATGTCATGACTACCATATCTTAGATAATGCTTTATCTAAGATACCTTATCTATAGCATTGTAGTATATGCTTTAGTCTTAGGTTTCCAGCTGGTATCAAGTATAACCGGCTGTAGGATCTAGTATATATAGTTTCTCATTGTAACTCTTGTTTCATGCTTGTAAGTGTCTTGTAATCTTGAGTTGAGAAGTAATATATACAAGTACCTTGAAAATATATTTCTGCTTGTTCCTTTGATTACTTATTATATTATTATCAACTCTTGTTAAAGGCATTGCTTCATCTCATTTGAGTGTTATTATAAGCGAGTTTGAGAGAATCACAAGTGTTTAAGTGACAAACCCGATCCTGCAGTAAGTATGCTATGTTGGAAAACTTCATGTTCTTACAAGACTTATGCATATAATTGCATCTTTTGTATGTAATCTTGTGACATTTGACTAGGAATGGTGAATGAAGGTTGAAGGTTTAGTATAATTGGTCAAATGTGCATCCTTATGCTTATGTTTGAGAAAATCATGGTGTATGTCATGAATCTCTATTGTCATTGGTTATGAATTATTTTGTGATCGTGGTATAAAGTTTATGAGTTGAAGAGTAATTGTAGTCTTGTCTATTTTATCCAAGTTGATGTGCTTATCATGTGTTTATCGTATTAACTTTCCAAAGATTTGTGGAATTAGATAACCCTAACGTGAGTCTAATTCATCTTTAACATCAACATAATTGTATCATTAGTTCCTCATGGCATAACTTTAGGTGGCTATTGTGTGATTATCGTTCTAACTTTCCGAATGGTTATAAGTCTACATATCCTTGACAGGGGTTTAGCCTACTTCCATATATTATGTGTAAAAAATGGTCTCACCTCGAGTTTGTGCTAGTTGTTAATTCATTGCTAAGAGGAATCAAAGTCCAAGTGATATATTTAATTGATTGTGTATCTTCATATTTACTTCCTTATTATGTTAATTTAGCTTGCTAATAATTTTAGTTACTTTAATATTTGCAAATCCAAACTCAATTGATTGGTTAAATAGTGACGATGATTTAATATTGGGAGTCATTGTGTCCACGGATCGATACTCGATTCTTACCTATGACTATACTACTATAGTTTCTCATTGTAACTCATTTAGTCATGCTTGTAAGAGTCTTTTAAACTTTGAGTTGAGAAGTAATATATACAAGTATCTTGAAAACCATTTCTTCTGTTCATTAACTTAGTATATTATTATCAACTCAGTCAAGGATTCTGTTTCATCATCCGAGTGTGTTTAAGTGAGTTTAAGAGATAAACCTTGTGTTGAGAGACCAACACTGATCTTGCACTAACTAACAAAATAAGTTTGAACCAAAAATATATTAACAAGATATAAAAAATATAGTCAAAAATTTAGATTGTCTTTCAAAACTGTCGTGTGTCCCCGGCAACGACGCCAAAAACTTGATGTGTGTGAAAAGTATATATATTTTGATAAAGGTTTTCACACAGATTCAGTTTTAATTGGTTATTACTAATACTAAACTACACACACAAAAGGCAAGTGTACCTGACGTGTGGTAATATAGTGATGGTAAGAACCGAGTATCAATCCGTGGACACACCGAGTCTACTCAACAACTTTAATGTTTGACTACCGTATTTTATTTTTGTTTTGAGAAAATGATAAGTTGCATTAATTTAACCAAAATTTTTAGGGTTTAAAAACAATAATTGAAATAACATATAAGTAAGATTGAAACTTTTGGGTTTTAAACCAAGGAATAAAAGCTATCATCATAATTAGATTACACTTATGTAACTTTGATGAATATCATGGTGTGTGTAAAGATATAAGTTTAAGTAGTGCAGGATCGGGTTTTGTCACTTAAACACTTGTGATTCTCTCAAACTCGCTTATAATAACACTCAAATGAGATGAAGCAATGCCTTTAACAAGAGTTGATAATAATATAATAAGTAATCAAAGGAACAAGCAGAAATATATTTTCAAGGTACTTGTATATATTACTTCTCAACTCAAGATTACAAGACACTTACAAGCATGAAACAAGAGTTACAATGAGAAACTATATATACTAGATCCTACAGCCGGTTATACTTGATACTAGCTGGAAACCTACGACTAAAGCATATACTACAATGCTATAGTTAAGGTATCTTAGATAAAGCATTATCTAAGATATGGTAGTCATGACATGTCCATGACTTACCTTTTGTCACCAACTAAAGATGGCAACTGTACTTAACATAAAAAGGTAAACAGTAGATTAAAGTATGGTCAACTACATGGCTTTTGAGAAAACGCCATGCAGTATCTCAGAGATTTGCAGCGGAGTGTCAGACAGACCATACTTATGTCCACTGGATAATAGAAGTGTCTTCCGAAGGTTAACTGGCTTCGGAAGAACAAGTTCTTCCGAAGCCACTTATACTTCGGAAGATGCTTCTATGCTTCCGAGGCTTTGAGGACTTCTTGTACTTCGGAAGTTGACTTCAGATCTTTGTCTTTAAGTCTTGATCTTCGGAAGTAGCTTCTTTGTCTTCGGAAGTTGGAGTTTTCCTTCGGAAGTGCATTTTACACTTAGACTTCGGAAGAGCTCCTTCTTCCTTCGGAAGTTCTATACTTGGCTTCGGAAGTTCTTTGTATGTTGTACTCAAAATCTTCTAAGTGACTTAGTTTTGGTTGCAACAGCCTCTCTAGATCCAACAAACTCCCCCTAGGCTGATGCTACCAAAACTTCACTTATTTCTGCTTCTCAAAGCTTTCAGCACCAGGGACAAAAGATATTTGTCTGTCTCTCTGTTCTTCCCGGAAGTAGTGCTGAGAAGCTTGTACAAGTCATTCGTGGATAGGAGATCCAGTCTATCACTTTGAATGACATGTACCCTCTGTTGTGACCCCCTGAAGAGAGTTAGTTGACGGGAGTTATAGTCATACTCCCATCTAACTATGGTCTCAAGTTCAGGACCTTCAACCATTTGAAGAAAGGCTTTGCCTTTGGTTGCTGATCCTTTCCTTTCCTCCTCCTCTCTTAGTTTCAACTCCTCTTCAACCTTGCTTCTAGCAGTAAGCTCGGCCATATGAAGGCTGCCTGGATGATTTCTGATGTGGGCAGCTACATCGGAGTTTGAAGGGTTGGAGAATGGTTTCTCTGCTAACTCAGCAATGTCGAACCTGCTTAAGTGTAGCAGAGATGAGGCATTCAGCATGTTAAGCTCTCCATTCTCTCTCTCAACAACAAAGTTGTGAGAAGAGTCTTCGATCCTCCACTGGATTATCTTCTTTCTGGGTGCAAGAGGTTGTCTTGGTACCCTATCTCCTTTCTTTGTATCCAGCAGAGTCACCAGCTTTCTCCGTAGCTTCTTTTCTTCCTCATTCAATGTACCTGAATTGAGGCCAAGGAGTTTTGCAGCTTGGTCCAAAGTTCCTCTGGGCAGATCAAGAAATTCATCTCTTGTGAGGGAACTTGAGGATCTATCAACATAAGTCAAGTTGACTGAATCCTCCTCACAGGAGATGTCGCTCAGAGTTGTACAGTTGATGAGCTTAGTCTTGATCGCCTTGAATTCCTCCATAGAGAGATGTTTGGAAGGCTGAGGGGATGGTTTGATTGGTTGTTGGGTAGGTTTAGGAGTTTGGGTTCTGGCTAAGGTTTTGGGTTGGATGATGGGTAGTTTAGGTGGTTGAGGTGAAGAGGTTGATAGGTGTGATGGTGTAGGTTCAGGGGTGAATGGTTCAGAAGTGGGTTCAGTTTTGATTGGGAAGGGAAAGGGTATAGGTTCAGGTTGAGGTTGGGTTTGGATTTTGGGTTGAGAGGTTGCTTTGAAGGTCATCCCCTGTCCCCTTCTATACATCTCTTTTCTTCTCCCCGCACGAATGTCAGCCTTGATGTCACTGACATGTCGTTGGAGAGTCTTCTCAGACATGGGACCCACCTGCCTGCCAGAGAAGCCGTGAGCTTTGAGATAACTCTTCATCCAAGCTTTCTCACCTATCTTCTTGGCGGCAGACAGTCCAGCTTCTTCTTCTTTCTTCCTCCTTTCCACAAGCTTCTCCCTTGCAGCTCTCTTTCTCTCCTTCTCCATTTGATCTTGCTCTTTGTTGAAGAGCCATAAGATCGTATCACTGTTATGTGGAGACAACTCCTCTTGAGAGAATCCTCTGGAGAGTAGGAAAGTGATCCTTTCTCTCCTGAGCTGCAGATCAGCTTCCCTTTCCTTTCTCTGCCTTTCCTCTTCTAAGGCCAACCTTGCAGCCTCTTCTTTTTGTTGTTTTTGCAGCAAGGTTGCCTTTTCCAGCTCTATCAGCTCCTCTAATGGTAGCAGGAGTACATCTTCCGAAGCAGCCCCTAGACTGACAAGTCTGTCTATAACCTCTACCCTTCTTCGATTGTTGACTGCCTCCTGGTTGGCTGCAGCTGCTTTGGTTCTTGCAGCTAACAGTTTCCCAGTTGGTAGTCTACCTTTCCTTTTGAGCTTCTCCAACCTTTCTTCTTCCTGAAGCTCTTCCGAAGTCATCTTCCTCTTGCCTTTTATGTCTTCGGAAGTGCTAGACTTTGGGGGTTCTTGGGTAGAAGATCCAGGTTGGGTGGTAGAGGTAGGAGCTGGAGTCAATGCAGATGTTAGAGCCAATGGTTGGCTGAGAAAGTCCTCCCTATTAACCTCAGATGCAAGTTTCAGAATTGCATCTGTGACTATTAGATCATCGAAAAGAGAAAATAGTCCTTCCGCAGCAGCAATCTCAGCTTCGGAAGTTTGAGCTTGTTCTTCCGAGGCTTTGAATTGTGCTTCGGAAGTCTGTGAAAATACACCTTCTGTCCCAACTGTTTCAGTTGCTGGGCCATCAGTCCTAGTTTCCCCTTCGAAATTAATCTCAGGTTCCACTTGGGCCTTAGGTTGACCAACTTCCTCAACAGTGGTAGGAGGTGCATTCAACCTCTGAAGCTCTTGAGCTCCAAAGTAAATCACAGACATATCTGGGCTAGGCTGTTCTATGAGGGATTCCAAAAGGAACTTGTTGAAGAACCTATTGAGATCCTGGAGCATCCTTTGATCCACTTGAAAGACAACTGGAGGAGGCTCAGGGAAGATAGCAGCTTGTTGTATTGGATATCTTGAGCTCAAAGAAGTAAGAGCTTGACCTTGGGTTTCCTGTCTTTGGCTTTGTATCTCAACACTCTCCTCTTTTTTGGTAGCATCACCTTGAGAGCTAGATGAGCTAGAGGAAGAGGTCAAGGAGACCTGAACTGGTACATGCCTAACAGATCTCTCAATCTGTGTCTCAGCTAGTTTGGCCTTGAGAGTTTCAATCTCAAGTTGCTGAGTGGCAGACCTATCCTCTAAAGTCTTAACCTTTGATTCAAGGTTTGAGACTTTAGAAAGTAGGTCTTGAATGGTGAGTTGCATACTTCCCTCATCTTCTTTTGAAGAATCATGGGGAGATGAGGTAACATACCTGGTATGTTCATCCTCACCACCAGATGTGGTTTCTTGGCACCCTGGTTTCCCTTGCACAATGATGTCTCTTTCAGAGGCATCAAAGGGCATGGTTGCCGTAGATTCAGTCTGACTGTCGTTACCACTGTCCTGAGGATCCATTGAGGCTCCTTCAGTAGTTGCAGCTGAATCTACATGAGTCCCCTCCACATCAGTGGGACTCACCTCAGTAGGGCTTTGCTGGTGTGGCTAGAGATAAGGGGTCTCTCTAGGCTCTGTTAATCCTTGAGAGGGTGTTGTGGATCAACTTCATCGCCTTTAAGAGACATAATCTCTTCACCAGCTCCGGTCAAAAGGTCAGTAAAAGAAAAAGAGTGAAGACCTAAGGACCCGGGACTTTGATCAATGTCAAAAGGCATTGAGATGTCCCTTTGTGGCTGCTTAGGGGAGTATAGAGACTCACCCTGAGGGCTATCAGCTGGGGTTTTGGGCTCATGGGTCTGAGACTGAGGAGACTCAAGACCCATATTGAGGTCAATAGTCAAGGATGGTTGGACCTCTGGCTGAGTGGGAGCCCTTTGTTCCACTCTAGCCTTTTTGGATTGAAGAGGAGGGGCTTGTTCAATCAGAGTAGATTGAACAAGGGTTCGTTTGGTACGTCTCTGGTATGTAACAGTAATGGGTGGAGAAGGTAGATTTGGGATTGTGAGGGTAGTTGCTGGTGTGGGTTCATCACCTGTGGGGTGAACAGGGATGTCACCAGGAGCCATTGGCTCAATCATACCTGGAAGTAGTGCGGTATCTCTTCCAGTGTAGTTGGTAGACACTCTCTTCAAGATTTTGAAGATGGTCGGCCTCATTTGGGGAGCAGACAGAGCAGCGCACAGACAAGGTTACCCTGATCCAGCTCACAGTTGATGATGTGCTGGAGAAACCTGGGATACATAAAGAATGTGTCCCTTTGCAGATTTCCCATAAGGTTAGTCAGCACAAACCTTGAATATTTGAAGCGGAGGCTTTGTACCAACCCGTGAACTAAACACCCGAGTTCATAAGGGATTTGATCCCATCCCCCAGATTTGTTAGATAGACAGTGAAGAACCACATGCAGCAGGAACTTCCACTTGTAGGAGAAGTTGAATTTGTAGACTGTTGACCTGCTTACATCTCCACCGTATCCCATTTGGAGATAAGAACTATCTAAATCTGATTTGGGGAATTCCGTCGGAGCGCCCTCATCATGGAGCTCAAGATGCTCCCTGATGATCTGTTCAGAGATGACCAACTCTTGGCCACAAATACTTGACCTTATAACTCGAACCCCATTTAGGGTTTCAATCCGACCATTTGCCCAAAATTCGGACATTTGGTTTGAGTAGATGGTAGGGTTTATGGTCAAGGCAGTGTAGTATGAAGATTGGGCTAGGAAAGAAATGATATCTGAGAAGTCAGCATCCCTTGAAGAGTCAAGGAGTGCGACCTGGTTGTGCTGAGGGTTTAAGGCCATTGAGGAAGATAACAGTAGAATAGTTCGGAGTAAGGTAAATTGGAGAAGAAGAAAGCTTTTAGGGCAGTAATTTGGGTAAAAAGAGTGTAAGTGATTAACCGGAAGTATTTAAATGGGTGAAATGGCGGTTTAAAGGGTGGTTTGGATAAGATGATGTGAGGGTTCAGTGGATGATGTGACATGGGCGGTAAGGTTAGACCATTTAAATAATCCGACATCATTAACAAAATCTTTACTTTTTACAGTGTGGGGCCCAAAAGATTTCCGTTACACAGTAAAATCTTTCTTCCGAGTATAAAGTATTTCCGAAGGTAATGTTCTTCCGAAGGCAAATTTACTTCCGAAGGTAAATTGCTTACTTCCGAGAGTATATGTTGCTTTCAGATGGAGTGTGTTAAGTGCTTCGGAAGTAGATCTGAGGTGAACTCAATCGCTTCTCCCGAGACTTAACACTCTTCCGAGAAGAAAATTATCCTGTGAGAAATTTGCTTCGGAAGATATGCAAGACATCTTCCGAAGGTTAATTTCTCTTCGGAAGAACTTATACTTAGATAAATTTAAGAAAAGATCTTTTGTAACAGGGCTTAGATTGTTTTGACATAAGACTTTACACATTAAAAGGTTTTCAATTGAGATTAACTAATCAATGTTTATCATCCCAATAGCTGTAATGAGATATTTAAATCTCTGTTCATCAAATGCTTTAGTGAACAAATCAGCATATTGTTCATTTGAATCAACTTTGATTAGTTTGATAAGATTTTTCTCATGAATATCTCTAATGAAATGATACCTGATATCAATGTGCTTTGTCTTGGAGTGCTTTACTGGATTTTCAGTAATGGATATAGCACTGTTGTTGTCAATGTGGATAGGAGTGCTCATGAAGTTGAATCCATAGTCTATCATCTGGTTTTGAATCCACAGCAGCTGAGCACAGCAACTGCAGCAGCAATGTATTCAGCTTCAGCAGTTGATGTAGAGACACAGGATTGCTTTTTGCATTGCCATGAGATGATCCTTCCACCAAGAAATTGACATCCACCTGATGTTGATTTCTTGTTGATGTTGCAGCCACCATAATCGCTATCAGAGTAACCATAGAGATTAAAATCACTATTTCTTGGATACCAGAGACCTAATTTAGGTGCTCCTTTGAGGTATCTGAGGATTCTCTTGGCAGCAATTAGGTGAGACACCTTTGGAGCAGCCTGATATCTTGCACAGATGCAAGTTGCAAACATGATATCAGGTCTACTTGCTGTGAGATACATCAGAGAACCAATGATTGCTCTATACTGATGTTGATCAGTATCCTCCCCCTCAGAATCAGGGCAGAGATCATGGTTTCTGGGTATGGGTGTCTTTGCTGCTTTACAATCCTTCATATCAAATCTCTCTAAGATATCATTGACATACTTAGATTGATTGATGAAGAACCCTTCCTTCAATTGCTTTACCTGAATTCCAAGGAAAAAGTCCATTTTTCCCATGGAACTCATCTCGAACTTCTTCTTCATAATGCTCTCAAAGTCTTTGCACATTTGGTCATTTGAGGAACCAATGATGTCATCAACATAGACTTGAACAAGCAAAATCTTTCCCAGACTTTCTAATGAAGAGAGTCTTATCAATGGTACCTCTAGTATAACCATTCTTCAGGAGAAATTGAGACAATGTCTCATACCACAGCCTAGGTGCTTGGTGCAGCCCATATAGAGCTTTATCCAACTTGCACACATAGTTTGGATGTTGTGGGTCTTCAAATCCTGGAGGCTGGCATACATAGACTTCCCTATCTATATCCCCATATAGAAAGGCACACTTGACATCAAGCTGGTAGACAGTGAAATTCTTGGATGCAGCATAAGCAAGGAAGATCCTAACTGCCTCAAGTCGTTGCAACAGGTGCAAAGACATCAGTATAATCGATTCCTTCCTCTTGAGTGTATCCTTGAACCACCAGTCTTGCCTTGTTCTTGATAATCAAGCCTCTATCATCTCTTTTGTTCCTGAATACCCATTTGGTGCCTATAGGTACTTGACCAGATGGTAGCGGACATAGGTTCCAAACCTTTTGTCTTTTGAATTGAAGCAGCTCCTCTTGCATTGATTCAACCCAGCTACTATCTTTCAAGGCATCTTCCACCTTCTTGGGTTCCATTTGGGATAAGAAGCATGAGTACAAGCAGACATTCCCATTATGAGTTTGTCCTCTTGTTCTCACACCCTCAGAGACTTCCCCTATGATGTTTTCAGCTGGATGAGTATTGTGAATTCTGAGTCTTGGAATCACCTCCAGTTGCAAAGATAAGTCCAAGTTGGACATATTTTGCTCAGGAGCTTGAATACTTGGTCCAGCTGTTGTTTCAAGCTCATTCAATGAGGACTGATTGAATGAAAGAGAAACATCATCATTTCTTTGCTGTGAAGCATCATTAACAGTTGCCTGTTCCTTCAAAATGCTGCTTCCATCAGCTTGGTGTTGTGCAGGATCACCTGAAGAGATTTGAAAATCATCAGGTGAATCCCTTGTTGAAGTTCCACTATCTCTTGAAATGGTTATGCTGTCAGATCTTTCAATAGTGGGAACTTGATTTGTTGTAGCTCTTGGAGAACTTGGAGTAGGTCTGGGAAGCTCAAACAGTTGATCTTCATCAGAATTACTTTGAGCACCTGTTCCAGCTGAAACATTCTCACAAGATGGTTTAGAATAGTTTGGAAACAATTCTAAATCAAAGATATGATCAGGGCCATTCCCCCTAACACAAGGAGTGTGCTCATTAACTACAATGTTGGAAGATTCCTCAAATTGTTGGTTTTTAATATTATAAACTCTGTATGCTTTAGAATAGGAGGAATATCCAACAAAGATAGCATCATCTGACTTTTCAGCAAATTTTGCCAAATTGTCTTTTGTGTTAAGTATGGTACACCTGCTGCCAAAGGACCTTAGAAAGCCAATGAACGGTGGCCTCTTGTTCCATAACTCATAAGGGGTCTTTCCATGTGGCTTTACTACAAGAACTCTGTTCTGCACATAGCATGCAGTGCTGACTGCCTCTGCCCAGAATGTTAGAGGCAGCTTTGAATCAGCTAACATAGTCCGAGCAGCCTCAATAAGTGTCCTATTTCTCCTCTCAGCAACACCATTTTGTTGAGGAGTTCTAGGAGCACTGTATTGTCTGGCAATCCCTTTTGAGTTACAAAATGAGTCAAGAACAAAGTTCTTAAACTCAGTCCCTTGATCACTTCTAATTATTTTAACCTTGTGATCAACTTGATTTTCTATTTTAAGAATAAAAGATTTTAAAGTTTCAGCAGTTTCATCTTTAGTTCTTAAAAAGAATACCCATGTAAATCTAGTAAAATCATCAACTACCACAAGGCAATATGATTTCCTTCCAATGCTCATTATACTTGTGGGACCAAATAGATCCATGTGCAATAAGTGTAATGGAGTGGTGATAGAGTTAACAACTTTGGATTTATGAGAAGACCTGTGTTGTTTCCCTTTCAGGCAAGCAACACAGTTATCTTTGCAGAAAAATTCCTTTTTAGGCAAACCATGTACCAAGTTATTTTTAGCCAATTTATTCATTGTCTTAAAATTGACATGACACATTCGTTTATGCCATAGTGTTGACTCATCACCATCAGCTTTGGAAAGAAAGCATGATACTTCTCCCATTGGGGAAGCATTGTTCATATCAAGCTTGTACATATCCCCTCTCCTGGGAGATCTAAGAAGCACCAATTCCTGAGGAATTGTCATCCCAGGTTTGAGGATGATGCACTCATGTTCTGTGAAAAGCATTTGATGCTTTTGATCACAGAATTGAGAAACACTTAACAGATTGTGTTCAAGCTGTTTGACAAAATTAACTTTGTCAACTTTTAACTTTCCATTGGATATACTCCCTCTGCCAGAAATATATCCTCCGGCCTCACCTCCAAACTGGACAGGACCTCCATCATAATGTTGAAATTGTTGAAGGAGAGATCTGTTCCCTGTCATGTGCCTGGAGCATCCACTATCTACAATCCAAATGTTGTTATTCTTGTCATATGGATGTCCCTGCACATAAGGTGAGATAATTAGTTTTGATTGGAAACCCAAGCCTTGTTGGTCTTGGGTTCTTCCAATGAGAGTGACATAATTGAACCAAAATTTATGCATGGGGGTTCAATTGATGTCTTTGAAGAAGAGGTTTGGGCTACAGCATCTTCCTTGATCTTCCATTCCATCCCTTGGTTGATCATAGAAGATGAGCTTGTTGAAGCTTTTGTAGCTTGGCATTCTTCCGAAGCTTCTTTCTTTTCGGAAGAGACCTTCACCACCTTTTCTTCCGAAGCAGTCTTCTTCTGGGATGGTTTCAAGGGGACTCTTTTAATTTTCTGAGTCTTTGCAGCTTTAACTTCCGAAGCCTTTTCCTTTCGGAAGAAGAGTTTTCTTCCGAGAGAAGCCTTGCTTCGGAAACAAGCTTTCCCTTTTTCATCACTTGAACCATTTGATATGGTCCAAATGTGAAACCTTCCCTGACTCCTTCTCTTTTAACATTATTTGCATAATGTGTGCTAGCAGGATTGTAGTAACAATCTTTAGCCATGTGGTTTTGCAGACCACACATTATGCATGCAATGTTAACTTTCTGGGAATGAGAGGGTTGTGTTTCTTGTTCTTTTTCTCCTCATCAGCAACCTTTCCCTTTAACTTCTGATCCTTTGGTAGGATAGGAGTACTGGTACTGTACTCTTTTCCTGAATCAGAAGGTCCAACCACCTGGAATCCAGCTGATATGAATACACCCTTTTGCTTTGGGTCTATCTTCAGTTTGGATTCAGCCACCTTCTTGGCAGTTTTTCTGGCTGCCTTAGCCCTGCTTCTTCTGGCTTTGGTGGTCAGGGTTTGATCATCATTGGCTGGGGAGGGCACAATTACCTGTTCCTTCCCTGTGATGGTCATGGTCTCCATAGTTGCATCACTCTTTGACTCTTGAGAAGGTGGGTCAACAGATGGAACCTCTTGCTCTTCAGTACCACACCTTGGTTGTCTTACAGACTCATAAGAGTGTGGTGGAGCAATTTCATTGGTTCCCAACCCACCTTTGTTTTGATAACAAAGTTTTGAGTGAGAGGATGATGCAAGAATGGCTTGGAAGTTTTGCTCGGAAATAGCATACTTCCTGGCTTGAGCCTCAGCAGTGACAAGCTGGGCTTGAGCCTCAGTCAATTTGGATATTAAATCCTTGATTTGAGTCTTGTAGTTTGTGTGTTCATGTTTTAAGAGGGACACAGTTTTCTCTAACTCCTCAATTTTTCTTTGGTAGTCAGATTCAGCCCTTTTAAAGTCAGATTTTAAAACATTTAAAGACTCAATATCAGATTTAATTTCCATATTGTAGTCCTGATACAGTTTAACCTTAGCAATACAAGCAGGGGTACAGAGATGTTCATATACCTTGTTTTCATCTGTTCCTGCCATGAGTGCTTGAGCAGGAGTCACATCTTGAACCATGAAGCTCCAGTCAACTTCTTGAGCCATTGCTGCAGTTTCAGTTGACTTTCCGTTGGGCTTTGGTGTAGAAGGATGTGTGGAGGCCTGTGAGGTTCCCGGGTTGGACTTGGGAGCCTTGCATTCCCTTGCAAAATGACCAAGTTGGTTACAGTTGTAACATTTGGCCTTGCTTTTGTCAAACCCAAACTTGCTGGTGATTGGGTTCTGAGGGAATTGCCTTCCAGTTCTTTTAAAGAACTTCTTCGCTCTGTAGGTTAGAAGAGCCATTTGTTGGACTATGTCCACATACTCTATGTCATCCGGGCTAAACACTCTAGATCATCAAAGCAGTATTGATAATCATTTGAGTGCCCACTCCCTGAGACAAATGCACAGCCCTCCTGAAAGGAGCTTTGCTGAGCTTGTTGAGACCTTGGAGTCTCAGGGAATGTGATGTAAGGCCCAGAGGAACAAGATGGCTGCTGGGTGTAGGTCAGGTACTGCTGAGACTGGGAGATGCCTGAGCCTTCAGCAACCATTAAAGCGTTGCTAGCAGGAAGGCTCAAGGGTCTGCTTGCCTGGTGACCCCTCTTGCTTTCCATTTCCAAACGGTATCCATCAAGGATCCCATAGAGTTCGGTCATGGTGAGTGTATTCAAATTCTCTGTTCTCTTGATGGAGACACAGTAGAATGTCCACTCATTGGGTAGAGCACTCATAAACTTTCTAGTAAGGTCTCTAAGTTCATGAGTGATTCCCACAGATTGAAGGGAAGAGATAAGATCCATATACCTGAAATATTGCTGGCTAAGAGTCTCTCCAGCAACATAGGTGAAGTTCTCAAACTGCTGCTTCAGTGAGTCCTTCTTTGAATCATTCGAGCTTGAGTACATTTGAGCAAGAGCATCAAAGAGTTCTTTGGCAGACTTACAATGCTCAAACCCACCATGATGGAGTTTGGGATTGCAGTCATAAGAACAGTCATAGCATTGCTGTCTATGTCAAGCTTCTTCCTGTCTTCATCAGAATAATCTTCAACGGCCTTCTCGATCATGGCACCGTTTCCACCAGCAACTTTTGGCTTATACGGGCCATTAACGATGGATTGCCACATCTTGCTATCCTGGTATCTGATGAAGCCTTCCATTCTTCTGCTCCAAGACCTGAAGTTTTCAGGGGCGATGATGGGAGCTTTGGTCATCGTTCCCATCTCAACTTCAGATTTGTTGAGGGCCATTTTGAGTGAGGTATAAGGAGGAGTGAAAAACTGGTTGATTAGGATGGTAAGATCTCACAATCAAGAGCCTAAAAAGCTCTGATACCAATTGCAGGATCGGGTTTTGTCACTTAAACACTTGTGATTCTCAAACTCGCTTATAATAACACTCAAATGAGATGAAGCAATGCCTTTAACAAGAGTTGATAATAATATAATAAGTAATCAAAGGAACAAGCAGAATATATTTTCAAGGTACTTGTATATATTACTTCTCACTCAAGATTACAAGACACTTACACAAGCATGAAACAAGAGTTACAATGAGAAACTATATATACTAGATCCTACAGCCGTTATACTTGATACCAGCTGGAAACCTACGACTAAAGCATATACTACAATGCTATAGTTAAGGTATCTTAGATAAAGTATTATCTAAGATATGGTAGTCATGACATGTCCATGACTTACCTTTTGTCACCAACTAAAGATGGCAACTGTACTTAACATAAAAAGGTAAACAGTAGATTAAAGTATGGTCAACTACATGGCTTTTGAGAAAACGCCATGCAGTATCTCAGAGATTTGCAGCGGAGTGTCAGACAGGCCATACTTATGTCCACTGGATAATAGAAGTGTCTTCCGAAGGTTAACTGGCTTCGGAAGAACAAGTTCTTCCGAAGCCACTTATACTTCGGAAGATGCTTCTATGCTTCCGAGGCTTTGAGGACTTCTTGTACTTCGGAAGTTGACTTCAGATCTTTGTCTTTAAGTCTTGATCTTCGGAAGTAGCTTCTTTGTCTTCGGAAGTTGGAGTTTTCCTTCGGAAGTGCATTTTACACTTAGACTTCGGAAGAGCTCCTTCTTCCTTCGGAAGTTCCATACTTGGCTTCGGAAGTCCTTTGTATGTTGTACTCAAAATCTTCTAAGTGACTTAGTTTTGGTTGCAACAGCCTCTCTAGATCCAACAAGTAGTTATGTTAATGTTTGTTAGACATGAGCCAACGCGGATTTCTCGTCTGCTAGCTCCGTAGTGACTGTGATACTAGCATGAGTAACTTACAATGCTGATCAATCAAAGTCAGTAGTAATGTAGGTAAATCTAATGTCATCTTTTAACATATGATTTCTGAAAACATAACTTGTATTAGAAATGGAGTTGATCAGGTTTCTTTTTTACATACCATTAATTAATTAAACTAAGCAAGTTACTGAGATTTTCTAGACTAATCAAGGGAACCCACAATGATCAAGAAGTAAAGTTATTATATTTTTTATAATCATTCTAGTTTCATTAGCCATAGATTTATTATGAAGACTGGTTTGTTTCACAAATCTAAAGTTAGTTCATTCGTTTTCAACATTGTATGATATTCACAATTAAAAATCATAAGTTCATAACTTTACGTTCAAATGTAATTCTACCCATCAAAGGATATTATCCATATACATAACATAAACACACCATTAGTTCATCACAAATTACATAAGTTTCATCCAATTAGATGATAATGAGAGTTTTAGCTCATAACGAGCTTAAACATAACAACAAATAACATAGATGATAGTTATGAAATCATCGGTGAAATGGAACAATCAAACCGGTGATCCACAATGGATGATGTTTAAACAATCCCGAGCTTCTTTCAAGTGTTGTATGCACCTCCTGGCCCTTCAAATGATCTTTAAGTCTTGATTCCCGAGAGAATTTAACAAAGTAACTCTCTCACCAAAGCTTGCCGAAATGATGAACTTAGGCCTATATTTATAGGCTTTCTGGAGTGTTTAAGCATGGTCCTGTGCCTAAAAGGCATGACCCCGTGCTAGTACAATGCTTACAAAAGTTGGTCGGTTTGTACGTGTAGTAGGTGTCGGGCACGCCCCCGTGTTAAATGGTGCACGACCCCGTGCTTACTTTTGGGGGACAGTACTTTTTGTCATGTCAGATGTCCAAACACGGTGGTGCGCCAATTAAAGCACGGGGGTGTGTTTCAAGTAAGTCATGGGGGCGTGCTTAATGAGGCAGGACCCCATACTTGGACTTCAAAGCTCGGTTTTTTTTTCAAATTATTGTTAAATATGCTTCTTGTGTCCATCTTGCCTTTTTGAATACCTGAAGACATAATTTAATACTTTTAAGTACATGTAAGGATTCCTATAAGTCTGATGCAGCCAAAACATCCAAAGTCACTCTGCAAGCAATGCACTAAAGAACTGAAGTAGAAATGCTTAGAAAGTTTTACACCATGCACTAGAAATATTCTAAGTGTAAAATCTTCCGAAGCCAAGACCAATATCTTCCGAAGCCAAAAGTGAAGTCTTCCAAAGCTTCAGAGACAAAGTCTTCCGAAGCCAAATAGTGAGATAGATTTCTTCCGAAGACTTTTAGAGATATGCCTTTATCTGATGTACTTTACCATAAAGTTGGACCACCTTTCCGCTACAACTCTATAAAGTCACCAACTTACATGAGTTGGTGAAAGGTCCATGCTTTGGTAACGGTACATTAAGGTCTTGAGTCCATTCTTTCTACTTTATGTACTTTTATCCTTTTGTAATATATTAGGATGTGAGCTATGGCATGTCATAGTCACAAGTCAAAGGCAGATATGCCTTTTGACTCTACAATTGATTTTGTTTGTGTCTAGTCAATTGTATCCAGCTGGCTTTCAAAGTATAGCCGGCTGTAGGTTGTAGTATAAGTATTCCATGTTCTAGTATCTTTCTTTATGCTTTGTAACACTTGTAATAGAACTTGAGAAAGCAATATACTGCATCCTTGAAACCCAATCTCTTGTGTTCTCTTGTTCTGTCTCTTACTCATTACTTGTGTTCTTAGTATCATTATTGTGGTTAATCTAGTTTACTGTTTGATTAAGTTTGGTTAATCTCCTCTTTGTGTTGTTAAGTTGTAAGTGAACACCCTTCACCGGGCCTGCAATTGGTATCAGAGCTTTTCAGGCTCTTAATATAAGATCTCACCATCTTAAGATCCCTCACACATACAAATACTAAACTTTTCAAATGGCAGCCATTTCCAAGACTGATATGGAAACTGGAACCATGAATAAGTCCCCACTGATCAGTCTTGATGACTTTGATACCTGGTGTATGAGAATGGAAGGTTTCATCAGGTCTCTAGACTCAAGAATGTGGGAGTCTGTTGAGAATGGACCTTTCATACCAGCACTCCTTCTGTTACTGGTGCTGGTATGATCCCCAAAGATGTGGCTAACTACTCTAATGAAGATAGGAAGAGAGTAGAGATTGATAGAAAAGCCATGACAGCACTTCAAACTGCCCTTCCAAACTTGGTGTACAGAGTTTCAAGAAGTGCAAAATAGCTAAACAACTGTGGGATGCACTAAAACTGATGTATGAAGGCGCCTCTGAAGCCAAGGAGAACAAAAGAGATCTCCTGAAGCAACAGTTTGAAAACTTCACATTCAAAACAGGTGAAACCATGACTCAGCAATACTTCAGGTATGTTGAGATAGTGGATACCCTTGTGGATGGTGGAGTTCCTCTTGAAAATTGAGACATTGTAAGGAAGTTCATGTCCTCACTTCCTAGGCAATGGACACATTATTGTATGGTGACCAAGAGGACTGAAAATCTCAAAACTCTTACTCTGACAGAGTTATATGGGATTCTTAGTGGTTACCAGATGGAGATGAACATACAAGGTTCATCTAGCAACTCTAACAATCAATTGGGTTCAGCCCTGCATGTGGTTGAAAGGGATAGCATAGAACCCCAACATCATCTCATATGCTACCCTGATAATTCACCAAAGGGTCCTTTCATCACCTTCCCAGAGACACCCAGGGAGAACTACACTCAAGGAAGTCCATTCCAAGAGACAAGCTCTTCTCAAGCCTTTGTGTCTTCTGATGAAAGTTGTGGCAACTCTCTTTTCACTCTTGAAGACCTGGATTGTATCCATCCAGATGATCTGCAATATATGGAAATAGTTCAGCAGATGGCTCTTCTCACTCATAGAGCCAAAAAGTTCTACAAGAGAACTGAAAGGAGGTTTCCAAGCAATGCAACCAGTGGAAAGTTTGGCTTGGATAAAAGCAAAGTCAAGTGTTACAACTGTAACCTGATGGGCCAATTTGCTAGAGAGTGTAAGGCACCTAAAACATATGGTGGCCAAACACAAACCAGACCAAACTACACTGAGAAAGCCCCTCAGAATGAGAAGCCAAAGCAACAAGCTGCTGTTGCTGTTGAAGAAGGAGGCTTTGACTGGAGCTTTCAGGTGGAAGATGCTTCTCCAAACCAAGCACTAATGGCAGATCATGATGAAGACAAGGTATTGGAACATCTCTGTACTCCTAAATGCATTGGTAAAGTTAACAGATACAGGTCCTATAACTTGGAGATGAGATCTGATCTTGAGTCCTAAAACATTTTAAAATCTGATTTTAGAAAGTCTAAAAATGATTATAAACTAAAAATAGAGGACTTAGAGAAAACCATTTCAGTTCTAAAACATGAGCATACAGATTTTAGGACTCAAAACAAAGATCTCATAACCAAGCTGACTGAGTGCCAGGCTGAGCTTGTGATCAGCAAAGCCAGGGCAGAAAAGAGTGTTCTTGAAGAAGAGACCTTCAAAAACATGATATCCTCATCCCTGCACAACAAGATGTGTTACTAAGATAGACAGGGACTGGGATCCAATGAGATAGTTCCTCCACACATAATCTTGTCTGTAAGATCTCCTCAGGTGTGGAACTTGTGAAGATGAGCTTCCTCTCATAGATCCTATAAGTGAAGAGGATGAAGAAGAGATAATGAAGAATTCCTATGAGAAGAGTGAAGAGGAGGATTGTAAGAAGGGCCACTATCCTTCTGAGGAGAAGAAGATAACTGTGATGACCAAGTCAATGAGAAAGAACTTGATCAGGAAGAGCAAAAGAAAAGCAAGGAAGGCTCAAGAGATCAAGGCTACTTTTGACTCTAAGCAGAAACAAGTTTTTATCTCTGTAGGGTTTGAAGTAGTAAAGACTGAAGACATCAACCAAAACTCTTCATCTAAGAGTTTTGGTTCTTGTTTAAATCATCTCAGTACCAAGAAGAAGACTGATCTGCCGTGTACCACTGCTACACAGCCTGGACCATCAAACTCCAAGAACAGTTCCCAGCCCATAAGAACTGTCTCAACATCTGCAAAGATGAAGGTGGATAAGGGATGTGACCAAAGACAGTCTTGTTCTCATAAGAAGACTCTTGTGAAGAAGAAATATTGTGTGTCATGTGTGAAAGTACCTCTCACATTGCTAAGGATTGCCCATACAATCCTAAAAGTACTATCCATATGACCAAGACAAAGACTTCAAAGAGTTCCAAGAAGATTCAAGCTTCGGAAGGAAAATCTATTTCCTTCGGAAGCTCCAAATCTAAGAAGAAGGCAAATGGAAAATTACCTTCAGAAGAGAAGTTGGCTCGGAAGAAAGGAATTCTTCCGAAGCACTGAAGTCTGCTGCAGTGACTGTAGAATCTTCCGAAAGCTCAGTCATCAAAACTTCCAAAGTCCCAAAAGCTTCCGAAGTTTTGAAGGTCAAGTCCAAGACTCCAAAGGTGGTGTGGAAGTCTAAGAAACCAAGTGACTGAAGTTTTTCCATCAACAACAGCTCAAGATCCTCCTAGCACAACCATATGATCTATTACTGTTGCATTACCTTCTATTATACTTAGTGAGCCAAGACAAATAAGGCTTGGGTTTCCCAATGTAACTAATCATTTTCTTTGTGCAGGAACAACCCAAGACAAACAAAAATGTCTGGATCATTGATAGTGGCTGTTCCAGGCACATGACAAGCAATAGGTCACTACTCCATAACTTTGAGAGGATTGATGGAGGACCAGTTGCTTTTGGAGGAGATGAAGGTGGTTACATTTCTGGAAGGGGCAAGGTCACAAATGGTACGCTCAGCATTGAAAAGGTAAACTGTTGGATCTAGAAAGGCTGTTGCAACTTAAACCAAGTCACTTAGAAGATTTTGGTACAACAAACAAAGGACTTCCAAAGCTATGTATGGAACTTCCGAAGGAAGAAGGAGCTCTTCCGAAGACTAAGTGTAAACACACTTCTGAAGGAAAACTCCAACTTCCGAAGACAAAGACCTACTTCCGAAGATCAAGACTTAGAGATAAAGATCTGAAGTCAACTTTCAAAGTACAAGAAGTCCTCAAAGCCTCGGAAGCATAGAAGCCTCTTCCAAAGTATAAGTGGCTTCGGAAGAACAAGTTCTTCCGAAGCCAGTTAACCTTCGGAAGACACTCCTACTATCCAGTGGACATAAGTATGGCCTCTCTGACACTCCGCTGCAATCTCTGAGATACTGCATGGCGTTTTCTCAAAAGCCATGTAGTTGACCATACTTTAATCCACTGTTTACCTTTTTATGTTAGTACAGTTGCCATCTTTAGTTGGTGACAAAAGGTAATCATGGACATGTCATGACTACCATATCTTAGATAATACTTTATCTAAGATACCTTAACTTTAGCATTGTAGTATATGCTTTAGTCTTAGGTTTCCAGCTGGTATCAAAGTATATCCGGCTGTAGTAATCTCGTAGTATTATAGTTTCTCATTGTAACTCTTGTTCATGCTTGTAAGTCTTGTAATATCTTGAGTGAGAAGTAATATATACCAGTGCCTTGAAAATATATTCTGATTGTTCCTTTGCTCTTATTATATTATTATCAACTCTTGTAAAGACATTACTTCATCTGATTTGAGTGTTTCCATAAGTGAGTTTGAGAGAAATACAAGTGTTTAAGTGACAACACGATCCGGCATTGGTATCAGAGCTTTTAGGCTCTTGATTGTGAGATCTACCATCCTAATCACCAGTTTTTCACTCCTTCTTATACCTCACTCAAAATGGCCCTCACAAATCTGAAGTAGAGGTGGGAACGATGACCAAAGCTCCCATCATCGCACCTGAAAACTTCAGGTCTTGGAGCAGAAGAATGGAAGGCTTCATCAGGTATCAAGACAGCAAGGATGTGCAATCCATTGTCAATGGCCCGTATAAGCCAAAAGTAGCTGGTGGAAATGGTGCCATGATTGAGAAGCCGTTGAAGATTATTCTGATGAAGACAGGAAGAAGCTTGACATAGACAGCAATGCTATGACTGTTCTTATGACTGCAATCCCTAACTCTATCATGGTGGGTTTGAGCATTGTAAGTCTGCCAAAGAACTCTTGATGCTCTTGCTCAAATGTACTCAAGCTCAAATGACTCCAAGAAGGACTCACTGAAGCAGCAGTTTGAGAACTTCACCTATGTTGCTAGAGAGACTCTTAGCCAGCAATATTTCAGGTAATTGATCTCATTTCTTCCCTTCAATATGTGGGAATCACTCATGAACTCAAGACCTTACTAGAAAGTTTATGAGTGCTCTAACCCCATGAGTGGACATTCCACTGTGTCTCTATTAAGAGAACAGAGAATCTGAATACACTCACCATGACCGAACTCTATGGGATCCTTGATGGATCCCGTTTGGAAATGGAAAGCAAGAGGGGTCATCAGACAAGCAGACCCTTGAGTCTTCCTGCTAGCAACCACGCTTTAATGGTTGCTGAAGCTCAGGAATCTCCCAGTCTCAGCAATACCTGACACCCCAGCAGCTATCTTGTTCTTCTGGCCTTACATCACATTTCCTGAGACTCCAGGGTCTCAACAACTCAGCAAAGCTCCTTTCAGGAGAGCTGTGCATTTGTCTCAGGAAGTGGGCACTCAAATGACTATCAATACTGCTTTGATGATCTAGAGTGTTTTAGCCCGGATGACATAGAGTATGTGGACATAGTCCAACAAATGGCTCTTCTAACCTACAGAGCAAAGAAGTTCTTTAGAGAACTGGAAGGCAATTCCCTCAGAACCCAATCAACAGCAAATTTGGGTTTGACAAAAGCAAGGCCAAATGTTACAACTGTAACCAACTTGGTCATTGTTTGCAAGGGAATGCAAGGCTCCAAGTCCAACCCGGGAACCCCACAGGCCTCCACACATCCCTCTACACCAAAGCCCACCGGAAGTCAACATAAACTGTTGCAATGGCTCAAGAAGTTGACTGGAGCTTCATGGTTTCAAGATTGACTGCTGCTCAAACACTTATGCCGGAACAGATGAAAACAAGGTATATGAACATCTCTGTACCCCTGCCTGTTATTGCTAAGGTTAAACTGTATCAGGACACTACAATATGGAAATTAAATCTGATATTGTTCTTTAAATGTTTTTAAAATCTGACTTTAAAAGGGCGGAATCTGACTACCAAAGAAAAATTAAGGAGTTAGAGAAAACTGTGTCCCTCTTAAAACATGAACATACAAACTACAAGACTCAATCAAGGATTAAATATCAAATTGACTGAGGCTCAAGCCAGCTTGTCACTGCTGAGGCTCAAGCCAGGAAGTAACGCTATTTCCGAGCAAACTTCCAAGCCATTCTTGCATCATCCTCTCACTCAAAACTTTGTTTCAAAACAAGGTGGGTTGGGAACCAATGAAATTGCTCCACCACACTCCTATGAGTCTATAAGACAACCACAGGTGTGGTACTGAAAGAGCACGAGGTTCCATCTGCTGACCCACCTTCTCATGAGGCAAAGAATGATGCAACTATGGAACCATCACAGGGAAGGAACAGGTAATTATGCCCTCCCCAGCAATGATGATCAAACCCTGACCACCGAAGCCAGAAGAAGCAGAGCTAAGGCAGCCAAATAGCTGCCAGAAAGTGGCTGAATCCAAGCTAAAGATAGACCCAAAGCAAAAGGGTGTATTCATCTCAGCTGGATTCCAGTGTTGAATATTTTCTTATTCAAGAAAGGAGTGCAGTACCAGTACTCCTACCTAAACCAAAGGATCAGAAATAAAGGGAAAGGTTGCTGATGAAGAGAAAAAGAACAAGAAACAACAATCCTCTCATTCCCAGAAGTTAACATTGCATGCATAATGTGTGGTCTGCAAAACCACATGCTAAAGATTTTTACTACAATCCTGCTAGCACACACTTATGCAAATAATGTCAAAAGAGAAGGAGTCAGGAAAGGTTTCTCATTTTGGACCATATCAAATGGTTCAATGATGAAAAGGGAAAGCTTGTTTCCGAAGCAAGGCTTCTCTCGAAGAAAATTCTTCTTTCCGAAAGGAACAAGGCTTCGAAGTTAAAGCTGTAAAGACTCACAGAAAAGCAAAAGAGTCCCTTGAAACCATCCCAGAAGAAGACTGCTTCGGAAGAAAAGGTGGTGAAGGTCTCTTCCGAAAAGAAAGAAGCTTCGGAAGAATGCCAAGCTACAAAAGCTTCAACAAGCTCATCCTCTATGATCAACCAAGGGATGGAATGGAAGATCAAGGAAGATGTCGTAGCCCAAACCTCTTCTTCAAAGACATCTATTGAACCCCCATGCATAAATTTTGGTTCAATTATGTCATTATCATTAGAAGAACCCAAGACCAATAAGGCTTGGGTTTCCAATCAAAACTAATTATCTCACCTTATGTGCAGGGACATCCATATGACAAGAATAACAACATTTGGATTGTAGATAGTGGATGCTCCAGGAACATGACAGGGAACAGATCTCTCCTTCAACAATTTCAACATTATGATGGAGGTCATGTCCAGTTTGGAGGTGAGGCCGGAGGATATATTTTTGGCAGAGGAAGTATATCCAATGGAAAGTTAAAAGTTGACAAAGTAAATTTTGTCAAACAGCTTGAACACAATCTGTTAAGTGTTTCTCAATTCTGTGATCAAAAGCATCAAATGCTTTTCACAGAACATGAGTGCATTATCCTCAAACCCGGGATGACAATTCCTCAGGAATTGGTGCTTCTTAGATCTCCCAGGAAAGGGGATATGTACAAGCTTGATATGAACAATGCTTCCCCAATGGGAGAAGTATCATGCTTTCTTACAAAAGCTGATGGTGATGAGTCAACATTGGCATAAACGAATGTGTCATGTCAATTTTAAGACAATGAATAAATTGGCTAAAAATAACTTGGTACATGGTTTGCCTAAAAAGGAATTTTTCTGCAAAGATAACTGTGTTGCTTGCCTAAAAGGGAAACAACACAGGTCCTCTCATAAATCCAAAGTTGTTAACTCTATCACCACTCCATTACACTTATTGCACATGGATCTATTTGGTCGCACAAGTATAATGAGCATTGCAAGTAAATCATATTGCCTTGTGATTGTTGATGATTTTACTAGATTTACATGGGTATTTTTTTAAGAACCAAAGATGAAACTGCTGAAACTTTAAAATCTTTTATTCTTGAAATAGAAAATCAAGTTGATCACAAGGTTAAAATAATTAGAAGTGATCAAGGGACTGAGTTTAAGAACCTAGTTCTTGACTCATTTTGTAACTCAAAATGGATTGCCAGACAATATAGTGCTCCTAGAACTCCTCAACAAAATGGTGTTGCTGAGAGGAGAAATAGGACACTTATTGAGGCTGCTCGAACTATGTTAGCTGATTCAAAGCTGCCTCTAACATTCTGGGCAGAGGCAGTCAGCACTGCATGCAATGTGCAGAATAGAGTTCTTGTAGTAAAGCCACATGGAAAAACCCCTTATGAGTTATGGAACAAGAGGCCACCGTTCATTGGCTTTCTAAGGTCCTTTGGCAGCAGGTCTACCATACTTAACACAAAATACAATTTGGCAAAATTTGCTGAAAAGTCAGATGATGCTATCTTTGTTGGATATTCCTCCCACTCCAAAGCCTATAGAGTTTATAATATTAAAATCCAACAATTTGAGGAATCTTTCAACATTGTAGTTAATGAGCACACTCCTTGTGTTAGGGGGAATGGCTCTGATCATATCTTTGATTTAGAATTGTTTCCAAACTATTCTAAACCATCTTGTGAGAATGTTTCAGCTGGAATAGGTGTTCAAAGTGATCCTGATGAAGATCAACTGTTTGAGTTTCCCAGACCAATTCCAACTCCAAGAGTTGCAACAAATCAAGTTCCCACTATTGAAAGATCTGACAGTATAACCATTTCAAGAGATAGTGGTACTTCAACAAGGGATTCACCTGCTGATTTTCAAATCTCTTCAGGTGACCCTGCACAACACCAAGCTGATGGAAGCACCATCTTGAAGGAACAAGAAACTGTTAATGATGCTTCACAGCAAAGAAATGATGATGTTTCTCTTTCATTCAATCAGACCTCATTGAATGAGTTTGAAACAACAGCTGGACCAAGTATTCAAGCTCCTGAGCAAAATATGTCCAACTTGGACTTATCTTTGCAACTGGAGGTGATTCCTAGACTTAGAATTCATAACACTCATCCAGCTGAAAACATCATAGGGGAAGTCTCTGAAGGTGTGAGAACAAGAGGACAAACACATAATGGGAATGTCTGCTTGTACACATGCTTTTTATCCCAAATGGAACCCAAGAAGGTGGAAGATGCCTTGAAAGATAGTAGCTAGGTTGAATCAATGCAAGAGGAGCTGCTTCAATTCAAAAGACAAAAGGTTTGGAACCTATGTCCGCTACCATCTGGTCAAGTACCTATAGGCACCAAATGGGTATTCAGAAACAAAAGAGATGATAGAGGCTTGATTATCAAGAACAAGGCAAGACTGGTGGTTCAACGATACACTCAAGAGGAGGGAATCGATTATACTGATGTCTTTGCACCTGTTGCAAGACTTGAGGCAGTTAGGATCTTCCTTGCTTATGCTGCATCCAAGAATCTCACTGTCTACCAGCTTGATGTCAAGTGTGCCTTTCTATATGGGGATATAGATAGGGAAGTCTATGTATGCCAACCTCCAGGATTTGAAGACCCACAACATCCAAACTATGTGTGCAAATTGGATAAAGCTCTATATAGGTTGCACCAAGCACCTAGGCTGTGGTATTAGACATTGTCTCAATTTCTCCTGAAGAATGGTTAAACTAGAGGTACCATTGATAAGACTCTTTTCATAAGAAAATCTGGGAAAGACATCTTGCTCGTTCAAGTCTATGTTGATGATATCATATTTGGTTCCTCAAATGACCAAATGTGCCAAGACTTTGAGAGCATTATGAAGAAGAAGTTCGAAATGAGTTCCATGGGAAAAATGGACTTTTTCCTTGGAATTCAGGTAAAGCAACTAAAGGAAGGGTTCTTCATTAATCAATCTAAGTATGTCAATGATATCTTAGAGCGATTTGATATGAAGGATTGTAAAGCAGCAAAGACACCCATACCCAGAAACCACAATCTCTGCCTTGATTCTGAGGGGGAGGATACTGATCAACATCAGTACAGAGCAATTATTGGTTCTCTGATGTATCTCACAGCAAGTAGACCTGATATCATGTTTGCAACTTGCATTTGTGCAAGATATCAAGCTGCTCCAAAGGTGTCTCACCTAATTGCTGCCAAGAGAATTCTCAGATACCTCAATGGAGCATCTAAACTAGGTCTCTGGTATCTAAGGAATAGTGATTTTAATCTCTATGGTTACTCTGACAACGATTATGGTGGATGTAACATCAACAAGAAATCAACATCAGGTGGATGTTAATTTCTTGGTGGAAGGATCATCTCATGGCAATGCAAGAAACAATCCTGTGTCTCTACATCAACTGCTGAAGCTGAATACATTGCTACTGCTAGTTGCTGTGCTCAGCTGCTATGGATTCAAAACCATATGATAGACTATGGATTCAACTTCATGAGCACTCCTATCCACATTGACAACAACAGTGCTATATCCATTACTAAAAATCCAGTGAAGCACTCCAAGACAAAGCACATTGATATCAGGTATCATTTCATTAGAGATATTCATGAGAAAAATATTATCAAACTAATCAAAGTTGATTCAAATGAACAATATGTTGATATGTTCACCAAAGCCTATGATGAACAGAGATTTAAATATCTCATCACAGCTATTGGGATGATAAACATTGATTAGTTAATCTCATTTGAAAACCTTTTAATGTGTAGAGTCAAATGTCAAAACAATCTAAGCCTTGTTACAAAAGATCTTTTCTAAATTTTATCTAAGTATGAATTCTTCCGAAGAGAAATTAACCCTCGGAAGATATCTTGCATATCTTCCGAAGCAAATTTCTCCCAGGATAATTTTCTTCTCGGAAGAGTGTTAAGTCTCGGAAGAAGCGATTGATTTCATATCAGATCTACTTCCGAAGCATTTAACACACTCCACCTGAAAAGCAACATATACTCTCGGAAGTATATTACCTTCGGAAATGCTTTATACTCGGAAGAAAGATTTTACTGTGTAACGGAAATCTTTTGGGCCCCACACTGTAAAAAGTAAAGATTTTGTTAATGATGTCGGATTATTTAAATGGTCTAACCTTACCGCCCATGTCATATCATCCACTGAAACCTCACATCATCTTATCCAAAACCCCCTTTAAACTGTCATTTCACCCATTTAAATACTTCCGGCTAATCACTTACATCCTTTTTACCCAAATTACTGCTCTAAAAGCTTTCTTCTTCTCTAATTTACCTTATTCCGAACTATCTTTCTGTCATCTTCTACAATGGCACTAAACCCTCAGCATAACCAGGTCGCACTCCTTGATTCTTCAAGGGATGTTGACTTCTCAAATATCATTTCTTTCCTGACCCAATCCTCATACTACACTGCTCTGACTGTAAACCCTACAATTTATTCAAACCAAATGTCTGAATTTTGGGCAAATGGTCGGATTGAAACCCTAAATGGGGTTCGTGTTATAAGGTCGAGCATTTGTGGCCAAAAGTTGGTCATCTCTGAACAGATCACCAGGGAGCATCTCGAGCTTCATGATGAGGGCGCTCCAACGGAATTCCCCAAAACAGATTTGGACAGTTCTTATCTCCGAATGGGCTACGGTGGAGATGTCAGCAGGTCAACTGTTTACAAATTCAACTTCTCCTACAAGAGGAAGTTCCTGATGCATGTGGTTCTTCACTGCCTGTCTAATAAATCTGGGGGATGGGATCAAATCCCATATGAACTTGGGTGCTTAGTTCATGGGTTGGTACAAAGCCTTCGCTTCAACTATTCAAGATTTGTGCTGACTAACCTAATGGGAAATCTTCAAAGGGACACATTCATGTATCCCAGGTTTCTCCACCACATAATCAACTGTGAGCTGGACCAGGGCAAGCTTGTCTGTGCAGCTGCTCTGACTGCTCCTCAAATGAGGCCGACCATCTTCAAGACCTTAAAGAGAGTGTCTACCAACTTCACTAGAAGAGATACTGCACTACTTCCAGGTATGATTGAGCCAATGGCTCCTGGTGACATCCCTGTTAACCCCACAGGTGATGAACCCACACCAGCAACTACCCTCACCCTGCCAAATCTACCTTCTCCACCCATTACATTTACCTATCAGAGACGTCCCAAACGAACCCTTGTTCAATCTACTCTGATTGAACAAGCCCCTCCTGTTCAATCCAAAAAGGCTAGAGTGGAACAAAGGGCTCCCACTCAGCCTGAGGTCCAACCATCCTTCACAATTGACCTCAATATGTGTTGGATCTAGAAAGGCTGTTGCAACCAAAACCAAGTCACTTAGAAGATTTTGAGTACAACATACAAAGGACTTCCGAAGCTAAGAATGGAACTTCCGAAGGAAGAAGGAGCTCTTCCGAAGACTAAGTGTAAAACACAGTTCCGAAGGAAAACTCCAACTTCCGAAGACAAAGAACCTACTTCCGAAGATCAAGACTTAGAGATAAAGATCTGAAGTCAACTTCCGAAGTAGAAGAAGTCCTCAAAGCCTCAGAAGCATAGAAGCATCTTCCGAAGTATAAGTGGCTTCGGAAGAACAAGTTCTTCCGAAGCCAGTTAACCTTCGGAAGACACTTCTATTATCCAGTGGACATAAGTATGGCCTCTCTGACACTCCGCTGCAAATCTCTGAGATACTGCATGGCGTTTTCTCAAAAGCCATGTAGTTGACCATACTTTAATCCACTGTTTACCTTTTTATGTTAGTATAGTTGCCATCTTTAGTTGGTGACAAAAGGTAAGTCATGGACATGTCATGACTACCATATCTTAGATAATACTTTATCTAAGATAACTTAACTATAGCATTGTAGTATATGCTTTAGTCTTAGGTTTCCAGCTGGTATCAAGTATAACCGGCTGTAGGATCTAGTATATATAGTTTCTCATTGTAACTCTTGTTTTATGCTTGTAAGTGTCTTGTAATCTTGAGTTGAGAAGTAACATACACAAGTACCTTGAAAATATATTTCTGCTTGTTCCTTTGATTACTTATTATATTATTATCAACTCTTGTAAAAGGCATTGCTTCATCTGATTTGAGTGTTATTATAAGTGAGTTTGAGAGAAACACAAGTGTTTAAGTGACAAACCCGATCCTGCAATTGGTATCAGAGCTTTTTAGGCTCTTGATTGTGAGATCTTACCATCCTAATCAACCAGTTTTTCACTCCTCCTTATACCTCACTCAAAATGGCCGTCAACAAATCTGAAGTTGAGATGGGAACGATGACCAAAGCTCCCATCATCGCCCCTGAAAACTTCAGGTCTTGGAGCAGAAGAATGGAAGGCTTCATCAGGTACCAAGATAGCAAGATGTGGCAATCCATCGTCAATGGCCCGTATAAACCAAAAGTAGCTGGTGGAAACGGTGCAATGATTGAGAAAGCCGTTGAAGATTATTCTGATGAAGACAGAAAGAAGCTTGACATAGACAGCAATGCTATGACTGTTCTTATGACTGCAATCCCAAACTCCATCATGGTGGGGTTTGAGCATTGTAAGTCTGCCAAAGAACTCTTTGATGCTCTTGCTCAAATGTACTCAAGCTCGAATGATTCAAAGAAGGACTCACTGAAGCAGCAGTTTGAGAACTTCACCTATGTTGCTGGAGAGACTCTTAGCCAGCAATATTTCAGGTACATGGATCTCATCTCTTCCCTTCAATCTGTGGGAATCACTGATGAACTCAGAGACCTTACTAGAAAGTTTATGAGTGCTCTACCCAATGAGTGGACATTCTACTGTGTCTCCATCAAGAGAACAGAGAATCTGAATACACTCACCATGAGCGAACTCTATGGGATCCTTGATGGATACCAGTTGGAAATGGAAAGCAAGAGGGGTCACCAGACAAGCAGACCCTTGAGTCTTCCTGCTAGCAACGCTTTAATGGTTGCTGAAGGCTCAGGAATCTCCCAGTCTCAGCAATACCTGACCTACACCCAGCAGCCATCTTGTTCCTCTAGGCCTTACATCACATTTCCTGAGACTCCAGGGTCTCAACAAACTCAGCAAAGCTCCTTTCAGGAGGGTTGTGCATTTGTCTCAGGGAGTGGGCACTCAAATGACTATCAATACTGCTTTGATGATCTAGAGTGTTTTAGCCCGGATGACATAGAGTATGTGGACATAGTCCAACAAATGGCTCTTCTAACCTACAGAGCAAAGAAGTTCTTTAAAAGAACTGGAAGGCAATTCCCTCAGAACCTAAACACCAGCAAATTTGGGTTTGACAAAAGCAAGGCCAAATGTTACAACTGTAACCAACTTGGTCATTTTGCAAGGGAATGCAAGGCTCCCAAGTCCAACCCGGGAACCTCACAGGCCTCCACACATCCTTCTACACCAAAGCCCACCGGAAAGTCAACAGAGACTGCAGCAATGGCTCAAGAAGTTGACTGGAGCTTCATGGTTCAGGATGTGACTCCTGCTCAAGCACTCATGGCAGGAACAGATGAAAACAAAGTATATGAACATCTCTGTACCCCTGCTTGTATTGCTAAGGTTAAACTGTATCAGGACTATAATATGGAAATAAATCTGATATTGAGTCTTTAAATGTTTTAAAATCTGACTTTAAAAGGGCTGAATCTGACTACCAAAGAAAAATTGAGGAGTTAGAGAAAACTGTGTCCCTCTTAAAACATGAACATACAAACTACAAGACTCAAATCAAGGATTTAATATCCAAATTGACTGAGGCTCAAGCCCAGCTTGTCACTGCTGAGGCTCAAGCCAGGAAGTATGCTATTTCCGAGCAAAACTTCCAAGCCATTCTTGCATCATCCTCTCACTCAAAGCTTTGTTATCAAAACAAAGGTGGGTTGGGAACCAATGAAATTTCTCCACCACACTCTTGTGAGTCTATAAGACAACCAAGGTGTGGTACTGAAGAGCAAGGGGTTCCATCTGTTGACCCACCTTCTCAAGAGTCAAAGAATGATGCAACTATGGAGACCATCACAGGGAAGGAACAGGTAATTGTGCCCTCCCCATCCAATGATGATCAAACCCTGACCACCAAAGCCAGAAGAAGCAGAGCTAAGGCAGCCAGAAAAACTGCCAAGAAAGTGGCTGAATCCAAGCTAAAGATAGACCCAAAGCAAAAGGGTGTATTCATATCAGCTGGATTCCAGGTGGTTGGAACTTCTGATTCAGGAATAGAGTACAGTACCAATACTTCTATCCTACCAAAGGATCAGAAATTAAAGGGAAAGATTGCTGATGAAGAGAAAAAGAACAAGAAACAGCAATCCTCTCATTCCCAGAAAGTTAACATTGCATGCATAATGTGTGGTCTGCAAAACCACATGGCTAAAGATTGTTACTACAATCCTGCTAGCACACATTATGCAAATAATGTTAAAAGAGAAGAGTAATGGAAGGTTTCTCATTTGGACCATATCAAATGGTTCAAGTGATGAAAAAGGGAAAGCTTGTTTCCGAAGCAAGGCTTCTCTCGGAAGAAAATTCTTCTTCCGAAAGGAAAAAGGCTTCGGAAGTTAAAGCTGTAAAGACTAAGAAAAACAAAAGAGTCCCCTTGAAACCATCCCAGAAGAAGACTGCTTCGGAAGAAAAGGTGGTGAAGGTCTCTTCCGAAAAGAAAGAAGCTTCGGAAGAAAGCCAAGCTACAAAAGCTTCAACAAGCTCATCCTCTATGATCAACCAAGGGATGGAATGGAAGATCAAGGAAGATGCTGTAGCCCAAACCTCTTCTTCAAAGACACCCATTGAACCCCCATGCATAAATTTTGGTTCAATTATGTCTCTATCATTGGAAGAACCCAAGACCAATATGGCTTGGGTTTCCAATCAAAACTAATTATCTCACCTTATGTGCAGGGACATCCATATGACAAGAATAACAACATTTGGATTGTAGATAGTGGATGCTCCAGGCACATGACAGGGAACAGATCTCTCCTTCAACAATTTCAACATTATGATGGAGGTCCTGTCCAGTTTGGAGGTGAGGCCGGAGGATATATTTCTGGCAGAGGGAGTATATCCAATGGAAAGTTAAAAGTTGACAAAGTTAATTTTGTCAAACAGCTTGAACACAATCTGTTAAGTGTTTCTCAATTCTGTGATCAAAAGCATCAAATGCTTTTCACAGAACATGAGTGCATTATCCTCAAACCCGGGATGACAATTCCTCAGGAATTGGTGCTTCTTAGATCTCCCAGGAAAAGGGATATGTACAAGCTTGATATGAACAATGCTTCCCCAATGGGAGAAGTATCATGCTTTCTTTCCAAAGCTGATGGTGATGAGTCAACACTATGGCATAAACGAATGTGTCATGTCAATTTTAAGACAATGAATAAATTGGCTAAAAATAACTTGGTACATGGTTTGCCTAAAAAGGAATTTTTATGCAAAGATAACTGTGTTGCTTGCCTGAAAGGGAAACAACACAGGTCTTCTCATAAATCCAAAGTTGTTAACTCTATCACCACTCCATTACACTTATTGCACATGGATCTATTTGGTCCCACAAGTATAATGAGCATTGGAAGGAAATCATATTGCCTTGTGATTGTTGATGATTTTACTAGATTTACATGGGTATTCTTTTTAAGAACTAAAGATGAAACTGCTGAAACTTTAAAATCTTTTATTCTTAAAATAGAAAATCAAGTTGATCACAAGGTTAAAATAATTAGAAGTGATCAAGGGACTGAGTTTAAGAACCTAGTTCTTGACTCATTTTGTAACTCAAAAGGGATTGCCAGACAATATAGTGCTCCTAGAACTCCTCAACAAAATGGTGTTGCTGAGAGGAGAAATAGGACACTTATTGAGGCTGCTCGGACTATGTTAGCTGATTCAAAGCTGCCTCTAACATTCTGGGCAGAGGCAGTCAGCACTGCATGCTATGTGCAGAACAGAGTTCTTGTAGTAAAGCAACATGGAAAAACCCCTTATGAGTTATGGAACAAGAGGCCACCGTTCATTGGCTTTCTAAGGTCCTTTGGCAGCAGATGTACCATACTTAACACAAAAGACAATTTGGCAAAATTTGCTGAAAAGTACGATGATGCCATCTTTGTTGGATATTCCTCCTATTCTAAAGCCTACAGAGTTTATAATATTAAAAACCAACAATTTGAGGAATCTTCCAACATTGTAGTAAATGAGCACACTCCTTGTGTTAGGGGGAATGGCCCTGATCATATTTTTGATTTAGAATTGTTTCCAAACTATTCTAAACCATCTTGTGAGAATGTTTCAGCTGGAACAGGTGTTCAAAGTAACTCTGATGAAGATCAATTGTTTGAGCTTCCCAGACCTATTCCAAGTTCTCCAAGAGCTGCAACAAATCAAGTTTCCACTATTGAAAGATCTGACAGCATAACCATTTCAAGAGATAGTGGTACTTCAACAAGGGATTCACCTGCTGATTTTCAAATCTCTTCAGGTGATCCTGCACAACACCAAGCTGATGAAAGCACCATCTTAAAGGAACAGGCAACTGTTAATGATGCTTCACAACAAAGAGATGATGATGTTTCTCTTTCATTCAATCAGTCCTCATTGAATGAGTTTGAAACAACAGCTGGACCAAGTATTCAAGCTCCTGACCAAAATATGTCCAACTTGACTTATCTTTGCAACTGGAGGTGATTCCAAGACTCAGAATTCATAATACTCATCCAGCTGAAAACATCATAGGGGAAGTCTCTGAGGGTGTGAGAACAAGAGGACAGACTCATAATGGGAATGTCTGCTTGTACTCATGCTTCTTATCCCAAATGGAACCCAGAAGGTGGAAGATGCCTTGAAAGATAATAGGTGGGTTGAATCAATGCAAGAGGAGCTGCTTCAATTCAAAAGACAAAAGGTTTGGAACCTATGTCCGCTACCATCTGGTCAAGTACCTATAGGCACCAAATGGGTATTCAGGAACAAAAGAGATGATAGAGGCTTGATTATCAAGAACAAGGCAAGACTGGTGGTTCAAGGATACACTCAAGAGGAAGGAATCGATTATACTGATGTCTTTGCACCTGTTGCAAGACTTGAGGCAGTTAGGATCTTCCTTGCTTATGCTGCATCCAAGAATTTACTGTCTACCAGCTTGATGTCAAGTGTGCCTTTCTATATGGGGATATAGATAGGGAAGTCTATGTATGCCAGCCTCCAGGATTTGAAGACCCACAACATCCAAACTATGTGTGCAAGTTGGATAAAGCTCTATATGGGCTGCACCAAGCACCTAGGCTGTGGTATGAGACATTGTCTCAATTTCTCCTGAAGAATGGTTACACTAGAGGTACCATTGATAAGACTCTTTTCATAAGAAAGTCTGGGAAAGACATTTTGCTTGTTCAAGTCTATGTCGATGATATCATATTTGGTTCCTCAAATGACCAAATGTGCAAAGACTTTGAAGCATTATGAAGAAGAAGTTCGAGATGAGTTCCATGGGAAAAATGGACTTTTTCCTTGGAATTCAGGTAAAGCAATTGAAGGAAGGGTTCTTCATCAATCAATCTAAGTATGTCAATGATATCTTAGATCGATTTGATATGAAGGATTGTAAAGCAGGAAAGACACCTATACCCAGAAACCACAATCTCTGCGCTGATTCTGAGGGGGAGGATACTGATCAACATCAGTACAGAGCAATCATTGGTTCTCTGATGTATCTCACAGCAAGTAGACCTGATATCATGTTTGCAACTTGCATTTGTGCAAGATATCAGGCTGCTCCAAAGGTGTCTCACCTAATTGCTGCCAAGAGAATCCTCAGATACCTCAAAGGAGCACCTAAACTAGGTCTCTGGTATCCAAGAAATAGTGATTTTAATCTCTATGGTTACTCTGACAGCGATTATGGTGGCTGCAACTTCAACTAGAAATCAACATCAGGTGGATGTCAATTTCTTGGTGGAAGGATCATCTCATGGCAATGCAAGAAGCAATCCTGTGTCTCTACATCAACTGCTGAAGCTGAATACATTGCTGCTGCTAGTTGCTGTGCTCAGCTGCTGTGGATTCAAAACCAGATGATAGACTATGGATTCAACTTCATGAGCACTCCTATCCACATTGACAACAACAGTGCTATATCCATTACTGAAAATCCAGTGAAACACTCCAAGACAAAGCACATTGATATCAGGTATCATTTCATTAGAGATATTCATGAGAAAAATCTTATCAAACTAATCAAAGTTGATTCAAATGAACAATATGCTGATTTGTTCACGAAAGCATTTGATGAACAGAGATTTAAATATCTCATTACAGCTATTGGGATGATAAACATTGATTAGTTCATCTCATTTGAAAACCTTTTAATGTGTAAAGTCTTATGTCAAAACAATCTAAGCCCTGTTACAAAAGATCTTTTCTTAAATTTTATCTAAGTATGAATTCTTCCGAAGAGAAATTAACCCTCGGAAGATATCTTGCATATCTTCCGAAGCAAATTTCTCCCAGGATAATTTTCTTCTCGGAAGAGTGTTAAGTCTCGGAAGAAGCGATTGAGTTGATCTCAGATCTACTTCCGAAGCACTTAACACACTCCACCTGAAAGCAACATATACTCTCGGAAGTAAGCAATTTACCTTCGGAAGAACATTACCTTCGGAAATGCTCTATACTCGGAAGAAAGATTTTACTGTGTAACGGAAATCTTTTGGGCCCCATACTGTAAAAAGTAAAGATTTTGTTAATGATGTCGGATTATTTAAATGGTCTAACCTTACCGCCCATGTCACATCATCCACTGAACCCTCACATCATCTTATCCAAAACCACCCTTTAAACCGCCATTTCACCCATTTAAATACTTCCGGTTAATCACTTACACTCTTTTTTACCCAAATTACTGCCCTAAAAGCTTTCTTCTTCTCCAATTTACCTTACTCCAAACTATTCTTCTGTCATCTTCTTCAATGGCCCTATAACCCTCAGCATAACCAGGTCGCACTCCTTGATTCTTCAAGGGATGCTGACTTCTCAGATATCATTTCTTTCCTGACCCAATCCTCATACTACACTGCTTTGACTGTAAACCCTACAATCTACTCAAACCAAAAGTCCGAATTTTGGGCAAATGGTCGGATTGAAACCCTAAACGGGGTTTGTGTTATAAGGTCAAGCATTTGTGGCCAAGAGTTGGTCATCTCTGAACAGATCATCAGGGAGCATCTCGAGCTCCATGATGAGGGCGCTCCAACGGAATTCCCCAAAACAGATTTGGATAGTTCTTATCTCCAAATGGGATACGGTGGAGATGTTAGCAGGTCAACGGTCTACAAATTCAACTTCTCCTACAAGTGGAAGTTCCTGCTGCATGTGGTTCTTCACTGTCTATCTAATAAATCTGGGGGATGGGATCAAATCCCGTATGAACTTGGGTGCTTAGTTCATGGGTTGGTACAAAGCCTCCGCTTCAACTATTCAAGGTTTGTGCTGACTAACCTTATGGGAAATCTTCAAAGGGACACATTCTTCATGTATCCCAGATTTCTCCAGCACATTATCAACGTTGAGCTGGATCAGGGCAAGCTTGTCTGTGCAGCTGCTCTGACTGCTCCCCAAATGAGGCCGACCATCTTCAAGATCTTGAAGAGAGTGTCTACCAACTACACTGGAAGAGATACCGCACTACTTCCAGGTATGATTGAGCCAATGGCTCCTGGTGACATCCCTGTCACCCCACAGGTGATGAACCCACACCAGCAACTACCTTCACCATCCCAAATCTACCTTCTCCACCCATTACTGTTACATACCAGAGATCCCAAACTAACCCTTGTTCAATCTACTCTGATTGAACAAGCCCCTCCTCTTCAATCCAAAAAGGCTAGAGTGGAACAAAGGGCTCCCACTCAGCCAGAGGTCCACCCATCCTTCACAATTGACCTCAATATGGGTCTTGAGTCTCCTCAGTCTCAGACCCATGAGCCCGAAACCCAAGCTGATAGCCCTCAGGGAGAGTCTCTATACTCCCCTAGCAGCCACAAAGGGACAGCTCAATGCCTCTTGACATTGATCAAAGTCCCGTGTCATTAGGTTTTCACTCCTTATCTTTTACTGACCTTTTGACCAGAGCTGGTGAAGAGATTACGTCTCTTAAAGGCAATGAAGTTGATCCACAACACCCTCTCAAGGATCAACAGAGCCTAGAGAGACCCCTTATCTCTAGCCCCCACCAGCAAAGCCTTACTGAGGTGAGTCCCACTGATGTGGAGGGGACTCATGTAGATTCAGCTGCCACTACTGAAGGAGCCTCAATGGATCCTCAGGATAGTGGTAACGAAACTGAGACTGAATCTACGGTAACCATGCCCTTTGATGACTCTGAAAGAGACATCATTGTGCAAGGGAAACCACGGTGCCAAGAAACCACATCTGGTGGTGAGGATGAACATACCAGGTATGTTACCTCATCTCCCCGTGATTCTTCAAAAGAAGATGAGGGAAGTATGCAACTCACCATTAAAGACCTACTTTCTAAAGTCTCAAACCTTGAATCAAAGGTTAGGACTTTAGAGGATAGGTCTGCCACTCAGCAACTTGAGATTGAAACTCTCTAGGCCAAACTAGCTGAGAAACAGATTGAAAGATCTGTTAGGCATGTACCAGTCCAGGTCTCCTTGACCTCTTCCTCTAGCTCATCAAGCTCTCAGGATGATGCTACCAAAAAGGGGGAGAGTGTTGAGAGACAAAGTCAAAGACAGGAAACCCAAAGTCAAGCTCTTACTTCTTTGAGCTCAAAGTATCCAATGCAACAAGCTGCTATCTTCCCTGAGCCTCCTCTAGTTGTTTTACAAGTGGATCAAAGGATGCTCCAGGATCTCAATAGGTTCTTCAACAAGTTCCTTTTGGAATCCCTCATTGAACATCCCAGCCCTGATATGTCTGTGATTTACTTCAGAGCTCAAGAGCTTCAGAGGTTGAATGCACCTTCTACCACTGTTGAGGAAGTTGGTCAACCTAAGGTCCAAGTGGAACCTGAGATTAACTTCGAAGGGGAAACAAGGACTGATGGCCCAGCAACCGAAACAGTATGGACAGAAAGTGTATTTTCACAGACTTCCGAAGCACAATTCAAAGCCTTGGAAGAACAAGCTCAAACTTCCGAAGCTGAGATTGCTGCTGTGGAAGGACTATTTTCTCTATCCGATGATCTAATAGTCACAGATGCAATTCTGGAACTTGCATCTGAGGTTAATAGGGAGGATTTTCTCACCCAACCATTGGCTCTGACATCAGCATTAACTCCAGCTCCCACCTCTACTACCCAACCTGGATCTTCCATCCAAGAACCCCCAAAGAGTAGTACTTCCGAAGACATCAAAGGAAAGAGGAAGATGACTTCGGAAGAGCTTCAGGAGGAAGAAAGGTTGGAGAAGCTTAAAAGGAAAGGTAGGCTACCAACTGGGAAACTGTTAGCTGCAAGTACCAAAGCAGCTGCAGCCAACCAGGAGGCAGTCAACAACCGAAGAAGAGTAGAGGTCATAGACAGACTGGTTAGTCTAGGGGCTGCAACTGAAGATGTACTCCTACTACTATTAGAGGAGTTGATGGAGCTGGAAAAGGCAACCTTGCTGCTAAAACAGCAAAAAGAAGAAGCTGCAAGGTTGGCTTTAGAAGAGGAAAGGGAGAGAAAGGAAAGAGAAGCTGATCTGCAGCTCAGGAGAGAAAGGATCACCTTCCTACTCTCCAGATGATTCTCTCAAGAGGAGTTGTCTCCACATAACAGTGATACGATCTTATGGCTCTTCAACAAAGAGCAAGATCAAATGGAGAAGGAGAGAAAGAGAGCTGCAAGGGAGAAGCTTGTGGAAAATAAGAAGAAAGAAGAAGAAGCTGGACTGACTGCTGCCAAGAAGATAGGTGAGAAAGCCTGGATGAAGAGTTATCTCAAAGCTCATGGCTTCTCTGGCAGGCAGGTGGGTCCCATGTCTGAAAAGACTCTCCAGCGACATGTCAGTGACATCAAGGCTGACATTCGCGCGGGGAAAAGAAAAGAGATGTATAGAAGGGGACAGGGGATGACCTTCAAAGCAACCTCTCAACCCAAAATCCAAACCCAACCTCAACATGAACCTATACCCTTTCCCTTCCCAATCAAAACCGAACCAACTTCTGAACCATTCACCTTTGAACCTACACCATCACACCTACCAACCTCATCACCTCAACCACCTAAACTACCTATCCTCCAACCCAAAAACTTAGCCAGATCCCAAACACCTCAACCTACCCAACAACCAATTAAACCATCCCCTTAGCCTTCTAAACCTCTCTCCATGGAGGAATTCAAGGCAGTCAAGACTAAGCTCATCAACTACACTACTCTGAGCGACATCTCCTGTGAGGAGGATTCAGTCAACTTGACTTATGTTGATAGATCCTCAAGTTCCCTCACAAGAGATCAATTTCTTGATCTGCCCAGAGGAACTTTGGACCAAGCTGCAAAACTCCTTGGCCTCAATTCAGATACATTGAATGGGAAGAAAAGAAGTTGAGGAGAAAGCTGGTGACTCTACTGGATACAAAGAAAGGAGACAGGGTACCAAGACAACCTCTTGCACCCAGAAAGAAGATCATCCAGTGGAGGTTCGAAGACTCTTCTCACAACTTTGTTGTTGAAAGAGAGAATGGAGAGCTCAACAGGCTGAGTGCCTCATCTCTGCTACACTTAAGCAGGTTTGACATTGCTGAGTTAGCAAAGAAACCATTCTCCAACCCTTCAAACTCCGATGTAGCTGCCCACATCAGAAATCATCTAGGCAGCCTCCATATGGCCGAGCTTACTGCTAGAAGCAAGGTTGAAGAGGAGTTGAAACTGAGAGAGGAGGAGGAAAGGAAAGGATCAGCAACCAAAGGCAAAGCCTTTCTTCAAATGGTTGAAGGTCCTGAACTTTAGACCATAGTTAGATGGGAGTATGACTATAACTCCCGTCAACTAACTTTCTTCAGGGGGACACAACAGAGGGTACATGTCATTCAAAGCGATAGACTGGATCTCCCATCCACGAATGACTTGTACAAGCTTCTCAGCACTACTTCAGGGAAGAACAAAGAGACAGACAAATACCTTTTGTCCCTGGTGCTGAAAGCTTTGAGAAGCAGAAATAAGTGAAGTTTTGGTAGCATCAGCCTAGGGGGAGTTTGTTGGATCTAGAAAGGCTGTTGCAACCAAAACCAAGTCACTTAGAAGATTTTGAGTACAACATACAAAGGACTTCCGAAGCTAAGAATGGAACTTCCGAAGGAAGAAGGAGCTCTTTCCGAAGACTAAGTGTAAAACACACTTCCGAAGGAAAACTCCAACTTCCGAAGACAAAGAACCTACTTCCGAAGATCAAGACTTAGAGATAAAGATCTGAAGTCAACTTCCGAAGTACAAGAAGTCCTCAAAGGCTCGGAAGCATAGAAGCATCTTCCGAAGTATAAGTGGCTTCGGAAGAACAAGTTCTTCCAAAGCCAGTTAACCTTCGGAAGACACTTCTATTATCCAGTGGACATAAGTATGGCCTCTCTGACACTCCGCTGCAAATCTCTGAGATACTGCATAGCGTTTTCTCAAAAGCCATGTAGTTGACCATATTTTAATCCACTGTTTACCTTTTTATGTTAGTGCAGTTGCCATCTTTAGTTGGTGACAAAAGGTAAGTCATGGACATGTCATGACTACCATATCTTAGATAATACTTTATCTAAGATACCTTAACTATAGCATTGTAGTATATGCTTTAGTCTTAGGTTTCCAGCTGGTATCAAGTATAACCGGCTGTAGGATCTAGTATATATAGTTTCTCATTGTAACTCTTGTTTTATGCTTGTAAGTGTCTTGTAATCTTGAGTTGAGAAGTAATATATACAAGTACCTTGAAAATATATTTCTACTTGTTCCTTTGATTACTTATTATATTATTATAAACTTTTGTAAAAGGCATTGCTTCATCTGATTTGAGTGTTATTATAAGTGAGTTTGAGAGAAACACAAGTGTTTAAGTGACAAACCCGATCCTGCAATATGGGTCTTGAGTCTCCTTAGTCTCAGACCCATGAGCCCGAAACCCAAGCTGATAGCCCTCAGGGAGAGTCTCTATACTCCCCTGAGCAGCCACAAAGGGCTAGCTCAATGCCTCTAGACATTGATCAAAGTCCCGGGTCATTAGGTTTTAATTCCTTATCCTTCACTGACCTTTTGACTGGAGCTGGTGAAGAGATTATGTCACTTAAAGGCAATGAAGTTGATCCACAACACCCTATCAAGGATCAACAAAGCCTAGAGAGACCTCTTATCTCTAGCCCCCATCAGCAAAGCCTTACTGAGGTGAGTCCCGCTGATGTGGAGGGGACTCATGTAGATTCAGCTGCCACTACTGAAGGAGCCTCAATGGATCCTCAGGACAGTGGTAACGAAACTGAGACTGAATCTACGGCAACCGTGCCCTTTGATGACTCTGAAAGAGACATCATTGTGCAAGGGAAATCAGGGCGCCAAGAAACCACATCTGGTGGTGAGGATGAACATACCAGGTATGTTACCTCATCTCCCCATGATTCTGCAAAAGAAGATGAGGGAAGTATGCAACTCACCATTCAAGACCTACTTTCTAAAGTCTCAAACCTTGAATCAAAGGTTAGGACTTTAGAGGATAGGTCTGCCACTCAGCAACTTGAGATTGAAACTCTCAAGGCCAAACTAGCTGAGAAACAGATTGAGAGGTTTTTTAGGCATGTACCAATTCAGGTCTCCTTGACCTCTTCCTCTAGCTCATCAAGCACTCAGGATGATGCTACCAAAAAGGGGGAGAGTGTTCAGAGACAAAGTCAAAGACAGGAGGAAACCCAAAGTCAAGCTCTCACTTCCTTGAGCTCAAAGTATCCTGTGCAACAAGCTACTATTTTCCCTGAGCCTCCTCCAGTTGTTTTTCAAGTGGATCAAAGGATGCTCCAGGATCTCAATAGGTTCTATAACAAGTTCCTAGTGGAATCCCTCATAGAACAGCCCAGCCCTGATATGTCTGTGATTTACTTTGGAGCTCAAGAGCTTCAGAGGTTGAATGCACCTTCTACCACTATCGAGGAAGTTGGTCAACCTAAGGTCCAAGTGGAACCTGAGATTAACTTCGAAGGGGAAACAAGGACTGATGGCCCAGCAACCGAAACAGTTGGGACAGAAAGTGTATTTTCACAGACTTCCGAAGCACAATTCAAAGCCTCGGAAGAACAAACTCAAACTTCCGAAGTTGAGATTGCTGCTGCGGAAGGACTATTCTCACTATCCGATGATCTAATAGTCACAGATGCAATTCTGGAACTTGCATATGAGGTTAATAGGGAGGATTTTCTCACTCAACCATTAGCTCTTACATCTGCATTGACTCCAGCTCCCACCTCTACTACCCAACCTGGATCTTCCATCCAAGAACCCCCAAAGTCTAGTACTTCCGAAGACATCAAAGAAAAGAGGAAGATGACTTCGGAAGAGCTTCAGGAGGAAGAAAGGTTGGAGAAACTTAAAAGGAAAGGTAGGCTTCCAACTGGGAAACTGTTAGCTGCAAGTACCAAAGCAGCTGCAGCCAACCAGGAGGCAGTCAACAACCAAAGAAGAGTAGAGGTCATAGATAGACTTGTTGGTCTAGGGGCTGCAACTGAAGATGTACTCCTGCTACCATTAGAGGAGTTGATAGAGCTGGAAAAGGAAACCTTGCTGCTTAAACAACAAAAAGAAGAAGCTGCAAGGTTGGCCTTAGAAGAGGAAAGGGAGAGAAAGGAAAGAGAAGCTGATCTGCAGCTCAGAAGGGAAAGGATAACCTTCCTACTCTCCAGAGGTTTCTCTCAAGAAGAACTGTCTCCACATAAAAATGATACAATCTTGTTGCTCATCAACAAAGAGCAAGATCAAATGGAGAAAGAGAGAAAGAGAGCTGCAAGGGAGAAGCTTATGCAAAAGAAGAAGAAGGAAGAGAAAGCTGGACTGACCGCTGCCAAGAAGATAGGTGAGAAAGCCTGGATGAAGAGTTATCTCAAAGCTCATGGCTTCTCTGGCAGGCAGGTGGGTCCCATTCACCCCAGAACCTACACCATCTTACCTACCAACCTCTTCACCTCAACCACTTAAACTACCTATCCTCCAACCTAAAACCTTAGCCAGAACCCAAACACCTCAACCTACCCATCAACCAATCAAACCATCCCCTCAGCCTTCTAAACATCTCTCCATGGAAGAATTCAAAGCAGTCAAGACAAAGCTCATAAACTGCACTACACTGAGCGACATCTCCTGTGAGGAGGACTCAGTCAACTTGACTTATGTTGATGGATCCTCAAGTTCCCTCACAAGAGATCAATTTCTTGATCTGCCCAGAGGAACTTTGGACCAAGCTGCAAACCTCCTTGGCCTCAATTCAGACATGTTGAATGAGGAAGAAAAGAAGCTAAGGAGAAAGCTGGTGACTCTACTGGATACAAAGACAGGAGATAGGGTACCAAGACAACCTCTTGCACCCAGAAAGAAGATCATCCAGTCGAGGTTCGAAGACTCTTCTCACAACTTTGTTGTGGAAAGAGAGAATGGAGAGCTCAACAGGCTGAGTGCATCATCTCTACTACACTTGAGCAGGTTTGACATTGCTGAGTTAGCAGAGAAACCATTCTCCAACCCTTCAAACTCCGATATAGCTGCCCACATCAGAAATCATCTTGGCAGCCTTCATATGGCCGAGCTTACTGCTAGAAGCAAGGTTGAAGAGGAGTTGAAACTGAGGGAGGAGGAGGAAAGGAAAGGATCAGCAACCAAAGGCAAAGCCTTTCTACAAATGGTTGAAGGTCCTGAACTTGAGTCCATAGTTAGATGGGAGTATGACTATAACTCCCGTCAACTAACTCTCTTCAGGGGGACACAACAGAGGGTACATGTCATTCAAAGCGATAGACTGGATCTCCTATCCACCAATGACTTGTACAAGCTTCTCAGCACTACTTCAGGGAAGAACAAAGAAACAGACAAATACCTTTTGTCCCTGGTGCTAAAGGCTTTGAGAAGTAGAAATAAGTGAAGTTTTGGTAGCATCAGCCTAGGGGGAGTTTGTTGGATCTAGAAAGGCTGTTGCAACCAAAACCAAGTCACTTAGAAGATTTTGGTACAACAAACAAAGGACTTCCGAAGCTAAGTATGGAACTTCCAAAGGAAGAAGGAGCTCTTCCGAAGACTAAGTGTAAAACACACTTCCGAAGGAAAACTCCAACTTCCGAAGACAAAAAACCTACTACCGAAGATCAAGACTTAGAGATAAAGATCTGAAGTCAACTTCCGAAGTACAAGAAGTCCTCAAAGCCTCGGAAGCATAGAAGACTCTTCCGAAGTATAAGTGGCTTCGGAAGAACAAGTTCTTTCGAAGCCAGTTAACCTTCGGAAGACACTCCTATTATCCAGTGGACATAAGTATGGCCTCTCTGACACTCCGCTGCAAATCTCTGAGATACTGCATGGCGTTTTCTCAAAAGCCATGTAGTTAACCATACTTTAATCCACTGTTTACCTTTTTTGTTAGTACAGTTGCCATCTTTAGTTGGTGACTAAAGGTAAGTCATGGACATGTCATGACCACCATATCTTAGATAATACTTTATCTAAGATACCTTAACTTTAGCATTGTAGTATATGCTTTAGTCTTAGGTTTCCAGCTGGTATCAAAGTATATCCGGCTGTAGGATCTAGTATATATAGTTTCTCATTGTAACTCTTGTTTCATGCTTGTAAGTCTTGTAATATCTTGAGTTGAGAAGTAATATATACAAGTGCCTTGAAAATATATTTTCTGCTTGTTCCTTTGCTACTTATTATATTATTATCAACTCTTGTAAAAGACATTACTTCATCTGATTTGAGTGGTTCCATAAGTGAGTTTGAGAGAAATACAAGTGTTTAAGTGACAAACACGATCCTGCATAAACTTTGTCAAGGAGCTTGGGTACAATCTTCTGAGTGTATCCCAATTTGTGATCAGAGTCATAACATGCTCTTTACTGAGCATGAGTGCATTGTTATCAAGCCCGGAGTGGTCCTTCCTCATGAGCACATCCTGCTTAGAGCCCCCAGGAAAGGGAACATGTACAAGATGGACTTGCAAGAAACATCTCCCTCCGGAGAAGTTTCATGCTTTCTGTCTAAAGCAAATAGTGATGAGTCTTTCCTATGGCATAAAAGAATATGCCATGTAAACTTTAAGAACATGAATAAACTAATTAAACATGATTTGGTAACTGGAATGCCAAAGAAAGAGTTTACAAGTGATGATCATTGTGTTGCATTCCTGAAAGGGAAGCAACATAAGGTTTCTCATAAGCCTAAGGAAAGGAACTCCATCACTACTCCCCTACACTTATTACATATGGATCTTTTTGGCCCCACCAGTGTAATGAGTCTAGGAAGGACCTCTTATTGTTTGGTGATCACAGATGATTTTACAAGATTCACTTGGGTTTTCTTTCTTAGAACTAAGGATGAGACCCCTGAGATTCTGAAGAATTTCATCTTAAAAATTGAGAATCAAAGTGATCACAAGGTCAAAACCATAAGATGTGATTAAGGAACTGAATTCAAGAATCAAATCCTTGATACATTTTGTGATGAAAAAGGTACTACAAGATCATGTTAGGTTGGACTCACTTTAGTATAGATGTTTACTTTACATTGTAATAGGACTTTTGTTAGTTTCATTTTTTATTTTGTTAGTTATTAGCAGTTTTGGCAGTCCAGCGAAACTGTGAGCGAATCTATACATTCGCTCACAGTTTGCTGTTTTGGTTTACCGGCGAACTTGTGTTCTGCCGGGCGAAACTATAGTTTCGGCATGACAGTTTCGCTGGTAGCGAAACTGTCAGCGAAACTATGACTGCTATATATACTATTGTCATTTCACTTTGTATGGTAAGCTTGCAAAACCCTAATCGTGGAATTCTGTTGCAAGCTACCATTTCTAAGCAGTTACTTCATTGAAATATAATTGTGCTTGTTGTTATTGAGTGTGTTTGTTCATTTGAATACCAATTATGTCTTGATTCATCATATTCACTTCTCAATTGTTGTTATTTGGATTGTGTATTTAATATTGATCAAATTATCCTATCAATTGTACTGTTCATCGATCACATGGACCAACAATATGGTATCAGAGCCTTAGTGCTCTTGATTTGTTGAGTTTTTGTGGTTTTGGTCAATATCTAGTTTCAATCAATTTTCATTGGATTATCAGCTGTTTTTGGGATGGAAATTGATTGAATTATGCTTGTTCTTGATTGAGGAAGATTCTACAATCATCAGATCTCAAATTCATTGAGTTTTGAATGATTTCAGATTGATTTTGAGGTGAAAAAGGGTTTTGAGATCGACCAGCGAAATTACTGTTCTTACTGCGAAACTGTCATCTTCATTCAGCGAAATTATGAGTTATTTTGGATCAGAAGTTGTTTTCTAGAGTTTCAGCGAAAGTATTTCCTTGAACGAAAGTTCATTAGTGTTTTTGACCAATTATCAAGCGAAAGTGCTGCCGAATCTATTTCTGAACGAAAGTTCAAGCTTGTTTCCTGCGAAATTAGCAGCGAAACTAAGCAATTGTTGTCTCTGATTCAAGCGAAAGTGTCTGTGTTTGCGAAAGTGTCTGCGATAGTATTGTTTCAGCGAAACTGTTAGCCAAGTCACCTCTTTCAGCGAATTTGTTAGCGAATTTGTCAGCGAAATTATCAATTTTTCTGCCGAAACTATCATGTCGAAATTAACTACTCTTACACTTGCGGATCTTGAAAGTGTTGCTCCTAATAGACCTCCAAGACTCATTAATGGAGATATTTTGAAGATTGGAAGAGATGTCTCAAAGCTTTCTTTTTCTATACAGATCATAATCAATGAGAATCGATTATTTCAGGTCCTCATATACCTACGGTTACGGTTGGTGATGTCGTTTCTCAGAACAAAGATCCATCTTCTTATACTGAAAGAGATCTGAAACTGATTGATCGTGATCAAAAAGCTTTTGGTGCTCTAACTCTCTGCTTGGCTCCAGACATCTACAATCGTTTTGCAGAGCATAAAAATGCTAAATCCCTTTATGATGCTCTCTGTGAATTCTTTGATGGGAATGCAGATCTGGTGAAAGACAAGAGTATTCAAGCTGAAAAGGAGTTCAATTCGTTTGTAGGATACAAGAATGAAAGTTTGACAGATCTTACAAATCGTTTCTTAACCGTCTCAAGCACTCTGAAGAAGTATGATGAAAGACTCTCCAACAGTGAACAAGTTAACAGGCTTCTCGATTCTCTTCCACCACAGTGGAGTCTTCAAGTGAGGATGCTCAAACAAGAAAGAGGTTTTACAGATTATAAATTGATGGATATCATTAACAAGTTGAAATCTTTTGAGTTGGATATGAAAAGAAGAGAATTTAACCAGACTATGATGCCCACACCTGGTTTTTCTCAAAATGCTGCTTTGTTGTCATCCGCTGCAAACTCTCACATTCAAAATCCAATTCAAGGAGGGAGCAATACAAGTAATTTCTCGAGTAGTAGTAATCATGTTGGAAAAGAATTGGGAAATTCTAAGGTGAATGCTGAAACTACAATTCCATCTGAAACAATGGCTCTTTTTGGAATGTTTGTTCAGAGCTATGAAGCTCTTGTTGCTGGTGAATTGAAAGGTAAAGGAATGACTATGGAGGATATGTATCAGGTTGATCCTGATGATTTAGAAGAAACTGACATTCAATGGCAAATGGCAATGTTAACTTTAAGATCCCGGAGATTCATGGAAAGAACAGGAAGAAAGAATTTTGGTGGTTAATCATCAACCTCAAAACTAGGATTTGATAAGTCAAAATTGAGGTGCTTTAATTGTAAACAATTGGGACATTTTAAACATGAATGTCCATTACCAATTGTCACAGATCCTAGTAACACTGGAGTACCAAGATTGACAGCAGAGAAAGTAAAGGAAGAAGGAAATTCAAAAAAGGAGTCAGCCTTGATCTCAAATTTTGACTGGAGTGCAGAGGTGGAAGAAACAAGATCTGAAATAAATCACGCGTTAGTTGCTGAGGTTGTGGAAAGTGATGAGATGGAAGTTGATAAAGATGGATTTGTGTTGTTTAAGGAATTCAAAGGAGAGAATGAACCTTCAGTAAAGGAGAAAGAAGAGAAGGCAGATGGAGAGAAGAAAGAGGAAATTACAGATTCAAATGAAGAAAGTGATTCAAAAGCTGCGAAAGGAAAAGAGAAGGATGATGCGGCCGCTACTGTTGAGGAAAGGAAATCAAGTACTCCAGTATGCATGTGCGATAAAGCTTTAGCTGCCGAAAGGATGGTAATGGGACTTCCTTATGAGGTAATACAGGATATGTGCTCATCTGCTTGCAAAATTAGACTTTTTGGGATTTATAAGGCTAATCGTTTGTTAATTGATAATGAAAAGGATTTAAAACGAATTAATGATGAACTTAAAATGAATGAATCAAAATATTTTGTGAAATTAAATGAGGCTTTAAAAGAAACTGATCATTTAAAAAGAATTGTTTTGGAAAGGAATGTAGAGGTTAATACTTTGACTGAACGGGTTGCTCTTGCTGAATTTGAAGCAAGCAAACTTCAGTCAAAGTTAGATAAATGGACTATTTCTGGAATGAAATATGATGATCTTTGTAAATCTCAACGGGGAGCAAGAATTAAAACAGGTTTGGGTTATGAAAATGTACAGGTTTATCCTCCTCCTAGTACATACTGTTATTCTCCTATGCCTGTTCCTCATCCTTCTAATGATTTAATCAAATCAGATACTGACAGTATGTCTGCAGGTTTAGTTGGGAATAACTCTAAGTACATTCGTGAAGACTACGACTATGGACCAACTAGTGGGCTTGGATGCACTAGTTCTAGTACACCTGAAAATCAGCAGTCTGTTTTAGATAATAAGTCTAGTTTAAATTCAGTTTTTGTTTCTAGTTCAAATGTAACAGACTTGAATGTCTCATGTTCTCTTGATTGTTCTATTTCATCTTGTACTTCAAATCATGATAGTGATAATTTTTGTTCTGGTAATGAATTCGATGAATCTGATGTTTCTCCTAAAACAACTGAGCACCTTAAAATTAATTCTTTCGAAAAGTTCTTTTCCCATCCTATTCCATCTTTCATACCATTAAATATGACATCATCAGAAAAATGCAGTTCGTCTTTATCTGACACTGGTACCAATGGTACGAGTTTTACTGATTTGTCAGAAGAATCATGTTCTGATTTTGTAAAGAAGAACTCTGATTCAAATAAACAAAAACATCATGAGATGTATGAGACATTCAGTGATGTTGATTCTAGTTTGTCTGAATGTGATGAGGAGATTATTATTGATCCTATTTTTACCTCATCACATCATCGACCTAGATTCAAACATCATTGTTTCAGGTGTGGTAAAGAGGATCATCTTATCAAAAATTGCCCTTTGATTCAAAGATCCTCTAATAGGAATTGTTTTGGGAATAAATTGACAAAATTGGTTAATAATTTTTTTCATAAAAAATCAGCTTCTTTAAAAACAAAAGTTGTTCAATCTTGGGTTCCTATTGCTCCTGGCTAAATGATTTGTTAATTCATTTCAGGGATCTTCTTCAAAGATTGTACACAGTCTGTGGCATGTTGATAGTGGATGTTCCAAGCATATGACGGGATTAAAGGATTTGTTGACCAATTATCGGATTATAGATGGAGGATATGTGGCATTTGCTGGAGATAAGAAGGGTGGAAAAATGATTGGACAAGGAGAAGTTACCAATGGTTCTCTTACTCTAGAAAAAGTCAACCATGTTCCTGAATTGGCTTTTAATCGTCTGAGTGTCTCTCAAATTTGTGATAAAGACATTCCTGTTCTATTTAAATCTGACGAATGTTTATTTTTAAAATCAGAGATAGCTATTCCAGAGGATTTAATTCTCATGCGTGCTCCAAGGAAACATGATACATATCTTCTTGATATGAATTCAAATGAGTCAAAGGCTACTGCAACTTGTCTTCTCTCAAAAGCATCAACCTCTGAGTCACTCCTGTGGCATCGTCGCTTAGGCCATGTCAATTTTAAGATAATTAATAAATTAGTAAAGAACAATCTTGTTAGAGGACTTCCTTTAAAAGATTTTTCTGTTACTGAAAAATGCATGGCATGTGCCAAAGGGAAACAACATAAGAAACCTCATAAGCCCAAACTTTTAAATAGCATTTCAAGTCCTCTTGAGTTGTTACACACTGATTTATTTGGGCCAATTAGTGTTAAATCAATTGCTAAAAAATCTTTTTGTCTTGTTGTTACAGATGATTTCTCACGTTATTCATGGGTGAGGTTTCTTGCACACAAAAGTGAAGTTGCAGAGGAATTGCAGAAATTAATCATTTCTATTGAATCAGTCAGTAAGAAAAGAGTTATGGGATTAAGAAGTGACAACGACACTGAATTTAAAAATCAGATTCTTGATTCATTTTGTGCTCAAAAAGGGATTGTGAAACAATTTAGTGCTGCAAGAACACCCCAGCAGAACGGTATTGCAGAAAGAAAGAATCGCACTCTTGTGGAAGCTGCTCGTACAATGTTGATAGAATCCTCATTACCAATTATTTTCTGGGCTGAAGCTGTTAATTGTGCATCTTATGTTCTAAACAGTGTGCTAATTGTGAAAGATAAAGTGAAGACTCCTTATGAACTTTTTCATAAGAGGAAGCCACTAATTGATTTCTTTCGCCCATTTGGTTGTTCTTGTACTCTTCTGAATACTCAAGCTCAAAAGACAAAATTTGGTGCTGTTTCTGACGAGTGTTATTTTGTTGGATACTCTTCTTCACAAAAGGCATACCGAGTTTATAACAAGAGAACACGTATTGTTCAAGAGTCATTCTATGTTGATTGGCAAGAATCCAATCCTTCTGAAGTGAAATCTGAACCTGCATGGTTCTTTGACTCCGATACTGTGTTCAATTCATTTAATTTGCCAGTTTTCGATGATGATACATCAATTCCAAGTACTCAAACGAATATTATTCCATCATCTTCATCGTCTGTTCCATCCATCCCACAAGTAAATGATGTTGTTTCAACTGATGTTAGCTCATCGTCTCCAATGCCTGATCAAGCTCCATTGTCTGATTCTTTATCTCCTACATCTCCTAACTTACCTGATTCAACACCTGTCATTGATACACCTTCATCTGATCTTTCTCCGGCTATGGCTGATACTTCTTCAACTATCTTTCCTTCTTCAAGTGATTTCAAAACTTTGAAAGATCATCCACTTGATAATGTGATTGGATCTGTTTCTGATGGTGTTCGCACGCGAAGTCAATCTGGTCTGATTAATGTTTGTCTTTTCTCATGCTTCATTTCTCAAATTGTTCCAAAAAATGTTCATGCTGCTTTACAAGATCCTTGTTGGGTAGAATCTATGCAATTGGAACTTCAACGGTTTAGAAAGCTTAAGGTTTGGACCTTAGTTGATCTACCTCCCAACAAATATCCAATTGGTACAAAATGGGTATTTAAGAACAAACCAGATGATCGGGGTGTGGTGGTGCGAAACAAATCTAGACTTGTAGTGCAAGGCTTTGCTCAAGAAGAAGGAATTGATTATACAGAAGTCTTTGCTCCAGTTGCTCGTCTTGAAGCAATCCGAATATTTCTTGATCATGCTGCTCATAAACAGTTCAAAGTGTACCAGATGGATGTGAAATGTGCTTTTCTCTACGGAGACATTGATGAAGAGATATATGTGTGTCAACCACCAGGCTTTGAAGATCCTGATTTTCCTGATAAAGTGTATAAGCTTGATAAATCTTTGTATGGCCTTCATCAAGCACCCAGAATCTGGTATGAGACTCTTACGCAATATCTTCTAAGCAATGGTTATTCTCGTGGTACCATTGATATGACCTTATTTAAAAGGGAGGTGAATGGTGAAATGATCTTTGTTCAAGTGTATGTCGATGATATTATTTTTGGATCCACAAACTCTCAATTGTGTAGAGAGTTTGAAGAAGTGATGAGCCAAAGGTTTGAAATGAGTATGATGGGTGAAATGTGCTTCTTTCTTGGCTTGCAAGTTGAACAACAGAAAGAAGGAATTCTTATTCATCAAGAGAAGTACATTAAAGATATTCTGAAGAAATTTAAGATGGATGATGCGTCTATTGAGATGACTCCTTTTACTGCTCAGACCTGTCTAACTCCGGATGAAAATGGAAAACCAGTTGATCCTCATCTTTTTTGGTCTATGATTGGCTCTCTCATGTATCTTACTGCAAGTCGTCCTGATATCACTTTCGCTGTTGGTTACTGTGCTAGATATCAGTCGGCTCCAAAGGAATCTCATGAGAAAGCTGTCAAACGAATATTTCGTTATCTCAAAGGATCGTCTCGTCTCGGACTGTGGTATCCATATGGTGGAAATTTTGATTTACATGCTTACTCTGATAGTGATTCCAATGGTTGCAGGTTAAACAGAAAATCTGTGTCTTGAGGTTGTCAATATTTGGGAAATTGTCTGGTATCCTGGCAGAGCAAGAAACAAACTACTGTCTCTCTTTCTACAGGGGAAGCTGAATATATTGTTGCATCCAGCTGCTGCTCTCAAGTTCTCTGGATCCAACACCAAATGATTGATTATGGAATTAATTTCCTTCATACACCTTTATTCTGTGACAATGAGGCTGCCATTGGAATTGCTAAAAATCCCATTCATCATTCCCGCACAAAGCATATTGAAACACGAATTCATGCAATTCGTGATGCTCAAGAGAAGGGTTTCATTAATATTATACCCATCGATACAAAAAATCAAAAAGCTAATCTTTTCACAAAAACATTTGATAAACCTCGTTTTTATGAATTGATTTCTATGCTTGGGTTAATATCTTTTTAAATTTTCATTTTCTATTTCTTTGATAATATTTAAAAAAAACAAAAATAAAAAAAATTAAATTAAAATTCATTTATAATTATAGAAATATGAAAATAAAAATTTAGGGGAGTAATATCATTATTCTGAGATCGGATTTAACATGATGAGAAATGATTGTATATTCTCTAAATATTTTTATTTACATGACCAGTAATTCTATGAGAAATGATAGTAACTGTTACTGGATTCTGTTTCACATTAAAAAATAAAAAAGAAATGGATCAGATTCTTTGACGATATGCTTGATAGACTCAGCCTGATGAATGAAGTAGACAGCAGCTTTATGATTAAATTAAACTTTATGCTTAAGAATGTCTGGATTTACTCATTCATTTTGGATTGCACAAAAACTGAGTCCTGACAAAAATTGGATTGAGAATGAATCTTTCGTTCATTTTGCTTTGTTATGTCATCATTCTCTGCTGATTTGTTTTGTGTTAAGATGTCTTGTGTCTGTGCTTATCTCCTCTGCTGTACGTGAGTACTAACCTGGAGTGATGATCTCCTCTGCTGTACGATAGTACTGACCTAGAGCTCTCATCAGCACATGATCAAATGGTTATCTCCTCTGTTATACGTGAGTATAGATCTGGAGCTCTCACCATTTTGATATAATTATGTCAAATCATCTTATTGATGAATTTCTTTCAGAATGAAATATTCTGTTTATAATCATTTGCACACTTATCCACAAATCTTGTTCCATGAAGATTAATTCATAATTCAAGAAATCCTGAGGTTGGGTGAGGGTTTTTACCAAATGATTGTGGGGTATTAGCATTCTAAAGCATCTAATCGAACCTTAAATGAATCATAAGCTGTTGGTCGAAAAAGGATAAGGCATGAGTTTAAGTGGACAATTATATCAGCAATCGTTATTGATTTGTTCTAATTTCAGTTGTTTCTGTGCCGATTGTGATCAGATCTTGTACTCAGTATGATCTCATGACTGGTAGATGATTTTTAATCATCATTATGTTCTAAAATATTTAGTGTTAGGACCTGGTATTCGAACGAAATACCGAGTGATTGCGTGTTAAACCAACTCAAATAGTGCGGAATCCTATTTGATTGGCGATCCAATCAGTGAGAACACACGATGAATCAATCAAGAATTGATTTCAACGTCAGAAATCGATTGGGAACCGATCTGATGTGTTCTATGAACTTGGAGAACGATTTGGGAGGCTTCTGGACGGCTAGGGTACGTCTGGAGTCGTAATGGGATGAATCCTTACGTTTTCCCACGAATTGGGTCTATTTATAGGTTAGTATAGGTCAATCGTGCGACTGGGCCATAAGTATGGTTCAGTCGTGCGATTGAACCATGCGGTTGATCCATTCGCACGACTGAGTGTTCAGTCGTGCGATTGAGTCAATCTTATGTGTCAATCATACGACTGATCCAGTCTCCTGGTTCAGTCGTGCGATTGATTCAATCGTATGAAGTTATTCATGCGTATGGTCCATTCGCATGGGCCATCCGCATGAGAACTTCATTAAGTTAAGTTTGAATGTTCTATTTAATATAACTTAATGTGCACTCATTCAAACATTCATAAACCCAATCAATTCAATCACAACTCATTAATGAAATATTAAACATTACAAGTAACAACCAAATCATATCATTTCATTAATCAATTACAATTACATCAAAATCAGATAGACAAGTTCATTACATTACAAATCACGATCTAGGGACATACATGTATCAACAAACTCCCCCTTGGACCTAGATCTATCTATTCTCTTGTCTTCTGCATAACCTCCTGATATCTCTTGTACTTCTCCTCTTTAGTGACTCCTGCGTGTATCTCAAAAGCAAAGCAGAGTCTTATGACGTTTTGGAATTGGAGGGCTTGTACAATATCTTGCGTGTCATAGAACAGTGGCCACTTATATAATGTGTAGACATCATTAGCAGATAAGTTGGTTAGCCACATTGGGTCGAATACCCTGATAGTATCCATTTGGCCCTCTCGGTTTAGGACTATGACCGCTTCAGCTGTTCTCCAATCGTAGTACCACCATTTGAAGTGGGGAGTGAAGTCCTGTGGCATTTCCCTTAGAGGGATTCTTGACATAGTGCGCGGAGGACTCCACTTCAGCACTATCTTTGGCTTTCCAGTCCTGGGATCAACTTCAGACCGTCTGATATACCTCGTAGGTTGTTGAGGTTTGAAGTTGACCCACCTGGTGTGGTACTCTTTCCTCAGGGCAGCCTCAAATCAGCCTGACATCTTCCTCGGGTCAGCATACAGCAGCTTAAGTTTAGCCAGCTGGTTGAGCTCAAAACCAGGTAGAGTCTTCAGATCATGTGGGAACCTGAAGTACTCTATGCCCTGCTCCCTCTTAACAGCATACGCGTTAATGTCTTCAAAATATGCCCAAGAGATAATCCTGCCCGACACCTTATGGTGTTTCTTGACTTTGTAGAGCTTTGTGTAGGCATCTCTCTTTGGTGCAGCCCGCTGGGCTCGTACTTCCTCAAAACAGGCAGCCCATTCAGCCTTACGAATATCAACATCTGCATTGGAGGCTTGGGCTGTTTCTGCAGTCTTTTCTGCTTCTTGCTCCATCTTGTTGAGTATCTCAAAAGTATCACTGACTAGGGATTCACCCAAATTGGGGACCACATTTCCCTCGGCGTCAGCGTACTGAGGATACTCTTCTGCAGTGATGTCTTCAATCTCAACCTCATCAATGTCGTTCAGTTCCTCATCACTGGTTGAGTCCACTGTTGGAGCATCCTTCACGATTTCATCGGGATTGAGTTTGAACATATCAGCTATTTGCTCATCGGACAAGTCGTGAATTATCTCCCCTTCTTCAGGGGTATAACTCACAGACCGTCTTACTATCCCTTGTAGGTCAAGAATCATAGTTAACTGAGTCTTGACCATTTGAAGGGGAGTAAAGTCAAACTCATCCCTCTGAAAGTTTGGATCTGTTTGATATAAACATTCAACACATAAATCATTAGTAATTAATCAAACAGACATACATTAACTTAACTCAATATATATATAAACATTTAATACATTTGTTTTTCATTACAAGATTCAAGTACAAAGTAAATTAACAAATAAAACATCTAATCAGTACTTTGATCCTGAATCTGTGGTGTGTCGCTCGGAGGAGCAGAAGTAGTGGATGACTGGTCTTGACGTCGTTTGGATCTGCGCTCCTGACCTGAGGCAGAGGCCGATGCAGCCGCATCCCCTCCTTCTGCCTCGTCATCATCGTCATGTCCTTCTGTCCTCTCCTCTTCTGTCTCCTCATCATCATCATCTCCCTCATCATCATCCTCATCTTCATCATCATCATCTCCGTCGTCTCCGTCACCCTCCTTTAGCTTCAGGGGCTCATCCTTCGACCCCTTCAGCCTCAGCATGATCGTCTTGTTGGTCGACTCCAACTCCTCAATACGTTTGGCTGACTGAGTCTGAGTATCTTGGAGTTGGGCCACCTCAACTCTCTGCTGGTCTATGACCCGAGCTTGCTCTGCCAATTGCTGAGATTGGGCAGCAGCCAAGTCGGTCAGTCTGCGGATCTGGGCCGCCTTCTCCTCGTCAGCAGCCAGCAGACGCATAACCATTCGGTTAAGCGCTGAGAGCTGCTCCTCTACCCCAATGTGGGGTAGAGTGAATCCATGTACCTGTGAGGGCTGGGCTGACGGTCCAGCCTGATGTGTAGTGGTGGTGGCAGTGGCTGTGGTGAATATGGGTCGGTGAGCTGATGGTGGTGAAGTGGGGGTGAATGGTCTGGTGATGGATGGGATAGATATGGTGGTGGTGGGTAAAGTGGTGGATGTGGTAGTAGGAGTGGTGTGCTGTGGTGGCTGTGGTGATGGGTGGAATCTCAGTAGTGGTAGTGGTGGTGGCTGTGGTGGTAGAAGTGGAAGTCACGAAGGTCAACCGACGCTTCTTCTTCTTCATCCCATGTGGTTGAGCCATCCGCTTCCTCCTGGTCCCGGAGGAAGTGGATGCTCCCCCTGCAACTCTGCTCCCTGACCCCGGAACATAGTTGGGGTCAGTATCTCTCGCCGAGGAGTCCCTTGGGTGCTCACCGACCACCTTTAGCCCGTGGTCTGTGGGAACGACTTTGCTTCCCACAGTCCTGGTGAGGGGCTCCTCGTCTGACTCCTCCTCGTCAATGTCACCAGCGACAAACTCCTGATGAAAGCCGGCCATCTCTGCGACCTCTCCGGCAGTGGCTGATCCCGGGGGAATAATCTCTGTATCTGTGCCTCTAGATGGGGCAGGCATGTCATCCCCGGCATCGCCACTATCATCATCATCAGAGTCTGACTCTGGTATAGCAATGTGCTCCACGTCTGAGTCACTGTCCTCGTGACGCCACTTCCTCTTCGCTGGCGCCACGTAATCAGCCCGGGCCAGATGCCCAAATAACCTCCTGACAGGGGGCTTCACCTGCTTCCCCCTGTAAACCTTCATCCGTCCAAGTGTCGTGTCATCCATGACCTCGAGGATAACAGCATCCTCCTTCTCCTTCGGTAGGGAAGGAAGCTTCTGATCAATGATCATCTGTAAGAATCTAGGGTACATACAGAAGCCTTCCTTCCCCTTACCCTCGAGGTTCTCCACTAAGTAGCTGAAGATCATCCTGGAGAAGCTGAACGGATGGTTCAGCACCAACGCTGCGTAAGCGTTCTGGATTTGGTCCGAGAGCTCATCAAAACCACCCTTCCGTGATGCTATACACTTTAGCAGCACGTGGGCCAAGTACTTGAACTGGGGACAGAGGTTACTCTTGTTGAGTACCCCGGCGTTGATGTCCCCAGAGTACTTGGCTCTCATGAAGCATCCACGGACAGTGAGGGGGTGTAAACGTGTGGGACACTCAGCATCGTCCCCAAACTGAAGTACTATCCTCAGATCCTCCTCAGAAACGGTGATAGCCTCACCGAAGATCGAGCTCCTAATGCAGTGTGGCTCGGTGGATCGGTCGACTGATGCCCCAGCCCAAAAGGCCTGCTGCACTGATCTGTAAGGTGTGCAGGGAGTAGATATAGCATACGCGATCCTCGATCTCTGAAGGAAAGTAATAATGCCAGCAAAGTCTGCTGCATTCCTGGAAGTCAAGTCCAGGTGAGCACAAATGTTGTGCTTAGTGCTCATATTCCAATGACCCGCCATCTGTAACACATAATAACATAAACGTTAGTTTCATTGGCTAAGAGTATAAAGCAACACTGAAACTTTAAATAAACATTTTCTGTCATGCGATTGGGGATGTACGACTGAAGCCAGTCGTGCGACTGAATCATGCGATTGAGGTTCAGACGTGCGATTGACCTCATACGCACGACTGAGTGTGCGACTGGGCTCATGCGCATGAACTCTTGTGCGATTACACTAGTCGTGCGACTGAGTCTCATTCGCATGGTTCAGTCGTGCGATTAAGTGATTCGCACCCTTCAGTCGTGCGACTGAAGTTCATCAAGACGACCAGTCGTCTGTCTCATTCGTTTCAGTCGTCCCAAGATCAAATCCACGCAGAACAAGTTTTAACATTCAATTAACCGGTTCTTTAGTGTCGCCTATACTTCCCTAATAACCTATTTTAACCAATTTTAACATATTACTTAGTTTTAATAGGTTATTAGGGTTTGATGGTCTCGGTTTGCATTTTACAGTCGTATTCATCGATTAGGGTTCGATTTCTCTCTGATTTCGATGTACTAAGACTTCAATATACCTGTAATATGATGAGCGAAAGTCAGTGACACAGAATCAGCTATAAAAATCAAATAGAGAAAATTTGGGCAGAGTAACGGTACTATATGCGATTTAGGGCTATTTTGCGAATGAAGAGTCTCTGCGACCGACTCCCCTCTATTTATATCCACTCAAGTTCCAATCGTGCGACTGAGTTCATTCGCACCTTTCAGTCGTGCGAGTGGGACTCAGTCGTGCGATTGGGTCAGTCGCCCTTCTTCAGTCGTCCGACTGAAGTTCAGTCGTGCGACTGACTCACTCGTTCGCATTTAAGCATCCGATTGGACTAATCGTATGTTCCATTCGTGCGAATGGACTTCATTCGTATGGTTAGACCATACGTATGGTCCATTCGTGCGAATGGGTCATACTTAGTTAATTTTTCTGCTATTTTCCCAATTTACCTTTAACTCTTTTATATTAGTTTAATTAACGTTATGAACTGTTGATCATCTCAGACATGATCCTTTTAATCTAGAAAACACTTTGATCACCTCAGACGTGATCATTTTAACCACTTTGGTCACCTCAGACGTGACCCTTTTTAAAAATACTTTGTCACCGCAGACGTGACTGATATAACTTTCAAAGAACATATGGTCATCTCAGACATGACCCGTTTTAGTGAGTTTATTCCTTCTGATTTTCCTGATGTCGTCCGACACTGACTCAAGTTAAAACTTAAAACAAACGAACTAATTTAAGAAGTTAAACTAATTACATAATCAGACATATTTTTGGCTTTTTGTGGGAGATAAATCCAGAGATTGATATCTACGGGATTTGGATCGGGAGTAGATAGCTTCAACTTAGGTTGATCACATCTGGACCAATTCAATTTTTGGAATCATACAGGTAATTCAAATCATTTGAGACTTGTTATAAAACTTTTGATGCTCAAGTTCTCGGTGTTCATCCAGAGTCTTTTGCAACATAAGGAAATCATACTGAAACTCTTAGATTCTCACATTGATTTGGACCTTTGAGAATGTAGCCACAATGATTGTCAGTATGTTTGTCCACTTAAATCCATACACAGACTTTCGACACAGACTGGTGACTTATTTAGGTGTAATTATTTCAACTAACGCTTGTGGATCCCACACTTATATGGTAATCAACATCCCTCAGGAGCTTTTGAGCGGTCTACGGGTATTATTACAAGAAGAGACTATTCTTAGAGCTTTCAAAGAGAAGCCTGTCCTCAGGTCAGTGCCATCGCACAGCAGAGAGGCGGCAAACAACAATGAATTCTAGAATATCTAGGTTATGCTTATCCTCAGGTCAGTGCCATCGCACAGCAGAGAGGCACATAACCTATCTCCTTGTTAGAGCAGCTTATTTTATTTTGCACAAAATGCACCAACAACATACGTCATTAGCTTTATTGCATTTGTCTTTCAATTTTTTTTTTTGCTTTGCTCTAGTTATGGTCATCCGCACACATTTGTGGCATTTACTTGCTCATTACCCCTTATTGGAATATTGTTGATTGTGTTAACCAGTGATAAGATGGACGCCCACAGTCAGTTGAACACTTTAGTTTTATCTTGAAATCACCAATCAGGTCTAGTTGTCTATTGTGTTGAATCTACCAACATATCATATATGGTCTAGCAGCCTCTAAGTCTACTTTCTTTGTGTCACCTTAGGAGTTGCCAGTTTTCTATCATCTTTCCTTTTGGTATTGCTTAGACTACACAGATTTATTACTTTGAACTTTTGCATATTACTAAAACTTAAATTTTAAAGTCCCTCTTGATTCGTTCCTGTGTACTATCATTTTCCAAAGGTTTTGAGTCGGTATCACAGATACAATCTACCTTATTTCAGCTTGCTACTCCTTCTCCCTCATTTTTTTTTTTTTTTTTTTTTTTTTTTTTTTTTTTTTTTTTTTAATGTTAACTTGCTGACATATTCTCCCCCTAAAATACTAAAATCATTTCTGGTTTAATTATTTTAGGATTTTAATAAACAGCAAGAGAACATGAGTTTAAATAAATTAAAATCAAATAGACAAATAAAAATAAATAAAATAAAATAAAATAAAATTTAAGTACAAGACATCGGACTACACATTTTCATCATCAGGAATTACCTCACTTTTCTTTTTAACACCGTTGACCTCTAATAAATATTGAAAACGTGGTTTATCAAAAGCTTTAGTATAGAGGTCAGCGCGTTGAAAATCAGTATTAATTTTAACCACATCAATTAAGTTCTTTTCAAAACAATCCCTTATGAAATGGTATTTAATACCGATGTGTTTGGTCTTAGGATGTTGGACCGGATTTTTAGTTACTGCAATTGCAGCAGAGTTATCAACAAAAATAGGAGTAGATGAGAACTTCAAACCGTAGTCCCGCATTTGCTGTTGAATCCAGATGATTTGAGAACAGCAACTTGCAGCAGCAACATATTCGGCTTCACAGGTTGACAAGGCAACCGATGTCTGCTTCTTACACTGCCAGGTAACTAATCTTCTCCCAAAGAATTGACACCCTGCTGATGTAGACTTGTAGTTCATCTTGCAGCCCCCGTAATCTGAGTCACTATACGCGGTAAGCTCAAAGTCATCATCATGAGGGTACCACAGTCCAAGTGTAGGTGTACCCTTCAGATAACGAAAGATCCTCTTGACCCCAATCAGATGGTTGACCTTTGGTTTAGCCTGATATCTTGAACATAGACATGTAGCATACATAATATCAGGTCTTGAGGCAGTGAGATACATGAGGGATCCGATCATTCCTCGGTACATAGTGGCATCTACTAGATCTCCATTATCATCCGGTGCTATATCATGATTAGTAGCAAGTGGAGTCCCAGCAGCAGAAGCATTCTCCATGTCAAAGCGACTGAGAATGTCTCCTACATACTTGGTCTGATGTAGAAAGATCCCATTAGGTGTTTGATCCACCTGTAACCCGAGAAAGAATTCATCTCCCCCATGGCACTCATCTCAAATTCTTTCTTCATTACTGCTTCAAACTCTTTACATAACTCTTCGTTCTTTGACCCGAAGATTATGTCATCAACGTATATCTGTACAAGCAGTAGGTCGCCATCCTTTTCCTTAATAAACAGTGTACAGTCAATTACTCCCCTGCGAAAGCCGTGTTTCACAAGATGAGTTGAGAGTTTCTCATACCAAGCTCGAGGAGCTTGATGAAGTCCATACAATGCTTTGTCAAGCTTGTAGACTCTATCCCGATGATAGGGATCTTCAAAACCCTCTGGTTGACTCACGTAGACTGTTTCTCTGATTTCTCCATGAGGAATGCACTCTTTACATCTAATTGGTAGACTTTGATCTTCATGTACGATGCATAGGCAAGGAAGATACGAATAGCTTCCATCCTTGCCACGGGTGCAAACACCTCATTGTAGTCAATTCCCTCGACTTGGCGAAAACCTTGAACCACCAGTCGAGCTTTGTTCCTGATAATGACCCCTTGGTCATCCTTTTTGCACTTTTAGTACCCATTTAGTGCCAATGACTTTAGCACCTTTAGGTTTATCAACCAGTGTCCATACACCTAACTTCTTAAACTGCAGAAGTTCTTCTTGCATGGCACTCACCCACGCCTCATCATTGAGTGCTTCACTGACATATTTTGGCTCAACCTGCGAGACAAAACATCGATAGGCACCATCATGAATGTAACCTTTCTCCATAACCGAGGCGTAATCAGCTGAGTATAACTGATTTCGGGTTGTACTCCTGATCTGACATCTCCAATGACGTTGTCAAGGGGATGATAAACATTTAGTCGTGATCCTGGAGTAGTAGGAACAGCTACCTCAGAGCCAAGATTATGAACATTTGGTTCTGCATCTGAGGTAGTTGGAGTTTGAGGTTCCGAAGTCGAATGTGCATCACTCGTAGATGCTTGTGGACTTGCTGGAACTGGAACCTGTTCCTCCTGACTGTTCTGAGCATCTTCTTCAGCTTCATCTTCAGAGGAGGAGTCACTGTCGTTGACTACTCCCCCTGACTGAGTAGATGATTCTCCCTGTGGGCTAGATGGTGTATTCAGAATATCATACATCATCCTAGTAGCTAGCTCATCATCCGAGGGAGAGAGAGGTATGTTGAAGGATTTGAAGAATCCATCATAATCGAAGAAGTAGGCGGGTCCTTTTCCTGTAGGTGGTGTGGTATATCTCTGAACGTCGACATTACACCACACTTCTACAAGACCCGTTGAGTTATTGTAAACTCGCTTATTCGGTATGTTGTATCCTAGAAAGATTCCTTCATCTGCCTTCTCGCTGAATTTTCCTTCTTGCGTCTTCTTCAGAAGCGTACATGGCGCGCCAAAAGGTTCAAGATACTCCAAATTCGGTTTGCGTCTTTGGAGTAGCTCATAACCGTCTTTCCGTGGCGCTTGACTATTAGGACTCGATTAAGTGTATAACATGCATTTGCTACTGCCTCATTCCAGAATTGGATAGGCAGTTTCGAGTCCGCTAGCATAGTCCGTGCAGTCTCTATCAAGCTCCTATTTTCCTCTCAGCAACTCCATTCATCTGAGGCGTGTAAGCTGAAGTGAATTGATGAACAATCCCCTTTTCCTTGCAGTATGCCTCCATCCATTGATTCTTGAATTCGGTCCCGTTGTCTGAGCGTACTTGTCTAACCTTTAGCTTGTAGAGAGATTCCAGAGTGGTGACTAATTCCTTGAATGACTCAAATGTTTCTGATTTGGATTTCAGAAACATTACCCAAGTGAACCTTGAGTAGTCATCAGTGACCACAAAACAGTACAAATCGCCTGCAATGCTCCTTGTACTGACTGGACCAAACAGATCCATGTGAAGAAGTTCAAGAGGAAGTTCTATTGAATGAACTTTCTTTTCCTTATGAGACTTCTTTGTCTGTTTGCCTTTCTTGCAAGCTACACAAAAGTCAGGAAGTTGGAAGTTTTGACTTGACATTTACTCCTCTCACTAAGTCCTTCTGAATCAAGTGATTCATCTTCCTTTGACTAATGTGTCCCATTCTCCTATGCCAGGAGATTGAGTCCTTCTCAGTAGCTTTAGATAGAAAGCACTGCACTTCTTGATCCGTTGGAGCAGCTGTTGACAGATCCAAGACATATAGGTCCTTATATCTTGAAGCAGTCATTAGTACTTGATCCTCTGGAATCATGTAGTCTTTCTTCAGCACGTAACACTTGTTGTTGTCGAAGATGACTTTAATCCTTTATCGCAGATTTGGGAAACAGAAAGCAAGTTATTTTGAAGTTGTTGAACGTAGTTCACCTTATCAAACTTCACTTTCTGATTTCCCACTTCTCCCTGTGCTGTGATGTATCCTCCCTTGTTTCCTGCAAAGGAAACATGCCCTCCTTTTATTTGTTTGACATTTGATAAAAGGGCTCTATTTCCTGTCATGTGCCTGGATGCTCCGCTGTCTATAATCCACGTGTTAGTCTCAGCGCTATATACCGAACACCCTGCACATATCAAGTAAATGTATTAGTTTAGGTTAGGAACCCAAGCCTTTACTGTCTTGGGTTTCCCAGAGGCATCACACATCATAAACTCTACCCATTGACCTTTAGAAGGTGAGGGTAACTCAGATTCCTTCTTGTCATCAGTATCAGTCACACAGGTAGTCTTCTCTTTCCATAACCAGATTTGTGCAATGCCTGTTTATGATAAACAGTCGTCTGGCTTACAGGTTGAACTTTAGGTTCACTAGATCTTCTAGGTGGAGTTAGAGAACTCCTCTTAGAAGACCTAGGTCTAGAGTCCTGAAGATCAATCTTCTTCCTAGGTGTCTGATAGAAAGGACAATAGGAAGCAATATGTCCACATTCTCCACAGTTGTAGCACGATCTGCTATCAACCTTATAGTTTGACTTTCTTTGTGGAGAAATGCGTGACACTTTAGTAACATCATTCACTTTAGGTTTTGACTCTTGCATGTTTGATGTTTTTCTGGTTTAACAAATTTAACTGATTTATCTTGTTTAACTTGTTCAACCTTTTGGTTAACTGGTTTTAGACTAGTAGCATGTGAAAAATTAACATTTAAAGTCTTTTTGGTTTCTGATTTGACTCTGTTTGACTCTGACTTTAAGTTAACCTTTTCAAATTCATTTTCCAGATTAACACAAGGCAATTTACCCTTTGCCTTTGAAGTGGCCTCCTTTTGTTTCTGTCCAGATTCAGTAGATGAACATGATGTGTCTGGATCAGTAACAAGAGGAGTGGTCACCACATGATCCTTGATTGGGTTGTTGTTTACTGGTCTAGACTTGGTGTTCATCAAGGTCTCAGGTGGTGGTGGAACCACTTTGTATCCTAATCCCTCCCCATTATTTCTTTCTCTCACTAAGTGTTGAACTATGTGTGAAGAACTAGTCCAACTATGCAGTTTCTGTTTTAAGGAATTAACTTCTACTTCTAGAACTGCCTTTTGTTTCTTAGTGTCCTCTAGGGAGTTTAGATAGTACCTAATGTCATTTGATTGATTAAAGGCAACTACTTTCGGTTTCCCTAAGTTGCTTAGTCAAAGGTCTATCTTTTCTTTATAACTATGCTCATTTTGTTTTAGAACTCTATTGGCCTCAGTGCATAGTTGTAAGTCCTTTACTAAGTTATCATTGTGATCTAATAACCTAGCAAATTTTTCATCAATGCTATTCCTAAATTTATCACAGTTAGAACAAGCATGATTATTAAACAATTGGTCAGTTGTACTTACCTGTGTTGTTTCAGAGGAGTTAGCCATCAACGCAGCATCAGACGTCTCTCTGGTTCTGGTGATTCTGACTTTTCTGAATCTGACTTGGAAGTTTCCTCCTTTGGTGTGTAACTGACTTCAGCTGCAGTTGTTTCTTCACTGTGTGACATTGCTATATCAACTGCTATATCACCCTCACTCGCAGAATCATCATCAAGATCTTCAACACTTGCAATGTTGGATTCTGGGTTGACAAATCTAAAACTCCAGTCCTGTCCTTCATCATCATGAGCAGTCAAGGCTTTTGGGTCCTTGTTTGATGAAGTAGAACTAGAGGCTTGCTTGTCTTGGTGAGTAAAGGATGAGAACGGGTTCCCATTACCCGTCTTCTTTGGTTTGACACATTCCCTCTTGAAGTGCCCTTTCTCTCCACAGTTGAAGCAAGTCACCTTGCTCTTGTCAAAACCAAAAGTAGTATCCTTAGTAGCTATCAAGTTCTGTCCAGTCTTCTTAACAAACTTTTTCGCCCTTCGGACAGCGCTAGCTAAGGCCCACATTATATCCATCCTTTCCAGCTCCATTTCATCTACCTGCTCGTAGTCTTCATCCGCCAAATGACAGTTTCCAATCTTCCCAGCCACAAGTCCATCATATGAATGAACCACAGCAGCGAGAAGATCCATATGCTCTCGTGCTACTTCTACGGTCACATTACCGAGATTCTCGGTCTTCAATTTCGTAGCACTTGCTTCTGATCCAATATAATGGGTACATGATGACCCAGACGTGTCTGATCCAGAAGTAGAAGCATGTGAAGGACCTGACGAGCTAGACACAAATGCTGTCTGGAGAGGTGCTCCAGAAGTCTTAGCTTGAGGCGTGGCATTGTATAAAGCTGGGTTTTGTGTATATGATGACTTCTGTGCTCTATACTTCATCCTTAGTGCTTCTTCACGCAGTCTAAGAATAAAGTCATTTATATCCAGCTTTATAAGTATACCATTCTGTCTAAGATTAGACACGAATGATGCCCACTTGTCAGGCAATCCATCAGCGAAGTTGCTTACCTTTTCTTCCATAGTTGTTTCCACTCCATGTGTATGCAACTCGCTCATCAAATGGTAGAATCTGTCTATGACTTCATCTAACCCTCGTTACCAATTGATGAGAAGTTATCGAACTCCTTCTTTAACTCCTTTGCTTTGATTGCCTTTAACGATGCATTCCCATCATACCTTTTCTCTAGCTCATCCCACAGTTTCTTGGACTGCTTGTTCTCTGAGTACTGGTGGAATATATCTTTGGGGATCGACTGAGTTATCATAGCATAACTCTTTTCTCAGCATTATACTTTACTTTCTGAGCATCAGTCATCCCACTCAACGTTAGTTTCACTCCATCTGCTCCCACCGGTGTACTATACCCTACTTCGATAGCTTCCCACAGATTAGGATCTACCCCATTGAGGTAGATCTCAAAACGTTGCTTCCAACGAGGAAACTCATCTAAAGTCAAGAGCTTTGGTGGTTTATTGTGAATACCCACCTCACTCTCAAGCAGCAGCAGGTTCTGTATTCTTGAGTCCTTCCCCGCAGTAAAGGCTGACATCTGATCTTCCATGGTTACTAAACTTAGAGTCTAATCAAATCAACTTTAACTGGTGCGACTGAAGAATGCGAATGGTCCTCTCGTGCGTATGAACTCTGCGATTGGTCAACCGTGCGACTGAACAGGGCGATTGGTTCAGTCGTGCGAATGAATCTGGTTCGTGTGAGCTATGCGAATGAAAGGGTTCAGTCGTGCGAATGAGGGTGCGACTAGGTCCAGTCGTGCGAATGAGCACTGCGAATGAGTCTAGTCGTGCGAATGAGCCACTCGTGCGACTGAAGCTGCTGTTTTGCGAAAATTTCTAGGTTTGACGGGTTTCAGCCGTAAAAATTCGAAATTTTGCAAGTCCAAATCGTCTAGGTTCGTAGAAACTGAACTTCAATGAGCAGGGAACGTCCAAGATCACTTTTGATGCAAAAGATTGCGTTTTTCGTGCAAAAACACAAACTTTTATGCAATCTTGATTGAATCAACACGAAATCAAGAGCCAAAGCTCTGATACCACTTGTTAGGACCTGGTATTTGAACGAAATACCGAGTGATTGCGTGTTAAACCAACTCAAATAGTGCGGAATCCTATTTGATTGGCGATCCAATCAGTGAGAACACACGATGAATCAATCAAGAATTGATTTCAACGTCAGAAATCGATTGGGAACCGATCTGATGTGTTCTATGAACTTGGAGAACGATTTGGGAGGCTTCTGGACGGCTAGGGTACGTCTGGAGTCGTAATGGGATGAATGCTTTCGTTTTCCCACGAATTGGGTCTATTTATAGGTTAGTATGGTCAATCGTGCGACTGGGCCATAAGTATGGTTCAGTCGTGCGATTGAACCATGCGGTTGATCCATTCGCACGACTGAGTGTTCAGTCGTGCGATTGAGTCAATCTTATGTGTCAATCATACGACTGATCCAGTCTCCTGGTTCAGTCGTGCGATTGATTCAATCGTATGAAGTTATTCATGCGTATGGTCCATTCGCATGGGCCATCCGCATGAGAACTTCATTAAGTTAAGTTTGAATGTTCTATTTAATATAACTTAATGTGCACTCATTCAAACATTCATAAACCCAATCAATTCAATCACAACTCATTAATGAAATATTAAACATTACAAGTAACAACCAAATCATATCATTTCATTAATCAATTACAATTACATCAAATCAGATAGACAAGTTCATTACATTACAAATCACGATCTAGGGACATACATGTATCAATTAGAGAATGTGATCTCTGATTATTTTAGATCTCATTAGGTGATGTGCTTCCTTTGAGTATTTTAGTTTAAAAAAAAATATAATAAAAATAAATAAAAAATAAAAAATAAAAAAATAATAATAATAAGAATAAAAAAGGGGTGCGAAATTATTTCGCTAATACTTTCGCAAAGCGAAACTGCAATTTCGCGGTTTGCTAATAAGTTGTTAATCAGTTATCTTCTAGCGAAAATTACAGTTTCACTTGGCGAAACTGTAAATTCGCCAGACGAATTTATAGTTTCGCTGCCAGCGAAACTGTTGGCTATATAAGTCATTGTTGCGAAATTTCTTTCATAATTCGCGACATCGTTCAGTTTCTCTTCTTAGGTTTTTCCGTAACATTAACGACGATTTTGATTTGTGATTGTGTTGGACTGATTGTTAGTGGTTTCGCTTCGTATGTGAGTTTCGAACCTAGTTTATGCTTTAATATGGTTAAAATCTCTTATTCTTAAGTAATCATGATTATGTCTCTTCAGTGGTTTCGCTGTTCGTTCAGCGAAACTACTGAAGTCTCTGCAAAATTGAACGAAAGTTCACATCTTTCAGCGAAACTGTAAAGTTATGCTGTCCGAGCGAACTTAACAGTTTCGTCATATCTTCTCTAATTTCGCAATGACTGATCCTTAATTTACACGGTTTCGCTTGTATTTTCATGTGTCAGCGAAACTAATTTGTAATAGCGAAACTAAATTAATATTTGGTGAAACTAATTGCGAAACTACTTTGATTCATTCTAATCTTGTCGAAACTACTTTTTGTTCTGCGAAAATAACAAGTTTCTATGAGCGAAATTATAGTTTCGCTTGTCGAAACTGTTTGTTTTCCTTGTCGAAATTGTCTTTGATTCAGCGAAACTATCATGTCTTAGTGAGCGAAACTATTGTTTCGCTTGCCGAAACTGATTGTTTCTTATGTTTTTGTCTTATTTTCTTATTTTCAGTATTTCTTATTCAAATTTATTTGTCGTTCTTCAGGTTATTATGGCGAATCTCAAGTTTGATGAGAGGAATAACATCACAGCCATATTAGATGATACTCTTCCAAAAGCGGCCGGATTTCGTGACTGTATTAGATGGCTCCAGAGATCACCCATTGCATATGCTATCTCTCACTCACCCACTATCTATGATCTTCATATTAGAGACTTTTGGAGATCAGCAGAATACAACACTCGAGGAGATGTTAAGAGAATCACAGCTAGAGTGATTGATCATGATATAACTATTACTGCTGAGAGCGTGTCGAGGATTCTTAGACTAGAAGATGATACTGGTGATGAAGTTGATATGACGGAATCTGAAGTATTCCAAGCTTCAGACAAATGGGATATGAGGGACCAGCTTTTGGTTCGAGGAGGGAGATTAAAAAGTCTTTTTTATCTAAGGAATGGAGATATATAGCTCATGTTTTTATTATGTGCTTAGATCACCGTAAGGGTGGATCCGATGGACTTAATCTTGACTGGGCCAAAGCTATGGTGATATGTTGTAAAGGGGAGAAAGCAAACATTGCTAAACTGATCTTTGCGTGTATGGCAGAAAATGTGATGGCTGTGAAAAAGGATAAATGGTTGTTATATCCTCGCTTTATTCAGATGATTATTGATGATCTTGTTCCTGATGTTCCTAAACATGGTGAAGTTAAGAGATTAGTGCAGATGAACCCTCGGATATTTGCTGATTGCTGTGCTATCCGCTATGATTTCAGTGGTAAAATTACCCATCTCTGGGAAAATATGTACCCACCAGAACGCTGGAATTGGACGGTCGATGAGAGGAAGAGGTGGTCGAGACAAAAGGCAAAGGAACATGAGGGAAAACAAGGTTGAAACAAGGTGAAACAGTTGATGCAGCTAAGAAGAGAAAGAGATATGCAAAAGAGAAAGATTATGATTTCGAAGAAGATAAGATACACAAGCAGAGGAGATAAGGGTGGAGAAAGAACGACAAAGGTCTAAAAAGAAAACTGACTTTGTTGAGCCTGAACGGAGAACAAAACATCAACACGAGGGTTTCACAGCAGGGAAAGGGGCTAGTGCTGGTCTTGATGAGGATGTGATTCGTAGTCTAAATACTTCATTCAGCAATGAGTTGAGTATGATAAAGACTAAACTGACGAATCAGGAGATTAGGGAACAACAGAAGGATGAGGTAATTGAAGGAATGAAAAAGATGTTGGTTGACCAGAATATTTGATTAAGAGATTGTTTGAAGAAATTCTCAGATGAAAGCTGCTGCTGGCCTACCTAGTCAACTAACTCAATCTGAGTTAGATGATATGACTGATATATCTAAGTACTCATTCTTGAATGTGGGTACTTCATCCAAGGTAGGAGAGGGCACTTCTGGAGCAGCTGATACTGAAGCACGGGAACAAGAGATCCCAAGAGAAGATGCTGGAAGAAATGAAGATGATGATATTATTGAAGCAGGGTTTGTTAACCTACAGTTTGATTTTGATAAGGATATTGTGGGTGAAGAAGTGGTTGTTACTGGTACCACTGAGGAATATCTGATAAAGGAAAAGGTTTGATTGATGAAGAAGAGGAGGATGAGCAATTGGTTGATTATGATTCTGAACCAGAGTTCTATGAAGTAGATGAGAGACCATTGGTGTATGTTGCTAAGAAGGGAGATGATGAAGGTGATGTGTTTGAGATGGATAAGAGTGACTGGTTGGTGAAGGAGAAGGAGGCTGAAGAACTTACTCCTTTGTTTCAAAATATGAAAAGTTTGAGCAGGAAAGAGGCAGACAAGAAGATAATAAGTTGGTGCTATAATCCTAGCTTAAAGATGTTTTTGATTAAAAGAAGATGAGGTAATATTAGTTACATGCTCAAGAGGAAGGCTTTTAAGACCTTGCCTAAATGGGATCTGAGACGGTTGGCCACCTTGCTTTTGATTAATGCTCATTTAAGTGAAAGGGCAGTATTTCTTGAGAAGGAAATTAAAAATGGCCTTAATGATAATTTTGAATCATTTGGATACATGAAGGCTGAACGAAAGAGATCGAAGAAAGATAAAGACTGGGAGACTGACAAAGGGAGGATTGTTTTGAGAGTCAAAACACCTAAGACTGTAAACAGGGTAAGATTGGCTGATCCTCTTCCTCAACGTTTACAGGACTTTGAAAAGTGGTTCTATGATAATAACACTGGCGAGGCGGTGATTAGAGCCAAACAAGGAAAAGAGTTTAGGGTGTTTGACCCAATGGAGTTGTTCAGCTTCAGTGATGAAGATCTCTTGACTCTTTGTGAAAACCATATTAAGGCTGGGGCAGGAGAGGAAACACGAAAGGAGGCAAGCTTGTTTATGAATGTGGCGAACAAAATAAGAGGAGTACGGGCGGAGGTGAAGAGTTTGGCTGAAAGGTGAGAGCACAAGATGACTTTGCAATGGATGTTCAAGACATGACCAGGCAGTTTGCTAGAGCTAGTGGTCATTCTGAGGAAGCTGGTGATGCAGGAACTAACCTTGGAGAATCAGTGGCTGAAGCTTCTAAAGATGTTGCTGCAGGTGGTGATGAAGATAGACCAACAGCAGCAGAGGAACCGGAGCCGACGAGTCAAATCAAGAGAAGTGAAGATAGTGAGGTCCAACCTAGGGGGAGTATTGAAGATCATGTTAGGTTGGACTCACTTTAGTATAGATGTTTACTTTACATTGTAATAGGACTTTTGTTAGTTTCATTTTGTATTTTGTTAGTTATTAGCAGTTTTGGCAGTCCAGCGAAACTGTGAGCGAATCTATACATTCGCTCACAGTTTGCTGTTTTGGTTTATCCGGCGAACTGTGTTCTGCCGGGCGAAACTATAGTTTCGGCATGACAGTTTCGCTGGTAGCGAAACTGTCAGCGAAACTATGACTGCTATATATACTATTGTCATTTCACTTTGTATGGTAAGCTTGCAAAACCCTAATCGTGGAATTCTGTTGCAAGCTACCATTTCTAAGCAGTTACTTCATTGAAATACAATTGTGCTTGTTGTTATTGAGTGAGTTTGTTCATTTGAATACCAATTATGTCTTGATTCATCATATTCACTTCTCAATTGTTGTTATTTGGATTGTGTATTTGATATTGATCAAATTATCCTATCAATTGTACTGTTCATCGATCACATGGACCAATTGTAACTCCAGGATGATCAAACTTGAATCAAATCATGAAGAATTAGATCAAAATATGATAATCACAATCAAAACCCCTTTGATCTTCAAATTAGATTGCAAATATGTTTACAAGTAAATCCCTCAATCAATTGGTCATTCAACCATTAACCAACACTAATAACAATAACCTATTTATAGTCTAGACTAATATTCACTAATTGCACTTAACTCCCTAGACTTAGTCTAATTAACACAAAATTACATATAAAGCATAAAAATGACTAAAAACAAGACAAAATATATTTTGTTCACACAAAATATATTTATTACAATAAAACTCCTAGTCATTTAAATCTTCAAACATCTCGTCTCGGTTCCTCGTCTCGAACGTGTCGGGTTTGACTTTTGTTGACTTTGACCTGTGACGTTGACTTTTGTTGACTTTCACTGTGTTGATAATATAGACTATCTTTTCCAGCTCCAACAATACTCCCCCTTAGTCTATCATTATCAACGTCTTCATACGAATTCAGCCCCGAGAAGTAAACAGTAGAAAGATCTTCAAATTAAAGCTTTTTGAATTTGATGAGAAAAGTTATACATCTCATAAGCTCCCCCTATTTATATGCTCCCCCTTTTCGAGTGCATCCTTGTCAGGAATATGGAACAGCTTTCTCAAATCTCTAATCTTGAGTGCTTCAGAAGATGTAGGACGAGGATTCCTAGCTCGGTATCTTCTGCAAACTTGAGGAACAGATTCTCTGATGAGGTACACTGCTCAACTGATGATCGGCCATCACTTAAAGCAAAAATCTGAAACACATTCACAAACACAATCTTGACATTTCTAATTAGATCATTTCATTTTAACAAAATAAAAAACCCGTGTTTATTTGTGTTTGAAAACAAGCGAACCCGTGTTCGGTTGTACGCAATTACTGTGAAATGCATGAAAATGATAAAATTGTAACAGCATAATATATGGAAGACCTAAAAAATTTGAAAAGAAATTTTATTATATTTTTCTATGTTTTATTATATACATGTATTATAACATATTTTATATCTATATATAATTTTTTGTGCTTTTTTTTGTTTTTTTTTAAAACGAGAACTGAATCGATCATGAGATCATATCCTCAAGATATACTTTAGCACAAAGATGAATTTAATCATCGACAAGCAATGAGATCACACTGATAACTAAATCTAATCACAGTCTTTAAATGATTTTGAAATTCTCAAACAGATCAATAACGATTGCTGATATGTTTGTCCACTAACTCATGTATCTTTTTCAACAAGGAGTAGATGATTCGTTAAGGTTCGATTAAATACTTTAGAATGCTAGGACCCCACAATCATTTGGCAAAAACCCTCACCCAACCAGGATTTCTTGAATTTTGTTACGATCTTTATAGAGCAAGGCGTGTGCATTAGTGTGCAAGTGATTATCAACAGAATATAGCATTCTGTGAATTAGATGATTTGACACTACTTAGACCAAAATGGTGAGAGCTCCAGGTCTATACTCACGTATAACAAAGGAGATGACCATTTAATCATGTGCCGATGAGAGCTTCAGGTCAGTACTATCATACAGCAGAGGAGATCATCACTCCAGGTCAGTACTTCCGTACAGCAAAGGATTAGCACAAACACAAGACACATAAAATACACCAATCACGGCTCAAAGATATGGCTTATATGATTTGTATCATGGTGGGTGAAAGATCAATTCTCAATCCAATTTTGTCAGGACTCAGTTTTGTGCAGGCCAAAATGATTGCGTAAATCCAGACATTCTTAAGCATATATTTTAATTTAAGTCATCATATTGCTGTCTACTTTATTCTTCAGGCTGAGTCTACCAAGCATATCATTAAAGAATCTGATTGTTTTTCTTTTATTTACAATTAAAAATAAGATGTAAATCATATAACAGCATCAGTTACTATCATTTCTCATTTTAAAACGCAAGTCATGCAAAAACAAGCATTTCAAGATGATATACAATCATTTTCTCAGTCATCTCAAATCAAGTCTCAGAACACTTTTCATTTTTATTTACTTATACTCTCCCCCTAAATTTTTATTTTTGCAAACTTTTCCTTTTTTTTAATTTTTATTTATTATTTTTTTTTATTTTTTTCCTTTTTTATATATATTTTTTATTTTTTTATTTTTTTTTTATTTTTTTTTTTTTTATAAACTGTACAAAAATAAAAATTTATCAAAGAAGGTCTCCAAACTACACTGATATGAAGATAAGAAATGAATCTCAAGAAATATGCAGTGATTGTGAAGTGAGAACGGTGATTGTGCATATAAATATCCAGATTGTGGATAAAAATACCATGACCTTAACCTATTTGTTCCGCCTCAATTTGAATCAAGAACAATCTCTGTGAGTAAACCGATTACTAACAGTCCTCCTGAATTGTTCCTGCACTCATTAACAAATTAGTTAGAAAGGGAAACCCAGGCTATCGTAGTCCTGGAAGTTCCATTTTCATCAAGATAAGTAACAAGCTTCTGCACACAACCGTTTAAACAATAGGGATTGCTGTATCCTTCTTTTTAATTTGCCAAATTTGTTTCGATTCAATTAATTTGGAGTTGAATGAATTAAATTTGGAAAACATTTTTGTTTAAGACCAGAAGGAAAAGAATTTGGTTTTGAACCTTTGGTCATTTTCATCTTTGAATCGTGTGAAACCGGCTTCACATGAAAAGGTTTGGATAGAGGGTTTCTCATCCAACCATTCAAAGATGTGTGCTTCTTACCTCTTGATCCAGAGAAGCAACTCGTGTTGCCTTTACCGTCTGGAATATTCTTTGTGGACTGTGATCCGGAGAAGCAATTCGGTTTGCCTTTACCATCAGAAACAAGCCTTTGAGGACATTCATTACACATGACCTTCTTTTCCACACTTAAACAAGCCTTGAATGGCTTTTGATGCTTGACTGAACTGTGTGATGCAGGTGGGGATGAGAATTGCTTTGAGCTTGTAGCAGATTCTTGCTTGTTTTGGCATTTGCTATGCTGAACAGGAAATGAGATCTTCACTGATTGATTGGATTGTTTTGCAGTTGGAGAAGAGATCCGTATCGGTCTTGATTCTATATTAGGAAGCTTTTGAGACTGACACTGTCAGGAGATATCTTGATATGAGAGAAACCAACACGCTTCTCTATGATTGATTCATCATCTGAGCTTATCCAGCCTCGTATACACAGATCTGCTTCCAAAGGATCTTGATTGAACACCTCCTATGTGTTGGCTTCGCTTATAGGATTCTGATTGTCTGATGATTCAACAATTGTTCCTTCTTGACAAACCTGACGGGAACAAACGAAGGAATGTTACCTGATTTGAATTTGTTGAAGAAAGTTGGAGAAGCATCTGAAATTGGTGTTGGAGCATCAGAAATGGAATCAGCATTAATCTTCTTATCAGACCCTTTCCTGATTGAGGAATCCCAAACCAACCGAGGAATCCTGCACATCTCTAACCTCTTTAAGATTGATTCGGATGCTTAACTCTGCATGTTAAACTATTAGTTTCTGCAGCTTCAATCAAATCATTAGATGGATGAGGTTGAGGCATAGGAGAGTAACAATGGGTGCTAGGAGGAGGATAGACATATGGATTTTCACCACAACCCACTCCCGTTTTAATCCTAGCTCCCCTCTGTTTACACAGTAGCTCTTCCTGTTTCATTCCGGATATGGTCCATCTATCAAGCTTTGTTTTAAGCTTGCTTGTTTCAAATTCAGCCAAAGTGACTCTTTCGTTTAAAAGATTAATTTCAACATTTCTTTCAAGAAGAGTTCGTTTTAAATGATCATTTTCTTTTAAAGCTTCATTTAATTTTATGAAATACTTGGCTTCATTCTTTTTAAGTTCTACGTTTATGGTGGTTAACTCCTTTTGGTTATCTAAAAGTAACCTATTAGCTTTATACACACCAAATAAACAAATTTTACAAGCAGAAGAACACATATCCTGAACTGTCTCGTATGGAAGATCCAGGATGACTCTTTCAGCAGTAAGAGCCTTCTCACAATTGCAAACTCTGGTATTTCGCTTCCATTCCTCTTCCTTCTCAACATCACAAACTCCAGCATTTAACTCAGCTCCAGCTTTACCCATTGATGTCTGCTTAAGCTCCTCTTGTACCTTTTCAGTTTCAGGTTTCGATAAACCGTCGGAATTGGTGTCAGAATCTGATCTCTCTTCTGGTTTCTCTTTGGAGTTTGAAGTGATCTTTGGAGTTAGATATGTCGCTTCATAGTACTCACGACGTTTGATATCCAACTCAATCTCTTTCAGTTTGTTGATCACCTCCATCAGTTTGTAATCCCGAAAGCCTCTATCTCGTTGAATCGACTTGCCATGTGAGCTCCATTCTGATGGGAGGGAATCAAGCAATCTTAGAACTTGTTCATGATTTCCCAGTTGGGCATCAAACTTCTTCAGATTACTTGCCACCAACAGAAAACGATCAACAAAATCAGACATCGTTTCATTCTTTAAAGCTGCAAAATTATCAAACCGACATTGTGCAATTGTGAGATCATCAGATTCGAAGGATTTAATCAGTTCTGCAAAAGCCATTTTTATTTTGTTTAAACAATTAAACGCCCCAAAAAATATTTTTTCCAAAAAATTTAGAATAATTCTCCCCCGGGAATAATATTATTTTTTAAATGTCACACTAGACAATCTTAGCAACTGGGGAAAAAGTCATCTTTGACATTCTAGTTTCGCTGAAACAAAATGATAATTTCGCCGAAATTGTAGTTTCGCAGAAATATCTAGTTTCGCTGAGCCGACAGTAGTTTCGCTGGAAATTCCGGCAGCAGTTTCGCTAGCCAAATGCTTTAGACTGCTTTGTTTCGCCGACAATTTCGCACAAAACAAGCTTGAACTTTCGTTCAATGATACTTTCGGCAAAAATTTCGCTTGTAAATCAACCACAATCACTGTTGAACTTTCGTTCAATGAAACTAGTTTCGCAGGACAGCAGAAAACAACTTTAATGAGGATAACCGATGTAGTTTCGCTGGAAGAACTCGTAGGTTTCGCTGGATGAACCGGTAATTTCGCTGAACGAAGCTGAAAAACTTTTTTAACACGAAATCAATCTGAAAACGCCCAAATCTCAATGGATTTGATACCTGATGATTAACAGAGCTTTCCCAACCAATAACAAGCAAACTTCAATCAATTTCCATATCAATAACACTCAAATTTGATCCGAAATTGATGAAAACATGATATTGAACAAAAACAACCAAAACCTCAACTTCTCTCTCTAAAAATCTTCAAATCTTCAGTGAATTTGATCCAAAATGGCTCTGATACCAAATTGTAACTCCAAGATGATCAAACTTGAATCAAATCATGAAGAATTAGATCAAAATATGATAATCACAATCAAAACCCCTTTGATCTTCAAATTAGATTGCAAAATATGTTTACAAGTAAATCCCTCAATCAATTGGTCATTCAACCATTAACCAACACTAATAACAATTAACCTATTTATAGTCTAGACTAATATTCACTAATTGCACTTAACTCCCTAGACTTAGTCTATTAAACACAAAATTACATATAAAGTATAAAAATGACTAAAAACAAGACAAAATATATTTTGTTCACACAAAATATATTTATTACAATAAAACTCCTAGTCATTTAAATCTTCAACATCTCGTCTCGGTTCCTCGTCTCGAACGTGTCGGGTTTGACTTTTGTTGACTTTGACCTGTGACGTTGACTTTTGTTGACTTTCACTGTGTTGATAATATAGACTATCTTTTCCAGCTCCAACAGATCTTGATTTAGTTACCAACTGTTTTAACAAATCTTGTGAGAATATTTCAGGATCTGCAGAAAATTTAAATACAGGTGATCCTGATCCAAGATTTGAGCTAAGAAGACCTTCAACTCATACATCTTCAGCTCCAGTTGGAACTACTTCAGCAAATGAGGTTTCTATTAGCACTACAATGACAAATTCAGCTGATACATCTGGGGTGCCTTCAAATTCCAGCTCAGAGGCTCCACAACCAGAAAAAGATACCTCAATTGTGTAAGACAACAATGGTGATGGTGAAAGTGATCAAGAATTCCTTGATGCTAATAACCACACCATAGATGACAACATCAATGATGTCACACACTCATTGGATCATGTCAATCTTGATAAGTGTGGTAATGTGGAGGGTGACTCATCTATGCCAGATCTAAATTTCTCAAATTTGGATCTTTCTCAGCAACTTGCTATGATCCCTCAGCTTAGGATCCACAAGTCTCACCCCACCACAAACATCATTGAAGATGTTGTCACAGGGGTAAGAACAAGAGGACAAACCCATGAAGCAAATGTTTGTCTTCACTCTTGTTTCTTATCCCAGATAGAGCCAAAGAAAGTTAATGAGGCTCTAAAGGATGGAAGTTGGGTTAAAGCTATGCAACAAGAGTTGTTTCAATTCAAAAGGCAAAAAGTTTGGAACCTTTGTCCTCTTCCTCATGGGAAGACTACCATTGGAACCAAATGGGTGTTTAGGAATAAGAAGGATGATAGAGGCATTATCATCAAGAACAAGGTTAGACTAGTTGTTCAAGGATACACACAAGAAGAAGGGATTGACTACACTGATGTTTTTGCTCCTGTAGCAAGACTAGAAGCTGTTAGAATATTCCTGGCATTTGCTGCATCCAAGAACTTCAAGGTCTTTCAACTTGATGTGAAGTGTGCTTTTCTGTATGGAGTGATTGATGAAGAGGTGTATGTCAAATAGCCACCTGGTTTTGTAGACCCTGATCATCCTGATTTTGTCTGCAAGCTTGACAAAGCTCTTTATGGGCTGCATCAGGCACCCACGAAGTGGTATGAGACATTGTTTGAGTATCTTTGCAAACATGGATACAGGAGAGGTACTATAGATGAAACTCTCTTCATCAAAGGACAGGGAAATGACATATTGCTAGTTCAAGTGTATGTAGACGACATCATCTTTGGTTCAACTAATCCAAAGCTCTGCAAAGACTTTGAGAAGTTGATGAAAGACAGATTTGAAATGAGTGCAATGGGAGAACTCAATTTCTTTCTGGGAATTCAAGTGAAGCAAGTTGAAGATGGTATCTTCATAAGTCAGTCAAAGTATGTTCAGGTAATACTCAAGAGGTTCAACATGACTGATTGTAAGATTGCTAAGACACCCATAGCCAGAAACCACTCCCTTGGACCTGATCTTGAGGGGGAGTGTGTAGATGAACACTAATACAGGGCTATGATTGGGTCTCTTATGTATCTTACAGCTAGCAGGCCTGATATCATATTTGCTACATGTATTTGTGCAAGATATCAAGCCAACCCTAAGATGTCTCACCTCATCACTATCAAAAGGATTCTAAGATACCTCAAAGGTGCTTCAACACTTGGTTTATGGTATCCAAAGAATCTTGACTTCAATCTGTATGCTTATACAGATAGTGATTATGGTGGTTGCAACATGACTGCAAATTCTACATCTGGGGGATGTCAATTCCTTGGTGGAAGGGTTGTCTCATCGCAATGCAAGAAACAATCCTGTGTGTCTGCATCAAATGTTGAGGCTGAATACATTGCTACTGCAAGTTGCTGTGCTCAAGTGCTTTGGATTCAAAATCAGATGCTGGACTATGGATTTAACTTCAAGGAGACTCCCATCCACATAGACAATAATAGTGTTATCTCTATCACTGAGAACCCTGTGCAGCACTCAAGGACCAAACACATCAATATCAGGTATTATTTAATAAGAGATAACTATGAAAAGGGATTAATTAAACTAGTCAAAGTTCATACAGATGAACAATATGCTGATCTGTTTACAAAAGCTTTTGATGAATAGAGATTTAAATATCTAATATCAGCTATTGGGATGATTAACTTTGAGTAGATCTTTTCTTAAAACTAATTCTAATTATTTCTTAAATTTATGCGTGTCCTAAGTTGTCTAGTTCATCACTTTCATAAGCTCATGTTTTCTTGGATAAAAAATCCTTTTTGAAGACTTTCCTTAGATTCTTGAAAATTTTCTGATCCTTCAGAAGATATGTTTTTACCTTCAGAAGCAAATCATGTCTTCAAAAGAAATAACTATCTAAGAAATTTTACCTTCGGAAGAGGTTTCAATCTATCTTCCGAAGCTTAACTACTTGTCTCAGACACTTATTTGTTTTTAAGGACTTTTTCCTTCCGAAGCAAAATTAACTCTCGGAAGCTTTGTTGTTTTATATACAAAGCATTCAAGTTTTTATTTCTCTTCCGAAGCAAAATTTTCAAGATTCTCAGGAAATTCTTCCGAAGTCATTTTAGCTTCGGAAGCTTTTTTCATTAAAAAACTTCCGAAGATAATTTACCTTCGGAAGCTTTTCGAATTCCAAGAAAACTACTTTTGAGCAAAAGTAAACTACTTTTTCAGAGGTGGGACTGACATTCGGATTTCAAAGTTTATCCTATTTCATTAACTTTGGTTCAAATCCTTTTCACATAAATACCCAACGGTTCCCCCTCTCCCTCACTATCTTCTTCAATTCTACTATTCCTCAAACCTAATTCCCAAACCGCCTTTGCTTTTCACCTTTCTTCATCCCTAAGCTTCTCAAATGGCCAACCTTAACCGCAGAAACAACCCAGATTTCTCCATGCAACTTCACAGACAACACAATCAGGTTGCTCTGTTAAGCTCTGAGAAAGATGATAGTTTCTCAGAGATTTGCCGCTTCTTAGCTTTATCTAATTACTTAACCTCCCTAACCATTGATCCTACTCTCTATGAGGATCATCTGCTTGAATTTTGGAAGACCTGCCAAGAGGTCATCATGGATGGGGAGAAGGCACTGTCTGCCACAGTGCAAGGGAGGACAATCTTCATCACTCCGGCCATCATCAACACTCATTTGCAGCTGGATGATGAAGAAGGTGAGTTGTCCTTCCCAAAGGAAGCTGTCAATCATTCCTTTGAGCAGATGGGCTATAAGAGAGATTTCTCTGTAAAGACCTTCAGGAAATGGAAGGTCTCATCCCAGTGGAAATACCTACTCCATGTGGTTATCCACAGCTTGTCAAACAAGCATGGAGGGTGGGACCAGATTCCTAAGGATCTCTCCTTCATAGTGCATGGAATGGTTTAAGGGGTCAAGTTCAGGTACTCTCAATTTGTTATACAAACTTGCTTGCTAACTTGGACTCCTTAGAGTATTATATGTTTCCTAGATATGTTCAACACATTCTCAACTGTGAACTGGGCTCACAGTTGAGGGAAACAGATAATATTCTTAAATTGGGACAGATGAAGCCCGGCATCTTTAAAATCATGAAGAAGCCAACTGTAGGCTTCTCAGGGGTAGTAACAGCCCTTGTCCCCAAAATGTTAGAGCTCATTGCTCAAGGTGACAACCTAGCAACACAAGCTAGTGTTGAACCCACACCTTCTACTTCTCTACCACTAAAAAGACCTCAAGTAACCCTCACCTACCAAAGAAAATCCAAACGAACCCCTGCTCAAGCTATTGAGTCTGTGCAGGTCCCCATATACTCACCTTACAGGAGGAAGTGGACACTAGAGCTCCCACTTCCCCTGAGGAGCAAACCACTCCCATCTTTTTAACAATCAGGGCTGAGGTTCCTCATGCTCACCCTGATGAGCTCACAAGCCCAACTGCCTTAAGCCTTCACTCTGACTCTCAACACTCAAGTGAACAACCTTCAGGGGACAGTTACCATCCCCAGCCTTTAGATCTAAATCAACCCATTCCCGACCTTTCATTCTATACTGATGAAGACTTAGGTTTCAGTGAGTACCATGAGTCTCTCTTCTCTTCCCCTACTCAAAGAGAGATGAGCACTCCTGAGTCTCCTCAGTCTAGCCCACATCAGTCACCTATAACTGAGGTGGATACTTCTGAACATGTTTAGAATATCCATATGGAAGAGGCTCTCACTTTTGCAAGTGATTACATTATTAAGACCTCAACCATGGCAACTCAGCCCATTGACATCTCAACTGAGAATGTCAATGAGCAGAGGAAATCCAGCAGCCAAGAACCTGAAGCTGGTGGTGAGAGAGAGGACTTTGGTCCAATCATCTCATCCCCCAATGATTCTTCTGATGAAGAAGAGGGGAATCTGAGACTAAAGGTGCAAAAACTGTCAAAAACATGCTCCTATTTAATCTCTAAGGTTAGTCACCTTGAATCTCAGGTGACTACCCTTCAGAACAAGGTCAATGATTAGCAACTTGAGATATCTTATCTCAGGGAAAAACTAGCTGGGAGACCTTTTGAAGAATTCAACCAGGAACACAAGAATCTGTGAATGTGGTTGACCTAACCTCTAGCTCACCTATGCAAGAGGGTGATGCTACCAAAAAGGGGGAGAAAGTCATTACAGACACGGAACCTGGGAGTTCTTCAGAGAGTATGGACATTCAGGACTCACCATCCTCACTTGCAATTGTGTTTACTCAGCAACTTCCTCAAGTTCACATTAATATGGACTCTATAGACTCTATCATCAGGAGTCTCTTTGAGGAAGGTATACCAAGGGCTATGTCATCTCCACCTCAAGGAACTTCAAACTACATCATTGGGTGGAGGTATGATGCTGATAGAAGAGCCCTCATTCTTCATAGAGTTCAAGGGCAACAAGAAGTATTTGATTTTCAAACCTTGAACTACTATGAAGGTCTTGATCTGGTCAACATGCCACTTGTCAATCCAAGCAAATCAAGACAAGCTGACAGGTTGGCACTCAGAATTCAAGACAGAATTACTAAAGAGTTCAGCCTAAGAAGGAGACAAAGGCAATCAGGTAATGTCATTGGTCAACTGGATGCTGAGGCAGACCCTGAGATTAGCTTCAAAGGGAAAACCTTGGCTGAAGGCCCAGTGATAGAGCCTGAGAGCCTTGTCACACCAACAACTGCTTCAGAAATTCATTCCCTTGGTGAAACACCTGCTGGTGAAGGTGTCTCACAACCTCTCTCTGGCCAAAGCTTGGATGCTACACCAAGCAATTAAGGCCAAACCTCTATCCACCCTGAGTCACAAAGGTCTGTGGGTGACAAAGGGAAAATGTTGGATCTAGAAAGGCTGTTGCAACCAAAACCAAGTCACTTAGAAGATTTTGGTACAACAAACAAAGGACTTCCGAAGCTAAGTATGGAACTTCCGAAGGAAGAAGGAGCTCTTCCAAAGCTTAAGTGTAAAACACACTTCCGAAGGAAAACTCCAACTTCCGAAGACAAAGAACCTACTTCCGAAGATCAAGACTTAGAGAGAAAGATCTAAAGTCAACTTCCGAAGTACAAGAAGTCCTCAAAGCCTCGGAAGCATAGAAGCCTCTTCCGAAGTATAAGTGGCTTCGGAAGAACAAGTTCTTCCGAAGCCAGTTAACCTTCGGAAGACACTTCTATTATCCAGTGGACATAAGTATGGCCTCTCTGACACTCCGCTGCAAATCTCTGAGATACTGCATGGCGTTTTCTCAAAAGCCATGTAGTTGACCATACTTTAATCCACTGTTTACCTTTTTATGTTAGTACAGTTGCCATCTTTAGTTGGTGACAAAAGGTAAGTCATGGACATGTCATGACTACCATATCTTAAATAATACTTTATCTAAGATACCTTAACTTTAGCATTGTAGTATATGCTTTAGTCTTAGGTTTCCAGCTGGTATCAAAGTATATCCGGCTGTAGGATCTAGTATATATAGTTTTTCATTGGAACTCTTGTTTCATGCTTGTAAGAGTCTTGTAATATCTTGAGTTGAGAAGTAACATATACAAGTGCCTTGAAAATATATTTTCTGCTTGTTCCTTTGCTACTTATTATATTATTATCAACTCTTGTAAAAGACATTACTTCATCTGCTTTGAGTGTTTCCATAAGTGAGTTTGAGAGAAATACAAGTGTTTTAGTGACAAACCCGATCCTGCAATTGGTTCAGAGCTTTTTAGGCTCTTGATTGTGAGATCTTACCATCCTAATCAACCAGTTTTTTTCACTCCTCCTTATACCTCACTCAAAATGGCCCTCAACAAATCTGAAGTAGAGATGGGAACGATGACCAAAGCTCCCATCATCGCACCTGAAAACTTCAGGTCTTGGAGCAGAAGAATGGAAGGCTTCATCAGGTATCAAGACAGCAAGATGTGGCAATCCATTGTCAATGGCCCGTATAAGCCAAAAGTAGCTGGTGGAAACGGTGCCATGATTGAGAAAGCCGTTGAAGATTATTCTGATGAAGACAGGAAGAAGCTTGACATAGACAGCAATGTTATGACTGTTCTTATGACTGCAATCCCAAACTCTATCATGGTGGGGTTTGAGCATTGTAAGTCTGCCAAAGAACTCTTTGATGCTCTTGCTCAAATGTACTCAAGCTCAAATGACTCCAAGAAGGACTCACTGAAGCAGCAGTTTGAGAACTTCACCTATGTTGCTGGAGAGACTCTTAGCCAGCAATATTTCAGGTACATGGATCTCATTTCTTCCCTTCAATCTGTGGGAATCACTCATGAACTCAGAGACCTTACTAGAAAGTTTATGAGTGCTCTACCCAATGAGTGGACATTCTACTATGTCTCTATCAAGAAAACAGAGAATCTGAATACACTCACCATGACCGAACTCTATGGAATCCTTGATGGATACCGTTTGGAAATGGAAATCAAGAGGGGTCATCAGACAAACAGACCCTTGAATCTTCCTGCTAGCAACGCTTTAATGGTTGCTGAAGGCTCACGAATCTCCCAGTCTCAGCAATACCTGACCTACACCCAGCAGCTATCTTGTTCCTCTGGGCCTTACATCACATTTCCTGAGACTCCAAGGTCTCAACATGCTCAGCAAAGCTCCTTTCAGGAGGGCTGTGCATTTGTCTCAGGAAGTAGGCACTCAAATGACTATCAATACTGCTTTGATGATCTAGAGTGTTTTAGCCCGAATGACATAGAGTATGTGGACATAGTCCAACAAATGGCTCTTTTAACCTACAGAGCAAAGAAGTTCTTTAAGAGAACTGGAAGGCAATTCCCTCAGAACCAAATCTACAGCAAATTTGGGTTTGACAAAAGCAAGGCCAAATGTTATAACTGTAACCAACTTAGTCATTTTGCAAGGGAATGCAAGGCTCCCAAGTCCAACCCGGGAATCCCTCAGGCCTCCACACATCCCTCTACACCAAAGCCCACCGGAAAGTCAACAGAAACTGCTGCAATGGCTCAAGAAGTTGACTGGAGCTTCATGGTTCAGGATGTGACTCCTGCTCAAGCACTCATGGCCGGAACAGATGAAAACAAGGTATATGAACATCTCTGTACTCCTACCTGTATTGCTAAGGTTAAACTGTATCAGGACTACAATATAGAAATTAAATCTGATATTGAGTCTTTAAATGTTTTAAAATCTGACTTTAAAAGGGCTGAATCTGACTACCAAAGAAAAATTGAGGAGTTAGAGAAAACTGTGTCCCTCTTAAAACATGAACATACAAACTAGAAGACTCAAATCAAGGATTTAATATCCAAATTGACTGAGGCTGAAGCCCAGCTTGTCACTGCTGAGGCTCAAACCAGGAAGTATGCTATTTCCGAGCAAAACTTCCAAGCCATTCTTGCATCATCCTCTCACTCAAAACTTTGTTATCAAAACAAAGGTGGGTTGGGAACCAATGAAATTGCTCCACCACACTCCTATGAGTCTATAAGACAACCAAGGTGTGGTACTGAAGAGCAAGAGGTTCCATCTGCTGACCCACCTTCTCATGAGTCAAAGAATGATGCAACTATGGAGACCATCACAGGGAAGGAACAGGTAATTATGCCCTCCCCAGCCAATGATGATCAAACCCTGACCACCAAAGCCAGAAGAAGCAAAGCTAAGGCAGCCATAAAAACTACCAAGAAAGTGGCTGAATCCAAGCTAAAGATAGACCCAAAGCAAAAGGGTGTATTCATCTCAGCTGGATTCCAGGTGGTTGGAAATTCTGATTCAGGAAAAGAGTATAGTACTAGTACTCCTATCCTACCAAAGGATCAGAAATTAAAGGGAAAGGTTGGTGATGAAGAGAAAAAGAACAAGAAACAGCAATCCTCTCATTCCCAGAAAGTTAACATTGCATGCATAATGTGTGGTCTGCAAAACCACATGGCTAAAGATTGTTACTACAATCCTGCTAGCACACATTATGCAAATAATGTTAAAAGAGAAGGAGTCAGGGAAGGTTTCTCATTTGGACCATATCAAATGGTTCAAGTGATGAAAAAGGGAAAGCTTGTTTCCGAAGCAAGGCTTCTTTCGGAAGAAAATTCTTCTTCCGAAAGGAAAAAGGCTTCAGAAGTTAAAGCTGTAAAGACTCAGAAAAGCAAAAGAGTCCCCTTGAAACCATCCCAGAAGAAGACTGCTTCGGAAGAAAAGGTGGTGAAGGTCTCTTCCGAAAAGAAAGAAGCTTCAGAAGAATGCCAAGCTACAAAAGCTTCAACAAGCTCATCCTCTATGATCAACCAAGGGATGGAATGGAAGATCAAGGAAGATGCTGTAGCCCAAATCTCTTCTTCAAAGACATCCATTGAACCCCCATGCATAAATTTTGGTTCAATTATGTCATTATCATTGGAAGAACCCAAGACCAATAATTGGGTTTCCAATCAAAACTAATTATCTCACCTTATGTGCAGGGACATCCATATGACAAGAATAACAACATTTGGATTATAGATAGTGGATGCTCCAGGCACATGACAGGGAACAGATCTCTTCTTCAACAATTTCAACATTATGATGGAGGTCCTGTCCAGTTTGGAGGTGAGGCCGGAGGATATATTTCTGGCAGAGGAAGTATATCCAATGGAAAGTTAAAAGTTGACAAAGTTAATTTTGTCAAACAGCTTGAACACAATCTGTTAAGTGTTTCTCAATTCTGTGTTCAAAAGCATCAAATGCTTTTCACAGAACATGAGTGCATTATCCTCAAACCCGAGATGACAACTCCTCAGGAATTGGTGCTTCTTAGATCTCCCAGGAAAGGGGATATGTACAAGCTTGATATGAACAATGCTTCCCCAATGGGAGAAGTATCATGCTTTCTTTCCAAAGCTGATGGTGATGAGTCAACACTATGGCATAAACGAATGTGTCATGTCAATTTTAAGACAATGAATAAATTGGCTAAAAATAACTTGGTACATGGTTTGCCTAAAAAGGAATTTTTCTGCAAAGATAACTGTGTTGCTTGCCTGAAAGGGAAACAACACAGGTCTTCTCATAAATCCAAAGTTGTTAACTCTATCACCACTCCATTACACTTATTGTACATGGATCTATTTGGTCCCACAAGTATAATGAGCATTGGAAGAAAATCATATTGCCTTGTGATTGTTGATGATTTTACTAGATTTACATGGGTATTATTTTAAGAACTAAAGATGAAACTGCTGAAACTTTAAAATCTTTTATTCTTAAAATAGAAAATCAAGTTGATCACAAGGTTAAAATAATTAGAAGTGATAAGGGACTGAGTTTAAGAACCTAGTTCTTGACTCATTTTGTAACTCAAAAGGGATTGCCAGACAATATAGTGCTCCTAGAACTCCTCAACAAAATGGTGTTGCTGAGAGGAGAAATAGGACACTTATTAAGGCTGCTCGGACTATGTTAGCTTATTCAAAGCTGCCTCTAACATTCTGGGCAGAGGCAGTTAGCACTGCATGCTATGTGCATAACAGAGTTCTTGTAGTAAAGCCACATGGAAAAACCCCTTATGAGTTATGGAACAAGAGGCCACCGTTCATTGGCTTTCTAAGGTCCTTTGGCAGCAGGTGTACCATACTTAACACAAAAGACAATTTGACAAAATTTGCTGAAAAGTCAGATGATGCTATCTTTGTTGGATATTCCTCCTACTCCAAAGCCTATAGAGTTTATAATATTAAAAACCAACAATTTGAGGAATCTTCCAACATTGTAGTTAATGAGCACACTCCTTGTGTTAGGGGGAATGGCCCTGATCATATCTTTGATTTAGAACTGTTTCCAAACTATTCTAAACCATCTTGTGAGAATGTTTCAGCTGGAACAGGTGTTCAAAGTGATTCTGATGAAGATCAACTGTTTGAGCTTCCCAGACCTATTCCAAGTTCTCCAAGAGTTGCAGCAAATCAAGTTCCCACTATTGAAAGATCTGACAGTATAACCATTTCAAGAGATAGTGGTACTTCAACAAGGGATTCACCTACTGATTTTCAAATCTCTTCAGGTGATCCTGCACAACACCAAGCTGATGGAAGCACCATCTTGAAGGAACAGGCAACTGTTAATGATGCTTCACAGCAAAGAAATGATGATGTTTCTCTTTCATTCAATCAGTCCTCATTGAATGAGTTTGAAACAACAGCTGGACCAAGTATTCAAGCTCCTGAGCAAAATATGTCCAACCTGGACTTATCTCTGCAACTGGAGGTGATTCCTAGACTCAGGATTCATAACACTCATCCAGCTGAAAACATCATAGGGGAAGTCTCTGAAGGTGTGAGAACAAGAGGACAAACTCATAACAAGGAATGTCTGCTTGTACTCATGCTTTTTATCCCAAATGGAACCCAAGAAGGTGGAAGATGCCTTGAAAGATAGTAGCTGGGTTGAATCAATGCAAGAGGAGCTGCTTCAATTCAAAAGACAAAAGGTTTGGAACCTATGTCCGCTACCATCTGGTCAAGTACCTATAGGCACCAAATGGGTATTCAGAAACAAAAGAGATGATAGAGGCTTGATTATCAAGAACAAGGCAAGACTGGTGGTTCAAGGATACACTCAAGAGGAGGGAATCGATTATACTGATGTCTTTGCACCTGTTGCATGACTTGAGGCAGTTAGGATCTTCCTTGCTTATGCTGCATCCAAGAATTTCACTGTCTACCAGCTTGATGTCAAGTGTGCCTTTCTATATGGGGATATAGATAGGGAAGTCTATGTATGCCAAGCTCCAGGATTTGAAGACCCACAACATCCAAACTATGTGTGCAAGCTGGATAAAGCTCTATATGGGTTGCACCAAGCACCTAGGCTGTGGTATGAGACATTGTCTCAATTTCTCCAGAAGAATGGTTACACTAGAGGTACCATTGATAAGATCTTTTCATAAGAAAATCTGGGAAAGACATCTTGCTCGTTCAAGTCTATGTTGATGATATCATATTTGGTTCCTCAAATGACCAAATGTGCAAAGACTTTGAGAGCATTATGAAGAAGAAGTTCGAGATGAGTTCCATGGGAAAAATGGACTTTTTCCTTGGAATTCAGGTAAAGCAATTGAAGGAAGGGTTCTTCATCAATCAATCTAATATGTCAATGATATCTTAGAACGACTTGATATGAAGGATTGTAAAGCAGCAAAGACACCTATACCAGAAACCACAATCTCTGCCCTGATTCTGAGGGGGAGGATACTGATCAACATCAATACAGAGCAATTATTGGTTCTCTGATGTATCTCACAGCAAGTAGACCTGATATCATGTTTGCAACTTGTATTTGTGCAAGATATGAGGCTGCTCCAAAGGTGTCTCACCTATTTGCTGCCAAGAGAATTCTCAGATACCTCAAAGGAGCACCTAAACTAGGTCTTTGGTATCCAAGAAATAGTGATTTTAATCTCTATGGTTACTCTGACAGCGATTATGGTGGCTGTAACATCAACAAGAAATCAACATCAGGTGGATGTCAATTTCTTGGCGGAAGGATCATCTCATGGCAATGCAAGAAGCAATCCTGTGTCTCTACATCAACTGCTGAAGCTGAATACATTGTTGCTGCTAGTTGTTGTGCTCAGCTGCTGTGGATTCAAAACCAGATGATAGATTATGGATTCAACTTCATGAGCACTCCTATCCACATTGACAACAACAGTGCTATATCCATTACTGAAAATCCAGTGAAGCACTCCAAGACAAAGCACATTGATATCAGGTATCATTTCATTAGAGATATTCATGAGAAAAATCTTATCAAGCTAATCAAAGTTGATTCAAATGAACAATATGCTGATTTGTTCACCAAAGCCTTTGATGAACAGAGATTTAAATATCTCATCACAGCTATTGGGATGATAAACATTGATTAGTTAATCTCATTTGAAAACCTTTTAATGTGTAAAGTCTTATGTCAAAACAATCTAAGCCCTGTTACAAATTTTATCCAAGTATGAATTCTTCCAAAGAGAAATTAACCCTCGGAAGATATCTTGCACATCTTCCGAAGCAAATTTCTCCGAGGATAATTTTCTTCTCGGAAGAGTGTTAAGTCTCGGAAGAAGCGATTGATTTCATATCTGATCTACTTCCGAAGCATTTAACACACTCCACCTGAAAAGCAACATATACTCTCGGAAGTAATCAATTTACCTTCGGAAGTAAATTTGCCTTCGTAAGAATATTACCTTTGGAAATGCTTTATACTCGGAAGAAAGATTTTACTGTGTAATGGAAATCTTTTGGTCCCCACACTATAAAAAGTAAAGATTTTGTTAATGATGTCGGATTATTTAAATGGTCTAACCTTACCGCCCATGTCACATCATCCTCTGAACCCTCACATCATCTTATCCAAAACCCCCCTTTAAATCGCCATTTCACCCATTTAAATACTTCCGGTTAATCACTTACATCCTTTTTACCCAAATTACTGCCCTAAAAGCTTTCTTCTTCTCCAATTTACCTTATTCCGAACTATCTTTCTGTCATCTTCTTCAATGGCACTAGACCCTCAGCATAACCAGGTCGCACTCCTTGATTCTTCAAGGGATGTTGACTTCTCAGATATCATTTCTTTCCTGACCCAATCCTCATACTACACTGCTCTGACTGTAAACCCTACAATTTATTCAAACCAAATGCCTGAATTTTGGGCAAATGGTCGGATTGAAACCCTAAATGGGGTTTGTGTTATAAGGGCGAGCATTTGTGGCCAAGAGTTGGTCATCTCTGAACAGATCATCAAGGAGCATCTCGAGCTCCATGATGAGAGCGCTCCAACGGAATTCCCCAAAACAGATTTGGACAGTTCTTATCTCCAAATGGGATACGGTGGAGATGTCAGCAGGTCAACGGTTTACAAATTCAACTTCTCCTACAAGTGGAAGTTCCTACTGCATGTGGTTCTTCACTGCCTGTCTAATAAATCTGGGGGATGGGATCAAATCCCATACGAACTTGGGTGCTTAGTTCATGGGTTGGTACAAAGTCTCCGCTTCAACTATTCAAGGTTTATGCTGACTAACCTAATGGGAAATCTTCAAAGGGACACATTCTTCATGTATCCCAGGTTTCTCCAGCACATAATCAACTGTGAGCTGGACCAGGGCAAGCTTGTCTGTGCAGCTGCTCTGACTGCTCCTCAAATGAGGCCGACCATCTTCAAGACCTTTAAGAGAGTGTCTACCAACTTCACTGGAAGAGATACTGCACTACCAAAAAGGGGGAGAGTGTTGAGAGACAAAGTCAAAGACAGGAAACCCAAAGTCAAGCTCTTACTTCTTTGAGCTCAAAGTATCCAATGCAACAAGCTGCTATCCAATGCAACAAGCTGCTATCTTCCATCCAAGAACCCCCAAAGTCTAGTACTTCCAAAGACATCAAAGGAAAGAGGAAGATGACTTCGGAAGAGCTTCAGGAGGAAGAAAGGTTGGAGAAGCTTAAGAGGAAAGGTAGGCTTCCAACTGGGAAACTGTTAGCTGCAAGTACCAAAGCAGCTGCAGCCAACCAGGAGGCAGTCAACAACCAAAGAAGAGTAGAGGTCATAGATAGACTTGTTGGTCTAGGGGCTGCAACTGAAGATGTACTCCTGCTACCATTAGAGGAGTTGATAGAGCTGGAAAAGGCAACCTTGCTGCTTAAACAGCAAAAAGAAGAAGCTGCAAGGTTGGCCTTAGAAGAGGAAAGGGAGAGAAAAGAAAGAGAAGCTGATCTGCAGCTCAGGAGAGAAAGGATAACCTTCCTACTCTCCAGAGGTTTCTCTCAAGAAGAGCTGTCTCCACATAACAATGATACGATCTTGTGGCTCTTCAACAAAGAGCAAGATCAAATGGAGAAAGAGAGAAATAAAGCTGCAAGGGAAAAGCTTGTGCAAAAGAAGAAGAAGGAAGAAGAAGCTGGACTGACCGCTGCCAATAAGATAGGGGAGAAAGCGTGGATGAAGATTTATCTCAAAGCTCATGGCTTCTCTGGCAGGCAGGTGGGTCCCATGTCGGAAAAGACTCTCCAGCGACATGTCAGTGACATCAAGGCTGACATTCGCGAGGGGAAAAGGAAGGAGATGTATAGAAGGGGACAGGGGATGACCTTCAAAGCAACCACTCAACCCAAACTCCAAACCCAAACTCAACCTGAACCTATACCCTTTCCCTTCCCAATCAAAACCGAACCAACTTCTGAACCATCACCCCTGAACCCACACCATCACACCTACCAACCTCCTCACCTCAACCACCTAAAGACCTATCCTCCAACCCCAAACCTTAGCCAGAACCCAAACACCTCAACCTACCCATCAACCAATCAAACCATCCCCTTAGCCTTCTAAACATCTCTCCATGGAAGAATTCAAGGCAATGCTCATAAACTGCACTACACTGAGCGACATCTCCTGTAAGGAGGATTCAGTCAACTTGACTTATGTTGACAGATCCTCAAGTTCCCTCACAAGAGATCAATTTCCTGATCTGTCAAGAGGAACTTTGGACCAAGCTGCAAACCTCCTTGGCCTCAATTCAGACATATTGAATGAGAAAGAAAAAAGTTGAGGAGAAAGCTGGTGACTCTACTGGATACAAAGAAAGGAGACAGGGTACCAAGACAACCTCTTGCACCGAGAAGAAAGAAGATCATCTAGTGGAGGTTCGAAGACTCTTCTCATAACTTTGTTGTTGAAAGAGAGAATGGGAGCTCAACAGGCTGAGTGCCTCATCTCTGCTACACTTGAGCAGGTTGACATTGCTGAGTTAGCAGAGAAGCCATTCTCCAACCCTTCCAACTCGATATAGCTGCCCACATCAGAATCCATCTAGGCAGCCTTATATGGCCGAGCTTACTGCTAGAAGCAAGGTGAAGAGGAGTTGAAACTGGAGAGAGGAGGAGGAAAGAAAAGGATCAGCAACCAAAGGCAAAGCCTTTCTACAAATGGTTGAAGGTCCTGAACTTGAGTCCATAGTTAGATGAGAGTATGACTGTAATCCCGTCAACTAACTCTCTTCAAGGGGACACAACAGAGGGTACATGTCATTCAAAGCGATAGACTGGATCTCCTATCCACCAATGACTTGTACAAGCTTCTTAGCACTACTTCAGGGAAGACAAAGAAACAGACAAAATACCTTTTGTCCCTGGTGCTGAAGACTTTGAGAAGTAGAAATAAGTGAAGTTTTGGTAGCATCAGCCTAGGGAGAGTTTGTTGGATCTAGAAAGGCGTGTTGCAACCAAAACCAAGTCACTTAGGAGATTTTGGTACAACAAACAAAGGACTTCCGAAGCTAAGTATGGAACTTTCGAAGGAAGAAGGAGCTCTTCCAAAGCTTGGTGTAAAACACACTTCCGAAGGAAAACTCCAACTTCCGAAGACAAAATAACCTACTTCCGAAGATCAAGACTTAGAGAGAAAGATTGAAGTCAACTTTCGAAGTACAAGAAGTCCTCAAAGCCAGGAAGCATAGAAGCCTCTTTCGAAGTATAAGTGGCTTCGGAAGAACAAGTTCTTCGAAGCCAGTAACCTTCGGAAGACACTTCTATTATCCAGTGGACATAAGTATGGCCTTCTGACACTCCGCTGCAAATCTCTGAGATACTGCATGGCGTTTTCTCAAAAGCCATGTAGTTGACCATACTTTAATCCACTGTTTACCTTTTTATGTTAGTATAGTTGTCATCTTTAGTTGGTGACAAAAGGTAAGTCATGGACATGTCATGACTACCATATCTTAGATAATACTTTATCTAAGATACCTTAACTTTAGCATTGTAGTATATGCTTTAGTCTTAGGTTTCCAGCTGGTATCAAAGTATATCCGGCTGTAGGATCTAGTATATATAGTTTCTCATGTAACTCTTGTTTCATGCTTGTAAGTCTTTGTAATATCTTGAGTTGAGAAGAAGAATATATACAAGTGCCTTGAATATATATGTTCTGCTTGTTCCTTTGCTACTCTATTATATTATTATCAACTTTGTAAAAGACATTGACTCATCTGCTTGAGTGTTTTATAAGTGAGGTTGAGAGAAATACAAGTGTTTTAGTGACAAACCCGATCCTGCAGAAAAGGATTTTGACTCCTGAGGAAATTGAGGAGGAAGAGAGAGAGGAAGAGGAAGCTAAGGGGAGAAAGTTCCTCTGGGTCTTTAGTTTTTATGCAAGCTGCAATCAGGGCTGCCCCCAGACCAAATACTCAAGATGATGAGTTGAGGGCAGTCAGGATTACTTACCTGCAGACCAGGAACTATGACATATATGAGATTATATCTCTCCCCTTAGAGCAACTAAATGAGCTGGCTGACATGGAAGTGTCAAGAGAGATGAAAGAAAAAGAGGATGCAAGGTTACTTCTCCAATTCAAAGAGGAGAAGAGACAGAAAAGACTCTACAAGCATGCTCCTACTCTCTCCCCAGTTCAAGAAAGCCCTGTGCAAGAGAGTATGGCATCTACACAAGAACCTCAGGTAGACAAAGAAACAGACAGACAAAACATGATCAACTACCTGAGTGCCACAGGTCTCTACCAGGCATTTGCACTTCTTCCATTGTCCTTTGAGTACATTGAGTTTGAGTATCTCAAACAACTTGAACTTTAAGTGCTCAAAGAACAAAAAGCTACAAAGAGAAAGATGAGGGAAGAGGCTGCAAAGTCAAGAGCCATCATCCAAAAGAGTATGAAGAAGTCTGCTGACAGACAAAGGATGATGAGCTTCTTGAAGCTGTATGGATTCTCCGGAAGGAGACTTGGCCCTATGTCTCTATCCATAATGGATGAGCATATCAGGGTAATCAAGCAGAAGATCAAGAGTGGAGAGCTGATTGACTTACACTCTCTTCCAAGTCAAGTCCCACCTGAAGTGGAGGTTAAGGTTGAACAACCTGAGACAACACAACCCGGACCTCCTGCTGAACCTCAGCAAGCTTCATCTTCTGATCCACAGCAGGGTCAAACTCCCTCTCCTTCTGAACCTGTGAGGGAGGAACACCCAACTGAGAAAGACAAGGATGATCAACAAGGTGTTGCAGACCAGTCTTCTTAGTTAAAGTCTTCTAAGAGGAAGAAGAGGATGGCTTCTAAACCGAAGTCTAAGAAGAAGAAGCTTGAATCATCTACCACTACACCTCAGGCTGAGTCAGATCAACCTAAGGAAGTGCATGAAGAGGCAGCCCAACCAACTCCAATTCAAGTGGCTCCTCTTGTAGCTGAGACACCCATCTTATCCTGGACCTTCTCTACTAATCCAGAAAGATGGCATGTGATCAGAGATCAAGGTGTTGAGAATGTCTATACATGGCAAGACATAATCAACTTACCTCTGCATGATCTCTTTGAGATGAGAAGATACTATGAAAGTTTAAATGATCCTGACCATCTAATGAAGAAGGGTATGGTCATCATTGTGCTGAAGACTACAAACATCTGAAGATCTTCTAAATGTTTTGGTAGCATCAGCCTAGGGGGAGTTTGTAAGGATTCCTATAATTCTGATGCAGCCAAAACATCCAAAGTCTTTCTGCAAGCAATGCACTAAAGAACTGAAGTAGAAATACTTCGGAAGTTTTACGCCATGCACTAGAAATATTCTAAGTGTAAAATCTTTCGAAGCCAAGACCAATATCTTCCGAAGCCAAAAGTGAAGTATTCCGAAGCTTTAGAGACAAAGTCTTCCGAAGCCAAATAGTGAAGACAGATTTCTTCCGAAGACTTTTAGAGATATGCCTTTATCTGATGTACTTTACCATAAAGCTGGACCAGCTTTTCGCTGTAACTCTGTAAAGTCACCAACTTACATGAGTTGTGAAAGGTCCATGCTTTTGGTAACTGTACATTGAGATCTTGAGTCCATGCTTTCTACTTTATGTACTTTTATCCTTTTTGTAATATATTAGGATGTGAGCTATGACATGTCATAATCACAAGTCAAAAGACAGATATGCCTTTTGACTCTACAATTGATTTTGTTTGTGTCTAGTCAATTATATCCAGCTGGCTTTCAAAGTATAGCCGGCTGTAGGTTGTAGTATAAGTATTCCATGTTCTAGTATCTTTTCTTTATGCTTTGTAACACTTGTAATAGAACTTGAGAAAGCAATATACTGCATTCTTGAAACCCAATCTCTTGTGTTCTCTTGTTCTGTCTCTTACTCATTACTTGTGTTCTTAGTATCATACTTGTGGTTAATCCAGTTTACTGTTTGATTAAGGTTAATCTCCTCTTTGTGTTGTTGTGTTGTAAGTGACCACCCTTCACCGGTCCTGCAGTACATAATCATCATTTTAAGAAAAACATTAAGGAATAATTGATGTAATTTTAATAAGATTTTTATGTATAATTTAAAGCACTACAATTACCTAATAAAAAATTTCAAGTGTTACATCAGGTAACGTTACTTGGGATGACGTGGAGATGGATCCCTCGGAGGACTTGGGTTATGGTGGAGCGGATCTCTAATAATGTAGACCCCATGACATGACATGACCAATCAAACAATGCCCGAGAGACTACAAAATCAACCTAAGAGCCCAGGCCCTGAGCCCATTCTCAATTCTCAATTCTCAATTCTCAAATCTAAATACAAATATAAGGTTAACCTTTCATATTTGGCTCCGGAGAACAAGGAAGAGAGCGGTGCGGTGGTTTGAGGGATCAAAACCCACCGTCTCTTGTTTGTTTGTTTGTTTGTGATCCCAATCGTACCTTACAAACAATCAATCAATCAATCTCCCTCTGGTAAATGGTAATCTCTCACTCCTTTTCACTTCTCCCTCTGCAACATTCAGTCAAATTGTGGCGGGAACATCATCTACTTCTTCTTTCATCTGCTGCTACATCATCTCATTCTTCTCTACTCATCATCAAATCATTTCCCTATTTTCTATCATATCACACTCTTTCCTTTGCGTTCTAGGGTTTTCATTTTACAAAGGGTTTCTGAATGTTTCTTTGCTTGCTTCCTCAGCTGAAATGCCATTACTTAAGAGGAAACCATTCTCCGTTTTCCAAGCACCCGATGATTTGAAGCCAGAGGAGATGGTCTTTCAGATTCGCTTTACTAAAGAGATTTTTCGTGATTACCGGTATGCATCTATCATATCTATTTTTCCCTTTTCTGTTCTAAATATATATATATAAAACTTTGTATCAGTATGTAGGTCTGCCCATTTTTACTGTTGTGTATCTTTAATTTTACTTGTTATACTCAACTAGTAAAAAGAAGAAAAAAAAAATATGGTGTTCCTTTTGTTCCAATGTTAAAATACACTTGTAAGATGAAGGTTACATGTTCTTTTTTTTTTCTTCTTTTTGTAATGATTTTTTTTGGGGTTTTTAGTGAATACTTGAAACGGATTAATCTTTATCGTCAAAGAGTATGGACGTGCAAGAGCACCGGCAAGAGCAACTTGACTTATGAAGAGGCACTGGTTTCAGAAAAACAGGCCAATGAGAAAGTTCAACAGTTCCCCAAAGAACTGATAGAGCCTGTGCTGCGTGATGTGCAATTCAGTAATAAGCTTATCTATCTTTATATTAGTGTTTTTTGATCTTTTATTTGGTTGACAAGTTATCTTATTCTCAGCTGTGCTTGCAGTTACATACATGCCTTTCTGTGTTACATAATGTTTTTGGTTAAGATTTACATTCAGTTTAGCTTCAGCCCCTCTTTTGATATCTGATACACATAGACGTTATTGTAGTCGTTTTCTGTTCTATGCACATGCCATATATGTTTGTAAGATTATTTTTATCTTAATTCAGGTGATGTTCTTGTCCTTTCTATAGCTCATCGTTGTAATTGCCGGAGCTTTTTGTACATTTATAAAAAATACGAGTGAAGTAGGAAGAGGTCTACATAAGCTTATAACTTGCCACCTACTTGTTTATGTTGCTAATAAAATTTTGATTCCTTATTTCTAAAAGTTATATAAGCTCAGCCAATTGGTTATTTATGGGCTTGGGTTTGTCACCCTTGGTACTTATCTCCTATTAGTTCCTACCATAAGACTGGCATCTTTTTCATTTATTGGCTGATCATTTGAACTTTTTCTTGTAATTGTATCATTTATCCAGTACACTCTCTCTCTCTCTCTCTCTCTCTCTCTGTAGTAACCTTTCGCACAGAATTTTTGGTGTTAAAACGCTCTGTTAAAGTTTAAAGTACAATGGAGTTTTTGTTTCTTGTGGTGTACTTGTTTGGATGCTGAATAGGCATCTCATGAATGATACCTTTGTTTCTACTTATTATTAGCTTGCATCGAGACTTGATGTTCTAAATTGAGTCCTTTTATTAAATAAGAAGTGTCGTTTGAGGCTTCAGTTTTAACTTAGTTGTATTTGGTGTTTGTAGGCATGCTCCCTTTAAGAGACCTTGTGAGCAATATTGCTGCAAAGTTGAAGGAGCGTTTGTTAGAAGGTACTGAAATATATGGAAGGAAGAATAATCGCATATATCCATGCAAAATAGTGAAAGTAATTGATGAGGAGGTTGAAAACACACAATACCAGGTAGCGTGGCTTGATAAAGATAAGAAAGTAACTGAAAGTGCTGTGGTGAGTGGAGACGATTTGATCAAGAAAAAGTTGCCATTTAGTAGAGATGTTTTGAAGTCTTTCATAAGAGAGTCTACATGTAGGAGTGCTCCATGGGTGCTTCATGATAAGTTGGCACTCAAATATGGGATCTCAACTGATCTTCCAGAAGAGTTGAGAAACAAGATTTCACCGAAGAGGAAACTTTCTACGAAAGACAAGGTAGCATTTTCATTTGCGGACCTTGTTTATGTAGAATGATAAGAAATGTTGGGACCAAGAAGCATGTACTGATCTTAGTGTAAAGTAGAGAGGGTAATTCCCCCCCCCCCCCCCCCCCCCCCCCCCCCAAAAGAAGTTATTGATGCTTGTTTAATGTCATCTATAGATCAAATAAATTACAAACTTAAGTTAATATAGGTTGGCCCTCTCAATAAAAATGTTCAAGCTCTAGCAATAGCTTTGCTATGGATGGTATGTACCAGGTATGGTTATGTGCCAATACCAATAAGGCTTTGGTCCAGTGGTATGAAAATAGCTTCGTGTCCTATGAACTTTGGTTATGAATCTCATTAGAGTATTTGAAGTTTGAAAAAGAAAAGAAACATGAAGATGGGACAAACAAAATGGAGTGAAGGAAAATGATATAACTTAGAGATAGCAAAATGGGCAGGTTGGGTAAGGGGTCAAAATAGATGGAGGCCAAACAGGATGTTTTTTGTATGGGTAGGGTTGTCCTTTGACGCTTTCAGCTCATTTTCTTTTTATATTTTTATTATAAATAATAAGCGGTAGGTACGACTACAAAAATCATATATATTGAGGTCAAATGCATTCAAAATCTACTTTGGGTAACATTCATCTAACTGTCTCCTTGGAGTTATTTATATTCCTAATCATTTTACTGAGTTGCAAAAAAATTTGTAACCTTCATAAGTATATTGGTCGAATTGCAACTTAGTAAAATGATAGGTATCTCTTTCACTGAAATGATCCCTTTGTTTTGTATTTTTTTTCCAGGAGGCAAATAATGGAGACCGTAAGCGGAAGAAACTGGACAATCTTGCAGACATTGGTATACTCTAGTAATTGCTTAAATATCTTGCATTCCATTTAATATATTTTTGGCAAGTGAAAGGGTGATGAGCTTGTCTAGGGTACATGCCTATTTTTGACTAATTTCTATTGTATGTAAACATACCAGAAGATGATGTGCCCATTAAATACCCAATTGATGATTTGTTGGTGCGACCTGCTGCTGATGATCCTGTATTTGTCCCCCGTCCTCCACCTACCAGAGTTTTTAAAGTCCCAATGGAGTGTGTTGGCGATCTTTTGATGATTTGGGATTTTTGTTGTTCTTATAGTAAACTATTGAACTTATCACCGTTTTCTCTGGATGATTTTGAGAATGCAATCTGCTATAAAGACAGCAATATAGTTCTCATTGTGGAGGCTTATTCTGCTCTTCTTCGTTTGCTTATAAAGGATGATGGTGATTATTTTATAGCTTTACAGAAGAAAAAACGAAAGCTTAAGGTTCTACTCATGACTTCTTAAAATCCAAATGCATTTCATTTGCTTGAATGGACGTGTCGGTATTGGGTCAAGACGGGTATTTTTTTAATGCAAGTCGACTTAACCTGAGAAACTTTTGGTTCGTTTACCATTATATAATAATTGAACCTTTTCTAAATTAATTGTTTTAGGAGGTGGAAGCATTTGAATAGTATATGGGTATTTATCACTTATTATTAGTTAAGGTTTTATGATTTACCCATTTGACCCGTTGAAGACAAAATTTAACCAAAGTTGATTTATCCTTGGGTAAAGATGATGAAACTGTCGTATTATGCTATTTTGAGAAAATGGTTTTTCTCTTTTTAACTCGTGTGTGATTCATATCTTTCAATGCAGATTTCATTGGTCACCTGGACGGATTACGTGTGTGATTTCTTGGAACTGGTGGGCAATGAGGAATTATCCGTTCACATAAGTACCATTAGACGGGGTCATTATGGTATATTAGATGTTCATGCTAAGCTAGCTATCTTTGCTCATCTAGTTGGTGAAGCACTTGCATGCAACATAATGAGACAAAAGCTAGATGAATATATTGAAGAACGAAGGGCACTGGCAGCAGAAAGACGAGGCGAAGCATTGGAACAAGGAAGATTGAGGAGGGAGAGAAAAGAAATGGCGAAGGCTGCTTTAAATGGAATCGAACAGAATGGAGATGCTGTAAAGAAATCTGCTGAGCAAAAACACATATCTTTGAACAGGTTATTACTTTTTTAGAGGTGATAATTTCGACCCATTTACTTATGAATGATGGTCGATGCGGGTTAAGTTTTATATCTAATGGGTGAAACTGGTAACATAAAGAAATAACTAAAACCGGGTCATGTCAAACTGGCTTAAAGTCACCAGAAGTGTATTTATTAAGTATTAAATCTCCCAAGTCAGTTAGAGGATGGATTTTATTTAAAATAATATATAATTTGTAACTACATTTAACTGTCTAATTGTTTATATAAAGTTTGAAACTTTCTCGACAAAAAGTGTTTTGGTTAACTTAAATAGCTTGTTTTTTACCTGTGCCAGAAATGTACTTATTTCTACCCATATTCAACCCTCCTGTTTTGCCACCTCTACTTTTTTTTTCTATTTGATGATGAATTTTGTGATTGAAAGAATATCTTGAGTATGGATGGTGGTGTTGGTGTACAGAGGGAAGAAACAACGCAAGACATCTGAGAAGGATGATACAGAAGTCACAGTAGCAAGCATCAAAGATTCAATTGCAAAGGGGTCAAAGAAATTAATGGATATTGAGAAAAACAAGATAGAGGATATAACAAATGTAGAACAGAGAGTAAGCCCTCTCTCTCTCTCTCTCTCACACACACACACACACTCTGTACATAATATGTGTGTGTATGCTGCCATATGTTAAATCGTTTTTAACAATCTGATAGTGTTGTTATGTTGCACGATCAAATAACATTTTAGTGGTACTTGGGAAATTCTTTCTTGTAGTATTTTTGTTTTTGTGTCTGGGAAGTGGTCTTATCAGAGTTTTTTTTTCTCTTTGTGTTCAAACTACTTGTTTCAACGACTTGATTATCAGCCCAGCCTGACCCGTCCATTTTGGAACATGTGGTTTTCATCACTATGTGTTACAGGGATAAATATCCATATACTTTTTTTAGGATACCATGATTTTTTAGTTTGTTTATATCTACAGAAAGAATATCTGGAGAGGGAGATGGAAAAGAGATTCACACGTACCAACCCATTAGGTAAAGACAGGGATTATAATAGGTACTGGTGTTTTGGCAAGGACGCACGCATATTTGTTGAGAGTTGTGATCACAAACAGTGGGGCTACTATGCCACTAAACCTGAGGTATATTGACCCTTCTTTGGCTTACAGTCACAAAGTTGTGCCCATCTTTTTTCATATTCTTGACTTTTAATTTTTCTAACCACAGCTTGATGCTTTGATGGGGTCGCTGAATGAAAAGGGTGAGCGCGAAAAGGCTCTAAAAAAGCAGCTGGAGAAACGTTATAACAAAATATCGTAAGATCTCTCAACTTGTTTTTTGTTGTAACTTATCTTGCTTTACTCGATGCATATTTTGAATTTATAACTCATTTGGTTTCATATCTGTATTGTGTTCGAGGATAAAAGAGGAAGATGTGCCTATATAATAGATGATGAAGAATACAGAACAACAAAATGATCAAATGTTTCTTTATGCTCAAGCATTTACAACTTTCTAAATTGGCTTGCTCGTAAAAGTTATTTTATTGTTTTTCAAAAAGTTATTAGATATTCAGAAAGATGGAGGAAAGAATAGTTTAGGGGTCAGCCAACATAATACGTCTTAAGCCCCTACAAATTTTTTTTGTTATCTATGAAATGCAAGGGTTGTTTTACTTGAACTTATGAGTTAGACTAACATTAGTGGTTGCTTTGCCTGAAGAGACTCACTTGGCATCTCACATATGCTACTCTGTGATCCATCTTTTTATGATTGAGGTGGTGGAGGGAGTGTTTGGTTCTGTGCTTTGGAACTGATTATTGCTGTTTGAAGTCGCAACAATTAGTTTTTAGGGTTTGTTTGTTTGGACAAAACTAATCCTGTTTCTGGTTATTTGATTCAGTTCATACTTATTGATGCTCGAAACAAAGCTTGTTAATCAAACAGTAGAATTAATTAGTCATTTGCCCATTTTTTGCCTAATTTGATTAGGTTTTAACTACATGAATGTCCTCTTTACTCAATATTATATATTAGTTAGTTAAATGATATCTGTATTTCACAAACACTTGAGCAACTAATTATTACAACTTAAAAGACAGAAGCACATGCAAATGCTCTTATGTGATTTTGATAATATCGTCACATGATCAATCAGAGTGAGAAAGCACGTCCAAACAAACCTTGAATAGGAGTGTAATTGAGGATTTTTGTTTGCAGGGGTGAAATGCAGAAGAAATCAAAGGAGGCTCACAGGATCCAAATGGAAGAAGAGGCTGCACTGAGGAGGTCAAGTCGTGTGCGTGCACCGCCAAGGGAAAATCCTGCTCGTGCTTTTCTCAAGTATGTCAATAAGCTGAAAGAAGACTAGAACCTAACTTTTTACAAGTGATTTTTGTCGGTTGTGGGGCAATTTTTGGTACAACAGTGATACCGTTCAAACTCTTTTCTCATATTTTGTTTCTTTTTTGAGAGGGGTCAAGTCCTGCAACTCCATGTAAGAAGGCTTAATCTTCAGCCTTATCAAGTGCAAATTAGCAGCTTTCATACTTGCATCAGGTCTATTTCTTTAACGCTAATTTTGTGTGTCTGGCTGTTGACAGACATATATATATATCACACATACATATATATTGTTAATGATCCGAGGAGTAACTTGTAAGCATCGGATTCGTAAGACAATGGATCAACATCTCTTTTTTTAACTTGCGTTTTGTTTTATTGCTGTTTGTGGAACTTTCTACTGGCTTCACTACATGTGTAAAACTTGATGACGTGAATGCCCCTTGTGTTGTATCATCACTCCCATGAGGCTGTTCACAACGCATTGCCTTTAGCCCCGTCCTTGCCGCCCTTCGGAAGGGCTGCGTTGTGCAGCCCCATCCATCCTTCACCCGCCCTTTGCCAAGGGCACTCCATGGATGCATTTTGTGGGGCCCACACACAAAAATGTGTGTTGCTTTGTTTTTCTAATGGTTGTTTGTGGGAAGAATGGTGTTGGGGGTAAAAGTTGATTGTAGGAAGGATGGATGAAAGTTAGTGGAAAACTGATGTGGCATGCTGACTGAGACAATTTGTGGGAAGGGCGCCTTTTAGCTTTGTAGACAGTCTGATTTGACACAATTAATAAGCTGTGCTTACCATATATCTGCTTTTGAGTTTTGGAAACGATTTGCCCCATGTGTTGACAATCGTTTTATATGACTAGTAGGTTGCCCGCACGTTGCAGCGGGATTTTATGCGTATAGATATGTAATCTAATGTACTGTCAACAAAATACAATTGTGGTGTGTTAATTTAACTCAGTTTTAACTGATGAATATAATCAAACATGATACTCATGAAACTATAAGTTATGCGCAACTTATATATGTACTCTCAAGTTCAAAATTTAACATCATTTGTTACATTTGATTTTGTAATAATGCTACAATATTTCATCCAATTTGAAGAGTATGACTGTTAGAAACTCAAAACGTAACTTGCTCTTAAAAAAACAGATTTAAAAAAGTGCTAATATGAATGATTCAAAATTTTATAAAGGGCTATATATCATTTAAAAGTTTTTATTTAAAACTATAAAAATCTAAATCTTTTAAAAATATAAAGCTTAAAAAGTTAAATTTATGATATGTCCCCCCTAAGCAATGGGCTACTGACCTTGAAGGTTATTTGCATTAAAAAGTTATGTTGATTTGATGGTTTTAAAGTACTTTAATTATTTATGAAGAGCATTTCTGTTTACCTTACTACTCATTTACTGGATTCATTTTCCATTCAAGAGTAGAAACACCCAAAGTTCCAACTTCACATGGTTCGACCACAATGATTTATCAAAATAGATACCGAGGTCGCTTCTAGTTTGACTGACATAACCGCTAGATAATGATTTTCTCGTATCCTCTCTACTGTGATAGTAAATCTATATCACTTAAATAGATATTATATTTTTAATATTCAATGAAACACAACCATCTTTAATGTTACTTATACTATTCGAGGCAAACATGAACCACATAATGTATTCCTTAATCTTTCATATGAACATTTCATCCTCCCATGTGTTCAAACAACCTCCAAACATACGATCATTACCCTAAAATTAATAAATTTAGATTACATTAATATCTAAAAGTGGTGCATTCCTTTAAGAAATAACCAAAATATAATAGTGAAATAGAAGAACAAAAGATCATGAGAGTAAAACAAACATCAAGCTTAAACTTTATAGTTGCACATACCTTACGGGTTTCAGCACAGTCTCAGAGTTCAAACACAAAATATCATATGACTAAAAAAGAAGTGCAGAGTTACGCTTATGCTTCAACTTTATGATCAAACAAGAAGTGCATAGTTGTAAATTTATTTTAAATCTTTTTGAACAATTCTCCATCTTTGAGCGATTGTCCCAGATGAATACAAATAATCAGAAAAGATTAAGCTTAGTACAAAAGTTTTCAACAACCATGAAAACTATATGATCTTTTCCATTTCTAACATTTTTTACTGGATGGACTCAATACTTCAAAATTTGATAAAAACATAACTAGAAAGTATATACCAGACATAAGTATTTGGTTAAATGTATATACAAAGTGTAGGGGCACTTGATTGTTTGCTTTAACTTAAAGATTATACCCATTATCACCTGTAAGATAACAAAGCAAAAACATCAACATCCTAGTCAAGAAATTTATTCATACATAGAAATGATGAGCAATTGATCTAAAACGTATTTAGGTAAAACGGATACACAATCACCAAACAACTGCCCCAGTTGAGTCCTTATAGATTTCAAACACTCTAGTAGTTCGTTATGACCTGAACCAAACTAATATCTTTCTAAAATAGCTCGTTTTGACCCGAACCCAATTTGGTCACAACCTGCTTTGACCCATCACCGAATCCAACCCGTCTACTTTGAATTAATAGCTAGAGTTAAACCAAAAGAGAAACGAACCAAGTCAGAATAAACGTTGATTGAGAACATCCTTTGTTTATAGTTTATCATCAATTCATGAATATGAATCTATTGGAGCAAATCTTCAAATTTGGTAATTTACCTCATCTTGAATATGTAACTATAATTATTGATACACATTCGATAAGCTGTGAATTTGCTCATCCTCAATGTTAGCTACTTATTTGCTTCATCATGAAGGTTGCATAGATTAGGCAGTTTATCTATATATTCAAAAAAATTGAATATGATGCTATCAATTTTATATCTAAGTAATTGTTTAATATCACGTCTAATGTATTCATCATTTATGAAATTCAATACTTTTCATGAGACAAAGTGTTTATGAGGAAACCAACGTACCTGAAATTTTAAATCGTGCTGCATATACACTCAATCAGCTTAATAACAAAACCTCTATGAATGTCACTGCTTTTTACGCAATCATTAAGACGCGATGCCAATAATTCTAATGTCTAATACCTGTTACAACAACTTCAGATTCAAAGCCATCTGCGGAAAAAAGTATTACGAAAACAGGAAACCGACAAAATAAACATTAAAAGCATACCTCGTCCAGATTCTTAACAATGACATACTTTCCTACAAAGATGATGTTGCTACAATTTCCTCATGAGAATATTTACTATGAATTATAGAAGTATAAGTCCTCTTTCTTATGTTTTTCAACAAAATTTCACACCTTGTATCCCAAAGAGAAAGTAAATAATCATATGATTACATTAGGTAAATAACATATTTTAGAAAATTGTGTTTTAAATACATTAGAAGAAAATAATAAATTTAAACTAAAAGTAGATCACCGTGCATTCTAAACTAACAAAGATGACATTAACATAAGCAAAGAGTGACAACCTCACCTTGAAAACTGGAAGTTTAATATGCAAATCTACAAAGGCAAGTTCACTCAATGCTCGTATTGAATCATCATCCCCTTTCACAACCAGTAGACAAATAGTACAACTCTTCTCAAATAGGAAAATACACATGTCAGTGGCAAAAATAAGCAGTCAAGATTGTCAAACGGTATAAATCCTATTAAATAAGATGTGACACTGCCAAATAATCAGATGTCACTGTAGTTGAAACTAAGCCATAACTCAGATGTCGCTTTAATTGACGCAGCTGTTGCACGCTTGTGTAGCAAAGGTTGCTGCCTATTAGCCACCTACACCACAAATACAAAAGCTATTGCATAAAAACACATGTATCCAAAACATCAGTCACTCAGGTCAATACATTGAACAAATAAAACATGTCAGTAATTTTCTAAAATGCTTTAAACCTTTAATATTATTCTACTTATAATAAAAAGAATGCAGCTATATCTAACACCATCAATTAATTTTAAAAGTGAGCATTCAAACCTAAACCGATAGTCAATAACATATAAATTGATTGTTTGCAGCACCCAACTTGCTCCAGAATGAAGGACATGCAAACATTTTGCTGTTTGTGAACACTTGGAGCTGCATTTGATCAACCAATAGTCAACAAGCATGCGCAAGCCAGGTAAAAATAACATCTCTTGGCCAACTAACCTACTACCACAACCTGTCAAGCTCTCTAAGTGCTTTTATAATCGTTTTGGATTAACATCTATAAACAAAATAAGAAAACAAAAGAAGTGTCTAAGTATAGTAACAAAAGCAACCAGAGTATTGAAATATTAAGAAACTGAAAATGAGTTTATAAATATGTATTATTGTGACCATGACCTGTCATCACTTTATTATATAAATCTATGGAGAAGGCCATAGATTGAGAAGAGCTACCACCATGAACTGCAAGAAACAAACATCCATGTGTTGTGTTGGCATGAGAAGTGCAGATTTGCGAAAAATAAAGAAATCATAAAAGGTTCAGTGGTGAAATCCAACAAAACCCTAATGTAGATACATGATGTTCCTAGTTTATGTACTTAAATGTAAAAGTCTTTCATGTCTTACATATGTGTAATATGATGATGAAATGAAATATGTTATATGTCTTGATGTTTAAGTGTCTTTGAATATGTCATATTATTAATGTCATATATATAAACATCATATATAGGTTTGGTTGTTGTACATAGTTCTTAGTCAATAATGATTAAGTAATGTGTTCAACTTAGTCGGGTGATTATTCATGCTAATGGACCATACTTATGGACCATACGCATGAATATATCATGCTTATGGACCAGTCGCACGACTGAACCAGGAGACTGATTCAGTCGTATGATTGAGACATAAGATTGACTCAGTCGCACGACTGAACCTTCAGTCGTGCGTAGGAATCAACCGCATGATTCAGTCGCACGACTGAACCATGCTAATGGTTCAGTCGTACGAATGAAAACTACAAACCTATAAATACCACTTAATTCGTGGAAAAACATAACACTTTGAGAGAGACTTCGAATATTCATAAACCCTAGCCGTCCAGAGCGTCCTAAACAGCCAATCCAACTTCATAGTTCGATCTTGATCGATTCCTACTCATTCTTAACATTTAGTTCATTGTTATATCGATCGGGTTATTGTTCTCACTGATTGGATCGCCAATCAAATAGGATTCCGCACTATTTGATCTGGTTCACGCAGAATCCGTTAGTACTCCGTACGTACACAGTCCTAACAAGTGGTATCAGAGCTTTGGCTCGTGATTTTGCGTTGGATTCGATCCATTACTAATAAGCCTAATAACACCATCTTCTTTTCCTAATAACACCATCTTCTTTTCCTTTATTCAACTTGCTATTCGAATTTCACTCCGCCATTGAGCCTAATTTCTTTAGATCCATTACTAATAAGCCTGATTTCTTTAGATACATTTCACTTGGTGAAGCTTGACTAGTTTAGAGATGGTCAACGGGTCGAAATAGCAGATGGAGTGGTTGGTTTCTTAATCTTGTCACAGTGAAGGTGAACATGAGAGGTAGCGACTATAAATAGACTCGCGACTATAGTAGGGTGTACGCTCTGTTCTCTCATGACCCCTACTCTAATACAAAGATGGCAACTAAACACGAGGGTTGCGCTCGTTGCGGGACTTAACCCAACAACTTATGTCACGAGTTGACGACAGCCATGCACCACCTGTGTATGCGTTCCACAAGACACCCTTCTCTCTAAGGAACTTGACAAAACAGTCTCGTAACTTTAGGAGAATTGGTGCCTCCTAACAAAAGGGGTCGTGGTGACCACGCCAGACGACTGTTTATCAAAACACAGTCTCCGGAAAGCCATAAGACAATGTATGAGGGCTGATGCCTGCCTAATGCTGAAGGGTCTTTAGGAGAGGACATGGTAGCAAGTTTCAATTGATGAGTCATTGACATAACATTATTAATAATGTGAATTCTTTTTAGAAATAGGGTCCCCTTGAATGTATGTACCACAACAGGGGTTGGATGGGGAGTAGTTTCACTTAGGGGGTTATCGCACTTGATATACATACATACATACATACATACATACATACATACATACATACATACATATATATATATATATATATATATATATATATATATATATATATATATATATATATATATATATATATATATATATGTGTGTGTGTGTACATATAGATTTTTTACTAATTTATGTATATTTCAACATATTGAAGGTTGGGTTAAACGTATGATGCTAGTGAGGGATTTTAAGGTACGGAAAAACAGTCCATCCAGGTTGCGCTGGACAATTGTACCACCATAATTTCGTGCTAAATTATTCGACGACCAAAACAACCATGGTGCCAACTATGCTAACAGGATGCATGAACTGTATCCTCCATTTAGGTGGTGTAGTATGTTTATATTTAATTATATATTTGATGTGTGGATGGGTGGTTACTTGCTCGGATCAACTTGTTTATAGTAGAGATTACTCAATACTAATCCAACCATAAATATGCAAAAAAATATAATCATTTGATATTCAGTCCAGAACGAGTCCCATTCTTAATATTTTTCGGGTGGTTGTCGGACGGAATTCAATATTAGAGCAATTACAATGGACCTTATATAACGCGAGAGAGTAGGCGGCTAAATGTACATGTTGTTAATGAGCAATTTCTACCAAAGGATAAAGCTTATCTCGGTGGTGATTCGGGGGTTCTCATTTGTATGTTAATGAAATATCTAACATACAACCCCTAGTTATGGATTGAGATTCTAATAACAAATGCATGAAATTTCGACGTTTATTAGCAGAAATATTTTATAAGAGTCGCATGTTACCCGGCTAGATTGACTCATAATTTTATTGTTCAATCTATTTGTCTTAGTCTTAAGGATTTGAATCAAAATATTTTTGTTTATTTTGAATGTTAGCTAGTTGTTTTATATTATTATGTAGGTTTATCTAAAGTTTAATGTTTATTTATAATTTGTTGTCTTAAGTAGGTAATGTTTGTATATTTGTATTTGATTTATATTACAACAACTTAATTTTTTAAAACAACAATGAGTACTAAAATTTAAACAACAATAACTAATAATTTTAAAACAACAATAAGTAATAAAATTTACAACAATAACTAATAGCTTTAAAACAACAATAAGTAATAAAGTTTAAGCAACAATAAGTAATAAAATTACATCAACTATGGGTGCGAGTTTGGACAAGTAGGGCTGCAAACAAACTGAACGTTCAATGAACAACTCGTGAACCGTTAGGCGGAAGTTCGTTTATGTTCGTTTGTTTAGTAAATGAAAGTAGACGAACAAGAAAGTTCCGTTCGTTCGTTTAGTTAAACGAACGAGCATGAACACAATCCGCGTTCGTTCATTTATATTCGTGAACGTTCGATAATGTGTTCGTGTATGTTCGTTAATGTCCGTTCGTGAATGTTCGATAAGGTGTTCGTTTATGTTCGTTAATGTGTTTGTTATATTCTTAAATTTTTGTGCTAGTTATTTTTATGACTATTATATCAAGTATTTTTTGATATTTATGTTAACTACTTTTTTACTTTTGATTGATTTTGTGTAATTTTGTTAATAAAAATGTAAATTTTATTCTAAAATAAATCTATAACATATGTATTCATTTGTGTTTATAAGCTTTTTTGTGTTCGTCAGATTCATGAACAGTTGTTTGTGTTCGTTTGCTTATGTTTGTCTTCATTCACGTTCAGTAAGTGTTCGTGAACAGTTTATGAACATGTTCATTTTCTTAATGAACGAACACGAAAAAGAAATCTCGTTCGGTAAGTGTTCGTGAACAGTTTATGAACAAGTTTATTTTTTAACGAACAAACACGAACAAGGGCTTGTTCATGTTCGTTCGGTTCGTTTGAAGCCCAATGGACAAGTATTTCTTTTATGGCCGATTTGTTTACATATTCCACATCTTTGGATATACGGTTCATCATGATAATAATTTCCATGTGGTTATGTATTCTTCTTAACCGCTTTCTACCCCGTGATGTGGTAAGTTTTGATGGGTTTGGTTTAATCATTCAACCTCGTTATGTCCAGTAAGCAAGTGCAGGACCGTTTAAGGGCTTTAACACAATTACAACACAACAACACAATGAGGAGATTAACTAAACTTTAATCAAACAGTGAACTGGATTAACCAAGATGATACAAAGAACACAAGTAAAGTAAAGAGACAGAACAAGAGAGTATGGGTTTCAAGGAGGCAGTATATTGCTTTCTCAAGTTCTTTTACAAGTGTTACAAAGCATAAAGAAAGATACAAGAACTTGGAATACTTATACTACAACCTACAGCCGGCTATACTTTGAAAGCCAGCTGGATACAATTGACTAGACACTAACAAAATCAATTGTAGGATCAAAAGACATATCTGCCTTTTGACCTTGTGACTATGACATGCCATAGCTCACATCCTTATACATTACAAAAAGGATAAAGTACATAAAGTAGAAAGTTACAGACTCAAGACCTCAATGTACACTTACCAAAAGCATAGACCTTTTCACCAACTCATGTAAGTTGATGACTTTATAGAGATGCAGCAGAAAAGGTGCTTTATGGAACAGTACATCAGATAAAGCATGTGTACTAAAAGTCTTCGGAAGAAATCTGTCTTCATAGGTTGAAGCTTCGGAAGACTTTGTCTCTGAGGCTTCGGAAGACTTCATGTTTGGCTTCGGAAGATATTGGTCTTGGCTTCGGAAGATTTTACACTTAGAGTATTTTCTAATGCATTGTGTAAAACTTCCGAAGCATTCTTCACTTCAGTACTTAGTGCATGTTGCAGAGACACTTTGAATGTTTTGGGTTGCATCAGACTTAAGGAATCCTTACAAACTCCCCCTAGGCTGATGCTACCAAAACACTTAGAAGATCTTCAGATATTAGTAGTCTTCAGTACAATCATAACCATTCCTTTCTTCATTAGATGGTCAGGATCATCAAGACTCTCATAGTATCTTCTCATTTCAAAGAGATCATGCAGAGGTAAGTTGATTATGTCTTGCCAGGAGTAGACATTTTCAACACCTTGATCTCTGATAACATGCCATCTTTCTGGGTTGGTAGAGTAAGTCTAGGACAAGATGGGTGTCTCAGTTGTTAGAGGAGCCACTTGCATAGGAGTTGATTGGGCTGCCTCTTCATGCACTTCCTCAGGTTGATTTGATTCAGCCTGAGGTGTAGAGGTAGATGACTTAGGCTTCTTCTTCTTTGTCTTTGGTTTAGAAGCCATTCTCTTCTTCCTCTTAGATGACTTTAACTGAGAAGACTGGTCTGCAGCACCATGTTGATCATCATTGTCTTTCTCAGTTGGGTGTTCCTCCCTCACAGGTTCAGAAGGAGAGGGAGTTTGACCCTGCCTTGGATCAAAAGATGAAGCTTGCTGAGGCTCAGCTGGAGGTTCTGGTTGAGGTGTCTCAGGTTGTTCAAACTTGACCTCCACTTCAGGTGGGACTTGACTTGGAAGAGAGTGCAAGTCAATCAGTTCTCCACTTTTAATCTTCTACTTGATCACCCTTATATGCTCATCCATTGTGGATAGAGACATGGGGCCAAGTCTCCTTCCGGAGAATCCATATAGCTTCAAGAAGCTCATCATTCTTTGTCTGTCAGCAGACTTCTTTACACTCTTTTGAATGATGGCTCTTGACTTTGCAGCTTTTTCCCTTAGCTTCCTTTTGGTTGTCTTTCTTTCTTTGACTAGCTCAAGCTCAAGTTGCTTTAGGTACTCAAACTCAATGAAGTCATAGGACAGGGGAAGAAGTGCATCTGCCTGATAGAAACCTGTGGCACTCAGGTAGTTGATCATCTTGATCCTATCTTCTTCTTTATCTACCTGAGGTTCTTGTGGAGCCACATCTTCCTGTGCAGGACTTTCTTGAACTGGAGAGAGAGTGGGAGCATGCTTGTAGAGTCTTTTCTGTCTCTTCTCCTCTTTGAATTGGAGAAGTAGCCTTGCATCTTCTTTCTCCTTCATCTCTCTTGACACTTCCATGTCAGCCAGTTCATTTAACTCTTCTAAGGGGAGGGAGATGATTTCATCAATATCATAGTTCCTGGTCTATGAATAGGTAATCCTGACTGCCCTTAACTCATCATCTTGAGTATTTGGTCTGGGGGCAGCCCTGATTGCAGCTTGCATAAAGCTAGATGACCCAGAAGAACTTTCTCCCCTTAGCTTCCTTTTCCTCTCTCTCTCTCTTCCTCCTCAATTTCCTCAGGAGTCATTATCCTTTTCCTTTTGTCACCAACAAACCTTTGTGACTCAGGGTGGATTGAGGCTTGGCCTTCATTGCTTGGTGTAGCTTCCATGCTCTGGCCAGAGAGAGGCTGAGAAGCACCTTCACCAGCAGGTGTCTCAGAAGGAGTTTGGACCTCTGCAGCAGTTGTTGATGATGAGACAGGGGTCTCAGGTTCTGCCACTGGGCCTTCAGTCAAGGTTTCCCCTATGAAACTAATCTTAGGGTCCACCTCAACATCCAGTTGACAGATGACATTGCCTAATTGCCTAAGTCTCCTTCTTAGAGAGAACTCTGCAAGGATCCTATCTTGGATTCTTTGAGCCAGCCTGTCAGCTTGTCTTGAATTGCTTGGATTGACAAGTGGCATGTTGACTAAATCCAATCTTTCATAGAAGTTCAGGCTTTGGAAATGAAAAATTTCTTGTTGACCTTGAACTCTGTGAAGGATAAGGGCTCTTCTGTCATCATCATACCTCCACCTTATGATGTAGTTGCCAGCTCCTTGTGGTGGAGATGAGACAGCCCTTGGTATACCTTCCTCAAAGAGACTCCTGATGATTGAGTCTATAGAGTCCACATTAATGTGAACTTGAGGAAGTTGTTGAGAATGCACAACAGCAAGTGAGGATGGTGAGTCCTCTATGTCCATTCTCTGTGAAGAACTCCCAGGTTCTGTGGTTGTAATAACTTTCTCCCCCTTTTTGGTAGCATCACCCACTTGCATAGGTGAGCTGGAGGATAAGTCAATCACTTCCATAGGTTCTTGTGTTCCTGGTTGAGCTCTCCTTAAAGGTCTCCCAGCTAGTTTTTCCTTTAGATATGAAATCTGAAGTTGCTGATCATTGACCCTGTTTTGTAAGGTAGTCACCTGAGATTCAAGGTGACTAACCTTAGAGACTAAATAGGAGCATGTTTTTGACAGTTTCTGCACCTTTAGTCTCAAATTCCCCTCATCTTCATCAGAAGAATCATTGGGGGATGAGATGATTGGACCAAAGTCCTCTCTCTCACCACCAGCTTGAGGTTCTTGGCTGCTGGTTTTCCTCTGCTCACTGGCAACCTCAGTTGAGATGCCAGTGGGCTGAGTTGCCATGGTTGAGGTCTTAATGATGTAATCACTTTCAAACATGAGAGCCTCTTCCATATGGACATCCTGAACATGTTCAGAAGTGTCCACCTCAGTAGTAGGTGACTGATGTGGGATAGACTGAGGAGAGTCAGAGGTACTCATCTCTCTTTGAGTAGGGGAGGAAAAGAGAGACTCATGGTACTCACTGAAACCTAAGTCTTCATCAGTATAGAAGGATAGGTTGGGAATTGGTTGGTTGAGATCTAAAGGCTGGGGATGGTAGCTGTCCCCTGAAGGTTGTTCACTTGAGTGTTAAGACTCAGAGTGAAGGCTTAAGGCTGTTGGGCTAGTGAGCTCATCAGGGTGAGCATGAGGAACCTCAACCCTGATAGGTGAAGACATAGGAGTGGTTTGCTCCTCAGGAGAAGTGGGAGCTCTAGTGTCCACTTCCTCCTGTAAGGTTGAGTATATGGGGGCCTGCACAGACTCAATAGCCTGAGCAGGGGTTCGTTTGGATTTTCTTTGGTATGTGAGGGTGATTTCTGGTCTTTTTAGAGGTAAGGATAAAAGAGGTGTGGGTTCAACACTAGCTTGTGTTGCTAGGTTATCACCTTGAGCAATGAGCTCTAACATTTTGGGGACTAGGAGTCTCTTTGAAGTTAAATCCATAGTCCAGCATCTGATTTTGAATCCAAAGCACTTGAGCACAGCAGCTTGCAGCAGCAATGTATTCAGCCTCAGCAGTTGATGCAGACACACAGGATTGTTTCTTGCATTGCCATGAGACGACCCTTCCACCAAGGAATTGACATCCCTCAGATGTAGACTTTGCAGTCATGTTGCAACCACCATAATCACTATCTGTATAAGCATACAGATTGAAATTAGGATTCTTTGGATACCATAGACCAAGTGTTGAAGCACCTTTGAGGTATCTTAAAATCCTTTTCACAGTGATTAAGTGAGACATCTTAGGGTTGGCTTGATATCTTGCACAAATACATGTAGCAAACATGATATCAGGCCTGCTAGCTGTAAGATACATAAGAGACCCAATCATAGCCCTGTATAAGTGTTCATCTACACACTCCCCCTCAAGATCAGGTCCAAGGGAGTGGTTTCTGGCTATGGGTGTCTTAGCAATCTTACAATCAGTCATGTTGAACCTCTTGAGTATGTCTTGAACATACTTTGACTGACTTATGAAGATGCCATCTTCAACCTGCTTCACTTGAATTCCCAGAAAGAAATTTAGTTCTCCCATTGAACTCATTTCAAATCTGTCTTTCATCAGCTTCTCAAAGTCTTTGCAGAGCTTTGAATTAGTTGAACCAAAGATGATGTCATCTACATATACTTGAACCAACAATAAGTCATTTCCCTGTCCTTTGATGAAGAGAGTTCCATCTATAGTACCTCTCCTGTATCCATGCTTACAAAGATACTCAGATAGTGTCTCATACCACTTCCTGGGTGCCTGATGCAGCCCATAAAGAGCTTTATCAAGCTTGCAGACATAATCAGGATGATCAGGGTCTACAAAACCAGGTGGCTGTTTGACATAAACCTCTTCATCAATCACTCCATATAAGAAAGCACACTTTACATCAAGTTGATAGACCTTGAAGTTCTTGGATGCAGCAAATGCCAGGAATATTCTAACAGCTTCTAGTCTTGCTACAGGAGCAAAGACATCAGTGTAGTCAATCCCTTCTTCTTGTGTGTATCCTTGAACAACTAGTCTTGCCTTGTTCTTGATGATGATTCCTCTATCATCCTTCTTATTCCTAAAAACCCATTTGGTTCCAATGGTAGTCTTATCATGAGGAAGAGGACAAAGGTTCCAAACTTTCTGCCTTTTGAATTGAAGCAGCTCTTGTTGCATAGCTTCAACCCAACTTCCATCCTTTAGAGCTTCATCAACTTTCTTTGGCTCTATCTGAGATAAGAAACAAGAGTGAAGACAAACATTTGCTTCATGGGTTTGTCCTCTTGTTCTTACCCCTGTGACAACATCTCCAATGATGTTTGTGGTGGGGTGAGACTTGTGGATCCTTAGCTGAGGGATCACAGCAAGTTGCTGAGAAAGATCCAAATTTGAGAAATTTAGATCTGGCCTGGAAGATTCACCCTCCACATTATCACACTTATCAAGATTAACTTGATCCGATGAGTGTGTGACATCACTGATGTTGTCATCTATGGTGTGGTTATTAGCATCAAGGAATTCCTGATCACTATCACCATCAGCATTGTTGTCTTCTACAATTGAGGTGTCTTTATCTGGTTGAGAAGCCTCTGAGCTGGAATTTGAAGGCATGCCAGATGTATCAGCTGAATTTGTCATTGTTGTGCTGATAGAAACCTCATTTGCTAAAGTAGTTCCAACTGGAGTTGAAGATGTATGAGTTGAGGATCTTCCTAGCTCAAATCTTGGATCAGGATCACCTGTATTTAAACTTTCTGCAGACCCTGAAACATGCTCACAAGATTTGTTAAAACAGTTGGTAACTAAATCAAGATCAAACAGCCAATCCGGACCAGAACCAGCCACACAGGGTGTGTGTTCATTGAAAGTCACATTGGTTGACTCCTCAACAATTCTAGTTCTGAGATTGTATACTCTATAAGCTTTAGCTTAGGAAGAGTATCCAATGAAATGTCCATCATCTGATTTCTCCGCAAACTTGGCAATTTGATCTTTGGTATTCAAGATGGTGCAGGGACATCCAAATGACCTGAGAAAACCAATGAAAGGTTTTCTCTTGTGCCAAAGTTCATAAGGAGTCTTATGTAAGGATTCCTGAAGTCTGATGCAACCCAAAACAGCCTAAGTGTCTCAACAACATGCACTAAGTACTGAAGTGAAGAATGCTTCGGAAGTTTTACACAAAGCATTAGAAAATACTCTAAGTGTAAAATCTTCCGAAGCCAAGACCAATATCTTCCGAAGCCAAACATGAAGTCTTCCGAAGCTTCAGAGACAAAGTCTTCCGAAGCCTCATCCTATGAAGACAGATTTCTTCCGAAGACTTTTAGTACACATGCTTTATCTGATGTACTGTTCCATAAAGCACCTTTTCCGCTGCATCTCTGTAAAGTCACCAACTTACATGAGTTGGTGAAAAGGGCCTTGCTTTTGGTAACTGTACATTGAGGTCTTGAGTATTCAACTTTCCACTTTATGTACTTTATCCTTTTTGTATTGTATAAGGATGTGAGCTATGGCATGTCATAGTCACAAGGTCAAAAGGCAGATATGCCTTTTGATCCTACAATTGATTTTGTTAGTGTCTAGTCAATTGTATCCAGCTGGCTTTCAAAGTATAGCCGGCTGTAGGTTGTAGTATAAGTATTTCAAGTTCTTGTATCTTTTCTTTATGCTTTGTAACACTTGTAAAAGAACTTGAGAAAGCAATATACTGCCTCCTTGAAACCCATACTCTCTTGTTCTGTCTCTTGCTTTACTTGTGTTCTTTGTATCACTTTGGTTACCCAGTTTCACTGTTTGATTAGAGCTTAGTTATTCTCCTCATTGTGTTGTTGTGTTGTAATTGTGCTTAAGCCCTTAAACGGTCCTGCAATTGGTATCAGAGCTTTCCAGGCTCTTGATATAAGATCTAACTATCTTAAGATCCCTCACACACACAAAAGCTAAACTCTTCAAATGGCTGCCATCTCTAAGACTGATATGGAGACTGGAACCATGAACAAATCCCCACTGATCACTCTTGATGATTTTGACACCTGGTGCATGAGGATGGAAGGTTTCATCAGGTCTCTTGATTCAAGAATGTGGGAATCTGTTGAGAATGGACCTTTCATACCCAGCACCCCCTCTGCTACTGGTGCTGGTATGATTCCTAAAGATGTGGCCAACTACTCAGATGAAGATAGAAAAAGAGTAGAGATTGACAGGAAGGCCATGACTGCTCTTCAGACTGCTCTCCCAAACTCTGTATACAGAGGCTTTAAGAAGTGCAAGACAGCCAAACAGCTGTGGGATTCACTGAAGCTGATGTATGAAGGCTCCTCTGAAGCCAAGGAGAACAAGAAAGATCTTCTGAAGCAGCAGTTTGAAAATTTCACCTTCAAAGCAGGTGAGACCATGACCCAACAATACTTCAGGTATGTTGAGATTGTGGATACCCTAGTGGATGGAGGAGTTCCTCTTGAGAACAGGGACATTGTAAGGAAGTTCATGTCCTCACTTCCTAGGCAATGGACACACTATTGTGTGGTGATCAAGAGGACTGAGAACCTTAAGACTCTTACTCTTACAGAGTTGTATGGGATTCTCAGTGGATACCAGATGGAGATGAACATGCAAGATTCATCTGGCAACTCCAACAATCAAATGGGTTCAGCCCTTCATGTGGTTGAAAGGGACAGCATAGAACCTCAGCATCATCTCTTATGCTACCCTGACAACTCACAAAAGGGTCCTTTCATCACCTTCCCGGAGACACCAAGGGAGAACTTTACTCAAGGAAGCCCATTCCAAGAGACAAGTTCTTCTCAAGCCTTTGTGTCTGCAGATGAAAGCTGTGGGAATTATCTCTTCACTCTTGAAGACCTGGACTGTATCCATCCAGATGACCTGGAATACATGGAGATAGTTCAGCAGATGGCTCTCCTCACTCACAGAGCCAAGAAGTTCTACAAGAGAACAGGAAGAAAATTTCCAAGCAATGTTACCAGCAGTAAGTTTGGGCTGGATAAAAGCAAAGTTAAGTGTTACAACTGTAACCTTATGGGTCACTTTGCCAGGGAGTGTAAGGCACCTAAAGCAAATGGGGGCCAAACACAACCCAGACCAAATTTTACTGACAAAGCTCCTCAGGCTGAGAAGACAAAGCAACATGCTGCTGTTGCTGTTGAAGAAGGAGGCTTTGACTGGAGTTTTCAGGTGGAGGATGCTTCTCCAAACCAAGCACTGATGGCTGACCATGATGAAGCCAAGGTATTGGAACATCTCTGCTCCCCTGAATGCATTGCTAAAATAAATAGATACAGGTCCTATAACCTAGAGATGAGATCTGATCTTGAGTCATTAAACATATTAAAATCTGATTTTAGAAAGTCTGAAAATGATTACAAGTTAAAGATAGAAGACTTGGAGAAAACCATTTCAGTACTAAAACATGAACATACAGATTTCAGAACTCAGATCCAAGATCTCATCACTAAGTTAACTGAGTGCCAGGCTGAGCTTATGATCAGCAAAGCCAAGGCAGAGAAGAGTGTTCTTGAAGAAGAGACCTTCAAGAACATGATATCCTCATCCCTGCACAACAAGGTTTGTTATCAAAATAGACAGGGACTAGGATCAAATGAGATAGCTCCTCCACACACAATCTTGTCTGTAAGATCTCCTAGGTGTGGAACTTGTGAAGATGAGCTTCCTCTCATAGATCCTGTAAGTGAGGATGATGAAGAAGTGATAGTGAAGAATTCCTCTGAGAAGAGTGAAGAAGAGGATTCTTCCAAGGGCCACTATCCTTCTGAGGAGAAGAAATCAACTAAGATGACCAAGTCCAAAAGAAAGAACTTGATCAGAAAGAGCAAAAGAAAGGCAAAGAAGGCTCAAGAAATCAAGGCTACTTTTGATGCTAAGCAGAAACAAGTTTTTATCTCTGCAGGTTTCAAAGTAGTAAGGACTGAAGACATCAACCAAGACTCCTCAGCTAAGAGTCATGGTTCTTGTTCAAATCATCTCAGTGCCAAGAAGAAGACTGAGCTGCTGTGTACCATTGCTGCACAGCCTGGACCATCAAACTCCAAGAACAGTTCACAGCCCAAAGGAACTGTCTCAGCATCTACCAAGATGAAGATGGAGAAGGGATGTGACCAAAGTCAGTCTTGCTCTCAAAGGGAGACTTCTTTGAAGAAGAAAATGTTATGTGTTATGTGTGAAAGTACTTCTCACATTGCTAAGGATTGCCCATACAATCCTAAAAGTACTGTCCACATGACTAAAACAAAGACTTCAAAGAGTCTCAAGAAGTCTCAAGCTTCGGAAGGAAAGTCTGTTTCCTTCGGAAGCTCCAAATCAAAGAAGGAGGTAAGTGGAAAATTACCTTCGGAAGCAAAGTTGGTCTCGGAAGAAAGGAGTTCTTCCGAAGCACTAAAGTCTGCTGCAGTGACTGTAGATTCTTCCGAAGGATCAGTCATCAAAACTTATGAAGTTCTAAAAGCTTCTAAGGTTTTGAAGGTCAAGTCCAAGACTCCAAAGGTGGTGTGGAAGTCTAAGAAAGACCAAATGACTGAGGTTTCTCCATCAACAACAGCTGAAGATCCCCATAGTACAACCATAGGATCTATTACTGTTGCATTACCTTCTATTGTTAATGAGCCCAAGACAAGTAAGGCTTGGGTTTCCAAATGTAACTAATCATCTTCTCTGTGCAGGAACAGCTCAAGACCAACAGGAATGTTGGATAATTGACAGTGGCTGTTCCAGGCACATGACAGGCAATAGGTCTCTACTCCATAATTTTGAGAGAATTGATGGAGGACCAGTTGCTTTTGGAGGAGATGAAGGTGGTTACATTTCTGGAAGGGGCAAGGTCACAAATGGTAAGCTCAGCATTGAGAAGGTAAACTTTGTTAAGGAGCTTGGGTACAATCTTCTGAGTGTATCCCAATTTTGTGATCAGAGTCATAACATGCTCTTTACTGAGCATGAGTGCATTGTTCTCAAACCTGGTGTGGTCATTCCTCATGAGCATATCCTGCTCAGAGCCCCCAGGAAAGGGAACATGTACAAGATGGATTTGCAAGAAACATCTCCCTCAGGAGAAGTTTCATGCTTTCTATCTAAAGCAAATAGTGATGAGTCTTTCCTATGGCATAAAAGAATGTGCCATGTAAACTTTAAGAACATGAATAAATTAATTAAACATGATCTGGTAACTGGAATGCCAAAGAAAGAGTTTACTAGTGATGATCATTGTGTGGCATGCCTGAAAGGGAAGCAACACAAGGTATCTCACAAGCCTAAGGAAAAGAACTCCATCACTACTCCCCTACACTTGTTACATATGGATCTCTTTGGCCCCACCAGTGTAATGAGTTTAGGAAGGACCTCTTACTGTCTGGTGATCACAGATGATTTTACAAGATTCACTTGGGTCTTCTTCCTTAGAACTAAGGATGAAACCCCTGAGATTCTGAAGAATTTCATCTTAAAAGTTGAGAATCAATGTGATCACAAGGTCAAAACCATAAGATGTGATCAGGGAACTGAATTCAAGAACCAAATCCTTGATGCATTTTGTGATGAAAAAGGTATTACAAGACAATATAGTGCTCCCAGGACTCCTCAGCAAAATGGAGTTGCTGAGAGGAGAAACAGGACACTTATTGAAGCTGCAAGAACTATGTTGTCTGACTCTAAACTGCCTATCACCTTCTGGGCAGAGGCAGTCAATACTGCTTGCTATGTGCAAAACAGAGTTTTAGTAGTTAAGACACATGGTAAGACTCCTTATGAACTTTGGCACAAGAGGAAACCTTTCATTGGTTTTCTCAGGTCATTTGGATGTCCCTGCACCATCTTGAATACCAAAGATCAAATTGCCAAGTTTGCTGAGAAATCAGATGATGGACATTTCATTGGATACTCTTCTCAAGCTAAAGCTTATAGAGTATACAATCTCAGAACTAGAATTGTTGAGGAGTCAGCCAATGTGACTTTCAATGAGCACACTCCCTGTGTGGCTGGTTCTGGTCCGGATTGGCTGTTTGATCTTGATTTAGTTACCAACTGTTTTAACAAATCTTGTGAGCATGTTTCAGGATCTGCAGAAAATCTAAATACAGGTGATCCTGATCCAAGATTTGAGCTAGGAAGACCTTCAACTCATACATCTTCAGCTCCAGTTGGAACTACTTCAGCAAATGAGGTTTCTATCAGCACAACAATGACAAATTCAGCTGATACATCTGGCATGCCTTCAAATTCCAGCTCAGAGGCCTCTCAACCAGATAAAGACACCTCACTTGTAGAAGACAACAATGGTGATGGTGATAGTGATCAGGAATTTCTTGATGCTAATAACCATACCATAGATGACAACATCAATGATGTCTCACACTCATTGGATCAAGTTAATCTTGATAAGTGTGATAATGTGGAGGGTGAATCTTCAAGACCAGATTTAAATTTCTCAAATTTAGATCTTTCTCAACAACTTGCTGTGATCCCTCAGCTAAGGATCCACAAGTCTCACCCCACCACAAACATCATTGGAGATGTTGTCACAGGGGTAAGAACAAGAGGACAAACCCATGAAGCAAATGTTTGTCTTCACTCTTGTTTCTTATCTCAGATAGAGCCCAAGAAAGTTGATGAAGCTCTAAAGGATGGAAGTTGGGTTGAAGCTATGCAACAAGAGCTGCTTCAATTCAAAAGGCAGAAAGTTTGGAACCTTTGTCCTCTTCCTCATGGGAAGACTACCATTGGAACCAAATGGGTTTTTAGAAACAAGAAGGATGATAGGGGAATCATCATCAAGAACAAGGCAAGACTAGTTGTTCAAGGATACACACAAGAAGAAGGGATTGACTACACTGATGTCTTTGCTCCTGTAGCAAGACTAGAAGCTGTTAGGATATTCCTGGCATTTGCTGCATCCAAGAACTTCAAGGTCTACCAACTTGATGTAAAGTGTGCTTTCTTATATGGAGTGATTGATGAGGAGGTTTATGTCAAACAGCCACCTGGTTTTGTAGACCCTGATCATCCTGATTATGTCTGCAAGCTTGACAAAGCTCTTTATGGGCTGCATCAGGCACCCAGGAAGTGGTATGAGACACTATCTAAGTATCTCTGCAAGCATGGATACAGAAGAGGTACTATAGATGGAACCCTCTTCATCAAAGGACAGGGAAATGACTTATTGCTGGTTCAAGTATATGTTGATGACATCATCTTTGGTTCAACTAATCCAAAGCTCTGCAAAGACTTTGAGAAGCTGATGAAAGACAGATTTGAGATGAGTTCAATGGGAGAACTCAACTTCTTTCTGGGAATTCAAGTGAAGCAGGTTGAAGATGGCATCTTCATAAGTCAGTCAAAGTATGTTCAAGACATACTCAAGAGGTTCAATATGACTGATTGTAAGATTGCTAAGACACCCATAGCCAGAAACCACTCCCTTGGTCCAGATCTTGAGGGGGAGTGTGTAGATGAACACTTATACAGGGCTATGATTGGGTCTCTTATGTATCTTACAGCTAGCAGGCCTGATATCATGTTTGCTACATGTATTTGTGCAAGATATCAAGCCAACCCTAAGATGTCTCACTTAATCACTGTGAAAAGGATTTTAAGATACCTCAAAGGTGCTTCAACACTTGGTCTATGGTATCCAAAGAATCCAAATTTCAATCTGTATGCCTATACAGATAGTGATTATGGTGGTTGCAATATGACTGCAAAGTCTACATCTGGGGGATGTCAATTCCTTGGTGGAAGGGTGGTCTCATGGCAATGCAAGAAACAATCCTGTGTGTCTGCATCAACTGCTGAGGCTGAATACATTGCTGCTGCAAGCTGCTGTGCTCAAGTGCTTTGGATTCAAAATCAGATGCTGGACTATGGATTTAACTTCAAAGAGACTCCTATCCACATAGACAACAATAGTGCTATCTCTATCACTGAGAACCCTGTGCAGCACTCAAGGACCAAACACATCAACATCAGGTATCATTTAATAAGGGATAACTATGAAAAAGGATTAATTAAACTAGTCAAAGTTCATACAGATGAACAATATGCTGATCTGTTCACCAAAGCTTTTGATGAACAGAGATTTAAGTATCTGATATCAGCTATTGGGATGATTAACTTTGAGTAGACTTTTTATTAAAACTAATTCTAATTATTTCTTCTTAAAATATGTGTGTCCTAAGTTGTCTAGTTCATCACTTTCATAAGCTCATGTTTTCTTTGGATGTAAAATTCTTTTTGAAGACTTTCCTTAGATTCTTGAAAATTTCTGATACTTCGGAAGATAAAATTTTATCTTCGGAAGAAAAACATGTCTTTAAAATAAATAACTGTCTAAGAGATTTTACCTTCGGAAGAAGTAAAGATTCATCTTCCGAAGCTTAAAATTCTTATCTCAGACACTTATCTATTTTCAAGAACCTTTTCCTTCCGAAGCAAAATTAACCTTCGGAAGCTTTGTTTATTTTCATACAAAGCATTCAAGGGTTTATTTCTCTTCCGAAGCATAAATTATCAAGACTCTCAGGAAAATCTTCCGAAGCCATTTTAGCTTCGGAAGCTTTTTAAATCAAAACTTCCGAAGACAAATAAACTTCGGAAGCTTTTCGAATTCCAAGAAAACTACTTTTTGAGCAAAAGTAAACTACCTTTTCAGAGGTGGGACCGACTTTCGGATTTCAAAGTTTATCCTCTTTCATTAACTTTGGTTCAAATCCCTTTTCATATAAATACCCAACGGTTCCCCCTCTTTCCCACTATCTTCCTCAATTCTACTGTTTCTCTAACCTAATTCTCTAAACCGCCTTTGCTTTCTACCTTTCTTCACCCTTAAGCTTCTGAAATGGCCAACCTTAACCGCAGAAACAACCCTGATTTCTCCATGCAACTACACAGGCAACATAATCAAGTTGCTCTGTTAAGCTCTGAGAAAGATGCAAGTTTCTCAGAGATTTGCCAATTCTTGACTCTGTCAAATTATTTCACCTCCCTAACCATTGATCCTACTCTATATGAGGATCAGTTGCTTGAATTCTGGAAGACCTGCCAAGAGGTCATTATGGATGGGGAGAAGGCACTGTCTGCCACAGTGCAAGGGAGGACAGTCTTCATCACTCCGGCCATCATTAACCAACATCTACAGCTGGATGATGAAGAAGGTGAGGTGTCCTTCCCAAAAGAAGCTGTTAATCATTCTTTTGAGCAGATGGGCTATGAGGGAGATTTCTCTGTAAAGACCTTTAGGAAAGGGAAGGTCTCATCCCAATGGAAATTCCTGCTCCATGTGGTTATCCACAGCTTGTCAAACAAGCATGGTGGATGGGACCAGATTCCTGAGGATCTCTCCTTTATTGTTCATGGAATGGTTCAAGGGGTCAAGTTCAGGTATTCACAATTTGTTTATACTAATTTACTTGCAAACTTAGACTCCTTAGAGTATTACATGTTTCCTAGATATGTTCAACACATTCTCAACTGTGAACTGGGCTCACAGTTGAGGGAAACAGGTAATATTCTTAAATTGGGACAGATGAAGCCCGGCATCTTTAAAATAATGAAGAAGCCAACTGTAGGCTTCTCTGGGGTAGAAACAGCCCTAGTCCCAAAAATGTTAGAGCTCATTGCTCAAGGTGACAACCTAGCAACACAAGCTAGTGTTGAACCCACACCTCTTTTGTCCCTACCATTAAAAAGACCAGAAATCACCCTCACCTACCAAAGAAAATCCAAACGAACCCCTGCTCAGACTATTGAGTCTGTGCAGGCCCCCAAATACTCAACCTTACAGGAAGAAGTGGACACTAGAGCTCCCACTTCTCCTGAGGAGCAAACCACTCTCATTACTTCACCTATCAGGGCTGAGGTTCCTCAAGCTCACCCTGATGAGCTCAATAGCCCAACAACCTTAAGCCTTCACTCTGAGTCTCAACACTCAAGTGGACAACCTTCAGGGGACAGCTACCATCCCCAGCCTTTGGATCTCAACCAACCAATTCCCAACCTATCCTTTTACACTGATGAAGACTTAGGATTCAGTGAGTACCATGAGTCTCTCTTCTCCTCCCCTACTCAAAGAGAGATGAGTACCTCTGACTCTCCTCAGTCTATCCCCCATCAGTCACCTGTTACTGAGGTGGACACTTCTGAACCTGTTCAGGATGTCCATATGGAAGAGGCTCTCACTTTTGAAAGTGATTACATCATTAAGACCTCAACCATGGCAACTCAGCCCATTGGCATCTCAACTGAGGCTGCCAGTGAGCAGAGGAAAACCAGCAGCCAAGAAACTCAAGCTGGTGGTGAGAGAGAGGACTTTGGTCCAATCATCTCATCCCCCAATGAATCTTCTGATGAAGATGAGGGGAATTTGAGGCTAAAGGTGCAAAAACTGTCAAAAACATGCACCTATCTAGTCTCTAAGGTTAGTCACTTGGAATCTCAGGTGACTACCCTGCAAAACAGGGTCAATGATCAGCAACTCCAGATTTCATATCTGCAGGAAAAACTAGCTGGGAGACCTTTAAGGAGAGCTCAACCAGGAACACAAGAACCTGTGGAAGTGATTGACTTATCCTCCAGCTCACCTATGCAAGTGGGTGATGCTACCAAAAAGGGGGAGAAAGTTGTTACAACCACAGAACCTGGGAGTTCTTCAGAGAGAATGGACATAGAGGACTCACCATCCTCACTTGCTGTTGTGCATTCTCAGCAACTTCCTCAAGTTCACATTAATGTGGACTCTATAGACTCTCTCATCAGGAGTCTCTTTGAGGAAGGCATACCAAGGGCTGTCTCATCTCCACCACTGGGAACTGGCAATCAAATCATAAGGTGGAGGTATGATGATGACAGGAGAGCCCTCATACTTCAAAGAGTTCAAGGCCAACAAGAAGTTTTTCAATTCCAAAGCCTGAGCTTTTATGAAAGACTGGATTTAGTCAACTTGCCACTTGTCAATCCAAGCAATTCAAGACAAGCTGACAGGCTGGCTCAAAGAATCCAAGACAGGATCCTTGCAGAGTTCTCTCTAAGAAGGAGACTTAGGGAATCAGGCAATGTCATCGGTCAACTGGATGTTGAGGTGGACCCTAAGATTAGTTTCATAGGGGAAACCTTGACTGAAGGCCCAGTGACAGAACCTGAGACCCCTGTCTCATCATCAACAACTGCTGCTGAGGTCCAAACTCCATCTGAGACACCTGCTGGTGAAGGTGTTTCTCAGCCTCTCTCTGGCCAGAGCATGGAAGCTACTCCAAGCAATGAAGGCCAAGCTTCAATCCACCCTGAGTCACAAAGGTCTGTTGGTGACAAAGGGAAAAGGATAATGACTCCTGAGGAAATTGAGGAGGAAGAGAGAGAGAGGAAAAGGAGACTAAGGGGAGAAAGTTCCACTGGGTCATCTAGCTTCATGCAAGCTGCAATCAGGGCTGCCCCCAGACCAAATACTCAGGATGATGAGTTAAGGGCAGTCAGGATTACCTACTTACAGACCAGGAACTATGACATTGATGAGATCATCTCCCTCCCCTTAGAAGAACTAAATGAACTGGCTGACAGAGAAGTGTCAAGAGAGTTGAAGGAGAAAGAGGATGCAATGATACTTCTCCAACTCAAAGAGGAGAAGAGACAGAAAAGACTTTACAAGCATGCTCCTACTCTCTCACCAGTTCAAGAAAGTCCTGCACAAGAAGATGTGGCTCCACAAGAACCTCAGGTAGATAAAGAGGAAGATAGGATCAAGATGATCAACTACCTGAGTGCCACAGGCTTCTATCAGGCAGATGCACTTCTCCCTTTGTCCTATGACTTCATTGAGTTCGAGTATTTAAAGCAACTTGAGCTTGAGTTAGTCAAGGAAAGAAAGACAACCAAAAGGAAACTAAGGGAAGAAGCTGCAAAGTCAAGGGCCATCATTCAAAAGAATGCAAAGAAGTCTGCTGACAGACAAAGAATGGTGAGCTTCTTGAAGCTGTATGGATTCTCCGGAAGGAGACTTGGCCCCATGTCTCTATCCACTATGGATGAGCATATTAGGGTGATCAAGCAGAAGATTAAAAGTGGAGAACTTATTGACTTGCACTCTCTTCCAAGTCAAGTCCCACCTGAAGTGGAGGTCAAGTTTGAACAACCAGAGACACCTCAACCAGCACCTCCAGCTGAGCCCCAGCAAGCTTCATCTTCTGATCCTAGGCAGGGTCAAACTCCCTCTCCTTCTGAACCTGTGAGGGAGGAACACCCAACTGAGAAAGACACTGATGATCAACATGGTGCTGCAGACCAGTCTTCTCAGTTAAAGACAACCAAGAGAAGAAGAGGATGGCTTCTAAACCAAAGACAAAGAAGAAGAAGCCAAAGTCATCTACCTCTGCACCTCAGGCTGAATCAGATCAACCTGAGGAAGTGCATGATGAGGCAGCCCAATCAACTCCTATTCAAGTGGCTCCTCTAACTAGTGAGACACCCATCTTGTCCTGGACATACTCTACCAATCCAGAGAGATGGACTGTTATCAGAGATCAAGGTGTTGAGAATGTCTACTCATGGCAAGACATAATCAACTTACCTCTGCATGATCTCTTTGAGATGAGAAGATACTATGAAAGTCTTGATGATCCTGACCATCTCATGAAGAAAGGAATGGTCCTGATTGTACTGAAGACTACCAACATTTGAAGATCTTCCAAGTGTTTTGGTAGCATCAGCCTAGGGGGAGTTTGTAAGGATTCCTGAAGTCTGATGCAACCCAAAACAGCCTAAGTGTCTCAACAACATGCACTAAGTACTGAAGTGAAGAATGCTTCGGAAGTTTTACACAAAGCATTAGAAAATACTCTAAGTGTAAAATCTTCCGAAGCCAAGACCAATATCTTCCGAAGCCAAACATGAAGTCTTCCGAAGCTTCAGAGACAAAGTCTTCCGAAGCCTCATCCTATGAAGACAGATTTCTTCCGAAGACTTTTAGTACACATGCTTTATCTGATGTACTGTTCCATAAAGCACCTTTTCCGCTGCATCTCTGTAAAGTCACCAACTTACATGAGTTGGTGAAAAGGGCCTTGCTTTTGGTAACTGTACATTGAGGTCTTGAGTATTCAACTTTCCACTTTATGTACTTTATCCTTTTTGTATTGTATAAGGATGTGAGCTATGGCATGTCATAGTCACAAGGTCAAAAGGCAGATATGCCTTTTGATCCTACAATTGATTTTGTTAGTGTCTAGTCAATTGTATCCAGCTGGCTTTCAAAGTATAGCCGGCTGTAGGTTGTAGTATAAGTATTTCAAGTTCTTGTATCTTTTCTTTATGCTTTGTAACACTTGTAAAAGAACTTGAGAAAGCAATATACTGCCTCCTTGAAACCCATACTCTCTTGTTCTGTCTCTTGCTTTACTTGTGTTCTTTGTATCACTTTGGTTACCCAGTTTCACTGTTTGATTAGAGCTTAGTTATTCTCCTCATTGTGTTGTTGTGTTGTAATTGTGCTTAAGCCCTTAAACGGTCCTGCATCTTACCATGTGTCTTAACTACTAAAACTCTGTTTTGCACATAGCAAGCAGTATTGACTGCCTCTGCCCAGAAGGTGATGGGCAGTTTAGAGTCAGACAACATAGTTCTTGCAGCTTCAATAAGTGTCCTGTTTCTCCTCTCAGCAACTCTGTTTTGCTGAGGAGTCCTGGGAGCACTATATTGTCTTGTAATACCCTTTTCATCACAAAATGTATCAAGGATTTGGTTCTTGAATTCAGTTTCTTGATCACATCTTATGGTTTTGACCTTGTGATCACATTGATTCTCAACTTTTAAGATGAAATTCTTCAGAATCTCAGGGGTTCCATCCTTAGTTCTAAGGAAGAAGACCCAAGTGAATCTTGTAAAATCATCTGTGATCACCAGACAGTAAGAGGTCCTTCCTAGACTCATTACACTGGTGGGGCCAAAGAGATTCATATGTAATAAGTGTAGGGGAGTAGTGATGGAGTTCTTTTCCTTAGGCTTGTGAGATACCTTGTGTTGCTTCCCTTTCAGGCATGCAACACAATGATCATCACTTGTAAACTCTTTCTTTGGCATTCCAGTTACCAGATCATGTTTAATTAATTTATTCATGTTCTTAAAGTTTACATGGCACATTCTTTTATGCCATAGGAAAGACTCATCACTATTTGCTTTAGATAGAAAGCATGAAACCTCTCCAGAGGGATATGTTTCTTGCAAATCCATCTTGTACATGTTCCCTTTCCTGGGGGCTCTGAGCAGGATATGCTCATGAGGAATGACCACTCCAGGCTTGAGAACAATGCACTCATGCTCAGTAAAGAGCATGTTATGACTCTGATCACAAAATTGGGATACACTCAGAAGATTGTACCCAAGCTCCTTGACAAAGTTTACCTTCTCAATGCTGAGCTTACCATTTGTGACCTTGCCCCTTCCAGAAATGTAACCACCTTCATCTCCTCCAAAAGCAACTGGTCCGCCATCAATTCTCTCAAAATTATGGAGTAGAGACCTATTGCCTGTCATGTGCCTGGAACAGCCACTGTCAATTATCCAGACATTCCTGTTTGTCTTGAGTTGTTCCTGCACAAAGAAGATGACTAGTTACATTTGGAAACCCAAGCCTTACTTGTCTTGGGCTCACTAAGTGTAATAGAAGGTAATACAACAGTAATAGATCCTATAGTTGTACTATGGGGATCTTCAGCTGTTGTTGATGGAGGAACTTCAGTCATTTGATCTTTCTTAGACTTCCACACCACCTTTGGAGTCTTGGACTTGACCTTCAAAACCTTAGAAGCTTTTGGGACTTCACAAGTTTTGATGACTGAACCTTCGGAAGAGTATACAGTCACTGCAGCAGACTTCAGTGATTCGGAAGAACTCCTTTCTTCCGAGACCAATTTTACTTCCGAAGGTAATTTTCCATTTACCTTCTTCTTTGATTTGGAGCTTCCGAAGGAAACAGACTTTCCTTCCGAAGCTTGAGACTTCTTGAAATTCTTTGAAGTCTTTGTATTGGTCATGTGGACAGTACTTTTAGGATTGTATGGGCAATCCTTAGCAATGTGAGAAGTACTTTCACACATAACACATAACATTTTCTTCTTCAAGAGAGTCTCCTTTTGAGAGCAAGACTGGCTTTGGTCACATCCCTTCACCACCTTCATCTTGGAAGATGCTGAGACAGTTCTTTTGGGCTGTGAACTGTTTTTGGAGTTTGATGGTCCAGGCTGTGCAGCAGTGGTACATAGCAGCTCAGTCTTCTTCTTTGCATTGAGATGATTTGAACAAGAACCAGGACTCTTAGCTGAGGAGTCTTGGTTGATGTCTTCAGTCCTTACTACTTTGAAACCTGCAGAGATAAAAACTTGTTTCTGCTTAGCATCAAAAGTAGCCTTGATTTCTTGAGCCTTTTTTTGCTTTCCTTTTGCTCTTCCTGATCAAGTTCTTTCTCTTGGACTTGGTCATCACAGTTGATTTCTTCTCCTCAGAAGGATAGTGGCCCTTGGAAGAATCCTCTTCTTCACTCTTCTCAGAGGAATTCTTCACTATCACTTCTTCATCATCCTCACTTATAGGATCTATGAGAGGAAGCTCATCTTCACAAGTTCCACACCTAGGAGATCTTACAGACAAGATTGTGTGTGGAGGAGCTATCTCATTTGATCCCAGTCCCTATCTATTTTGATAGCACACTTTGTTGTGCAGGGATGAGGATATCATGTTCTTGAAGGTCTCTTCTTCAAGAACACTTTTCTCTGCCTTGGCTTTGCTGATCACAAGCTCAGCCTGGCACTCAGTCAACTTAGTTATGAGATCTTGAATCTGAGTTCTAAAATCTGTATGTTCATGTTTTAGTACTGAAATGGTTTTCTCCAAGTCCTCTATCTTTAACTTGTAATCATTTTCAGACTTTCTAAAATCAGATTTCAATATGTTTAATGACTCAAGATCAGATCTCATCTCTAAGTTGTAGGACCTGTATCTATTTACTTTAGCAATGCATTCAGGAGTACAGAGATGTTCCAGTACCTTGGCTTCATCATGGTCAGCCATCAGTGCTTGGTTTGGAGAAGCATCTTCCACCTGAAAGCTCCAGTCAAAGTCTCCCTCTTCAACAGCAACAACAGCATGTTGCTCTGGCTTCTCATTCTGAGGGGCTTTGTCAGTGTAGTTTGGTCTAGGTTGTGTTTGGCCCCCATTTTCTTTAGGTGCCTTACACTCCCTAGCAAAGTGGCCCATAAGGTTACAGTTGTAACACTTTACTTTGCTTTTATCCAGTCCAAACTTACCACTGGTATCATTGCTTGGAAATCTTCTTCCTGTTCTCTTGTAGAACTTCTTGGCTCTGTGAGTGAGGAGAGCCATCTGCTGAACTATCTCCATATATTCCAGGTCATCTGGATGGATACAGTCCAGGTCTTCAAGAGTGAAGAGAGAGTTCCCACAGCTTTCATCAGTAGACACAAAGGCTTGAGAAGAACTTGTCTCTTGGAATGGGCTTCCTTGAGTAAAGTTCTCCCTTGGTGTCTCCGGGAAGGTGATGAAAGGACCCTTTTGTGAGTTGTCAGGGTAGCATATGAGATGATGTTGGGGTTCTATGCTGTCCCTTTCAACCACATGAAGGGCTGAACCCATTTGATTGTTGGAGTTGCCAGATGAACCTTGCATGTTCATCTCCATCTGGTATCCACTGAGAATCCCATACAACTCTGTCAGAGTAAGAGTTTTAAGGTTCTCAGTCCTCTTGATCACCACACAGTAGTGTGTCCATTGCCTAGAAAGTGAGGACATGAACTTCCTTACAATGTCCCTGTTCTCAAGAGGAACTCCTCCATCCACTAGGGTATCCACAATCTCAACATACCTGAAGTATTGTTGAGTCATGGTTTCACCTGCTTTGAAGGTGAAGTTTTCAAACTGCTGCTTCAGAAGATCCTTCTTGTTCTCCTTGGCTTCAGAAGAGCCTTCATACATCAGCTTTAGTGCATCCCACAGCTGTTTGGCTGTTTTGCACTTCTTAAAACCTCTGTATACAGAGTTTGGGAGAGCAGTCTGAAGAGCAGTCATGGCCTTCCTATCAATCTCTACTCTTTTTCTATCTTCATCTGAGTAGTTGGCCACATCTTTTGGAATCATACTAGCACCAGTAGCAGAGGGGGTGCTGGGTATGAAAGGTCCATTCTCAACAGATTCCCACATTCTTGAATCAAGAGACCTGATGAAGCCTTCCATTCTCATGCACCAGGTGTCAAAATCATCAAGAGTGATCAGTGGGGATTTGTTCATGGTTCCAGTCTCCATATCAGTCTTTGAGATGGAAGCCATTTGAGAAGTTTAGTTTTTGTGTGTGTGAGGGATCTTAAGATGGTGAGATCTTATATTAAGAGCCTGGAATGCTCTGATACCAATTGCAGGACCGTTTAAGGGCTTTAACACAATTACAACACAACGACACAATGAGGAGATTAACTAAACTTTAATCAAACAGTGAACTGGATTAACCAAGGTGATACAAAGAACACAAGTAAAGTAAAGAGACAGAACAAGAGAGTATGGGTTTCAAGGAGGCAGTATATTGCTTTCTCAAGTTCTTTTACAAGTGTTACAAAGCATAAAGAAAGATACAAGAACTTGGAATACTTATACTACAACCTACAGCCGGCTATACTTTGAAAGCCAGCTGGATACAATTGACTAGACACTAACAAAATCAATTGTAGGATCAAAAGGCATATCTGCCTTTTGACCTTGTGACTATGACATGCCATAATTCACATCCTTATACATTACAAAAAGGATAAAGTACATAAAGTGGAAAGTTACAGACTCAAGACCTCAATGTACAGTTACCAAAAGCATGGACCTTTTCACCAACTCATGTAAGTTGGTGACTTTACAGAGATGCAACGGAAAAGGTGCTTTATGGAACAGTACATCAGATAAAGCATGTGTACTAAAAGTCTTCGGAAGAAATCTGTCTTCATAGGTTGAAGCTTCGGAAGACTTTGTCTCTGAGGCTTCGGAAGACTTCATGTTTGGCTTCGGAAGATATTGGTCTTGGCTTCGGAAGATTTTACACTTAGAGTATTTTCTAATGCATTGTGTAAAACTTCCAAAGCATTCTTCACTTCAGTACTTAGTGCATGTTGCAGAAACACTTTGAATGTTTTGGGTTGCATCAGACTTAAGGAATCCTTACAGCAAGGTTATCTAGCAGGTGAAATTCATTATAGTAATGTGCTTGGTAAGCAGCAATAGTGTAAAATTTATTTACTACATTCAATGGTGATTCCACTTTTTCATGGCCAACTGCGATAACAGTGGGAGCATAAATATCATTGCATTTGCCACTTACCGTACATGCATGTTCTATTTCGATACTCCACGATATAATCGTTTCCGTCAGCTTCATTTATTTTTAAATTTGATCAAACCTTATACCCGCACCATTTGTAATCAAACTCTATTATGACATGCTCTTACGATCGAATGTCATGGATATGAAACAAGCTCCAATTACGAGGGGGCAACAACGTATCACAATTATATGTGATCTTAGTGTTCTTCCTGAAATGCTCAACTGTTTTCTCAAATGTGGAGTTAAAGATAGCCTTTATTGCCAAAAGCCTTATTCCCCGCAATGCGTTGTTAAAACTTTTATAAATGTTAGTCGTTAGATTTCCCAATCATTGTTAGTATTTATCGTGCAGTAACGTCCACTTGTTTTCCTTAATATCTCTTAGATATTCATAAGCTTCTGAATTTAGGCTTCTCGTTAGACTTACAGAGTGATCGTACTCCCTTATTGTGTGGTGCTACTGATGTATTAACACATCCGTTTCAAACTAGACATCTAAAACTTATGCATCAAATTGCTTCGGACGTGTCTTAGACAAAATCGATGAACGACATTATCTTTGCACTCTTAAAGATTTCTCATGACGCTAATTATTCTCTTATGTCTATCAGAAATAACATACAACTTTTTTTCTTTTTGCATTGCAATATGCAACCAAAACTATTGAAAAAGCCAACTATAACTTTCCACGGTTTCTTCATCAACAATTGCATAAGCTACATGCAATATGTAATCGTTTGCATCTTATGTCACCATGAGAAGCTTCTTACCTAGTAGGATCCCTTCAGGTGAGTGGCATCGACATATATAACTAGTTGGCAATACTTGAAAGCTTCTATTGTCTGCCCAAATGCCTATAAAACATATTTGAAGGTATATCATTGAGATGATCCGACATTATGATGTTACCATTCAACAAGTAGATGTGTTTGATGCATGTAATGCTGTAATGTACTTAGGTAACTCCTCAAACTTACTCACTCAACTCCCGTAGATCCTCTCTACAGTAGCTTTTTCGAGCACGCCACACCTTACCGTAAGAAACATCAATGTTTAGTTGATCTTTTAGATGCGCTCGAATTTGTTTGACTGGATATGCAATGTCTTGACGAATGGCGTGGATGACGCATATTGTAATATCTCTCGATTTTAGGCTCCTATTGTTGTTTCCAACCACTATCCCCATAACTGTCTTGTAAAGCCACCTATCTACAACTCTCCACATATGATTGTTGCTCCTTTTGGTGGCGTACACAAACCATTTATAGGGCTGATCACTATGAAAATTAGTGTTGTTAATGGGTTTTGTTGACATGCATTTTGCTCTCCATTTATAACGTTTACTTTTAATAACAATCAGCTCTCTATTACGAAGAAGATCCCACAACCGAACAACATGCATAAGTTTACCTTTGTCTTTGAAGTGCATATCAACACAGATTTCTTTAGGTGGTGTTTGTTTAAAAAAAAAGATCCGTGCAGCCTCTTCTGTCTGCGCCGCACATATCACGCGCAGACATTACCATTGTAGACTGTTTGTTTTTAGAAGGCGTTTCATTAAAAAACGTCCGCACGTGCTGTTCTTAGTGCAGACCTATAAAAAAATAACTTCGCACCTCTTCTCGCCTCTTGTCACAACCCTTTTCCCAAATCACCTTCACCTTTTCTCAAAACCATGTTCCCATCCTCCACCCACCTCTCGTCTCTGCCTACCTCCTACCACGTAAAGCAAACCTCCCCCTCACCGCCGTCAAGCCTCCTAGAGAAAACATATTTGCTAAGTGTGATGTCTCAAAAGTATGTGATTTCTAATGAAAAATAAATATGGTCGTAAAGTGCGATATGACAAGTAGAAGTTACACTTCTCAAGTGTGATTTCCGAGACTCTGTTATTGACATACAACCAATAAATCAGACATACTAACACCCTAAATGAAACTAGTTTTGCTATGTTGTGATGTGTAAATGCAAAAGGACCGAACAAGAATTTAATAATAAAAATTAAAAAGCAAATTTGGGTAATAAAAAAGAAATGAGAGGAAGGAAAAAGAGAGTTTATTAATAATTAATAATTAAGAAAAGGGGGAAGTGATGATACCGATAGAGAGGAGAGGGATCGATCCATCATATATTTGAATACCATCTAGACTTGTAAATTTGAATCGCAAGCACCGCCTACAGAGAACCTAGTAGTTGTAGTTGGATATATCTATATCTATATATTTATATATATTGGTTTTGGGTTGCGTATCGGAGTCGGAAGAGGCGGGAGTTTTGAAAACCCTAATTCCTTTGCGGCAATCGTTTAAACACACACTGTTAGTTTAGTTTAGTTCTAAGTGTTGTTATTATGGCGACATCGGTTAGGGAGGAGGAGGAGGAGAAGGATATTCATTGGGAAGATGAAAAGTTGCAGAATCGGAGGTCCGCAAGAAATACCAGCAAGCGTATCAACTACAGAGACTACTGGAGTTCCGATGCTATCGTCGAGAAGAAGAAGAAGAAACAGAAGAAACAAGTAGAAGAAGAAGAAGAAGAAGACAAGAGAAAAGCAGTTAAGGTTGAGTCGGTGATGTGCCATCAGTGTCAACGGAACGACAAGGGGCGGGTTGTTTCCTGCCAGGCCTGTCACAATAGAAAGCGATACTGCGTCCCCTGCATGACCACATGGTTATTCCTGTTTCTCATATACATATACCTTCTTATATATATATATATACACACCTTGTTATCTTATCTTCTTCTTCTGTCTTTTAGGTACCCTAACATGACTGAGGCTATGTTTGCTGAGCGTTGCCCTGTTTGCCGTGACAATTGCAACTGTAAGCGTTGCCTCCGGGACGTGCTCCCTAAAGTTAGTTACTTCCTTCACTTTTTCTAAACTTATTCATACTCCTTACTTTTACCAATATAACATTTCTCCTACTCAATTTCTTTAAGGTAAAAAAGAAGATTGATTTCAACCCTAATGCTGACCAGAAAATTCAATTCTCTATTTACACCCTTCACGTCCTCCTTCCATTCCTCAAGCGTCTCAACCAGGACTACATAAAAGAGAAAATCATAGAGTCTCACATTCAAGGTACCTTTTTTTCACTTCATATATATCTAATTTATTAATATTCGGTATTCATAGAGTTTCAGACTTTGCAAGGGATGTTATTTCATCTGCTTAACTTCTTAATCTACAATGTCAAATGTTCATGGTTTTAAACTTAATTTCTTTCAACTCTTACCAATCATCCATATCTTTATATCTAGGTTTCCTTAGCTTTTTCTTTTTGGCAGGATGTACTTTATCTGATGTACAGGTGAAGCAGGTTGAATGTAGCTTAGACGAGCGCATGTATTGGTATGTCATTTCAGTCACTCGACAGCAATGATATACCTTTTTTTTATGATTCTGATTTTGATCATGTGTTTTGCAGCGACTGCTGTAAAACGTCAATTTTTGACTTGCATAGAAACTGCCCTTGCTGCCATTACGAGCTTTGTATTCAATGCTGCGGGGAATTACGTGATGGCAACCCTCAGGTAAAGAAAGAACAAGTCATGGTTGAAGTTAAAGATTTAGGTTCAAAGTATGTACAAGGTGATGATTGTATTGTTCAGAAGAATGAGGCACCAAAAGAATGTATAAATCATGTCTGGAAGTCTCTAGAAGATGGCAGAATTCCTTGTCCTCCACAAAGTATGGGTGGTTGTGGACGTGGAATCTTACAGTTGGCGCATGTGAAGCCACATGAATTGGTTCCGAGTTTGTTGGAGAACGCACAAAAGCTCTTAAAGCATCACAAATTAGAGGAGGATATGAGAGAGATACCTGTGGAGTGGTGTACTTGTTCAGATTTTGGCAAAGATAAAGGTGATGCTGATAAGCAGTTACGCAAAACTGCTTCTCGTGAAAATTCCGATGACAATTACTTGTATTGTCCACGTGCTGTGGGCATTCTACCCGGAGATCTAAAGCATTTCCAATGGCATTGGTCAAAAGGCCAGCCTGTCATAGTCAGCAATGTTCTAGAAACTACTCTAGGTTTGAGCTGGGAACCAATGGTTATGTGGCGTGCTTTTCGTCAGATTTCAAATGTTAATCATGACCAACTCTTGGATGTATCTGCTCTTGACTGTCTAAATTGGTGTGAGGTTTGTTACGTATGTCTTTTCATACATTAGTTTTTATTCCATTTACTTTTGTTGGATGTTTAGGTATATGCAAGTGGGGTGCCAGGGGTGAATACTTTTTTCTCTCTCCATACTGAACAATTTTCATGTCATGCAGGTTGATGTTAATGTTCATCAGTTTTTTAAGTGGTATACGGAAGGTTATTACCACGACAATGGGTGGCCTTGGATCCTTAAGTTGAAAGATTGGCCCCCATCTAGTTTCTTTGAAGAGCGCTTGCCACGTCATGGTGTTGAATTTATTACTAGCTTACCCTTTAAAGAATATACGCATCCTCGTGATGGCTACCTTAATCTTGCTGTGAAGTTGCCTAAAAAATCTTTGAAGCCAGACATGGGCCCTAAAACATATATTGCTTATGGTGTTGCTCAAGAACTGGGCCGTGGAGACTCTGTAACTAAACTTCATTGTGACATGTCTGATGCGGTATGTTTTTTTATTTATTTATTTAGTATTCTTTGCTTGAAGTTTCCTGTTGTGATTTTTCGATTTTTGTTTGAACATCTGTTTGTGATGCTTATTATTAAACTACTTTTTTATGTACAATTATAAGCTTTATTTTTTGAAGTAAAAGAACTCTGAATTTTAACCTTTTGAAATGTTTAGTTAAAATCTTTTGTGACATTATATATTTCATAGATATATTTTCTACTTTCACACCCAGTTAGTTTCTGGAAGTTTCAAGTTCTTAATATACCTTTTGGTGGCATGAAGGTGAATGTGCTGACTCATACTGCTTCTGTCAAGCTCAGTTCTGAACAGCTTAGAAAGATAACTAAATTAAAAAGGAAGTACAGGGCTCAAGATCAGAAGGAACTTTTTGGATGTAATGTTGAGAACATGGAAGATAAATCTGAAGTTAAAAGAAGCTTTTGTGATATGGACGCAGATGAAACTGACAGGTCCTTTGCTTGTAGTATGACTTACGCTAGAAAGAAACCGAAAGTTGAGAATGAAACAGATCCAACTACTAGTAACCGATTAAATGGAAATGCATCAGAGAATGAAGGGTGTGAGGGAGGTGAGTTTGAAGATGGAGAAAATAATGGGAAGAAGAGTCACCACATTAGAGGTATAAACCAAAATGGGAATGCAGAAAATGAAACGGAGTCCAAGAAAAAAGTAAAATCGGATGGTCCACATAGCAGTGAAAGAGTTAGCAGTGATGAGGATGAAGAAGATGTTGATAATGAGGATGATATTACAGGTGGCACTTGTGTGGATGGATTTGATTTGGAAGAGGGAGGTGCACTGTGGGACATCTTTAGGAGGGAAGATACTTCTAAATTGGAGGAATATCTCAAAAAGCACTTTAGAGAATTTAGGCATACGGCATGTCATCCAGTGGAACAGGTTTCCTTACTTTGATCGATACAGACAATATTTACTCCCACAAGTTATTTGATTGGCTAATATGTGATCTGAAAACCTCTTATGTTTTATTGGACCTTTCCTAGTAAAATCTTAAATAGTAGTTTTTTTATATATTATTTTGCTCCAGGTTACACATCCAATTCATGACCAAACATTTTACCTAACCATGGAGCATAAAAGGAGGCTCAAAGAAGAGTTTGGTTAGTATGCATTTTCAAGATGCATATCAGGCTTTAATTGACTTGGTAATTCTGATTATGCTCATTATATTTCTCATTATCAGGAATTGAACCATGGACTTTTGTCCAAAAGCTTGGAGATGCTGTCTTTATACCTGCTGGTTGCGCCCACCAAGTTAGAAATTTGAAGGTATTTAATAGTTTTTATACTCTCTTCACTACATTAAATTTCTTAATTTCAATTAAAAAATGAGCGAGTTCTTCATAGAGTTGTCTACCTTGCAAAAAATGTGAGATCAATTTCTATCTGGCATCAATCCTTTGGTTCTTGAGACTTTTATCTTGATTTTATGATAAGGGTTCTAGTCATCTCAACATGTTTAAATTACAATCCTAAATGCATTATAATTTGCATTTATTTTGTATGATGAGATATGATACTTGTTTCCCTCATCGACATCATTTAATTTTGACGTTGACCGATGACATGTTTCAATTTTGGTTCTATGATTTACATGAGATAGAATGGTGTTTAGTTAGAGTTTCATGAGTTTACATGCGTATGTAATTTTCATGCCATTACTTTAGTTAGAGTTGGTTAATTGATAACCTTGGATGTTTTTTTTGGTTCATTAGCTGCTCATTGTTGATTTAATCGTCTTCAAGGGAATAAAATTGTTCTTTTTAATTTTCTGTTGGTATTATTTATTTTGCACATAGAAATAATTATCCAGAGTTTATATTAATGGAAAAGTATAATTGGAAAACCTAAAAGCTGTAACTAAAGTGTTTGTTCACGTATGTGTAAATCTTATAAAGGACTATGTTTTATGTACTTGAATATACATCTTTTGTGTATGCTTAGTTCCTACTTAAAGGATCAAGTTGCAACACCATTAATTAAGTATATTTTTATTATGTGAGTATTTAACATGTTTTAACAAAATCTAAAACGTGGTCTGAAATTTCACAATATTAAACATCGTGGAAGCCTTTTTAAAGGTCTTCCGTTTACAACTACTAATTTATTTTGTAAAAAAAATATTTACATATGTAAGTGAGGTTTAAGTTGTGATCATAACGTGGTTTAAAAGGAGTTGGTTACATAAGTAATTATAAAGCTTTGACTTCCACACCTAGTTAATCCATCGTGAGGCAATCGACTCTTTTTTACTTTTAGTTTCTTTGATGTATCATGCATTACATAAATAAGTAGCAATCTAAATGAATACACAAAGCATTATACTTGAAAACAACCTTAGAATTAGTTAGAATGTAGAACATTTTTAAACTAAGGCACACATGACTATGTGAAAAGTTGTTATATATAACCCTGTGACTTTCTGGTTGAAATTATAGCTATGTGAATTAAAGTTGTGTCGTTTTCAATTCAAAAACCCAAATTTTTTAGAGAAAGTGTGTGGCTATGCAATTAGTACACAACCATGTATTCTATTCTCTCACAATTACTATGTTTTAGAAAATGACGCGTTATGTGACATGTTATGCATTTCAAAATTGCTAGCATGTGTTGTATGATGTCTTAGCTACCAGCCTACCATTGTAACACATCTTAAATCTTACCTTCTTATATTGCTTTGAAGCCTTAACGTTTTTTCTTTTCATCTCTGCGCTTTCACATCCTTTTTGTGTCTCGGCGGATTTACGTGATCTCTAAAGGCCATAAACAATAGCCTTGGTTTTAGAAAGTATTAGAATATATTTATATATTGGGAGATATGTTTGTTAGATTAATCATTGTAGAGCTTTTCTAGTCAAAGACTATCTTGAACCATCATCAAACCATCTTAAGCCATCATCAAAGCCTTGTATTGCAACCTTAGATGTTGCAACCTTACCTGACAAAAGCAAAGACAACAATCCACAAACAAAGTAGATATCCGGTCATGAAGCAGTGCTATAGTCCTTTAATGGTTCTATAACATGATATCAAACGACCAAGACACCATCTTGAAGCCCAACTTGACTACCGCTCAGGCCCGGATTGCATTTCAGATTACTTTTCAAGACAACCAAGTTCCATTGTTGTAAAAAATTTGTTATCACCTACTTAGAAAATTTTCTTAACTTGTCTTCTTATTATCAGATTAGTTAGCTAATATCAGTTCCCTCATCACTATTCAATATTTGGATCTTTTATTGATAGCCGGCTTAAACGAATCATAGGAAGGCATTGTTATGATGATTTAACGAACCTGCCTGTTCTAGAGTTCTAAGGCCAGGTCTAAGCTCTTGAAAAGATGACAAAAATGTATCATGACTCTCAACAACTATCAGCGTGGTTACGATGGAAGACGACCCGACATGGGTTGACACTAGGGGTGTTCAAAAATATCCGAATCCGAGAATCCGATCCGAAAATCCGAATCCGAAATATCCGAAAATTCGGATTCAGATTCAAATAGTGATTTTCAAATGTTTTGGATATTCGGACTTCCGATTTTCCGAAAACTAAAAAATATGTTTTTTATTTTTTAAATTTTTAGATATATTTTTACTTTAGATTGAGATTTTTTAGTATATATTGTGACTTTTATGATATGAGTTGGTTTTTTATATTATTTTTATAATATTATATGTCTAATTATTGTAAAAAAACTAAAAAATAAAAAATTAAAAAAAATAAAAAATGAATTTCGGATATCTGAATCACTATCCGTATCCGTATATGAAATTTCGAATATTCGGATATCCGAAATTTAGGAAAAGATTCGAAATTTTGGATACAGATACGGACAGTGATTTTCACTATTCAAAATTTTCGGATATCCGAAATTTTGGATATCCGACTTTGAACACCCGTGGTTGACACAACAATGGTTATGGTGGCCAAAGCTTTCATATGGTGTACCAATATAGTAATGGGCCTAGTCCAATCCAGCCACACCCTGGTTTGCTCCACCTTGGGCTTTTTTCTATGGGATCGCCTCTCCCTCATGCCCATACCCAACACTATCTTTCAAACCTCAAGGACCACCAAGCGACAACCAACACACGCTGGCTATTGTCGGAGCTAGACCACAACAAGCTTATGCAACTTTTGAAGCTAGTTACACCCCTACTGATATGGATGTCTCAATCGAATCCAAGTTCATACCTCAACTCAAGTGCTACATCCCATATGACACACTTGTCAGGTAACTACTTTTTTATTCAATTTTTAGTAAGGAGCCTATAAGAACCATTACAGTTAGGGATGGTAATCAAATTCCAATCCATGGTGTCGGGACACCAAACCTTACCAAAACCCTTCCCCTTTTTACACCTCAATCATGTTCTACATGCATTTAAACTTATTATCAAACCTACATTTTTGTTTGAAAATTAATCCGTTATAACAATATACCATCGAATTTGACTAGCTTGGTTTTGATGTGAGGACCTATATTAACCAAGATATATATTATGTATTTTGTATATTTATTGTTGTTATTAATAATGTATATCTACTTAGTCAATTGAGTTAGCTAGTCAAGATAGATAGTCGGATGATCTCCTGTATCATAGGAGTTCTAGTTATTCTCTCTTGTATATGTATCTCTCGCATGCATAGAAAAAAGCTGAGTTTTGATCAATTAGTTATTTAAGACATTTTTCATAACAAATGGACTTCAATATCGCTTCTCATGCCTACACCCATCTCAACAAAATGGCAAATCGAAATGCATGATTCATCGCCTCAACAAAATTATGTGTTTTTTTTACTCACCCACGCATTTCTTGCTCCCAGTTTTTGGGTGGAAGCTTTGCACACAGTCACTTATCTTCATAATATTCTCCCCACCTCCACCAGTGCCCGTTGCCCCTAAGTCCTTCCCATTCACCTACTTGTGCCAGCCTCGTACTACACTCATTGAAGAACCCCTTGCATTACCTATTATGTCACCCCTACCTTAACCCACCTCCTCTATTGCCACTGCACACCAACCCACCCACCCACCCAATGCTCACTCGATCCAAGGATGGCGTCTCAAAACCCTTTGCCCCATTCAATCTTCACACCTAGTCAACTCCTCCCATCTCACCACTACCCAAAAGCCACCTTACCGCACTTAGGGATCCAAATTGGGTCAAGGCCATTGACAATGAATATAAAGCGCTATTGGATAATCACACTTGGGAACTTGTACTGAGACCCGTAATGCCCATGTCATCTGTTATATGCGGTTATTTCGCCACAAATTTCATGCGGATGGTACCTTGGAACGGTACAAGGCACGATTCGGTGTCAATGGTCGTGATCAACGAGTTGGAATTGATTGTGATGACTCTTTGAGTCCTGTGGTCAAACCTACCACCATTAGGATTGTACTTAGCTTAGCGGTCTTTTATCCTTGGCCAATTCATCAATTGGATGTGAAGAATGCATTTTACATGAGGATTTGCCCGAAACAATTTACATGTTCCAACCTTCGGGATTTATTGATGAAATTCGACCTAAACATGTTTGTCGGCTACGAAAATCGCTTTACAGTCTCAAGCAAGCTTCGCGAGCGTGGTATCATCGGTTCACAACTTACATTACCAAATGTGTTTTCCGTAGCATTGTATCTGATAGTTCACTTTTTGTTTACAAACAGGGTGCAAAAATGGTTTATTTATGCCTTTGATCAAGTTTTTCTACAGAAAAAAATCTTAGATTTATCTGTCGAATTTGCCATGACAGACTTGGGCACTCTTCACCACTTCCTTGGAATTCACGTATAACATCAAGATGGTCTCTTTCTTTCACATTCATCATATGCATTCGACATCCTGACTCTAGACGGGCAACTTTGGGTTATTGGGTCTTCTTGGGCGATAATGTTGTCTTATGGTCCTCAAAATGCCAAACCACAGTATCCCAATCTGGTGCAGAAGCGAAATACCGAGCCCTTGCTAACTCAGTCGTCGAAACAAGCTGGCTCTGTAACCTTTTGCTCGAACTCTCAGTTGCTACCATACAAGCCACCGTTTTGTATTGTGATAATATATCGGTAGTATATCTCAAGGAAGATCTCATTCAACATTAACACACCAAACACGTTGAGATGGATATCCATTTCGTACTTGAAAAAGTTCGGATGGGTATCATACGTGTACTTCATGTTCCCATTGACTATCAATATGCCGATATATTTGCTTAAGGGCTATTGATATCCATTTCGTACTTGAAAAAGTTCGGATAGGTATCATACGTGTACTTCATGTTCCCGTTGACTATCAATACGCTGATATATTTACTTAAGGGCTATTGAAACAACTATTCTACCGATTCAGAAACAGTCTAAGCATTCGACTGCTTATTGCTTCAACTGCAATGGCGTATTAACCGAAATAATTGTTGTTATTATTAATGTATATCTACTTAGTCAATTGAGTTAGTTAGTCAAGATAGATAGTCAGATTATCTCCTATATCATAGGAGTTCTAGTTCTCTTTTTATATTTATCTCTCGCATGCATGGAATGAAAGTTGAGTTTTGATCAATTAATTATACTCCAGACATGTACATGAGACACCTATCTTCAAATGTAATAATAGCATGGGAGATTTGTACTCGCTCGCCTTCTCATCAACTTCACAAGTGATAACTTCTGCTTTTGCAACTATCACCAAAGATCTATGGCATCATCGTCTCAGTCATCCGGGATCATTTGTTTTATCTACTTCAAAAAAACATGACTCTAATGTTAAACCCTTTAAAGTTTGTTCTTGTGTGATTGGAATACATATTAAATTGCCTTTTCATATTCTACTACTTGTACTTGTTTACCATTTGACATAGTTAATAGTGATCTTTGGACATCGGTTTTAAGTACTAGTGGACACCAATATTCTGGGATGATAAAACCAAATTCTTATGGACATTGTCCCTTGCACATAAATCCAAAGTCTTTTCCAACTTTCTTCTATTCTTTACTTTAATCAAAACTTAATTTAATCACAACATAATATCTACTCAATGTGATAAAGTGGAAGACTTTGATAATATTACATTTCATGAATTTTGCAAGCAAAATAAAGTTTTAGTTTTTCTTGCCTTTATACTTCATCCCAAAATGGGAAGGCCGGATGCGAAATATACTCTATTAATAACATCATGCATACAGTTCTCGCTCATTGCTTTGTTGCCAACCATTTCTATCACCATGCCTTACAACATGCAACTTATTTGCATAACATCACACCTTCTAAACTATTAACAAACTCACCCCAGCCTAATGTCACAGACTGATTTATTCAATTCACGTGTAGCACTTAGATACGTTCTAAGTCATCCTTCTTGATCTCGAATGGATGGTTTTCCGCAGTGGAAGTCTTGTAAGGGAACATTAGATTTATCTATGTAGTACGCAAATGGAATGCTTGTGATGTGTGATTACAACACAAGTAGTAAGCTTGTATTACTAGAACACAAGTACAAGGCTTTGATGATACAAGGGACTTGGGTGTGTGCAAATGAGGCACCACCATCCTATTTATACTAGTTACACATGTTCTAGATTCTTTTACATCTAGACTAATCTATACATAGTTTATTTATCTACTAGAAATATCTAAGAGTAGATATTTCCATGGAACCATCTAGCTTCCTCCATGATCCTTCCAAGTAGTTTCCATGGCTGAATAATGTAGCGCTGCTATGTTGCTCCAGAATGGCGTGGGCTGTTCCGGAGTTTTCTGGGCAGCCTTGTATGCTTCAAAAGTGCCCCTATTCGATTCAAATTTGGGGGTTGCGATCTGTTATGTCTTTCTAGGTTACCCTTCTAAACATCAGAGGTACAAATGATACAACTTGTCTACTAGAAAATTTATAATCTCACGGCATGTCGTTTTTTGTGAAACAGTTTTCCTCTTTTTGAAAGTTCAAAAACAATCTCCTAGTTCCTACAACTTTCTCGATTCTGATGTCCATTCATCTGTGGACACCTTCCACATCAACAAACGCACCGCTGATAGCCTCTCCCACACCTTCAAGCCCACGACAACCAACGTCCACCCCAATCCAGCCCACAAAAACAACCGGTACATAGCCTGCCAAAATCACCTGCTCAAAAGCCCAACCTTCGTCACACTTGCTGCCACGGCAAATCAACCCACTACTATGGCCCAGCCCACTTTTCCTTCTCTTCAAACACACTCCAGAAGACCCAAACAATAGCCCCTTCCAGTCTCCCCCACCTCCCCTGCCATCTCTTCTAAACCAAACTATCCAAACCCTAAGCATGTTTGGTATGTCCAAGCAATTCAAACTACTAAATCTACTGGCTTCTAACACTATTACACTACCTTTTTAAATCCCCACAGGAGGCCCTTTTAAATGCAGATTGGAAGAATGCCATGATTGCGGACGCTTATAAGAATGTAAGCAAACACCACCAAAATAGCTAAAATACTCTAATTGGTTCGATTTTATATATATAAAAAATAAAAAAATAGAAAAAGAAAATGCTACGGGTCGCTATTCGATTGCAAAACACAAATAGCGGGAACATAGCTATATGCTATGTAGCATGGTATAAGCGCTATTGACAACAGAGTTTGCAACTCTACATAGTCCTCGAACCTTGTGACGAGGCTTGATTCAGCCATCTTGCAGCCCTATCCATTTCCATAGCAGCCAACCATCTCACTGTTCACAGAAAGCCGGTTCTATTTTTCAACTTACATGTTTTTGGATTTTCAATAGACAATCTGTGCAACTCTAGTCGGTAAAACAAGCTTTCATATGCTTGTAACTATACATATCTAATAGTAATTGTTTTTATACAATTCTGTGTTTCTTATTGAATATTAGTTAGATGAAGTTAGATCTTTTACTTCTTTAGTCTTATAGAGAGGTCTTCTGATTATATGATAAGTTGACTCTGTTTTACAGAAATCTACTATCAATTGTAGAGTGTTGTTTTGGATTCTTGGTTGCTTTATTTCTTGCACTTATCTATGTATCTTCTGTTGACCTTTTATTACTGCAGTCATGTATAAAGGTTGCATTGGACTTTGTCTCCCCTGAAAATGTTGGTGAATGCATCCGATTAACAGAAGAGTTCCGTATTCTACCCCAAAATCACAGGGCAAAAGAAGATAAGTTGGAGGTAAACAATCTGTTCTTCATATACTGAAATGTATAATCAAGTAAAATTGCAAAAGATGATCTGTAAAAACAACAGTAAAATTGCAATTATAATATACTGATATGTATGCTCCTATCTTCCATCCGTTTTAAACCATCATTGTATATTAAGTGAATTAGCTGAAATTATGTAAAATTGCAGAAGATGATCGTAAAAACAACAGTAAAACATCCTTGAATTGCATCAATTCAATCACTTATTTTGTCATTTTTGAAATACCCAAAAATTGTGGTTTTTATAGATTACTTTTGTTAAAATTCCACATATACTTAAAATTATATTTTTCATGTGTAGGCTACAAGTGATCTTTAATACAATCCTAAACTTGAAATCCTATAATTAATCTTTTTTGGCATGACTGATGTTGCTTCTGAGATTGTCAACTTTATCTTGGAGCGACCAAAGCTTAATAATATAAAACTCCGTAAATACAAGCAACTGATTTGAATGTGCCAAATATAAATCTGGTTGAACTAAAAACTACATTTTCACCACCATCATCTGGTGCAAGTCACAGCATAGTTTATAAACAATTAAGAGGCTGTTAGGATGATATTAACGAGTTTAACTATTTTTGTTTGCTTTGTCAAAATTTAAAATTATGCTCCTGTATGGCAGGTGAAGAAAATGGCACTTCATGCAGTGGAGGCAGCTATAAATGACTTGGAAAACCCAAATGGAACCACGTAAGCTTAAAACTTTACACAAGTATAATGTTTGCATGTACGTATGAAACCAAAGAACTGAAACACGACCAAGGAAGCCTACATACAGCTTGTTTGTTTGTTGGTTTGGTATACAAAATCCATGTTTGGATTGGTCCAGAACCCAAATCAAACCAATCAAAATGAAACCTGTCCTTTCTTAAGATATATTTCAATCAAGATATATTTCAAACATGAAAAAGCCAAAATTTACTTTGGTTTCCTCTCTGGTTTAGGACCATTTTAAGAGTATATATATAACTAGCTTTATAAGTAAAGACTATAAATAAAAAATAATGATATCAACTTTTTAATCTTTTTTTAATTTTTATATTTTTTCCAAAAGAAATTTAAAAAATTTTGTTTCAAAGCAAACATTTTAAAAAAATGTAAAATTATAAAACTTATAATAGCTCCCAATTTTGTTTATCTTTTGTATATAAAAATTTTACATAATAACATCGATTTTAAAATATTTTATATTGTAAAAAAGTTTGATGTTTTAGAAAAAAAATTATTTTATAAAAATTTATTTACTTAGAAAACATATTAATAAAAAGATATTTTCTTAACTTATTATGAGTAATTAATTAATAAGATATTTAATAGGAGAGAGAAGCGGGAAAATTTTGTTGAGGTGGAATGTGATGATGACACGTGTCCACCCTAGTTACCCTTTTATTAGAGTAGGGTGATTAATGAAATTGCACAGGTATTGGTCCGTTAACGTTTCAAACTAGTGTGTATTAAGTATTAACATGGAAATGGGAGATTATAAAAGAAAGCACAGTTGAGGAAACATGGGAAGGCTAACCTATGTTGCTGTACAGTGGCATCAACATGATGCTATATCTTTGTGTTAAACTTAACATGCATAACAAGAATAGTAATACCCGAAGTAAGTTGTGTGATGTGTAGATGAGTTAAGCTAACATATGATTTTGTTTCCAGAGATGACACAAATTCAGTGAAAACTACTGAGAAGCAGCTTAAGAAGCCTAGGAAGCGTAATAAGAGTAGGAAGCTTAAGGAGGCTGAACCTGTGCATCAGGAGGATGCAATTAACGAGTAGTGGCTGTTTGATGGACCGTCATTTTGTGGTGTATAATACGATTATATTTTGTAGTCTTGCAATGAATTAAGATTGCACTATTGGTCCGGGTCAACCTTTTGATTTGTACCTGTAATTTATCAACCGATCATGCAACAGTTTGTTTTTGTGGCTAATTTTTGAGCATGATAAATGCAAGTTACAGGTTCTTTTCTCTTGACGGCAACTGCACACCATTGTCCTTGATTGGATTTGAATCCACAGTATTTTGGGTTGGTACGACGTGTTATTGCGAGGCGAAAGTTGTGTTTGAGAAAAGAATATGTTTCCAATATATTAAATAAGGCAAAGATCAAGAGGGCTTTTATTTAAAAAACTTGGAATAACTGAAAAGTCCGTTTTTGTAGTAAATTATTTTCAGTAGATCTTATAATTGGATTTGAACACTAGAAATATAATTCCTAAATTAAACTTTCATTAAACTTTAAGTAACGGAAATTTAAACATTGTTTACGACCAAACTCATTACATCAGAATTGAAAACTTTTAATGAAATATAACAACTATACTAGAACGCAAGTCTTGAATTCTATGCGGGGTAGCCTTGAGATCGATGCCAAGCGAACATTTTTATTTATCATTCATACCTGTCAAACTAATATATATATATACAAAAGTCAACATTACAAATAACTTTATCAAAACTTTAAAATCACAGTTCATTTATCTATAATTGTATTTCTTTATCGTACTTTAACTATTACATTAACTTTATCATTCACATCATGCTCTATCAAGTATGTATACTTTACAATTCACTTTACTTTATTTTTGTGCTTACACTAGTGCAGTACTTGTAATATCTCAAACTTTGGGATAAAACCCAAGTTAGAAGAAAACAAAGGGAAGTCGGTTTAAAATAAAGTTGAAGGACCAAAGGTGACAATATGAAATATAAGCGACCTAATAGTTCTTGTAAAAGGACAGAGGGCCACCTCATTCCTTTTCTTGTGCATTAAGGTTTCCAAACTTATAGAGAGAGAAATCCATAGTTTTTAGAGAGAGAAAGCAAAGATTCAAGCAAGAGGTAGGGTTTTTAAACTTTATGTAATTATATAGATCTTAGTCATGGTTATAAACTGATTATGATGGAAAGTTGATACCTTTACGTGTACATGATGTAAATCTTGGTTCGTATTCTTCTTGGTTTTGGGTTTGCTCAAGAACATCCAAAAGGAGAGTTCACGATTTCCATTTCATTTGTTTTACTTTGTTTTTAAGCTAATATGCGTACAATAATAGTTTTGCCAATGTATAAAAGATTTTCAGTGATAAGTTGGCATTTTCATGTTAATAAGTTTGTACGTATGTACAAAAGTTTTAATGCAAAAACCTATATGATAGTATCTTGAATACCTAATCCATATTTGATAAAGTTCGCCCAAGTGTGATTATAGTCACCAAAGGTGACCTTGGTCACCCACACCTAATAAGTTACATTGGAAAAACTCTAGTTCTATTCACCAACACCTAAACCTCCTTCCCGCACATGGTTCTGTGAACCACACCTGACAATGGTCATTGAAGGTGAATGTGAAATACTCAGAATATATTTTAAGTGCAGATGCACGTTGAATGCAATCTCCCGTCACCCGCATGTGATCTCTTTTCTCCCACATGTAATTCCATCTATCCAAATGTGATTTCTTCACCCATATATGACTATATCACCCGCATCTAACCATACTTAGATAAATTTCAAGATAGTATCTAAAGAGATAGAAAGTTCTTATGTTTAAATTTGATGTACTTATGTGTAACATGATGTAACTGTAAGATAATACAAAGCTATATACAGATACAAATTGTCGATTATACAAAGCTAAGGTATGTAACTGATAAAGTTAGCTAAATAATCATAGAATTATAGAGTGCTAAAAATGATATCGTAAGATAAAGAGTCAAAAGAATGATAAAGAAAGTTAACATTAGTTAAATATATAAGGAGCCTCAAATAAAAGCTAAAGTTCAAAGTCTTGTAAGCTAGATATAAGTTTGCATTTATTGCAATCTCACCTAGATAGGAAATGTGAGTTGTGCAATATCACGTGACAGGAGTTGTGTGATGAGATATAAAGTATATATATTAAATATAAATATTTCCTATACTTTTGAGTAACTTTTAGATAACTTTACTCAGATTTGGCTCATATTTATAGTTTATAAATTTCAAAACACCATCAGCTCAAGGGAATTATTTTTAATAAAACTCAATATTATAAGCTATAGTAAAGTAATTTAACTAGATATGGGATTGGTTAAATAGTATATCTATCTACTTAAAGTTTATATCTATTAATTGATATTTATATTAATCAAAAGCATGTGCATTTTTAATATAATATATGACTAAATGCTTAATATAAAATATGATGGTAGGTGATTCGTGAAATGTATGAAGACATTTGAGGACCATTTAAAAATTTTAAAGATTGTTTATTAATTAAAATGTGAACACAAGTTTGGCATTTTAATTCCCAAACCCATTAACCACATAAATGAATGATGAGAATTAATCCATCGGGCCCTTTTGTCAAAGTGGCAGAGACATAAAATGAAGAAGACCTATTGGAGAGGGAGATAACAATCGAGAGGCAGCAGCAGGACGGCAGATGGCACAAAAGAAAAAGAAGAAAAAAATATATTTTAGTTTCATTCAACTTGAAGTTTGAGATTACAATTTGAGAGCAATCTTGAAGCAAGTAGCAAGATTGGGGAGCAAGGATTGAAGCATTCAAGCATTAAAGATCATTCGGTTTCGTCTCATTATCAATTATTTTTCTTTGTTTCATTGTTTCTCTTATTCATGTTTACAAAGTTTGCAACTTTATTATTGTTCTTGATGTTTTTAAATATTATGAGTAGCTAACTTTTTAGTACTACCTAGGTTGGGTTGAAAATTAATATGTTTTGACTAAATATTTGGTTTTGATTTCGTATATTCGTTTATTAATCTTAGAGCTTGATTATTTTATCAATTAAATATGGATATGTGTATTGTTTTATTCTTAAAAGTTATTGCCATGCTCGTGTATGTTTGATCTTGATTGATTGTGTGACTACTAGATTAAGTTTGCACGTTAAAATTAATTACTTTGTGTTTTTAATTTTAAGCTTTGATTAGAGACGATCTTAGGAATATTGGCTGTAATTTTTGTTTACAATGTGCTACCTTATCTAAAACCTAGGGGTGATAGATATTGGTTAAAACCTCCTACCCGTTGCTTGTTAGGTTTAGATTTCGTGAAAGCTTGTTTTGCCTTTCATTCGTGGTGTTAGTGTTTTAGAGTATTTAATTAGATTTAATTAAGTTGTCCTTTGTCTTAGGGCTGAAAAATATAACCTTAAAGATATTGTGGTAGAAAACCTAGGGGCGATCTTCCATTAGACAATTTAATAAACCTATCTTGTGCTTCACACGTGTCTATTTTAGAGAGAGTCATACGAGTTATTACCTTTAGGTCATCACATGTTAGTTGGATTCCTGCCTAGGTAGTTATTTCACATATTTGATCGTATTTAAGTTTCCAGGTTTGAATTAATCTTTATTTGTTTATTTCATCCGTCGCGTTTAGATTAATTAATTTTAGTTAAATTGTTTATTTTGTTTATTAAAAAAATTACTTAAAATAATTAAATCAATTAGGTTAGAAGTCGACAAAGGTTTATTATCGAGAGCCGCCATTAGTGTCCATGGATTCGATATCCGGACTTACCTAAACTTTACTATATCATGACCGGTACACTTGCCGTTTGTGTGAAGTTTAGTTGGGAATTTCCAATTTTTAAAACTAATTTGTGAAAAATGTTTTTATAATAATTTAATATATATATTTTCACACATCAAGTTTTTGGCGCCGTTGCCGAGGACACTGTTTTGGCGATTTTGAGAACGACCCGAGTCGGGGATCTAATCATTTGTTTTCTAGTTTAGAGTTTATTTTTTTTAGTTTAATTTCCTCTTATTTGCTTAACTGTGCCTTTAGTTAGTATTTTATTTATTATTATTTTTTATTTGTTCGTGCCTTAATCAATTAGGTAAATTTCTTTTTCTTCTTAATTTTCTTTTAGTTTATGCGCCACAACCGTTCTGCCGGACCACCAGAATTTCAGCCACTTGACGATCCCGAGCGTGCGTTCGATCGACATTCGAACGAGTCTGACACAGAGCTTGAGACCGAGGAAGATTTTGACGACATCGAATCCACTTACGCTACAGAATCCTGTTAGGACCTGGTATTTGAACGAAATACCGAATGATTAACGTGTAAACCAAACCAAATAGTGCGGAATCCTATTTGATTGGCGATCCAATCAGTGAGAACGCACGTAGAATCAATAAAGTATTGAATCAACATTAAGAATCGATTGGGAATCGATCTACAGCGTTCTATGAACTTGGAGAACGAACTTGAAGGCTTCTGGACGGCTAGGGTACGTCTGGAGTCGAAATAGAATGAATGCTTACGTTTTTCCACGAATTGGGTTGTATTTATAGGTTAGTATTGTTCATTCGTGCGACTGAACCATTAGTATGGTTCAGTCGTGCGATTGAACCATGCGGTTGATTCATCCGCACGACTGAGTGTTCAGTCGTGCGACTGAGCCAATCTTATGTTACAATCATACGACTGATCCAGTCTCCTGGTTCAGTCGTGCGACTGAGTCATTCGTATGAAGTTATTCATGCGTATGGTCCATTCGCATGGGCCATTCGCATGAGAACTTCATTGTGTTAAGTTTGAATGTATTAATTAATATAACATTATGTGTAACAATTCAAACAATCACAAACCTATTTAACCAATTCAATATCAACTCATTAATGAAATATTAAACATTGTAAATCACAAACAACCAATATCATTTCATTAACAATCCAAACATTACATCAAAATCAGACAAACAAGATCTATTACATTCATATCCTGATCTAGGGACATACATGTATCAACAAACTCCCCCTTGGACCTAGATCTCTCTAATGTCTTGTTTTCTTCATTACCTCCTCATACTTCTTGTACTTATCCTCTTTTGTGACTCCTGCATGAATCTCAAATGCAAAACAGAGTCTTATGACGTTCTGGAACTGGAGGGCTTGTACTATATCCTGCGTATCATAGAACAGTGGCCACTTGTATAGAGTGTAAACATCATTAGCTGACAAGTTGGTAAGCCACATTGGGTCAAATACCCTGATAGTATCCATTTGGCCCTCTTTGTTTAGGACTATGACCGCTTCTCCTGTCCTCCAATCATAGTACCACCACTTAAAGTGTGGAGTGAAGTCCTGTGGCATTTCCCTGAGCGCGATTCTTGACATCGTGCGCGGAGGACTCCACTTCAACACTATCTTTGGCTTTCCAGTAATGGCATCAACTTCAAACCTTCTGATATACCTTGTAGGCTGTTGGGGTCTGAAGTTAACCCACCTGGTGTGGTACTCCTTCCTTAGGGCAGCCTCAAACCAGCCTGACATCTTTCTTGGGTCAGCATACAACAGCTTCAGTTTGGCCAGCTGGTTGAGCTCAAAACCTGGTAGAGTCTTTAGATCATGTGGAAATCTAAAGTACTCTATGCCCTTCTCCCTCTTAACTGCATAGACGTTAAGGTCCTCAAAATATGCCCACGCTATAATCCTGCCCGACACCTTATGATGTTTCTTGACTCTATAGAGTTTGGTGTAGGCGTCATGTTTAGGTGCAGCGCGTTGGGCTCTAACTTCTTCAAAACAAGCAGCCCATTCAGCCTTTCGAATGTCAACATCATCATTTGAGGCTTGGGCCGTTCCCTCTGTCTTCTCTGACTCTTGCTCCATCTTATCTAGCACCTCAAAAGTATCGCTAACAAGGGATTCACCCAGATTGGGGACCACATTTCCCTCATTGTAGCATACTGAGGGTAGTGCTCTGCAGTTACGTCTTCTATCTCAATTTCATCAACGTCGTTGAGCTCTTCGTCACTTGTCGAGTCGCACGTTGGAGCATCCTTTACAATTTCATCGGGATTTAGCTTGAAGATCTCAGCTAGTTGCTCATTTGATAGATCGTGAATTATTTCCCCTTCTTCCGGGGTATAACTCACCGACCTTCTGACGATCCCTTCAGCAGGTCAAGACTCAGTTTAACTCCCCCTATTTCAATAGTTTTCCACAAATTTGGATCCACTCCATTGAGGTAGATCTCAAAACGTTGTTTCCAGTGGGGAAACTCATCTAAAGTTAAGAGCTTTGGTGGTTTATTATGATTCCCCACCTCACTCTCAAGTAACAGTAGGTTCTGGATCCTTGAGTCCTTTCCGGCAGTAAACGCTGACATCTGATCTTCCATGTCGAATAACTTTAAGTCTACTAAACAATCAGTCAACTGGTGCGACTGGAGGATGCGAATGGGCTATCCGTGCGAATGAACTATGCGACTGGTTCAATCGTGCGGCTGAACTAAGCGATTTGTTCAGTCGTGTGAATGAAGCTGATGCGTATGAACACTGCGAACGGATGGTTCAGTCGTACGAATGGAGATGCGACTAGGTCCAATCGTGCGTCTGGACAATGCGAATGAAGTCCAGTCGTGCGAATGGCTCACTCGTGCGACTGAAGCTGCTGTTTTGCGAAAATTTCTAGGTTAAACGTGTTTTAGCCGTAAAAATTCGAAATTTCGCCAACTCTAATCGCCTAAGGCCGTAGAAACCGAAACTTGATGAGCAGGGGACGTCCAAGATCACTTTTGACACAAAAGATTGCGTTTTTAGTGTAAAAACACAAACTTTTTATCAAACTTGATTGAATCACACGTAATCACGAGCCAAAGTTCTGATACCACTTGTTAGGACCTGGTATTTGAACGAAATACCGAATGATTAACGTGTAAACCAAACCAAATAGTGCGGAATCCTATATGATTGGCGATCCAATCAGTGAGAACGCACGTAGAATCAATAAAGTATTGAATCAACGTTAAGAATCGATTGGGAATCGATCTACAGCGTTCTATGAACTTGGAGAACGAACTTGGAGGCTTCTGGACGGCTAGGGTACGACTGGAGTCGAAATAGAATGAATGCTCACGTTTTTCCACGAATTGGGTTGTATTTATAGGTTAGTATTGTTAATTCGTGCGACTGAACCATTAGTATGGTTCAGTCGTGCGATTGAACCATGCGGTTGATTCATCCGCACGACTGAGTGTTCAGTCGTGCGAATGAGCCAATCTTATGTTACAATCATACGACTGATCCAGTCTCCTGGTTCAGTCGTGCGACTGAGTCATTCGTATGAAGTTATTCATGCGTATGGTCCATTCGCATGGGCCATTCGCATGAGAACTTCATTGTGTTAAGTTTGAATGTATTAATTAATATAACATTATGTGTAACAATTCAAACAATCACAAACCTATTTAACCAATTCAATATCGACTCATTAATAAAATATTAAACATTGTAAATCACAAACAACCAATATCATTTCATTAACAATCCAAACATTACATCAGAATCAGACAAACAAGATCTATTACATTCATATCCTGATCTAGGGACATACATGTATCAACAAATCCACAATGGCTGAAGAACAACCACCAATGAGGAGAGTGATTGCCGACTACGCCAAGCCCACTGCTGCAGGAGCTAGGTCTAGTATTGCACGTCCACCAATCACCGCCAACAATTGGCAAATCCCTCCCCAAATCATTTCCATGGTCACTAATACTGTTCAGTTTCACGGGTTGCCTGCTGAAGACCCTAACTCTCATCTTGCTCGCTTCTTGAGGATTTGTGATACCTTTCAGGTGAACGGTGTTTCTGAGGACGCATGCAAGTTGCGCCTCTTCCCATTCTCTCTTACTAATCGCGCCCACAGCTGGCTTGAGTCCTTGCCCATAGGATCTATCACTACGAGGAATGGGAGCGTTTCAAGGAGCTAGTGCATAAGTGTCCACATCATGGTTTGGAGGATTGGGCATTGATTGAGATGTTCTACAATGGAGTTACTCCTGCAACAAGGAACATGCTGGATACTACTGCCGGTGGTAATTTGATGACCACCAAGACTATTGAGGAGTGTAACACGATGTTCGAGGACGTGGCTATGAGTAGTTATGAGTATCCTGATTCTAGAGCCCCGGTTGCTGCTCAGCGAGGAGTGCACCAGGTTGATTCTAGCACTGCTTTAGCCGCCCAGGTTGAGGCATTAGCTAAGATGGTAGTAGACCTGCAGAAGAAGAAGGAGCAAGCCTGTGAGATCTGTCGGGGTGGTCATGATACGATTGATTGTCCTATATCTGTTGATAGTTTTCAGAACATGTTGACTTTGTCAGCAATCCCAACCGGATGCAAGGAAATGCCTTCGGTAATTCCTATAATCCTGGTTGGAGGAATCAGCAGAACTGGAGGAGTGGAAACCCACCGAGTTTTCAACCGCGTACTCAGAGTCTATTTCAGAATCAGAGTTCGAGTACTGGTCAGACTAGTGGCATAGGTCAGGGGGAGAAGAAGCCCACCCCTGAGGAAATGATGATGCAGTAGTCACAGATGTTGACTCAGTTCATGGAGAGGGATGACACTAGGTATAAGGAAGCGCATGCTAGAGATCAGGCATATCAGGTTAGGTTCCAAGGAGAATGAGGCCATGATCAAGAATCAGGGAGCATTATTACAGAATATAGAAAGAATTGTGGGCCATTTATCAGATATTTTTCAGGAAAGGCAACCTCGAGGCCTACCTAGTAATGTAGTGAAGAATCCAAATGTGCATGTGAAAGCTGTGACGACAAGGAGTGCTAAATCATATGGTGTGGTTGAGCCTCCTGTAGTGATTGAGGAGGAGGTCGATGAGGAGATAGAGATGGAGGCTCCTGCTGGCAACGTGCAATAGAGGCTGCGTCCAGCAAGTACAGCACAGCCAAAGGAGTCCGTAGAAAAGGTTGCTGAAAAGAAGAAGGCGAATGAGCCATTAGTCCATTTTGACAGACTTCCATACCCAGGACGGTTGGCTCAACATCGATCTGAGAAGTAGTATGGGAAGTTCCTTGAGATGTTTAAACAACTCAAAGTGAACTTACCTTTTGTAGAGGTATTGCAACACATGCCTAAGTATGCTAAGTTTCTGAAGGATCTGCTCACGAATAAGAAGAAATTAGAGCAGATCTCAACTGTGACGTTAAGTGAGGAGTGGTCGGCTGTTATGCAACACAAACTACCAGAAAAGATGACTGATCCGGGTAGTTTTACTATTCCATGTATCATAGGTGGTTTATCTGTGAGCAATGCATTGGCAGATCTAGGGGCTAGCATCAATTTGATGCCATATTCTATGTTCGCTAAGCTAGACCTAGGCGAGCCAGCACCGACACGCATGAGCATTCAGTTGGCGGATAGGTCGGTGAAGTATTCGCGAGGGATCGTAGAGAACATGCTCGTTAAGGTGGATAAGTTTGTTTTTCCTGTTGGTTTCGTGATCTTAGATATGGATGAGGACGAGAAGGTCCCATTGATCTTAGGACGACCTTTCCTGGCTACTACAAGGGCATTGATCGATGTCCTAGATGGCAAGCCGTCACACCCCGACCGACGGTGGAATCATCGGGCGGACGAATGTGAAACGATTGTTCATAGCACATGAAACTAAATAAGTTGAAATAATATTAAATATCATTTTCATTGAACATTACAAGACAATTAAATCATTACAATACAAACAAGACATAAACAACAACATAAGATTTTCAATTAAACTAAGTCCAAGTCCTATATGAGCACGAAGAGACCCTCAATCTATTCTTTTTAATGTTTTTAAAGTGTATTAAAATATGTAAAAATTTCTAAAAATTTTTAATAGTAATTTATAAACTTTGTGTATTTTTTTAAAATCACTTTATTTCTATAAATTTATTTCTTAAATGATATAAACATTTATAAAACAAGAGTTATATTTAGTTTATTATTATTATTTTTATTATTTATTATTTTATGTATAAAGTAGACTCTAAATAATGATTTAAAACCCTAAATTATTATTGACTCGAACATTATCTATATGCTATTGTTTAAATCATAACTATTTTAAAACAAAATTTATAAAAGATTATTTAAACTTATATTTAAACTTTACTACCATGATTTTATTCATTGGTTTATAATAAAATGCTCGAATATTATATTTTCATTTTATTTAATTTAGTTATTGAAACCCCCCAAATATCAATTGAAGCCCTAGCTCCCGTTGAATCGTTAAACTCATTAGTAAACTTAAACTTATAATGTATATATTCTTAGGTACCTTGTGAAGGATTACGTTAGAACGTTTATTATTATTTCTTAATAATCATCATTCTTATACTTATTGCCATGTGAGTTTCCTTGCCCATTTTTACATTATTTCACAACGTTTTGGGGTGAAACCCACACACACACACACACATATATGTATATATATATATATATATATATATATATATATATATATATATATATATATATATATATATATATATAAAGATTTACAAGTAGCAATTCACGTCAATGGTTATGAATTATGCAAGTTTATAGAACACATAAACTACAATCAAACCTCGACTTAATTACAAGTTTATATGATTGGCTAAGTGTACTTGGTTCCCATGATGAACAAGTCATACGTCATCAGAAGCCGGCAATACATCGGCTTTAGCACCAAATAGGCTTGTCAGGCCCATAGATCTATGACGTCGCCACGCTAGCAATAGTTAATGATTGTCAACGTATAATGTATCTCATATAACACTCACAATAATATCAATAACCATGACAAAAAGTAAAGATGAATTGCATGTGCATTTACAAGTATCAAGATGTTTACAAGTATAAGTTTATAAGGTTAACATGTTTCACCCCAAAAGGTGTGAAATAAGGTAAAAAGGGGCATGGAGACACTCACCAACTTTAAACGTTGACCCTTTATTTTTAATATGTTTCAGATTTGATACTTGAGGATCTCTTCGTGCTCATATAGGACTTGGACTTAATTTAATTGAAAATCTTATGTTGTTGTTTATGTCTTGTTTGTATTGTAATGATTTAATTGTCTTGTAATGTTCAATAAAAATGATATGTAATATTATTTCAACTTATTTAGTTCCATGTGCTATGAACAATCATTTCTCATTCGTCCGCCCCGATGATTCCGCCGTCTGTCGGGGCGTGACACAAGCTAACGAGTTGCTGATAAGACAGTTACCTTCGATGTGAACAAATCCATGAAGAACACACACGATTAGGATGACACCTTGTACTTCATAGATACCATTTGGACACAGTTGACTACGAGTTTTCGAGAGTTTATCAGATCAGATCAGACAGACTCACAAATCCTGGTTAGGAAGAACCAAAAAATCGAGTTGACCGCTTTTGCAATTGAGCATGACCCGGTAGATTGTGAGAGTCCGCCTCTCAAAGAGTCTAATGTGTGTGAGGTGATTACAAGAGAGGAACCGATAGAGAAGCCGTCGGTTGAGACTCTCCCATCCTTAGAGCTTAAGGAATTGCCATCTCACCTAGAGTATGCATTTCTGGATGAGGGATCTTACTTACGTGCCATTATTTCTGCTGGATTGACAGAGGAGGAGAAGAGGAGACTAGTGGATGTGTTGAAGGCACACAAACAGGCGATTGCATGGAAGCTGATGGATATCAAGGGTATCAACCCTTCATTTTGCACGCATAAGATACTCATGGAAGATGAGTATAAGCCTGTTAGACAAAGTCAGAGAAGATTAAATCCTAGCATGCAAGAAGTAGTTAAGAAGGAGTGATTAAATTGTTAGATGTAGGATTAATCTACCCTATCTCTGATTTGAAGTGGGTGAGTCCCGTGCAGGTTGTTCTCAAGAAAGGGGGGATGACAGTGGTGACTAATGAGAAGAACGAGTTGATTCCGACGAGAATAGTCACCGGGTGGCGATTTTGCATTGACTATCGCAAACTGAATGATGCCACAAGGAAGGACCATTTTCCGCTTCCCTTTATCGATCAGATGTTAGAGTGTTTGTCAGGGCAACAGTTTTACTGTTTTCTTGATGGATTTTCAGGTTATTTCCAGATCCCCATCGCTCCGGAGGATCAGGAAAAGACGACCTTTACATGCCCGTATGGCACCTTTGCGTATCACCACATGCCATTTGGGTTATGTAATGCTCCAGCTACTTTTCAGCGGTGTATGGTAGCTATATTCCGGGACATGATCAAGGACTCCATGGAGGTTTTCATGGATGACTTTTCTGTGTTTCGGAGCTCTTTTGATTCATGTTTGGAGCGTTGGAGAAGATGTTGGCTCGATGTGAGGAGACTAACCTTATGTTGAACTGGGAGAAGAGCCACTTCATGTGAAGGAGGGCATCGTTTTAGGGCACAAGATTTCACACGCGGGGCCTGAGGTTGATAAGGCAAAGATTGAGACTATTAGCAAGCTTCCGCTACCCACATCGATGAAATCTATTAGGAGTTTCTTAGGCCACACTGGTTTTTATCAACGTTTCATTAAGAATTCTCCAAGATTGCAAGGCTGATGACGCAACTCCTAGAGAAAGATGTGCCATTTTTGTTTTATGAGGAGTGTAAGAGTGCTTTTGAGCTTTTAAAGGAGAAGTTGGTGAATGCTTCGATTATGGTTGCGCCAGATTGGAGTTTACCTTTTGAGTTGATGTGTGATGCGAGTGATTATGCGATAGGAGCGGTTTTAGGTCAGCGTAGGGACAACCATTTTCACCCGATCTATTACGCGAGTAAGATGCTCACTGATGTGCAGGAGCATTACACCACGACGGAGAAGGAGTTGTTAGCAGTAGTCTTTGCATTCGATAAGTTTAGATCTTACCTCGTCCTTTCTAAGACTATTGTTTACACAGACCATGCAGCGCTTAAGTATTTGTTTAGTAAGCAGAACGCTAAGCCACGATTGATACGATGGATTTTGCTGCTTCAGGAGTGTGACATTGAGATTAGAGATAAAAAAGGAGCAGAGAACGTAACAACGGATCATTTGTCACGTTTAGAGGACTCTGGGCGTGAGGAGATTAGGGAGGACATGATTGATGATAACTTTCCTCATGAGACACTTATGTTTGTGAAAGCACAAGAAGAGGGTTTTCCATGGTTCGCAGATCTAGCTAATTACTTAGCAACAGGGGTTCTGATGAGAGGCATGACACATTAGCAAAAGAAGAAATTCTTTGCAGATGTTAAACATTACATTTGGGATGACCCCTACCTCTTCCGCATTGGAGCAGATTAGATCGTACGTAGGTGCGTACACAGTGATGAAGCAAGGAGGATTTTGAGGCATTGCCACTCAGGACCAACATGTGGCCATTATGGAGCGAGTTTGACAGCGAAGAAAGTATTCGACACTGGGTTTTATTGGCCGAAGATCTTTAAGGACGCGCATGAGTTTGTGAGGAGTTGTGACGCGTGTCAAAGAGTAGGAAATATCTCATCCCTGAATGAGATGCCGCAGAATGCCATTCATGCATGTGAGATTTTTGATTTATGGGGCATCGATTTCATGAGCCCGTTTCTGCCATCTCGCGGGAACAAGTACATCCTAGTAGCTGTAGACTATGTTTCCAAGTGGGTGGAGGCTCAAGCCTTACCCACGAATGATGCTAGGGTTGTAGTGAGATTCATTAAGTAGCTGTTTTCACGCTTTGGTACCCCCAAAGCCCTGATTAGTGATCGAGGGACCCACTTCTGCAATGCGCAGATGGAGAAAACCTTGCAACGGCTTATCATCCATAGACTAGTGGGCAAGTTGAGGTAAGTAATCGGGGTATCAAGCGGATACTAGAGAAGACAGTTGAATCAAATCGCAAGGATTGGTCCGATAAGTTAGATGATGCACTATGGGCTTTCCTTACGACGTATAAGACACCGACCGGTTTTACACCGCTTTGGATGATTTGTGGGAAAGCGTGTCATCTACCAATGGGGTTAGAGCATCGTGCATACTAGGCATTGCTGACTGTGAATTTAAATATGTCCACAGCTGGAGCGAATCGATTTCACCAGTTGCACGAGTTGGAGGAATTGAGAGATCATGCGTACGCACATTCGAGTTGATACAAGGAACGTACGAAAGAATTACATGATCGCCACCTGAAAGGTATTAAAGAATTCAAGTGTTGGGATCAGGTGTTACTGTATAATTCACGATTAAAATTGTTTCCGGGAAAATTAAAGTCCCGATGGTCGGGACCATACACTGTGCGCGAGGTATTTCCATACGAAACAATTGAAATTGAGGAAAAGGACGGGGAGACGTTTTAAATGACCATCGTTTGAAGCATTACATTAGCGAGCCGGTGATTGAGAATGAGGAAGAAGTGGTTGACCTCGCCCTTGTAGGAACCTGATTGAGAGGTTCGAGTCTGGCTGATATCTTGTTAATAAACCAAGTGCTTCCGGGAGGCAACCCGAGGGTTTGTTTTTATTTTTTCTACATTTTGGTTTACTTTTTATTTTTAATTTTTCGTACTGCATGCTTCTGTGTTTGTCTTTGATTTCAGGTTATTGCTCGGAGCTGAATGATCATCTGCTTAAGGTTCTTAGTCAAGTTAAAGTGCGAGGATGACATGTACATTTTCAGTGAACCTTCTATCATTGCACGTTACATAACAGGGGAGTTTCAGTTTTCTCATTTCTTGCGCTCTTATTATTTTAATTGCTTATATTTATTTGTTCAAAATTAGGGACAATGTTTGATTTAAGTGTGGGAATGGGGTAGTTGGCAAAACTGAAACATTTTAGGTCGGTAATATAGATATTAATTGATAAATCCCTAAAATTCAAAAAAAAAATTCAAAAAAAAAAAGAAAAAATTTCACTACGTATCACTCGTCCACGCATATAAAACACGACTTGCACGACTCATGATGTGATGCCAATTAGCGCTAACTAGTTATACCCAGAGCATGATTAACTTTTCAAGTCACATGATTAAGTTAACTTAACAAGCGGTTTTTAAAAAAAATGGTATAGACGTCTAACTAAGTGAGGTAAATAGAGAGATAATAAACGTGCAATTATCCACAACTTATACCCTGATTACCTCCGTTTTCATGTGAGACTAAGCCTTTAGTTCTTGATTATTTGCATTTCACATGCATTTCTTTGTTTGAGCGTTTATATCACACGATCATGTGCATTTTAGAACTTGTCTAGGTTATACGCGTCGAGACCATGAACTTTGAACTTGCACAGAAATGATAGAGGCACTTAGGATTTGGCTTTATGTTTAGCCTGTGACTACCCTACCCTGAAATCATCCACTAGTTAGCCACTTTGAGCCGTTTATTTATCATTTTATTTTGTTTATACCCATGTTGCCTAGCCTTTATCTATTTACGTTTTTTTAACCCGTGTGTTTTAGAAAATCCTGCTAAGTTAGTGTTTAAATAGTGTGATTCAATTGTTACGTTTGATTAGTTAAAAAGAGAGAGAGAGAGAGAGAGAGAGAGAGAGAGAAAATGACAAAAAAAATAAAAATAAAAAATAAAAAAAGAGGGTGAAAAATTGACCCATAAAAATATCTATTAGTAGTTAGTTTGTTAAAAGGATTTTAGTTTGGTCCTTTGTTTTTAATTATCATTTGCGTATTATGTTCGTGTTTAGGCTAGCGAAGTCGGATTTCTCTAAACACCTTAGCCCTGTTTTGATCTTGTTCATTCCTACCCTTTACCCTAGCCATGTTACAACTTATATTAAGACCTACTTGATTTGTGCAAAGTTCAATTGTTAGTTGGTGTTGACGTGATACCTTTACAAGCCTATGATAATGTCGGGTCATGATGATATCGAGAGTACCACAGATATAAACTAGTACATCTTATACTAGTTCAGTAAATAAACCAAGAGGAGAGAAAATTGTGAGAAGTTGTGGATTATTGTGTGTTTAAAGGCTTTATATGAACTGAGCTCAGTTAGAACGTCTATTTTTCAAAATCATTATCATTGTTGCTTGTGAATTTGTAATTCTATTGATTGTGACTAAATAGTTGATTGTGTCCTTAGGAAAAATGAGTTGCGCTAATTTGGTTTTACATCTATGTACACAAAGGTGTTGATGTTACATATGTCGTGTGATGAGTTTTGCTTAGGGACAAGCAAAGTTCAAGTGTGGGGACATTTTGTTAGGACCGTTTTCGTACGGAGTACTAACGGATTCTACGTGATACCAGATCAAATAGTGCGGAATCCTATTTGATTGGCGATCCAATCAGTGATAACGACAACCTGATCGATCTAATGATGAAACAAATGTTAAGAATTGATTAGAAATCGATCAGGAACGAACTATGAAGTTGGATAGGCTGTTTAGGACATTCTGGACGGCTAGGGTTTGTAAATCTTCGAAGTCTCTATCAAGTCTCTGTTTTTCCATGAATTATGTGATATTTATAGGTTTTTAGTTTTCATTCGTACGACTGAACCATTGGCATGGTTCAGTCGTGCGACTGACTCATGCGGTTGATTCATACGCACGACTGAAGGTTCAGTCGTGCGGCTGAATCAGTCTTATGTCTCAGCCATACCACTGATCTAGTCTCCTAGTTTAGTCGTGCGACTGGTCCATAAGTATGATTCATTCATGCGTATGACCCATAAGTATGGTCCATTAGCATGATTAATCACCCGACTAAGTTGAACACATTTCTTAATCATTATTGACTTAGAATCATGTACAACAACCTCAAACCTATATATAATGTTCATATATATGAATTATACCAAATACAATAATAATATGAAATATTCAAAGACAAATAAACATCAAAATCATATCATATTTCATTAAGTAGTTACATTACACATGTGTAAGAAATGAAAGACTTCTACATTAAGAACATAAACTAGGTATATGATGTATCAAAAACTCTCCCTTGGACCTAGTTTAGCCTATTTTCTAACATTCTTCACATGCTCTTGAAATTTCTTGTACTTCTCTTCTCTAGTGACTCCTGCGTGTATCTCAAATGCAAAGCAAAGTCGTATAACATGTTGGAACTGTAGAGCCTATACAATATTTTGCGTGTAATAGAATAGTGGCCACTTGTATAGAGTGTAGACATCTTCAGCAGACAAGTTGGTAAGCCACATTGGGTCAAATACCCTGATAGTCTTAATCTTTCCTTCTCTGTTCAGAACTATGACCGCTTCCCCATCCTACAGTCATAATACCACCATTTGAAGTGTGGAGTGAAGTCCTGAGGCATCTTCCGTAAAGGAATCTTAGACATTGTGCGTGGAGGACTCCACTTCAACACCACCTTAGGTCTTCCAGATATAGATCAACTTCAGTCTTATGAATGAACCGTTTAGGTTGTTGAGGCCTGAAGTTGACCCATCTGGTGTGGTATTCTTTCTTTAATGACTTCTCAAACCATCCCGACATCTTCCTCGGGTTGGCATACAAAAGATCTGAACATGTTAATCTGTTCAGCTCAAAACCAGGAAGAGTCTTCAGATCATGTGGATATCTGAAGTACTCAATCCCCTTCTCTCTTTTCACAGCATAGACATCCAAATCTTCAAAATAGGCCCAGTTGATTATCTTTCCTGACACTTTCTGATGTTTCTTGACTTTGTACAGTTTGGTGTAGGCATTCATCTTTCGAGGTGCTCGTTGGGCCTTCATCTTTGATAAACAAGCTGCCCATTCAGCCTTCTTAAGATCAACATTAGCACCTGTAGCTTGGGCTTTACCTTCATCCTTTTCTTTCTCTTTTTCTATCTCATCAAGTTTAGCAAAAGTATCACTGCCAAAAGTTTCACCCAAGTCTGGGATAACATTGCCCTCAAGGTCACTGTACTATGGATAGTAATCAGATGTGACATCTTCAATCTCAATCTCATCCACTCCTTGTAGCTCCTCATCACTCAAAACATCTACTTCAGGAGCATCTTTAACAAGCTCATCTGGATTCAATCTAAACATCTCAGCGAGCTGCTCGTCAATCAAGTCATGAATGATTTCTCCTTCTTCTGGAGTGTAGCTCACTGACCTTTGCACAATCCCTTGCGAATCAAAATCATGGTTAGTTGAGTCTTGACTTGCTGAAGGGGGAGAACATCATAATCATCAGCCTGTGGAGCTTTGCCTTTGCCCTGATCATGTGTCTCCTTAGCTGGAGCTGCGGAGGACGCGACTCTTTTGGAGCGCCTCTCCGTTGCTGCTTGAGTTGAGGCTGATGCAGATGCATCACCTTCTTGATCATCATCATCATCCTTATCATCTCCTTTTCCATTTCCACTTGGTCCCACTTCCTCATCATCATCATCTTCTTCTGATTCATCATCTGTAAGCTCATCATCATCTCCACCATCATCTCTATCACCCTTAATCTTCAAGGGCTCACCCTTAGTTCCCTTCAATCTCAACATCAGCCTTTTGTTCTTCTTCTCCAATCCCTAAATCCTCTTGACAGATGCCATCAGCAGCTCATTTTGAGCTTTCAATGCATGGTGAGCTCGAACTAACGCTCTCTCATGAGCAGCGTTCTTCTCTGTCAGCTGAGCGATCTGTTTGCCCTGCGCGGTATTGACCGCCATCAGCTGGTTCATCTGGTTGGCTCTCAGATCATCTGTAGATAACATCTTGATCACCAGTCTGTTGAGGCTAGCTAGCTGTTCCTCTAGCCCGACAGTGGGTAGAGTAGAGCCAGGTGTAGGTGGGAATTAGGAATGGAAGTGGGTTGTGGTGGAGCTGTGTTGGGTATTGTGGGTGAGGTGGATGTGAATGTATGAGTGGTGGTTGGAGTGTTAGTGGCTGTAGTAGTGGCTGTGGTAGTGGTGGTGGCTGTGGTAGTGGCTGTGGCTGTGGTGGTGGCTGTGGCTGTGATGGTGGCTGTGGTGGTGGAAGAACTGATCAAGGTGATCCTCTGTCTCTTACCCTTCTTTCCATAGGGATGGGCCATCCTCTTCTTCGGTCCTTGGCTATAGGGGCTCCCCCCGAGCTGATCGGCTGGTCGGGTGTGTATGTTGGATCTGTGACATCAGTATCACCACCCTTAGACCCAGCTTGGCGTCCACCAACCGCCTCTTTCCCCTTCTCGGTAACCACAACCCGGCTACCGACTCTTCTAGTGAGAGGCTCATATCAGACCCATCTTCTTCATCTAACAAGACCCATCTTCATCTTCTTCATCTTCTTCATATCAGTATCACCACCCTTAGACCCAGCTTGGCGTCCACCAACCGCCTCTTTCCCCTTCTCGGTAACCACAACCCGGCTACCGACTCTTCTAGTGAGAGGCTCATATCAGACCCATCTTCTTCATCTAACAAGAAATCCTAGTGGAAAGCAGCCTGCTTAGATCCACCAGGTGCAGCTGGAGTACTGTGCGAAGGTGGTGGAGATATAGTAGACATGTCAGTGGCCTGTGATTGACTGGGGCCAGCATCTCCACCACCTTGACCATCATCAAGGTCGTCATCATCGTCGTCATCTTCTTCAGTGGGAACCACTATGGGCTCAACATCAGAATCACTGTCATCGTGACGCCACTTCTTGCGTGAGGGCGCCATGTAATCCTCATGGGTCACATGGCCAAACAGTCTCTTGACTGGGGGCTTCACCTGCTTCCCCCGGTACACCTTCATCCTCCCTAGTGTGGTGTCATCCATCACCTCTAATACAACAGCATCGTCCTTCTCCTTAGGCAGCAAAGGAAGCTTCTCATCAATGATCATCTGTAAGAACCTTGGATACATACAGAAGCCTTCCTTGCCCTTGGCCTCGATGTTCTCTATCAAGTAAGAGTAGAGCATGCGAGAGAAAATGAACGGGTGGTTCAGTACCAGTGCAACGTATGCATTCTGGATTTGATCCGACATCTCATCAAATCCTCCACGCCTGGAGGCTATGCACTTGAGGATCACATGTGCCAAATACTTGAACTGGGGGCACATGTTGCTCTTGTTCAGTACGCCGACATTGATGTCTTCGGCGTACTTGATCCTCAGAAAGCAACCACGAACAGCCAGTGGATGCAACTTGGTTGGATTTGCTCCGTCTTCCCCTAAATCCAAGACTCTCCATAGGTCTTCTTCATGGATCTCAATGTCTTGTCCAGAGATAGAGCTCCGGATACAGTGAGGCTCAACCAACCGGTCAACTGAGGCACTTTCCCAGAAGGCCTGCTGAATAGATATGTATGGTGTGCATGGAGTAGAGATAGCCTTGTAGATCCTCGATCTACACAGGAAGGCAATAATCCTAGTGAACTCAGAAGCTTTCCGAGATGTAGCATCAAGATGAGCACATATGTTGTGCTTAGTGCTCATAGTCCATCTCTCAGCCATATTGCTGCAACAAAAGAAACATATACATTAGATTTGTGCATAAGAGATAACAGTTGAATTTTAGCTGATTTTGATCAACTAGGTCAATCGTGCGATTGAACCATATGACTGAGTTCAGTCGTGCAATTGAGCCTGCGACTGAGTTCAGTCGTACGATTGTGCCTGCGACTGAACTTAGTCGTATGCTATGCCATGCGGTTGAGTCAGTCGTGCGACTGAGTCACCGATTGATTCACTCGTGCGATTGAATCATGCGCCTGGCTCAATCATGCGACTGAGGTTCATATGGAGTGTCTATTCGCATCTTGCTCTGTTCGACACCATAATAGTGAATCTTTGTCAAAACGTTACAATACACTTCGTGTTTAGATTCATTAGGTTCGCAGGGACTCGAAATAGCACTTAGTGTCTTTTAAATCAACGTTTATGTCCAGTTAAGTGGTCTATTTTAGATTATTGTCCTGGTTATTGATTTTAAACATTTTGGTCATATTTGGATTCGATTACTCCATTCTTTTGATCAGATTTCAGTTTCACAGTACCTGAAGATGAATAGAAATCGGTTAGGATGACATTCAGAGAGTAATCACAATAATCAAATTTTGGGCAGAGTGTATGTGTAATAGGCGGTTTTTGAGAGTTTTGAAGGGTGGTAAGGAATACGACCGACTGACCCCTCTATTTATACTGTTTTGAGTTTCAGTCGTGCGACTGGACCCATATGCATGATTCATTCGTGCGACTGGGGTTCAGTCATGCCACTGACTCAGACTGCTTCATCCAGTCGTACGATTGGTTCATTCTTGTGATCCAATCGTAGAGTTGACCCATACTCATGGTCCAATCGTGTGATTGGCTCATACTTATGGTTCAATCGTGCGATTGACTCATACTTATGATTCAATCGTGCGATTGGCTCATACTTATGATTCAATCGTGCAATTGGCTCATACTTATGAGTTTGACCTCAAATATTTCCATACACTCAAAATCTAACTTTTGATTTATGACATTATGACCAATGATCATCTCAGACATGACCCTTTTAACAGAAAATCATTTGATCACCTCAGACGTGATCCTTTTAATTTAGAACCGATTGGTCACCTCAGACGTGACCCTTTTAATTTGTGATTTACAGAGTTCATCTAGTTATATAGTCCGACATCGATGCAAAAAAGATAACGAAAACAGAAAACAGCTTGAATTAAAACAAAACAAGACATATTTTTGTGTTATTGGTTTGAGGTGAATTAAAACCTTTTAGAAATCTTCTAACTGATTTTACTTCCTGAGCAGAATAGCTTCAATTTAATTTTATCATATCTGGAAAGATTCATATGGAATCATACATGTATATCATAATCATTTGGGACCCTTTTATATGTACTTGAATACTAGATTCTTATTTGTCTGAGAGTCAATAGCACTTGCAGGAAATCATACTAGAGCTATAAGGTGCACACAATGATTTTGACTGTCGAGAGTTGCAGCCACGATGATTGCAGTATGTTTTTCCACTTAAATCCATACACATATTTTTGACTCACATTGGTGATGAGTTAGTTTTTATTATTTCAACAAGCATTTATGGATCCCACACTTATATGGTAATCAACATTCCTCAGGAGACTTTTCAGCGGTCTATGGGTATTTGACAAGAAGAAACTATTCTAAGAGCTTTCAAAGAGATGCCAAGCCTCAGGTCAGTGCTATCGCACAGCAGAGAGGCGCAAACAACAATGAATTCTAGAATATTTTGGTTATGCTTATCCTCAGGTCAGTGCCATCGCACAGCTGTAAGGCCCCGTTCCCGGGACGCTTACAGTTTCTCCCTCATCACACATAAGACATATAATTATATTTAACTTTCATAAAACGTTGCAGCGGAAACATTAAACATCCTTCCATTTCATCATAAAAACTTTTGCAACATAATAAATCGTTGTCCAATTACAAAATATTTGTTCCATTACATTACAAAAGCATTAAACAAAAGAATGCCATCCAAAATAAGCTGAGTAGCCACCCAGTGCCATCCTCAGTAACTTTACTTGCCAACTGGAAACACATAAAAGTCAGTGTTGCTAAGTGAGTTCTAGTTTTATAATAAAACATACTTTTCTTTCGTTTAAAAGCGTTCATTTCTTTCTTTCAAATCATATCAAGCTTTAGAACGTGACCACACATCGTACATACACATAGATAATATTTATTATCTTCATCATTCGTTCATTAACTTTCATTCGTTCACACTTTCTTACTTTCATTCATACGTTCATCATTACTTCTTTCATTAACCCTTTCCTTCTTTATCACATTATCTTTCTATCACAATATGGATCAACGTCATCAGCTATACCCCAAACAAATGGGGTACTGGGCCGAAGTTCATAAATGACTTCCACACTGCACATAGCCTGGCACCAGCATCGGGGTAAGCGACAAAGATCCCATCCGTATACTACACCCCCAACATTATGCATAACTCGAGTACTGGGCCGAAGATCATAAATGACTTCCACACTGCACATAGCCTGGCACCAGCACCGAGGTGAGTAATCACTATACACCATGTACCATTTTGTTGGTCAGTCACAAAGACTGGAACCCCTGCGTGTATCCTTAAGGGTTAGCTAAACCATACACAGTTGAGCTTATGACATTTTAGAGCCGTGCACCTCCGTACATTTTGCTTGCAAGCCTTTCGTACTTTCATTCGTTCATTAATGCATGCATTCGTTCATTCATCATGTTCCTCTTTTCATTATCTTCCACTTTACGTTACATAATACTTTCATTTCATTCATTAACATTCGACGTAAAGCCATGGGAAAATAATCACACATATTAAGGAACATAAACATAAACATACCACATCACCATACATGCATTATCATACGTACATAACACACATCATACATACTATGTATCACACGCACCCCCATGCATAAAATCATACATAACATCATCATACATCATCATCATAATGCCCATCATAACGTCTATGACCTCAATAGTCAACTTACATAAAACCTCAGGAATCTCCCAAGTCAAAAACCACATCTGCACTTTCCCTCGAAAGTCATAAAACAGACCATCATTCCTTCGGGTGTTTTTATGACCATCATTCCTTCGGGTGTATGCGCCCTACTTGGGCGTATGGACACCCTCCAGTTGCATGGCCTCTCAGACGACTGAACACTTAGGCGAATGGACATCAGGCGAATGGACTCTATGCGAATGGACCTATGGGCGAATGGACATCTATGCGTATGGACTCTCAGTCGCATAGCTTTCATGCGTATGGCCTTCAGTCGCATGACTTCAGGCGCATGGGCTTCAGTCGCATACCCTTCGTGCGAATGAACCTTAGTCGCATGGCCTCCAGGCGCATGGACCTCAGTCGCATAACCTTCGTGCGAATGAACCTGAGTCACATAACCTTCAATCGCTTGCCTTACATGCACTTGAACTTCAGTCGCATGACGATCATGCGTATGGACCTCAGTCGCATGGAAATCATGCGCATGGACCTCAGTCGCACGCCAATCGGCCGTATGGCCTCCAATCGCACTCCAGTCAGTCGCCTAGCCCTAGCTGATGCAGAATGCAGTTCAGCCGAACGCAAACTGCCCTTTTCGGCCTCCAAGCTCTTCCAAACTCGATTTTAGCCCAAATCAACCATCCTAAACCTTAGAAACACCTATCACAACATCATTCAAGCACACACAAGCCCGAAATCGAACCCCACCCGCATCAAACGCATACACATACACATACAAACGGGTTCAACACCCAACTTTTTCAAAAACGGGTTTTGATGTGTTCCAGCCCCAAAATCGTTTGAAAACATGTAAAAGAGGGGTCCTAGAACTCACACAAACGATCCCGACAAGAAGAGCTTCGATTCAACCCGCTACACTTCGATTTTCACGCTCGAATCCACCCGAACCAAGCTTTTCTCCCTTTTCTCCTTTTACTCCTTCTCTTTGGCTGAAAATGGTGAGTGTGGGGTGCATTCCCCCTTTTATACCCCCCACTCCTCCTACCTTCTCCTGTTTTGACAAGTTTGGTCCCCTGACTATGGACTTTATTTCTTTTTCTTCTTTCGTCGACTTTGGTCCCCGAAACCTGTTATTCCTCGAACGAACGTGGGTTATGCTGTCTCATCTCTTCTTCCGTCTCTCACGTAGACTCAGATCCCCTTCTGTGCTTCACTGTACACGCACCAGAGGAACCACTTTGTTCCTTAGCCTCTTCTCTTTTCGATCGATGAGCCACGGGTTGCTCCACATAATTGAACCGTTCATCCACTTCGATATCGTCCAATGGTAAAACCGTATCCTCGTCTGCCAAACATTTCCTCAGATGAGATACGTGGAATGTCGGGTGAATCCCACTTAGCTCATCTGGTAACTCCAATCTATAGGCCACCTCTCCTACTCGAGCAATGATTCGGAAAGGCCCTCTGTATCTCGGGCTCAACTTGCCCCGCTTTCTGAGCCGAATGATACCTTTTCAAGGTGAGACTTTCAACATAACTCTATCACCCACCTAGAACTCAATCGGTCGACGTCTCTTATCGGCATACGACTTGTGTCTATTTTTGGCTGCCTTCATAAAGGCTTTGATCCTTTCGAGCTTCTCAGTCGTAGCCTCGATCACCTTAAACCAACACCGTGACCCCGTCAGGCGTTGTCAACCGTATCATTTTCTTGCGACACATAATGTTCGCCTCGAAGTCCGCTAACCAATCCATCCCGAGAACTAATCGAAGGGCGTATCTATATTCTTATTACTAGCAGGCAATATAGCACAGATAGTAGCAGGAATAAAACTTTTACTAGCGCCAGAATCGAATGACACAAAGGCTAAAGGTTAATTTACTAGAAACGTACCTGACACAATATCGGGGTCCGTCCTAGCTTCCTCCGATCTTCTTCACTCCCGAACCTTCCGCCCTCGGCTTCTTGCAATCCCTGCTCATGTGGCCTTCCCCACCACAAGAATAACACCTTCTCACACCGTAGTTCTTCGCCACATGTCCGGTCCTTCCACAACGGAAATAGACATTAGTCCCCAATCTACATTCCCCGGGGTGTTTGTGTCCACACTTGTCACACCTTTCCGACCCCGCATCAGGTGTGACCACACGCTGGTCATCCACCCGTGCACCTTTGTTACTTGGAGCGGCTCCGCCACGTCCAAATCGCTCCCCGTTCCAATCCCGATCACCCTCTCCTTTCTTGCTAACTTCTGTCACCACCACAGATCTTTCATCGTATAATCTCCCCGCCAAATCAACTGCCGACCTAAACGTGCTCGGTCGGGCAGCGATCATGTGCCTACGAACATCCACCGGCAAGCCCTGAATGTACATTCATGGGTGCGGATAGTATATATATATTTTAGTAAAGATTTATTGCACAGATTCAGTTTTAATTGGTTATTACTAATACTAAACCACACACACAAAAGGCAGTGTACCTGTCGTGTGGTAATATAGTGTTGGTAAGAACCGAGTATCAATCCGTGGACACACCTAGCCTACTCAACAAACTTGATGTTTGACTATCAGATTTGGTTTTTGTTAAAGAAAGTGATAATTTGCATTGGAAAGATTTTTAGGGTTTAAAAATAAACAATAATAGAAAGAAAGTAAACTAAGATTTGAAGCGTTTGGATTTAAACTAGGGAATAAAAGTTATCATCCTAATTAGACTCCACTTATGTAACTGTGATGAATTGGTGGTGTGATTTAAGATATGGATTAATGTAATTATGTTAATATTTATAAAGATGAGCTGGCGCGATTTCTCGTCTATCCTGCTGCCGTAGTGACTTGATCCTGTCAGGCTGAGTTTACTGCTAAGATCAAAGCCCTAGTAATGTAGGTAAATATTTTGTGACCTATTTGACATACGATTTCTGAAAACATAACTTAATGTTAAAAAGAGAGTTGATCAGGTTCCTTCCAAACATACCATTCATTTTAGAAAACCATAACAATTACTGAAGATTTCTCAAACTAATAAAAGAGAACCCGCAAATGATCAGAAAGTTAAAATGATATGATTTCTAATAACCATTTCTAGTTCATTAGCCATGGATTTATTATGAAGACCGGTTTCGCGAATGAAAGTTAATCATACAGTTTTCAACCTTGTATGACAATCACAATCACAAACCATAAATTTACAACTTCCCGTTCAAATGTAGATGCTACCCATCAATAGTTTTCTCAAGACCACCATAACATTAACATAATATTTATCACACCGTTAGTTCATCACAAATTACATAAGTTTCATCCGATAAGGATGATAAATAGAGTTTAGCTTATAATGAGCTTGAACATAACAACAGATAACAAAGAAGATAGATATGTAATCATCGGTGAAATGGAACAATCAAACCGATAATCCACAATGGATGACGTTTAGACGATCCCAAGCTTCTTCCAAGTGTTGTATGCACCTCCCGAGCTTCCAAATGATCTTGAAGTCTTGATTCTCGAGAGAATTCTGCAGAGTAACTCTCCCACCAAAGCTTGCCAAAAATAGGGAACTTAAGCTTCTATTTATAGGCTTTCCGGAGTGTTTAAGCACGGCCCCGTGCCTAAAAGGCACGGCCCCGTGCTAGTACAATGCTTACGAAAGTTGGTCAGCTCGTACATGTAGGTTATGTCGGGCACGACCCCGTGCTAAATGGGGCACGTCCCCGTGTTGGAGGTAGGGCACGACCCTGTGCCTTATGGGGCACGGCCCCATGTCTACTTTTAGGGGACAGTACTTTTGTCCTTGTCAGATGTCCAAACACGGGGGTGTGTTAATTTAGCACGTTCCGAAGTTCAAGACTTAGAAGAAATCAAGAGGTTGACTTCCGAAATATAAAGATATGAAGAAGTCCTCAAGCCTCGGAAGAAGTAGCCTTTTCTGTAGTATAAGCGGCTTCGGAAGAACTTGTTCTTCCAAAGCCAAATAACTATTGGAAGACACTACTATGAACCAGTGGACATAAGTATTATCTCTTTGACACTCCGCTGCAGACCTTTGATATACTGCATGGCGTTTTCTCTAAAGCAATGTAGTTAACCATACTTTATTCCACTGTTCACCTTTATCAGTTAGTACAGTTGCCAACTTTAGTTGGTGACAAAAGGTAAGTCATGGACATGTCATGACTACCATATCTTAGATAATACTTTATCTAAGATACCTAAACTTTAGCGTTGTAGTATATGCTTTAGTCGTAGGTTTCTAGCTTGTATCAGAGTATATCCGGCTGTAGGATCTAGTATATATAGTTTCTCATTGTAACTCATGTAATATGCTTGTAAGAGTCTTGTAATACTTTGAGTTGAGAAGTAATATATACAAGTACCTTGTAAATTATTTCTTTGTGTTCTTTGCTACTTAGTATATTATTATCAACTCTTAGAAGGGATTCTGCTTAATCATATGATCTGAGTGTGTTATAAGTGAGTTTGAGAGAAAACTAAGTTAAGTGACAAAAACCTGATCCTGCAATTGGTATCATAGTATTTTAGGCTCTTGATTATGAGATCTTACCATTCAAATCAACCTATTTTTTACTCCTCCTTACACCACACTCAAATGGCCCTCAACCAAAAATCTGTAGTAGAGATGGGGACGATGACTAAAGCATCCATCATCACCCCTGAAAACTTTAGATCATGGAGCAGACGTATGGAAGGATTCATCAGGTATCAAGACAGCAAAATGTGGCAATCTATTGTCAATGGCCCATACAAACCAAAGGTGGCAGCACCAGGTGGAAACGGTGCCATAATAGAGAAGGCTGTTGAAGACTGCTCTGATGAGGACCGGAAGAAGCTGGACATTGACAGCAATGCCATGACGGTTTTAATGACTGCTATACCCAACTCCATCATGGTGGGGTTTGAACATTGCAAGTCAGCCAAAGAACTGTTTGATGCACTTGCTCAGATGTACTCCAGCTCCAATGACTCCAAGAAAGATTCCCTGAAACAACAGTTCAAGAACTTCACTTATATTGCTGGAGAGACCCTCAACCAGCAATACTTCAGGTATATGGATCTTATTTCCTCCCTTCAGTCTGTGGGAATTGCCCTTGAACTAAGAGATCTCACAAGAAAGTTCATGAGTGCACTCCCTAATAAGGGGACGTTCTACTGTATCTCTATCAAGAGGACACAAAATCTAAACACCCTCACCATGACTGAACTTTATGGCATCCTTGATGGATACCGTTTAGAGATGGAATGCAAGAGAGGCCATTAGACAAGCAGACCCTTGAGTCTTCTTGCTAGCAACACCTTAATGGTTGCTGAAGGCTCAGGACCCCCCAGCCTCAACAATACCTGACATACACCCAGCAGCCATCCTGTTCTTCTAGGCCATACATTACATTCCATGAGACTCCAAGGTCTCAATAGGCTAAGCAAAGTTCTTTTCAGGACAGTTGTGCCTTTGTCTCAGGAAATGGGCACTCTAGTGACTATCAGTACTGCTTTGATGATCTAGAGTGTTTCAGCCAAGATGATGTGGAATATGTTGACATAGTCAAACAAATGGCTCTATTAACCTATAGAACGAAGAAGTTCTTCAAGAGAACTGGAAGGCAATTTCCCCAAAACCCAACCAACAGCAAATTTGGGTTTGACAAGACCAAGGCCAAATGTTACAACTGTAACCAACTCGGTCACTTTTCCAGGGAATGCAAGGCTCCTAAGTCAAATCCGGGAACCCCACGGGCCTCCACACATGCATCTACACCAAAGGCTACCGAAAAGTCAACTGAGACAACCGCTATGGCTCAAGAAGTTGACTGGAGCTTCATGGTACAGGATGTGACTCCTGCTCAAGCACTCATGGCTGGAACAGATGACAATAAGGTATATGAACATCTCTATACTCCATCTTGTATTGCTAAGGTTAAGTTATATCAGGACTACAATATGGAGATTAAATCTGATATTGAGTTTTTAAATATTTTAAAATCTTATTATAAAAGGGTTGAATCAGACTATCAAAAGAAAATTGAGGAGTTAGAGAAAACTATATTGGGTTTCCAATCAAAACTAATCATCTCATCTTATGTGCAGGGACATCCATATGACAAGAATAACAATGTTTGGATTATGGATAGTGGATGCTCTAGGCACATGACATGGAACAGATCTCTCCTTCAACAATTTCAACATTATGATGGAGGTCCTCTCCAGTTTGGAGGTGTGGCCGAAGGATATATTTCTGGCAGAGTGCATTATCGTCAAACCTGGGATGACAATTCCTCAGGAATTGATACTTCTTGAACACAACCTGTTAAGTGTTTCTCAGTTCTGTGATCAAAAGCATCAAATGCTCTTCACAGAACATGAGTGCATTATCCTCAAACCTGGGATGACAATTCCTCAGGAATTGATACTTCTTAGATCTCCCAGGAAAGGGGATATGTACAAGCTGGATATGAACAATGCTTCCCCAATGAGTGAAGTATCATGCTTTCTTTTCAAAGCTGATGGTGATGAGTCAACACTATGACATAAACTAATGTGTCATGTAAATTTTAAGACAATGAAAAAATTGGCTAAAAATAACTTGGTACATGGTTTGCCCAAAAAGGAATTTTTCTGCAAAGATAACTGTGTTGCATGCCTGAAAAGGAAGCAACACAAGGCATCTCATAAATCCAAAGTTGTTAACTCCATCACCACTCCATTACACTTATTGCACATTGATCTATTTGGTCCCACAAGTATAATAAGAATTGGAAGGAAATCATATTGCCTTGTGATTGTTGATGATTTTATTAGATTTACATGGGTATTCTTTTTAAGAACCAAAGATGAAACTGCTGAAACTTTAAAATCTTTTATTCTTAAAATAGAAAATTAAATTGATCACATGGTTAAAATAATTAGAAGTGACCAAGGGACTGAGTTTAAGAACCACGTTCTTTACTCATTTTGTTACTCAAAAGGGATTGCCAGATAATATAGTGCTCCTAGAACTCCTTAACAAAATGGTGTTGCTGAGAGGAGGAACAAGACACTTATTGAGGCTGCTCGGACTATGTTAGCTGATTCAAAGCTGCCTCTAACATTCTGGGCAGTGGCAGTCAGCACTGCATGCTATGTGCAGAACAGAGTTCTTGTAGTTAAGCCATATGATAAAACCCCTTATGATTTATGGAACAAGAGGCCACTGTTCATTGGCTTTCTAAGGTCTTTTGGCACCAGGTGTACCATACTTAACACAAAAGACAATTTAGCAAAATTTGCTGAAAAGTCGAATGATGCTATCTTTGTTGGATATTCCTCTAACTCTAAAGCTTATAGAGTTTATAACATTAAAAATCAACAATTTGAGGAATCTTTCAACATTGTAGTTAATGAGCACACTCCTTGTGTTAGGGGGAATGTCCCTGATCATATCTTCAATTTAGAATTGTTTTTAAACTATTCTAAACCATCTTGTGAGAATGTTTCAGCTGGAACAAGTGCTCAAAGTGATTCTGATGATGATCAACTGTTTGAGCTACCTAGACCTATTCCAAGTTCTCCAAGAGCTGCAACAAATCAAGCTCCCACTATTGGCAGATCTGACAGTATAACTATCTCAAGGGATAGTGGAGCTTCAACCAGCGGTTCACCTGTTGACCCTCAAACTTCATCAGGTGACACTGCACAACACCAAGCTGATGGAAGCAACATCTTGAAGGAACAGGCAACTATTAATGCTACTTCCCAGCAAACAAATGATGATGATGTTTCTCATTCGTTCAATCAATCCTCATTGAATGAGTTTGTCCAATCTAGATCTGTGTTCAAGCTCCTGAGCAAAATATGTCCAATCTAGATCTATCTTTGCAACTAGAGGTAATTCCTAGACTTAGGATTCACAACACTCATCCAGCTGAGAACATCATAGAGGAAGTCTCTGAAGGTGTGGGAACAAGAGGACAAACTCACAATTGGAATGTCTTCTTGTACCCATGCTTCTTATCTCAAATGGAACCCAAGAAGGTGGAAGATGCCTTGAAAGATAGTAGCTGGGTTGAATCAATGCAAGAGGAGCTGCTTCAATTCAAAAGGAACCTATGTCTGCTACCATCTGGTCAAGTACCTATAGGCACTAAATGGGTTTTCAAAAATAAGAGAGATGATAGAGGCTTGATCATCAAGAACAAAGCAAGACTGGTAGTTCAAGGATACACTCAAGAGGATGGAATCGATTATACTGATGTCTTTGCACTTGTTGCAAGACTTGAGGCAGTTAGGATCTTCCTTGCTTATGCTGCATCCAAGAATTTTACTGTCTACCAGCTTGATGTCAAGTGTGTCACACCCCGACCAACGGCGAAATCATCGGGGCGGACGAATGTGAAACGATTGTTCATAGCTCATGGAATTAAATAAGTTGAAATAGTATTAATTGCCATTTTTCATTGAATAATACTAGACAATTAAGTGATTACAATACAACAAAGATATAAACAGCAACATAAGATGTTTAATTAAATCAAGTCCAAGTCCTATATGAGCAAGAAATATTCCTCAAGTAGCAGTCCTGAAACATGTTAAATATAAAGGATCAACTTTGAAAGTTGGTGAGTTTCCATGGGTTAAACATACATACATATATATATATATATATATATATATATATATATATATACAAGTAGCAATTCATGTCCATGGTTATGAATTATGTAAGTTTATAGAACACATATAGCTATAATCAAACCTTGACCAAGATTAGATTACAAGTATATAACGATTAGCTAAGTGTACTTGGTTCCCATGATGAACAAGTCATACGTCATCAGGAGCCGGCAATACATCGGCTTTAGCACCAAATAGGCTTGTCAGGCCCATAGATCTATGACGTCGCCAGGCTAGCAATAGTTAATGATTGTCAATATATAATGTATCTCATATAACACTCACAATAATACCAATATCCATGACAAAAAGTAAAGATGAATTGCATGTGCATTTACAAGTATCAAGATGTTTACAAGTGTAAGTTTATAAGGTTAACATGTTTCACCCCAAAAGGTGTGAAATAAAGTAAAAAGGGGCATGGAGAACTCACATTGTATAATGATGGTTGTAGAGTACATAAGGAAGCTTAGATGTTCAAGATTCAAATGTGATGTCCTAAAGGATAAAAAAAAGAAATAATAACTTGAGGTCGGAATTTATTACAAGAAGTAAGGAGTTTAGAGAATGTCAAAAAGTGAAAGGCAGATTGGAAAAGGATTATTGTACCAATTTTAGATTGTAGGCAGAATGTTTGGTAGGTGTTTGAACAGATTTTAAAAATAGCAAACGGTTTCATAAAAATTATAAAAAATTATAGTTGACTAGTTCAGAGTCTCCTAAACATTTTTAGAAAAAAATTCATAAATAGGTCAAAACAGCAGCACAAGACAGAAGGTGCTGAAATACGCACTTATCTTGTGAAGGCTATTGTTGAGTCGTCCGATTGAGTTTGAAGAAGTATAAACTATCGTTAAAAAGGTAATTCAATGAAATTAATATTGGAGTCTGATTTTACTCAAATTTAGTTTGTTATGATCAATTGAAGTTAGACTGTATTCTGCCAAATATGTAGTAAGGCACTTATGTGCACTTTTAAATATGCTAAAGCATGTAACGGGTTAGAACAAATTTATTATGTCTATATATGGTATATTAAACATCATTTCAGTTATAAAACAATATTTCAAGACTTTAGAATACTCATCATTTAGAGAAATAATCTTGTGGAATAACCAAATGCGGCAGCATAGCCGTCCATATGCAAACGAGATTCTTTATTTACGTTAGCGTGTTCTTAGTTTGATTTAGGAATGTTAGCGATTGTTATAAGGTCAGTGAAAGTTAGAAGGTTAATGATCAAATGATAATGATTGAAATTTAAAAGAGATTTAGTAGAAGAAATAATAAAAGTACGAACATAAAGTCATGAGAACAATTGGATGTTTGGATGATTAAAACAATATAGAAATGCATAATATAAAAGAAATATAAGGTTACCTTATTATTAGAAACTTCTTGAAATTACTTGTAAAAGAAAAGTCTTGAATTTGATCAAAACCAAAGGATGAAAGAAAGGTTTGTTAGAGAGATTTTTAGAGAATAAGCAAATGAAAAGTTGAGGTTAGGATGGGGTTATGAATGGTGTTAAAGGTAAGTTACAAGTGTTTCAAAAGGGGGTTATGATTGGAATTTGAAATAAATAAAAATTAAATAATTTAAATAATTAAAAGAATAATTACAATTTAAACTCTAAATTTATTAAAACTCTAATTTCAATTTAACAACTTTTTTTATTTAAATCTTTGTAGACTTTATACATCTCATAAGAACTTGTAATATGATTATTTATTTAACTGAATATTTAAAATCTTATAAAGACTAATAACCTTTTATAATTTATTTTATAAATTATAAAAATTATTATAAGTTATTTAAATGATTTAATATATGGAAATTAAATAAAACAATTGTCAATATTTGTTAAATTACACATTTAACGTATTTGATTCATTAAAATTATTAAAATAATTTTATAATGGAAGTTAAAATGGGTTCAGGTTTGGGTTTTAACTTGGAAAATGGTGGATGTTACAAAGTGTGCCTTTCTATATGGAGATATAGATAGGAAAGTCTACGTATGCCAACCTCCAGGATTTGAAGACCCACAACACCCCAACTATATGTGCAAATTGGATAAAGCTCTATATGGGTTGCACCAAGCACCTAGGCTGTGGTATGAGACATTGTCTCAGTTTCTCCTGAAGTTTGGTTACACTAGAGATACCATTGATAAGACTCTTTTAATAAGGAAGTCTGGAAAGCACATCTTTCTCGTTCAAGTCTATGTTTATGACATCATATTTGGTTCCTTAAAGACCAGCAGTGTAAAGACTTTGAGAGCATTATGAAGAAGAAGTTTGAGATGAGTTCCATAGGAAAAATGGACTTTTTCCTGTGAATTCAGGTGAAGCAAATGAAGGAAGGGTTTTTTATCAATCAATCTAAATATGTCAATGACATTTTATAAAGATTTGATATAAAAGATTGTAAGCCAGCCAAGACACCTATACCCAGAAACCATAATCTCTGTCCTGACTCTGAGGTGGAGGATACTGATCAACATCAGTATAGGGCGATTATTGGTTCTCTGATGTATCTCACAGCAAGTAGACCTGATATCATGTTTGCAACTTTTATTTGTGCAAGATATCAGGCTGCTCCAAAGGTGTCTCACCTAGTTGCTGCCAAGAGAATCCTCAGATACCTCAAAGGAACACCTAAACTAGGTCTATGGTATCCATGGAACAACAATTTCAATCTCTACGACTATTCTGATAGTGACTATGGTGGCTAGAACATCAACAAGAAATCAACATCAGGTGGATGTCAATTTCTTGGTGGAAGGATCATCTCATGGCAATGCAAGAAGCAATTCTGTGTTTCAACATCTACCACTAAAGCTGAATACATTGCTGCTGCTAGTTGCTGTGCTCAGCTGCTGTGGATTCAGAACCAGATGATAGACTATGAATTTAACTTCATGAGTACTCCTATCCACATTGACAACAATAGTTCTATCTCTATTACTGAAAATTCGGTGAAGCACTCCAAGACAAAGCACATTGATATCAGGTATCATTTCATTAGAGATATTCATGAGAAAAATCTGATTAAACTAATCAAAGTTGACTCAAATGAACAAAGATTCAAGTATCTCATTACAACTATTGGGATGATAAACATTGATTAGTCTATCTAATTTGAAAACCTTTTTAATGTGTAAAGTCTTGTGTCAAAACAATCTAAGCCCTGTTACAAAAAGTCTTTCTCTGAAATTTCACTAAGTATTAATTCTTCCGAAGAGGAATTAACCCCCGGAAGATATTTTACATATCTTCCGAAGCAAAATTCCTCCCAGAAAAATCTTCTTCTCGGAAGAGTTTTTAGTCTCGGAAGAAGCGATTGATTACATATCAGATCTACTTCCGAAGCTTATCAGACTCTCCATTCGGAAAGCAATTTTTACTCTCGGAAGTAAGAATTTTACCTTCGGAAGTAAAATTGCCTTTGGAAGAAGATTACCTTCGGATTACCTTATACACAGAAGAAAGATTTTACTGTGTAACGGAAATCTTTTGGGCCCCACTCTATAAAAAGTAAAGATTTTGTTAATGATGTTGGATTATTTAAATGGACTAAACCTTACCGCCCTTGTCACATCATCCACCAAAACATCCTGTCACCTTATCCAAACCCCCAAAACCGCCATTTCACCCATTTAAATACCCCGACTAATCACTTTCATCTTTTGACCAGATTTACTGCCCTAAAAGCTTCCTTCGTCTCCAATTTACCTAATTACAAACTCATCTCCCTGCAACTTTCTCACAATGGCACTTAACCCTCAGCACAACCAAGTCGCACTCCTTGATTCTTCCAGAGATGTTGACTTCTCAGAATCAAGAGATCAATCGCCGTTTATGTGGGGAAATGTTTAACTTGTGCCATGGTAAAAGCTGAAAACCAAAAACCATCAGGAACGTTACAGCAACCCGAAATTCCAGAATGGAAATGGGATAATGTCACGATGGATTTTGTTACCAAGTTGCCCAGAACGTTTAAAGGTCACGATGCTATTTGGGTGATAGTAGATAGGCTAACGAAATCAGCTCACTTCTATCCAATTAGAGAAGATTATGACATGACGAAATTGGCCCAACTGTATGTCGATGAGGTGGTAACGAGGCATGGAGTGCCTTTGTCGATCATCTCCGACCGTGATAGCCGTTTCACCTCTCGTTTCGGGAAATCGTTCCAGCAAGCTTTAGGAACCCGTTTAGATCTAAGCACGGCTTACCACCCTCAGACCGACGGACAGAGTGAAAGAACTATTCAAACGATGGAAGACATGTTAAGAGCTTGCGTGATGGACTTTGGCGGAAACTGGGATAACCATCTTCCTTTGGTGGAATTCGCCTATAACAATAGTTACCACGCGAGTATCAAAGCCGCTCCGTATGAGGCCCTATATGGCAGGAAATGCCGATCACCCTTGAGTTGGAATGAGATTGGTGATAGCCAAGTGATGGGACCCGACATAGTGTTGGAGACCACCGACAAGATCTATAAGATAAAGGAGCGACTGAAAGCAGCCAGAGATCGACTGAAGAAGTACGCTGACAGGAGGCGGAAACCTCTAGAGTTCCAAGTGGGCGACAGGGTAATGCTAAAGGTAGCACCATGGTAAGGAACTGTGAGGTTCGGAAAGAGAGGAAAGTTAAGCCCAAGATACATTGGACCACTCGAAATACTGGCAAGAATTGGCCCAGTGGCGTATAAGTTGAAACTACCCCCGGGGTTGAGTCACATACACGAAACCTTTCATGTGTCGAACTTGAAGAAGAGCATGGTAGACAAAACCCTGGAGCTACCATTAAAAGAAGCAAGAATAAACGACAAACTGAATTTTGTGGAAGAACCCGTGGAGATCATGGATCGCTTGGTCAAACAACTCCGGCGGAGCCGCATACCCAAGGTCAAGGTTAGATGGAACTCCAAGCGAGGACCTGAAATTTACTTGGGAGCGTGAAGATGAAATGAGGAAGAATTATCCACACCTCTTCAAACCCACCCGTTCAGTCTCTAATCAGAGTTAAAATTTCGGGACCAAATTTCCTAAACGGTGGGAGAATGTGACAACCGACCTTCAGGTTGTTACCCTAACCCTAGATTACTTGCATCATTATCCATGTTATGAGTGCTAATAATTGAAACTATCCAACCCTACTATGAAATTGAAAACAATTATTACTACTTGATTCAAATTATGGTTTCATATGATTTTTATTATTGATTTTTAGCTAATTTAGGTTTCTACCTTTTTAAAAACTAGTGTCCCGGGAATGTCAACTAGTCACCCTTACAAAATTAAATTCAAGAGAAGGCAATTAAAATGTGAGCATACACACTCACACTTATATAATTTTCGGCCATGCATGCATGGGCATGCACTAGATACCTCAAATATACCATCCACTAAATAATACATTATACCCAATACTACAAAACTACACTACATAATAACAATTTACAATTAAAATTTAATTCAAAACACTACACTCCAAAATCGGCCGCCCACCCCCTCTCCACTCCTCTCCTCACCACCACCACACCACCCACTAGCATTACATGCAACTCTCTCCCTCTCTCCCTCTTATTCGAAAACACCAGCTGAAACACACACCCTCACCTCACAATTCTCTCAAAACAATTCTCTCTAAGTCTAGCACAAGAAATTCGAAGAACAACACCAAGCATCAATCGGCCAAGTGCAAACCGCAAGGAGGTGGCCTAGTTCGCGAGTTTTGGTCACACAACCACACTTGTTCCACCTTTCCAGCCTTGGTTCGAGCTTCTACAGTCAAGTCCAAGGAGATTTTAGCCATCCACGACCATCAACACCTTCTAAACCGTGAGTTACATCAAGTGTAAGCTCATGTTGTCGGTTTTGGGACATTTCACTTGTTTTCTTCATTTTTCACCTAAAAACCGTGCTTTTTCCTTGTTGTAGCAGAAACTTCTCACCATCACCTTGTTCTTGAGGAGTTCCCAACGTTCTTGAAGGTAAACCTCATGTTATGTTAGTCATTCTTGAGGTGGAAACCGATTTCCACCATGAAAACCCTCTTTTTGGGTGTTTTGGTAATCATCTAGCTTGTGAAAGTTGCAACCCTTGTAAACCAAACTTGTGACCTGCATTTTTATGACTTAATGGACTCCCAAGAACCTGTTTTTAAAAGTTCCAAAAGGCTACATACTCGAACCCATGGTTATTACATGGATTACACCTTGAAACCCTTCTTTCTACATGTAACAACACCCTTTAAGCATTTGTTTGAAATATCCTTTCAACCAAGACCCATAACCTACTCATGAACGACTTAATGACACCTTAATAATCTGTTTATGAAGTTAAATGAAGTGTTGGTAACGTTTAAACTCAAGTTAAGATGATTTACACAAGTGTTATGGTCGGTTATGACATTTTCTACATATTTGAAGCATATGGATGTATAGAACAACTAGGCAACTCGTTGGGACTGAAATTTCAGTAGGTTTTAATGAATATTAGAAGTGTTAGTAATGTTTAATCTCTGGAATAAAGGGCATGTTGTGATTTACCCTCTTTTAGTCACATGGTAAAATGACTTTAAAAATAGTAAGAATATGAATTTAACACTCTTGAAAAGTATTCCAGGCTTAAAAATGATAAATAAAGTGTTCTGGAGTCAATGGATAATTTAAATGGTCAAAGGAACGAATAAATGACGTTTTAACTAAAAACGGGTACAAACCGAGCATCGTTTTTGAGAAAAATCCATAAAAATAGAGTTTGAAGCTAAAATTTATAAAAACCATATGATTTCAGTAAGTTAAGTAATAAAAGACTTAAAGTATTTGAAAAATTGGTCAAACAAGCTTTAAATGGTCAAACCCGGTCAAAACCGCGTTTTAACGGGTCAAACGTAAAAACGAGATTTTCAACTATAAAAGGGCAATTTTCACAATTTAGGGACTTAAAAATTTATAAAGATATCTTTTAGAAAATACCTACTGGTCTAAGATTCGAATATATGAAAACTCCAATTTACGGTTAAACTATCCGGCTTTTACCGTAACCGGGAGCGTTAAACGCGCAGTTTTTAAATCGGACTCGTAAACTAAAATTTTGAAACACTTACTCCATAATAATTATAATATGACTCTAAGAATCTTATTTTTGGTCTTAAATGACATAAAGGGGCAAGAAACTAAACTTGAGGGTAGAAACTGTCAATTTTGAAACTTGAGGGACCAAACTGTAAAATTTTTCCAAACCTTATAACCGACTTATAGGAAGCTAATAACCACTTGAACAACAAAATTCCTTAATATATTTAATCTAATGGAGTGAAAATCCCAATTTTCATGAAGACGCCTTGACCTGCCATAAAAGGAAACTTTTTATACAAACCTTCATGAAACCAAAGCCTTAACCAATAGCTAAACTCTTGACACCATTGTTGCACCTTAAATGAGTTTAAGGTAGTAGCTTATTACTTAATATGTACATGTTAGGGTGCTAGACTTGAGACACTTCCCGGTACACCAAGAGACTTTTGATTGGAAACCTAAGGTGAGTTCTAGTGATCCCCCTTTTTACTATTGTTTTGGGATGAAACATGCTCTACTTTTTATGAACTATGATTGTGCTTTACTTGATGATTGTATGTGGGATTTGTGGTTACCTGCTGATACTTATATCATGACCATTAATTCTTTCGTGAACCGCTTGTTTTATATGGATAGATCTATTTGGGGAATCCCCCACACACAGTGGCTTCCGTTCCAGGAAGGTTACCCCACTGAGATCCTAAGGGGTTGTTGTGGCATGTAATAGGTTTTGTTAAGAAACTATGGTGAACCATCCGGGCAGGTAGGGTTCACTGGTTTGGGGCTCAGTTCTTCCTTCGGGAATATCCGGTTAAACACAACTTTAGAAGAGGCCAACCGGGACTGAGTGCAGGGTTGATTATAATTTTTCCCACGATGATAAACAATGATTATTTTCTTTTAATCAAAGAAGGATTTGCTAAGTCCTTTTGTTTTTAAACTTTAAGCACTCGAATTCACCAACTTTTTAGTTGACACAATTTTCTTTTGAGCATGTTTCAGGTAATGTATGAAGAGATCCTAGGTGTTGTGAAGACCTAGACTTACCCCCGTGACATGGCATTGGCATATTTTTCCTTGATGAAACATTTGAAAATTTTTATATTTGTGTTGAACAAGTACAATTTATTTTTATGGATGATTGTAAAACTGATTTGGGGGCTTGAATTGTTTCTAGCCCCGTTATCTTTTTAAAGACATTAATGCCATGTGATATTCTCTCCTTTGAGCTCTTGTAATGGTTTGTTTCCGCTGCCATATGTTGTTGCTAGTCTGTGACGTCCCACCCTACCTGGGCCCGGGGTGTGACAAATGGTCGGATTGAAACCCTAAATGGGGCTTGGGTAATAAGGTCAAGTATCTGTGGCTAGGAGTTGATCATTACTGAACAACTCATCAGGGAGCATCTGGAGCTTCACGATGAGGGCGCTCCTACTGAATTCTCCAAATCAGACCTATACAACACCTATACCCAAATGGGATATGATGGAGATGTGAGTAGGTCTACTGTTTACAAATTTAATTTCTCATACAATTGGAAGTTCCTACTCCATGTTGTTCTCCACTGTTTGTCTAACAAGTCCGGAGGATGGGATTAAATCCCATATGAACTAGGATGTCTAGTTCATGGGTGGTGAAGAGCCTCCGCTTCCACTACTCAAGATTTGTGTTGGTGAACCTCTTGGGAAACCTTCAAAGGGACACATTCTATATGTATCCCAGGTTTATTTTGCATATTATCAACTGTGAGCTGGACCAGAGTCAGCTTGTCTGTGCAGCTGTTCTCCTAGTTCCTGAAATGAGGCTGACCATCTTCAAAGTCTTGAAGAGAGTGTCCACCAACTACACTAGAAGATATACTGAGCTGCTTCCAGGTATGATTAAGCCAATGGCTCCTGGTGACATCCCTGTTAATCCCACAGCTGATGAACCCACACCAGCAACTACCCTCACATTGCCAAATCTACCTTCTCACCCCATCACTATCACATACAAGAGACGCCCCAAACGAACCCTTGTTCAATCTACTCTGATTGAACAAGCTCCTCCTGTTCAATCCAAAAAGACTAGAGTGGAACAATGGGCTCCCACTCAGTCTGAAGTCTCACCATCCTTCACAATTGACCTTAATATGGGTATTGATTCTCCTCAATATCAAACCCATTAGCCCGAAAACCAAGCTGTAAACCCTCAGGGTGAGTCTTTATACTCCCTTACGCAGCCAAAAAGGGACAACCCCACTATAGGCTTAATGCCAATAGACATTGACCAAGGTCCTTGGTCATTTGGCTTAACCTCTATATCCTTTACTAACCTATGATAGGAACTGATGAGGAGATTATGTCTCTTCAGGGCAATGAAGTTGATCCACAACACCCTTTTAAGGATCAATAGAGCCTAGAGAGACCTCTTATCTCTAGCCCCCATCAGCAAGCCTTAACTGAGGTGAGTCCCACTGATGTGGAGGGGACTCATGTAGATTCAGCTGCCACTACTGAAGGAGCCTCATTGGACCTTCAGGACAGTGGTAACATCACTGAGACTGAATCTACGAGAACCATGCCATTTGATGATTCTGAAAGATACATCACTAGGCAAGGGAAACCAGGGTGCTAAGAAACCACATCTGGTGGTGAGGATGAACATACTAGGTATGTTACCTCATCTCCCCATGATTCTTCAAAAGAAGATGAGGGAAGACTGCAACTCACCATTCAATACCTACTTTCTAAAGTCTAAAACCTTGAATTTAAGGTTAAGACTTTAGCGGATAGGTCTGCCACTCATCAAATTGAGATTGAATCTCTCAAGGCCAAACTAGCTGAGAAACAGATTGAGAGGTCTGTTAGGCATGTAACAATTCAGGTCTCATTGACCTCTTCCTCTAGCTCATCAAGCTCTCAAGATGATGCTACCAAAAAGGAGGAGAGTGTTCAGGGACAAAGACATGAGGAACCACAGAGTCAAGCTTTTGCTACCTTAAGTTCAAGATACCCCATTCAACAAGCTTCAGTTTTTCCTGAGCCTCCTCCAGTTGTAATTCAAGTGGACCAAAGGATGCTCCAAGATCTCAATAGGTTCTTCAACAAGTTCCTGATGGAATCTTTTATTGAACAGCCAAGTCCTCACATGTCTGTGATATACTTTGGAGCTCAAGAGCTTTAGAGGTTGAATGCACCTTCTACTACTATCAAAGAAGTTGGTCAATCTAAGGACCAAGTGGAACTTGAGATTGATTTTGAAGGGGAAACAAGGACTGATGGCCCAACAACTGAAATAGTTGGGATATAGAGTGCATTCTCACAGACTTCCGAAGTACAAGTCAATGCATTGGAAGAACAACTTCAAACTTCCGAAGCTGAGATTGAAGCTGCGGAAGGACTATTTTCTCTATCCGATGATCTAGAAGTCACAGATGCAATCCTAGAACTTGCATCTGAGGTCAATAGGGAGGATTTTCTCACCCAACCCCTAGCTCAAACATCATCATTGACTCCAGCTCCCATTACCACCACTCAACCTGAAACTTTTATTCAAGAACCTCTAAAGTCTAGCACTTCCGAAGATGTCAAAGGGAAGAGGAAGATGACTAAGGAAGAGCTTCAGAAGGAAGCAAGGTTAAAAATGCTTAGAAGGAAAGATAGACTCCCAACTAGGAAGTTGCTAGCTGCAAGTAGCAAAGCAGTTGCAGCCAACCAGGAGGCTATCAACAATAGGAGAAGAGTGGACATCATTGACAGGCTTGTCAACCTGGGAGCTATGAATGAAGATGTACTCTTGCTACCATTAGAGGAGTTAGTAGAGTTAGAAAAGGCAACTTTGCTGCAAATTCAGCAAAAGGAAGAAGCAACAAGGTTGGTCTTGGAGGAAGAGAGAGAGAAAGAGAAAAGAGAGGTTGATCAACAGCTAAGGAGGGAAAGGATAACTTTCCTAACCTCCAAGGGTTTCTCTCAAGAAGAACTATCTCCACATGACAATGATACGATCTTATGGCTCTTCATCAAAGAGCAAGATCAAATGGAGAAGGAGAGAAAGAAAGCTGCAAAGGAAAAAACTGAGGTTGAAGAAGAAGAAGGAAGAAGAAGCAGGAGTCACTGCTGCCAGAAAGATAGGTGATAAAGCCTAGATGAAGGAATATCTCCGGGCTCATGGCCTCTCTGGTAGGCAGGTGGGTCAAATGTCTGAAAAGACTCTCCAGCGACATGTCAGTGACATAAAGGCTGACATTCGCTTGGGGAAAAGGAAGGAGATGTATAGAAGGGGACATGGGATGATCTTCAAACCAACTACTCAACCTCAACCTCAAACCCAACCACAACCTGAACCAACTTCTTTTCCATTCCCCATTAAAACTGAACCAACCTCTGAGCCTTACACCCCTAAACCTAGACCATCATCCATACCTACTTCCTCACCTCAACCACCTAAACTACCCATCCTTAAACCCAAAACACTTCCCAAAACCCAAAAACCACAACCTACCCAATAACCTCCCAAACCATCCCCTCAGCAATCCAAACATCTCTCCTTAGAGGAATTTAAGGAGATTAAGACAAAGCTCATCAACTGTACAACATTGAGCGACATCTCTTGTGAGGAGGAGTCTGTCAAACTAACCTATGTTGATGGCTCCTCATGTTCTCTCACTAGAGATTAATTTCTTGATCTGCTTAGAGGAACATTAGACCTAGCCGTAAAACTCTTTGGCCTCAACTCAGGTTCACTGAATGAAGAAGAGAAGAAGATAAGGAGAAGGCTGGTGACTCTGCTGGATACAAAGAAAGGGGACAAGGTGCCAAGTCAACCCTTTGTGCCTAGAAAGAAGATTATTCAGTGGAGGTTCGAAGACTCTACTCACAACTTTGTTATGGAAAGAGAGAATGGAGAGCTAAATAGGCTAAATGCCTCATCTTTGCTACACTTAAGCAGATTTGATATTGCTGAGTTAGCAGAGAAGCCACTCTCTAACCCCCCCAACTCTAAGATAGCTGCTCATATCAGAAATCATCTGAGCAGTCTTCATCAGGCCGAGCTAACTCCTACGACCAAGATTGAAGAAGAGTTGAGACTGGGGGGAGGAGGAAAGGAAAGGATCAGCAACCAAAGGCAATGTCTTTCTTCAAATGGTTGAAGGTCCTGAACTTAAATCCATAGTTAGATGGGAGTATGACTATAACTCCCGTTAACTAACTCTCTTCAGGGGGCACAACAAAGGGTGCATGTCATTCAGAGTGATAGACTGGATCATGTATCCAAGAATGACTTGTACAAACTTCTCAGCACCACTTCAGGGAAGAACAAGGAAACAGATAAGCATCTTCTGTCCTTGGTGCTGAAGGTTTTGAGAAGCAGAAATAAGTGAGGTTTTAGTAGCATCAGCCTAGGGGGAGTTTGTTGGATCTAGAAAGGCCGGTGCAACCAAAACCAAATCACTTAGGCTATTTTGGTGCAACTAATAAAGGACTTACGAAGCTAAGTTTAGAACTTCCGAAGGAAATGGAGTTCTTCCGAAGACAAAGTGCAAGATCATCTTCCGAAGGAAAACTCCAACTTCCAAAGACAAAGTATTCTCTTCCAAAGTTCAAGACTTAGAAGAAATCAAGAGGTCAACTTCTGAAGTATGAAGATATGAATTAGTCCTCAAGCCTCGGAAGAAGTAGCCTTTTCCGAAGTATAAGTGGCTTCGGAAGAACTTGTTCTTCCGAAGCCAAATAACCTTCGGAAGACACTACTATGAATCAGTGGACATAAGTATGGTTTCTCAGACACTCCACTCCAGACCTCTGATATAATGCATGGTGTTTTCTCTAAAGGCATGTAGTTGACCATACTTTATTCCACTATTCACCTTTATCAGTTAGTACAGTTGCCAACTTTAGTTGGAGACAAAAGGTAAGTCATGGACATGTCATGACTACCATATCTTAGATAATACTTTATCTAAGATACCTTAACTTTAGCATTGTAGTATATGCTTTAGTCGTAGGTTTCCAGCTGGTATCAAAGTATATGCGGCTGTAGGATCTAGTATATATAGTTTCTCATTGTAACTCATGTAATATGCTTGTAAGAGTCTTGTAATACTTTGAGTTGAGACGTAATATATACTAGTACCTTGAAAATTATTTTTTTGTGTTCTTTGCTATTAGTATATTATTATCAACTCTTAGAAGGGATTCTGCTTCATTATCTGATCCGAGTGTGTTATCAGTGAGTTGGAGAGAAAACTTAGTGTTAAAGTGACAAAAACCGATCCTGCAGGGCCCCAGTGATCATCTTTGACAATAATGTTGACAACAAGGGTTAGCTAGTCACGGCTGACCTTCAAACTTTCTAACCCGGCCGAAGATACTTTTGGCCTTGTCTTGGAGCTTTCGGCCCTTCGTCGGGGGTTGAACAAAACTTACCGGGATTTGAAATTTATTTGTAAATTTTAGGTGTTTTTTGAACTTTGGATCTATAATTGTATTGGATTCCTTGTTCGAGTTTGTTTCTAATTGAAGGATGACAAGGAGTATCCCAAGTAATGATCGACCCATAGACACGTAGGTGGGGTTGTGGAAAGACATGAAGACCGAGCTTAGAAAAGGCATGAAGACCGGGACTTGGAAAGACTTGGACTATGGCATGGGGAGGAAGGAAGATTTCGCAAAAAGTTTACCAACGGTACATATGAAAGACTAGGCTTGGTTTTCTATTAACCGATCAAACTAGTCATTTATCAGCTGACCACGGTACAATCCTTCATCCCTGACAGATCCTCCTAACTCCACGACTCATTAAAGATGGAAAAATCACATGCTAAAGTATAAGCCGCACTCCGGGGGTTGGTCTTCAAGTTGGTTTTATTTCTGGTAGTCTGTGGTCAATGATCCTGTCCTGAACTCCCCTAGTCAGGAGGTCCTATACCTTATTAATATAGAGGGTTTCCGACTTGGAATGAATGGCCTTTGTCTTTGTAGTTGACTTAAAGATTTTAGGGGCTGCTCTAATCTTTTGTTAGAGTTTTGGCTTTATATGCCTTGTTGTTTTGTGCTTCTTCCTTATTCCTTCTTGGCTAATGAATGACTTTCTTTGTTGCCATATTGTTTCGTTTTCTGCTGTCATGCATCTATATTGGTTTCCTAAGTGTTGAATATGAAAACCCGGCTTGTCCTGTGTCAAGGACTTCAATCCCTATCCATGGCTTGGACCTATCCCTCCGGCCACGGCCTGGGCCTGTGCTCCCACTGACCACATTAGGGTTGTCCTGAGGGTGAGCCATGGCTAGGCTTTGTTGCAGATTGGTGTTTTGTTTGAGCCGCTGCTGACGTCTCCTTACTCGGGTGCGTACCCAAGACGGGGCTGGGGGTATTGCTCCGTTCTTATTCTTAATATTATAGTTTTGGGGTGATACCTCTTCATGTCCCCCAGTCCAATATCATGGTGTCAACCATGTCATTGGAATAATAATTGGTTGGGTTTTGACGGTTGTACTTCTTGTATCTTGTCACCCTTTTTTTATTGATGTGACCCGAGCCTTTGTCAATCGACTCTTTGTCACCCACGCCTCGAGCTGCGGCCCTAGGCCTATCATCACATCCTCGAAACTTGCCAATGGATTGGACCTTTGCACCTTGATTTCTCTATAAATTCCCCACCTCCTCATTCTTTCATCTCTATATTTCTTCAAGTTTCTCTCTTCCAAGAACTCGCTTGTACCTGGTAAGTCTTCCAAACTCGCTATTTTGCATTCAAATGGATTGTAGAAATGAAATGTGCCTTCAAACTTCGGTTATTTCCTAAGATTTTCTGAATAACTTTGTGCTTTGATACGGTATTCCCCAGATCCTTAACCCTCTTGTTCCTTCCCCTACATCAACCATGAGGGATGCTCTGGGCGGGTTGATAGCTCTATATACTTCGTTCTTTAGTTTTTGTATCGGGTTCCGGTCAGTCGTTTCTTGTGCTTGCTTCTTAGACATTATGACATTCACCTAGCGCAACTTAATCCTTTAGGATTGATTAAGGTATATCATTTTGAGATATCATGTCATGCTTTTAGTTTGGAACCCGAAATAAACCTTTTTAGGGCATTTTACAAGTTGACTAGGGTGGGTGACTCGTTAACCTTTAAGAAAAGAAAAGCGCCAAACCCCCCTCTCGTGTTTCGTACCATAACTAGTTTAAAATATTAGAAGGACCATTTTTTTCTTTATTTCTTCTAGGGTAATGCCTTTTGAGATACACTGGTTGGAAACTGGTAAGTGCATTCAAGATCCCTTTCCAAAAACCGATACGTATGACTCATCCACTTATGACCTTTTGAAAGCTGAACCTACTCCCCTTCATTGCTATTTTGAACATTTCCTTGTGATGGCCGGTGTTAGTCGCAACTGGAGTGATTCTAACATGCTTCCGTTCATGACTTATCAAGGGAAACGTAAGTGATTTCCCCCTTATGCTCTATTGCCTATGTCCGCACATCTTGATAGGATCGGATCTAGTTTGATCAATTAGATTTGAATTTGAAGCGAAATATAACAGAAATAAGATCAAATTCAAGCAAGATAAGTATGAATATGTAATCACACTATGACGATTATAGAGAGAGAACTTTTCTGTTAATGGAATATTTTCATTCACGCTAATGCTTCGGTTGCAAAACAACTAGGTCAACATTCCTTTTATAAAGGAATGTGACGTCAGTTGATGTCACTTGATAGTGACATCTAACTGATTTAACAAACTACTACAAATAACTAATCTACTGAAAATGTCCACAACAACTGAGGACACCTTTAAAAAAAGTCTAAGTGTAAACTGGAATTACAACTACTGAAACTATAACATCTGAAATGTAAGAACTTCAGATGTTTTACAATAATAAAACTACTGAAAGGAAACTACTGAAAAGTAAAAACATTACAACTACTGAAGAAAAAAACACTTCAGCTGTTTGAGACAACTTCTGAGTACTTGGTCTTCAGACTTTGTCTTCAGACTTTGTTTTCAGCTGATGTAGATCTCTTCAGTTGTTATGATGTCTGTGGGACTTAAAGGTTTTTCTGATCTGGCTCATTGGTTCTTTTGGTCCAACAAACTCCCCCTGAATCAATGCAGCCAAAACCTTTAAGCTTATTGAAGTCCCACTTATTGGCAGACATATTTTCTGGATCAGCTCAGAAATCACCAAGTCAAGCTCAGGTCAGGAAGAGGTTTCAAAAAATTTGATTGGCAAAAGATGAATGGGAACTCTGTCTTGGGAAATTTGGACACAGAGCTGTTACCCCAATCATTTAACCTACTTCCCAATGATGAGTCTGTAAGACTCTCTGACATAGGCCTCTAGAAGAACAACTTTATCTTCAATTGTGAGTTCTTCAGCTTCACTCTTAAAGAAGAACTCAGGCCCATAGTACTCAGACAAATATCTCACAGTCTTTCCATTCTTCAGCTCCACAGTTGTTATTTCTCTGTAAGCAAACTCATCAGGATGAGTACCTTCAAGTAACAACTGGAGCTCATTTCTTCTGATTTCTTCAAGCTTCTTGTAAATTAACCCCTTCTTCACCATTTTGTTATCCAACAAAGTTTGTGGGGTCATCTTAGTCTTGTAAGCTCGCTTGAAATCATCAAGGATTTCCCAGGGTGACACTACAATGGCCAGCATTATCAAAGCATCAACAGTCTTTCTCACTTGGCCATTGTATCTACTTGGAATATTTTTCTTATGAATCCTGTCACTAACTCTGGGGTCAGGCCAAATCCTTACTCTCTCTTTCTGATACTGAAAGGTAAATCTGAGAGCATACAACCTCTGAGCATGTATCTTCATTGCTTGTATGGATGAAGACTTAGGAAATTCCTTGTCAACCATCCTTAACAGCTGCTCATCGTGTTGTTTCTGCTGTTCTTCTTCTTCAATCTTCACTTTAACCATTTGCCTTTGAGTTTCAGGAGTTATTGTTGTTGGATGACTCCTAGGCTCAGGTTTCTTCATTTTGATCACAGTAGAGATTGACAGACTATCCTCTTCATCATCTTCTTCTTCTTCTTCCATCCTCAACACCCTTCTCTTTCTCTTAGGTGCATCACTGGTGGTAGATTGAGTGGGTTTCTTCGGTAAAGGAGTTGGTTTTGAGGGTTGTGAGGTTGGTTGTTTTGATGATTGTGAGGTTGGTTGTTTTGAAGGTTGTGAGGTTGATTTTGAGGGTTGTTTTGGTAAGGGAGATTGTAAAGGCTGCTCTATCATTTTGGTTGTGAGGGTGGCTTTGGATAACTTAGCCATGTCAGATCTTTTCCCAGCACCAGCTTCGTCCAGAGCTTCTATGATCAGACCTTTGTTAAAGGTTTTAGAAGAGCAGATTTTGGTGGTTATCTCCAAAATGTTGTCTCTAGACCATGACTTGACTTCAATGATAGGTCTTCCCAAGTGTTTTGATAAGAATCTGATCATAGCCTCCAATCTTTCCCTTTCTTTCTCATTGCAGCCTGCCCATCTATTTTCAATCTCCTGAATCTCAAGCCTTCTGATCTCAGAATCAAGTTTCGCAGTATCAAAGCCTTGTCTGAAGAGCTGATCAATAATCCTGTCCATGGATCTGCTGTGTTGCTCATCAGCTTCTTTGATCATTTCCTCCAACTTCTTCTCATCCTCAGTCAGTTCAACAGCACTTTTCTTTCTCTTGTAAGTATATATCTCTTTTCCTTTATTCTCTTTGGCTTCTTCCTCTTCAACTCTCTTTCTTTTATCTTCTTTCACTGACTTAGACTCCCCCTTTTTGGTTGCATTGGGTTCAGGGGTTTGAATGTCAGAAAGTTTCTTTGATACAACATCATCCACAAGGGTTTGAAGATTTGAGGAAATCCTCTCATCAATGGTTTGATGGACAATAGTAGTGATGATGGGAGTGATGAGAGGTAAGGAAGATTTAAAAGCAGCAACCATTTGCTCAGAGGGGTTCTCTCCTTGAGAAATGGTGCCTGAAACAGAGGCTGGTGGCTTAGTTGATGAGAGTGACTCAGTGTTTGGGAGAGCTTCAACAGAAGCTGCCATCTGTGGGTTAATAGGGGCAGATGGACTTGATTCCTGAGACATTTTGGCAAGCAGTTCTTGTAATCTGCATACCTCAGCCTCAAGAATTGTGTTTTGGGCTAGAACTTCAAAGAAAAAGCCCAGATCATCATCAGTGTTAGCTGAATCAGCTGACCTCCTGAGTAAATCAGAATGAACATGTGCTGAGTGTAGATCAGTATTCACATGTGCCCCTTTGTCTTGGAAGTGGGGACTTCCTGCCTCAGGATTAAGTCCTTCATTGGCAGTTGCCTCTGGTGAGGTCTTAGAGATGATACCAGCTTCATCCTGTTCATGTGCTGAAACAGGGGAAGAGGTAGCCTCACCAAATGTTCTAGTCTCCTCATCTACACTGGGAGATTAAACTTTGTAATCCCTATGCTGTGGGTTGTCAACCACATTATAATCCTCTCCCTCAACTGCTGAGGTTTTCCCAGTGTTAACAGGTTTCTGGGGAGGGGTAGAGGAATGTAGTTGAGTCAGCACTTGTGCAATGTCTGCAGTTGGGCTTGTAGGGGTGGTTTCAGTGGGAGATAGAGGTGAAAAGGATTGCACCTGGGGTGAATGGTGCTCTTCAATGGAAATCTTCTCAAGTGAGAGAGATTCCAGTAATGTGGCTTCCCCAATATTGGTTGCATCAGGATCCTGTTGAGAGGATACCTGAGCGGTTTCAGCTGGTGGAGTCGTTGAAACTACAAGCGGATTAAGACTATTAGTTTCATCCTGCGTTTGTGCTGCAGGGGCATCTTCAGGGGATTCAACTCCCTGAGTAGCCTTTTTGGTTTTCTTGGATTTTGGTTTGGAGGGGACTTTAGATCTGGATGTAGAGGCTGTGGGTTCCCTCTGCTTGGGTTTTAGCAGTTTGGCAGCCTCTTTGAGTTGTGGATTGGAGTTGTGCCTGGAGTATACTTCCGACAAAACTACCAGAGCAGGGACTCCAAGGCCAACAAGGCCATCAGATTTTAATTGATTAAGAATTATGGCCATAAAACACCTTGGATATAATATCCATCTATTAGCCACAGGTTTCATAGCCAGATCTTTTAATTCCAAAAATATTATTTTAGAAAAATTTAGGCTTTGGCGTTCAAGGATAGAATACAATACATGTTGCCACCTGGATGACATTTGATCCCATGAGATGTTTTGGGGGCAAGACAGACATTGATCATATGGAAAATGAGACGCTCAGCATCATGAAAGTGCTTCTTCAGAATAGTAGTAGCACTTAGGTCACCCTCATAACCATGATTAACAAAGGATAAATCAATGGTGCCTTTGGGGTATCTGGTGACATAGGTGGCATCATTTAGGTCTAGGGTTTGACGAATGATCTCAGAAGTGACGACCACCTTTTTCTGGTTGACAAACGACTGGAGAGTGATCGAGTCATCATTCTCTGCAATAGAAACAGTGACGTTTGTCCAAAATTGGCGAAGGGTATCGGGATAGATGGTAGGATTCAAGAGGAAGGCTGTGCGATATTGGGAATCAACCATCAGATCAATGGCAGCGTCAAACTTGTTCCAAAAGGCTGATTTGGTAAGGTAAGCGACACAGTTGTGTCGAGGTTTGATTTGCATGGTCGCCATTAATGGAAGATGAACTTTTGGAAAGTGAGTTATGAAAAGTTTGAAGTTAGGGTTAGGTATTTATAGGTTATGAAATGGCTGAAAGAAAATAACTGAAAGTTTTGGTGTGAGTCATTAGTTGTTAGAAAACAACTGAAGACATGGTTTTAACTTTCAGATGTGGTAAATAACTGAAGACTTGGTGTTAGTCATCAGTAGTTGTAAACTACTGAATACTTGGTTTTGGCTTCAGTTGTTTTGAAATGAAATAGTAGTTGTTGTCGTCAATTCACAAAGTTCAGCTGTTTCAATGACCTTAACACTTACTCATCAGATCATCTGATTTTCAGATGTTTCATTGGTCATCAGTACTTATTTATTATAAAAGACATCAGTAGTTTGAACTACATCAGTACATTTCAACAAATGAAGTACTTCAGTACTTTTAAGTAGTTTAGTCTTCAGTAGTTATAAAAACTTCTGAAGATAAAATGACTTATCAGCACTTATTTTTGACAGCATTATACTAATGCTCATCAGTGTTTATTAACTAAGAGCATCAGTAGTTGTCAAATTATTCTAGTTGCAGCATACCAAGCCTGAGTACAAGATTATGGAAAGTTGCACTGTCCAATGGCTTAGTTGTCACACCCCCGCTAAAAGCGGAAACACGGGGATGTAACGAGACCGGGATCGTCATAACACATGGTAAGTGATAGAGATTGCAAAATAATAAATGATGACAAGCGTGTCATGGCGACACCCGACAACAAGGGGACTTGTGTCGTGTTTAGTCAATGTTCACGACAACATAGCCATAAGCATAACATGATGATGATACACATAATCACATAAAATGAAATTGTAATGTTAATTCCCACAACCCGGGAACAAGTTTCAAAAGATGATAATTGTTTACATAACATCATTGTTCAAAAGATTGTTTGTCAAAATATGTTAAGTCCCAAAAATGCATCCTAGGGTCTCCACTAAGGCAGCACACCTAGATTCCTGGACTTGCATGATCACCTGAAAAGATATGCTTAAAACGGTCAACATAATTGTTGGTGAGCACGCAGGTTTATGTAATAAAAATGTAAGTGATGCTGTATAAAGTAAGCGTAATGGAATATCGTGAATACAGTTATATACACAAGTAAAATCACATGACATGAGCTTTGCAACCAAACCTAGCGACGTACACAAAGAAATTGTTGGCATATATTCACCCAAGGGCCCGTTCCTGGCCACTGATGGTATCAACTAGTATACCATCGAACGAGGGTGGGGGTGTCAACCCAGTAGTACTACCAATACCTAACCGTCGGTTCCCACACTGGAATTAAATAGTTGCAAAGATAGAACCACACAGCAGACCCAAGCATGTATCAAATAGTACTTGCAACACAGTATCATGTTGATTCCTTGTATGTAAAATGTATGTAAGTTGTACAATATTGAAAATGAGTAAGCATACTTTTCCCCCAAGTTGTAAATGATTGAAATATTGTGTAAATGTAAAAAGGGGCCACGAAACTCACTTGTTAAGTGGTAAGTATGTATGATCAATGTATCCCAATTGTTGAATGCAAATAAACAGTCAAACACCTATTGACAGTTATTGTAAGCATTAATGATATGATATAAGCGCGTAATAATGATGATTGGTCGGTTCGGGTCGTATCGGCTGGGTCGCGTGTAGCACACATAAACAGACACACGTACTAGATCTTATGTAGATCCAAGTACAAGACATTGACGCCATTTATGATGATATTTGTGTAAAAGTCTCATTGTTATTAAAGAAATATTGAATATGTGTCCATAGTTATAAGTCGGTTGGTCGTTGTAAAACGTTAGTTTAATTTGCTTAAATAGTATTTGTGCCCTTTTTCGCGTTGACTTTAATCTTTGTGGCCGAACAATGGCTATTGTGTTAATGTTACCATCAACATCTCACGTCATACTCACACCACACACAAAGGAGATCAAACACAACAATTGCAGTTGCACGACAAGACTAGACGCACGACTCAACCTCCATTCGTACGAATCAACCCTCAATCGTGCGAATCAGCTTCATTCGTATGATTGAGCCTTCATTCGTATGACCGGCATTCAGTCGTACCACACAACACCCAATCGCACGACTTAACCTCCATACGCACGAATGAACCTTCAATCATGCGAATTAGCTACTTTCGTACGATTGAACCTTCATTCGTGCGATTGGACTCCAGTCGTGCGAATCACGCACTGTCACATACACTCAGTCGGTCATCTGACTCAATCGCACACAATCACTCATACGCATGACTCAATCGCTTACACTCATTCGCACGCATGTCTCAATCGCATACAAACACTCAGTCGCACGACTCAGTCACACAACATGCCTAGTCGTACAACTCAGTCGCACGATTGACTCAGACGCATGATTTAGTCGCACGACTCACTCAGTCGCACGGCTCAATCGCATGATAGACCCAGTCGCTGATCTGCAGAATCGCGACTGTGGTCGGGATGAGCAGCCACCGAGCTGCTCTAAACGCGGGTTTTACACCACAAGGACTTCCAGAAACACTCAACAAACATACACAAACATGAAACACAAGCAAAAGACCTCACACACATCCATACGACCTTGTGTGTTCGGGTTGAACCCGAACACCCGAAACCCTAGTTTTGGACAGCCGTGAAAAGGTAAGAAAATGGACAACCAAAGTCGACTACCTGCTAGAATCGAGTAGTCTAAGCTGCAGGTGGAGTCTAGACGAAGAAAACATGACCACTCGGGTTGGATTTGGTGCTAGAATGAAGATTTTGTGTGTGTAGAGAGAATGAAGATGAAGAAGATGGTGAAAATGAAGACTTAGGGCTGGTATGGGGTATTTATACCCAACCCAAGTTTGCAAAATTTCAAGTTTAGTCCCTGCACTTAACCCCCGAGTTTTCCCAAATTTGGTTCGGTTGAAAACTACTTTATTAGATGTTTTATATTAATTGTAAAAGTACATTTAATGTAATTATGACTTAAGAAATGGTTATGTTAAAAACATTTAATATATATATAAAATGATATATTTGACGGTTTCGAAAATGAAAGTTTTTAAAGTCTTTTAAGGTTGACATCGGATCATAACGAATGCACACACAACGATAATAATGCACATATGATATCCACATAAAGAGTCAAATAAGAATGAGGAATGATCGATCAAGAATGTTTAACGGAGAATCACGTTAATTGACGAACCTTAAGGTGACAGATGTCATAGTATCCCCCAGTTGAGAGAATTTCGTCCCGAAATTCAGCTGGAGTTAGGTCCAAGAGTGTCATCCTCGAAAAGATGTGGATATTTGAGTTTCATCTGATCTTCTCGTTCCCATGTAAACTCTAGCCCTCGTTTTGAATTCCACCTTACGCGAACAATAGGTATTCTAATGCGCTTCAGTTGCTTGACCTTTCGATCCATGATCTCAATGGGTTCCTCAACAAAATGAAGCTTTTCATCAATCTTGATTTCCTCAATTGGCACGTGAATGGATTCATCGGCCAAACACTTCTTGAGGTTGGACACGTGAAAAGTATCGTGCACACCGCTGATGTTGGACCAAAAGAACCAATGAGCCGGATCAGAAAAACCTTTAAGTCCCACAGACGTCACAACAACTGCTGAAGTCCACAACAGCTGAAGACAACACCTGATGACAAAGTCTGAACACAAGTGCTGAAGAGAAAGTTTGAAGACACAAGTGCTGAAGACAAAGTCTGAAGACACAAGTGCTGAAGACAAAGTCTGAAGACAAGTGCTGAAGACAAAGTTTGAAGACACAAGTGCTGAAGACAAAGTCTGAAGACACAAGTGCTGAAGACAAGTGCTGAAGACAAAGTCTGAAGACAAGTGCTGAAGACAAAGTCTGAAGACAAGTGCTGAAGACCAAGTATCAGACGTTGTCATAACAGCTGAAGAGGACTTCTTCAGTAGTTGTGACGGTTTACTTTCAGTAGTTTTATGTTTTCTCTCTTCAGTAGTTTTGTAAAACGACTGAAGAGTTTGTTCTTCAGTCGTTGTAGTTTCAGTAGTTTCTTATCAGTAGTTTTATATTTTGTACTTAGCCCTCTGATATGTTCTCAGTAGTTGTGAACATTTCAGTAGTTTGTTAAGTGTTAGTTATTTTTGTAATAGATCTGCCAGTTGTCACTATCCCGTGATTACAGCAGTGATTGCACTCTATATAAGGAGTGTCAACCTTATTGTAATATGTGAATGATTGAGCAGAAATATTTGGTATAATTGAAACATTCCTTGTCACAGAAATATATTCTCTCTTATTTGTTTACAAATATCAAATTCTTGCTACAATTTGTCTAATTCTTGATCTTATTCTGCTGCATTACACTCTAATCCATCGAACTTGTGATCACTGATCCTGACAAATGGTATCAGAGCAGGTTAATCATTGATCGATCTAATAATTGATCATTGAAACTGCTATTCAAGATCCAAGTTTGATTGAATTAGCATTTTTGCAAGAAACGGTTATAGAGATTGAATTTTCTGTGTTTTTGATCATTCATCCTGAGATTTATTCTTGGTTTTCATTGAGTCTGTTGTGGTCTGTGTAAAATCTTTTAAAAGCTTGAATTAAATTGTTTTTGGACCTAAAATGACTACTCCTTCCAATGATCCTCACAATACTGGTTCCTCAACCAAGCCTCCAATGCTGGTTAGGAATGAGTATAACATATGGCAACGACGTATGCTCCATCACCCGTCTGTTAACAGCTCAGGTTGGACAACAGTGGTACATGGTCCACACAAGCCTATGGTGAATAACCCGGAAACCAATCAAATGGTTCCGAAGAGGAAGGATCAATACTCAGATGAGGATAAGAAATTGTTTGAGATTGATGCAAAAGCCCATGGAATTCTGGCCATGGCACTACCAAATGAAATCTATTCTGGGCTAATGCATTATGAATCTGCCCATGACCTCTGGAATGCCTTGAAAGAACAATTTGGAGGAACAGATGAGGTCTTGGAAAATAATAGAGAGATCCTTGCCCAACAATATGAGACATTCTCTCATAGGAAGGGTGAGACACTGACTCAACAGTTTGAGCGGTTCTCTTGTTTGATCTCTGAATTAAAAATGGTCAAACATGAGTACACCAATATCCAGATGAATAACAGATTTCTCAGATCACTGCCTGAGAGATGGGACACATATACTATTGTCCTACGCTCCAGTGCAAATTTGGACAAACTATCTCTCACCCAACTCCATGGGAAATTGCTCACATTTGAGAGAGAGATAGAACAAAAATGAAAAATGTCTTCATCTGGTAAGCTCACTGAAGACTTTGTACCAGGCAACACTGCCTTGGTTAGTCATGAGTCAGAATATGCTTCATCTGAATGCCAGTATGATGAGCATATTGATTTCTCTTCAAACATTTCTGATTCTGCATTTGTGAATGTTGATGGTCAGTTTACTGGGTGTAATAATGACAATCTATGCTTCATCATGGATGATCTCAAGGGGATTGCTGATGATGACTTAGAAGAGATGGATATTTTGAGCCAAATGGCCTTGATAAATATCAGATCTCAGAAGTTCTACAAAAGAACTGGAAGAAAGTTCCCAGGACTCTCTGGCAAAACCAAAGTTGGTTTTGACAAGAGTAGTTGAGGTGTCACAAATGCCAAAGGCTTGGACACTTTGCTAGAGAATGTAGATTATTTGGATCTAATTCCTCTGCACCTTTTGTGACTTTCCCTGGCAATAGTCAACAAAACAAAGGGCAACATCCTGTCAATTCTAGTCATCATTCTCAACCACAATCTCCTGCATATTTTGTTCCTCAGGGTCAAATGCCATACCCTTACCCTTGTTATTACATGCCACAAACTAGTCAAGTTCAAGCTCCTATGGTATCACAACCTCATGCACTACCAGAACCTCAACCATCTCATCAACCTCCTCAACCTCAACAACATAGCTTCTTCACCCCTGAAGTTGTTGACTGGAGCAGTTTGCCAGATGACATGTCTGGTCATGAACAACTGTTCACAGGTGCTGATCAACATGGTGGTGACAGTCCTTTTGGGAATCTAGCACTCATGGCTCTGGAGTCTACTGAGGGTTCCTGCTCAAATGCATCATCTTCACAGGTAACTCAGGTATCTTCAAAGGCTAAAGCCAAGTTATGTTCTGAATCATGCATAGCTGCCTTTGTCTCTATTAGAGAGGCAAATGTAGCATTAATAAATCAAAAACTTGAGTTTGAGAAAACCATTTCCAAAAGAAAAGCTGAGTATGAGTCTGCTCTTAATAGTAAAAGTGATGAGATTTATAAGCTTAAATGCCAATTAAATGATGAAAAGGCTAAGCTAGAGGTTATTCTGGAAGACCAGAGAAGGCTCAAAGAAACCCTTGCAGTCACCCAAGTAGAGTGTGATCGATGGGTACAATCATGCAAAGGTTTTGAAATGCTTCTTAGCAAGCAATCAGCTTCCAATGTGAAGTTTGGCATTGGTTATAATCACACTGCTCCTCCTACAGATTTTGCTTCAAGAGCAGAAGTGAAATCTGATGGAGAAAGCAATAACCAATCCACCTCATCATGTGATTCACTTTTTGATAGAGCATCATCAAAAGTTGAAGTCAGCACTAAGCCCTCCCAGAACCAATCAGCTGATGTTGATGGTTCCATTGCTGACACTCACATGATCAAAGAGTTGATCAACTCAGGAGTTATTTCTGGAAGTCCTAAAAGGACTGGAGAGCAAAATTTAACACCTGAAGTTCAAACTCCAACTATTGAAGAGAAGAAAACTGTCAGTAGAAAGAGTTTGAAGACTACTAAAGAGGAAGTCAAGAAAGCAAATAATGCTTTCAAAGTACTGAAGAGCAAGTCTTCAGTAGTTTCATCCTCTTTAGTTGATGATCAACATAAGATGAAGAAGAAACCATGTGAAGTATGTGGATTGTACAATCATCTTACAGATGACTGTTGGTACAAAAGAGGATCCAAACTCAAACATAAAGAGGAAATTAAAGAGAAAATGGATAAAATGAAAACTGAGTTTGAAGCCACATTTGTACCAGCAACATCAAATCCTGTAACCCTTAAGTCCAAAAAGAAATCCAAAAAGGAAGGGGTTAAACAGGTAACAGCTGAGATAGCTCAAAAGAAGAAGGTGCAACATAGGAACTTATCAAACTCCAATGCCAATGTGTCTGAAGAGCTGAAAGCTTTATCACAAAATCAGACACAGCTGGTTATGATGGTTCAACATCTATTGGGAAGAGTTAACCAATTAGATGTTCCTATGTTGAAACCACAGAAAAGGAGGTCCAAGCCAAAGGATTCCTCTTCTTCACCATCCTCTTCCTCTCAGGCTGTTGTTTCCAACAAACCTGTTAGTTTACCATCTGTTGATGTGAACAGGCCCAAAACCAAAAAGGTTTGGGTCTCAAAATCTAACTAATTTGTTTTGTTTTGCAGGGTTCTTCAACATGCCACAGAGGCATCTGGTATGTAGACAGTGGAGGATCCATGCATATGACAGGAAACAGATCACTTCTTAATGACTACTCTCAAGGAAGGAAGGGGTTTGTGTCTTTTGGCAATGATGCAAAGGGTTACATCATCGGCAAAGGCTTTGTTTCCAATGGGGAAATAAAGTTTGATGATGTTAACCATGTGGAAAATCTCAAGTACAACCTCTTGAGTGTCAGTCAAATGTGTGACAAAGGCCATGTTGCTCTTTTCACCAGTCAGAACTGTCGGATTCTGTCATCCAAAGTTCTAAGTTTGATTGATAAGGTGTTGGATGAATACACTCTCCTAAAGGCCAACAGGACAGGAAGAGTGTATGCCTTAGATCTTTCCAAGAAAATAGATCTCAAAGGCCATCCTTGCCTATTTTCTAAGGCTTCCTCTCAAGAATCTACTCTATGGCATAGAAGGCTGGGTCATGTTAATCTCAAAAACATAAATCAGCTGATAAACCATGGTTTAGTAAGGGGATTGCCTATGAAGAAGTTCAAATATGAAGATAACTGCACTGCTTGTTCAAAAGGAAAACAGCACAAAGCTTCATTTCCCTCCATAGAAGAACCTAAGTCCAATGCCTGCTTACAGCTTCTTCACATGGATCTCTTTGGTCCTATGAGAGTGATGAGTATGGCTAAGAAGAAATATTGTCTGGTAATTGTGGATGATTACTCCAGATTTGTATGGACTTTCTTCTTGCATTTAAAGGATGAAGCAGCTCAGAAGATTATCAACTTTGTGTTGTATGTTGAGAAGCAGTATTCCCTCTCAGTCAAGTGTATTAGAAGTGATAATGGAACAGAATTTAGAAACAATAAACTTGATGAGTTCTACCTCTCAAAGGGAATCAAGAGGCATTTTAGCATTCCAAGAACTCCTGAACAAAATGGAGTAGTGGAGAGAAAGAACAGGACCCTTATTGAAGCTGCAAGGTCCATGTTGGCTGACTCTGGACTGCCAATGACTTTTTGGGCTGAAGCTGTCAATACAGCTTGCTATGTACAAAATAGAGCTCTAGTAAATAAGAGGTTGATGAAAACTCCATATGAAGTTCTTCATCATTTGGCCCCTCTAATTTCATTCTTCAGAGCTTTTGGATGTCCTTGTTTCATTCTCAACACACAGGATCAACTCCAAAAATTTGATTCTAAGGTGGATGCAGGGTACTTTGTTGGTTATTCATCAACTTGCAAAGCATACAGAGTCTTCAACTGTAGAACAAAGATGGTTGAAGAGACTCTACATGTTAAGTTTAATGAATCTCCAAAGGACAAGATTCCACAAAGCCCTGTGGAGATATTTGATTTGGACATATTGCAATATGTTCCTCATCAAACTCCTGCTGTTGCTCCTGTCAACAGTTCACCACCTGGTGGTACTGCTGGTGCTGATGATGATGATGATGATAGTAGTACTCACCTCTTCAAGTTTTGTGATCAACTGCCTGATACAGCTAGACCTGATGTTCCTGTAGCTCCAGCAGCACAATCCACAACAAATGCTGATGAGATTTCTACAACTTCAACTTCCTTTGAATTACCATCTACTGATTGGTTTCAAGGAAATGCTTCACCATCACCATCTGTTGCTGCTGAGCCTGCTACAAACACTTGCACTGATCTCATTGTGTACCAAGATCTGAAGAATCACCTATGTCCAAATCATTGGTGATATCACTGCTGGCGTATCAACAAGAAGTCAATTGTCAAATTTTGCTTCTATGCTCTCTTCATCAGTCAGCAAGAGCCAAAGAATTATCACATTGCTTTAAAGGACAATGGATGGGTTGATGCCATGCAGCTTGAGCTTCTTCAGTTCAAGAAACAGCAAGTGTGGGAACTGGTTCCTCTACCTCCAGGTAAGTGTGCAATAGGCACTAAATGGGTGTTTAGGAACAAAACTGATGAAAATGGGCTTATTGTTAAGAACAAGGCCAGACTGGTTGTTCAGGGGTTTGCACAAGAAGAAGGTATTGATTATGATGAAACCTTTGCCCCTGTAGCTAGACTGGAAGCAATTAGATTGTTTTTAGCTTATGCTGCTTATCAAAATCTTAAAGTTTTTCAAATGGATGTCAAAAGTGCATTTTTGTATGGAAAAATTAAAGAAGAGGTTTATGTATGTCAACCACCAGGTTTTGAGGACAATAAACATCCTAATTGGGTGTATAAGCTTGATAAGGCTCTTTATGGGTTGAAACAAGCTCCTAGAGCCTGGTATGAGACATTATCAAACTTTCTTCTGGAAAATAATTTCACTAGAGGCTCCATAGATAAAACTTTATTCATTAAGAAAGCTGGGCAGCATAATCTACTTGTTCAAATTTATGTAGATGATATTATTTTTGCATCCTCTGATCCACAGTTGTGTGATGCCTTTACAAAGTTGATGCAACAAAAGTTTGAAATGAGTGCCATGGGAGATTTACAATTCTTTCTGGGTTTGCAAATCAAACAAAAGGCTGATGGAATTTTCATTCATCAGTCCAAATACACAAAAAATCTTTTGGAAAAATTTGATTTACAAAACTGTAAGCCCTGTTCTACTCCCATGTGCAACCACACAACTGGATACAGATCAGAAAGGTAAAGTGGTTGATGAAACACTTTACAGATGTATGATTGGGTCTTGATGTACTTAACAGCTTCTAGACCAGATATTATGTTTGCTACATGTGTTTGTGCTAGATTTCAGGCTGCACCTAAGGAGTCTCATTTGATTGCAGTCAAGAGGATCTTTAGATATCTGCAAGGCACTCCATCTCTAGGTTTATGGTATTCTACTAGACATTCTGGTAAATTAGTTGCTTTTTCTGACAGTGACTATGCAGGGTGTAAGTTGACCAGGAAATCAACTTCTGGTGGATGTCAATTCCTAGGCAACTGTTTGATTTCTTGGCAGAGTAAGAAACAAACCTCAGTTGCTACATCAACTGCTGAAGCTGAGTACATTGCTGCTGCAAGCTGTACATCTCAGGTACTCTGGCTTCAAAACCAATTATTGGATTATGGCATAACAGAGACTAAGATCCCATTGTTAATGGACAGCTCTTCAGCTCTTTGTATTGTCAAGAATCCTGTCCAGCACTCTAGGACTAAACATATTGAAATCAGACACCATTTTATTAGAGATTGTTTTGAAAAAGGTCTGATTGATCCAAAATTTGTTCCTAGTGCTGATGAGCTTGCAGACATTTTTACTAAGCCTTTGGATAGTTCAACTTTCCACAACCTGGTGTTAAGGCTTGGTATGCTGCAGCTAGAATAAGTGACAACTACTGATGATCTCAGTAATAAGTACTGATGATCATTGGTAACCATGTCACATATAAGTACTGATGAGTTCCTTTACCCTCAGTAGTTTTTAAAACTACTGAAGGCTACATGCCTCACAAGTACTGAAGTACTTTATTTGTTAAAACAGCTGATGTAGTTACAACAGCTGATGAAATCACAACAGCTGATGTAGCTACAACTACTGATGTCAGAAATGCAGATAAGTACTGATGACCAATGAAACCTCTGAAACTCAGATTTAAGTCTGATGAGTAAGTGTGGAGGTCAGACTGAAACAGCTGAAAAGCTATGAATTGACGAAAACAGCTGATGAGTAATTTCTCTTCAGTTGTTTCTACAACTGCTGTTTCTAAACAACTGAAGCCAAACCTATGTCTTCAGTAGTTTACAACTACTGAAGACTAACACCAAGTCTTCAGCTGTTTACACAACTGATGACAAAACCACTGTCTTCAGTAGTTTCACAACTACTGATGACAAAAACCATGTCCTCAGTTGTTTCACCACCTGAAGTCAAAACTGTCTTCAGTAGTTTTATAACTACTGATGACTAAATCAGAGACTTCAGCTGTTTCAACGTCTGCCGGTTAAAACCAAGTCTTCAGTTGTTTTATAACAACTGCTGATCACACCAATACGGTCAGTCATTCCAAACCTCTGAAAGTTAATGCCACGTCATCAGTAGTTTCAACAATTGATGACTAACACCAAAACCTTCAGTCGTTTTCTAACCCTACCCTTTAAATACCTTATCCCACCTTCAGAGTTTTTCTCACCTCTCTTCTCAAACCTAACGTTCAAAAACTCTGTAACCTCTCTTCATCAATGGCGACCATGCAACTAAAACCACGACACAACTGTGTCGCCCATCTCACAAAATCGCCATACTGGACCAAGTTTCACAACGCCATTGATTTAATGGTCCAGTCACCTTACCAAACAGCTTTTTTGTTAAACCCCACCATATATGCCGAATCTCTTAGCCAATTCTGGACAAACGTCACTCTTGTCTCTGAGGAGAATGACACAGAGTCTCTTCAATCGTTTGTCAATCGTCAAAAGGTGGTCATTACTCCAGACACTCTTCGCCAAACCCTCAATCTGGATGATGCCACTTTCCCAACTGGTTATCCAAAGGGCACAACAGATCTATCATTTGCCCACCATGGATACCAAGGTAACCTGAGTGCCTCTACCATATTGAAGAAACATTTCCAGGATGCCGAACGTCTCATCTTTCATATGGTAATGTCTGCCTTGCCCCCAAGACTTCATCATGGGATCAAATGTCCACAAGGTGGCAACAGGTAATGTACTCCATCCTTGAGCAACAACCTTTAAATTTTTCTGAAATACTATTTTTAGAGCTCAAGGATATGGCCCAAAAACAACTTGCTAACCGTTGGATATTATATCCTCGGTTCATAATGGCCATAATTGAAAACCAGCTTCAAGCTGAGGGACTTGTTGGCCTGGGAGTCCCTGCTATGGCTGTATTGCCTGAAGTATACTCCCGGCACAACTCTGACCAATCACTAAAAATGGCTGCCAAGCTGCGCAAACCCACGCAGCTGGAACCCACAGCCACCACCACAAGATCCAGAGTCCCCACCAAACCAAAAACCAAACGCCCCAAAACAGCTATTCAGGGAGATGAGTCCCCTGAAGATGCTCCTGTACCACCAAGACAGGATATACTTGCTGGTGTAAACCCCCCAGTAGTATCAGAGACTCTACCAGCCACAGCCGCTCAGGATTCCTCTCAAAAGGAGCCTGCAGCAACCAAAGAAGGGGTACCCACTAATCTGGAATCTTCCTCATTTGAGGAGATTGCCATTGAAAAGCACCATTCTCCCCAGGTGCATACTAATTTTACCCTATCTCCCCATGAAAATGCCCCCCAAAGTCCAACCATTATAATTGCAAACGTGCTGACTCAGCTGCATGCCTCTCCTCCTCCCCAACAACCACCAAAGGGGAAAACCACAGCCATTGAGGAAGAGGATCAACATGCTTCTGACAACCCACAGCACCGGGGTTTAAATGTTCTGTCTCCTGGTGTAGATATGGAGATCAGAATATCTGGTGAGGCTGCCACCTCTTCTGAATCAGCACATGATCAGACTGAGGCTGGTAACATTGCTAAGACCTCATCAGAGGCAACAGCTGATGAAGGACATCGTCCTGAGGCTGGAAGTCCCCAGTTCCAAGAAAAAGGGGCACATGCTAAAACTGGTCTACACCCAGTGCATGTACATCCTGCTACAAGCAGGAGGTCAGGTGATTCAGCATTTGCTGATGATGACTTGGGCTTCTTTTATGATGTTCTGGCCCAGAACACAATTCTTGAGGAAGAAGTCTGTAGACTACAAAGCCTACTTGACCAATTCTCTCAAGAAGCAAGTCCATCTGACACCAACATAAACCCACAGATGGTACCTTCACCTGAAGGTCTCCCAAACACTCAGCCACTCAAAACTTCCAAGCCACCAGCCTCTACTTCTGGCACTGGTTCTCAGGACAGAACCCCTCTGAGCAAACAGCTGCTATCTTTCAGCAATCCCTACCTCTCATCACCCCAATGATCACAGACATTATGATCAAAACCTTGGATGAGAGGCTTCCCTCAATCATACAACCCCTGGTGGAGGAGATTGTGAGCACAAGGCTTTCTACTACTCAAACCCTTGCAACCAATGCAACCAAAAAGGGGGAGAGTCAGTTAGTGAAAGCAAAGAGGAAGAGCATACCGAAAGAAAAGGAGACTGAGAAGAAAGAGGAGTTTGTGAAGGAGACTGAGAAGGAAAAGGAGTTTGTGAAGGAGACTGAGAAGGAAAAGGAGTTTGTGAAGGAGACTGAGAAGGAAGAGGAGTTTGTGAAGGGAGCCGACATTGATCAAGTGGGTGAAAGTCACAAAGACTTTCATATCACATATAAGAAGAGGAAGATTGAAGGAAAAGAAAAAGAACTCCAACTTGATGAGATGATCAAAATGGCGGATGCTACACATAGTAAATCAATGGACTCCATTATTGATCAACTGTATAGACAAGGGTTCGATACTGCACAGCTTGACTCAGAGATTAGAAGACTTGAAGTTGAAGAAATTAACTCAAGATGGGCAAGTTATGATGCATTAGAAAGAGAAAGACTAGAGATCATGATCAGATTCATTGCAAAGTACCTTGGGAGATCATTGATCGAGATTAAGTCATGGACCAGGGACAGTATCTTGGCAATAACCACCAAGATCTGTACGTCTGAAGCATACACTAAGGGATTGGTGATTGAAGCACTAAATGAGGCAGGTGCTGGGAACAGAAATGAACTAGCAAAATAGTCAAAAGCCTCACTCACTACAAGAATGCTAGAACAACATGCAAGACTTCTCACTTCAAAATCACCACTACCACAACCCATTAAACCAACTCCTTTACCCTCAAAACCAACAGCCAATGATGCACCCAAGAAGAAGAAGAGAAGGATGCTGAGGCTAGAAGAAGAAGAAGAAGATGATGATGAGGAAGAAGATAGGCTGCCTCTTTCCGCAGTCCTAACTTTGCCTAAAGCCAAACCTATGCCCATCACTCCCACCTCATAGATGGAAACGGTGAGAGTAAAGATAGAAGAAGAACAGCAGCAAAGGCTTCATGATAGGAGATGCTGAAAAGCATAGACAAAACTTATGCTGATTCTTCATCAATAATCAGTATGAAGAAAGAAGCTCTGAGATTGTACACCCTTGCTAACACATTTCAATATCAAAAGGAAAAGGTGAGAATATGGCCTGATCCTAGGGTGGCTCACAGAATTGTAAAGAAAGACATTCCTGCGAGATACAAGGGCCAAGTAAAAAGGATCGTAGATGAAGAGATCACAGTGGTCCTGGTAGTATCACCCTGGGAAATTGTAGAAGATTTCAAGAAGGCTTATGAGACTAAACAGCCACCCCAAAAGATGTTAGAGAACAGAGTAATTAAAAAGGGGTTAGTCTACAAGAAGCTTGAGAACTTCAAACAAAATGAGCTCAGTCTGTTACTTGAAGGTACTCACCCAGATGAGTTTGCATACAGACAGATTACAACAGTTGAGCTCAAAAATGGCAAACAGGCTAAGTACATTTCAGAGCTGTATGGGCGTGAAGGATTGTTTGATGGTGAACCAGAAAATCTTACCATGGAAGAACAAATTATGTTTCTCAGAGCATACACCAGAGAATCGTACAGGCTTATACATGGGAAGTGAGTCTCATGGATGGGGGAACAGCTCAGTGTCCAATTCCCTAATACAGAGCTCCCATCCATACATTGCCAACCAAATCATCAGAGACTCATTTCCAGGCCAGTGCTTATATGGGTCATCTTCTCAACTGATCAAGAAGGAAAAAGACCAACCATTTTGCCAACAATAAGTGAGACCTCAATAAAGTTAAAGGTTTTGGCTGCATTGGTTCAGGGGGAGTTTGTTGGACCAAAAGAACCAATGAGCCGGATCAGAAAAACCTTTAAGTCCCACAGACGTCACAACAACTGCTGAAGTCCACAACAGCTGAAGACAACACCTGATGACAAAGTCTGAACACAAGTGCTGAAGACAAAGTCTGAAGACACAAGTGCTGAAGACAAAGTCTGAAGACACAAGTGCTGAAGACAAAGTCTGAAGACAAGTGCTGAAGACAAAGTCTGAAGACACAAGTGCTGAAGACAAAGTCTGAAGACACAAGTGCTGAAGACAAGTGCTGAAGACAAAGTCTGAAGAAAAGTGCTGAAGACAAAGTCTGAAGACAAGTGCTGAAGACCAAGTATCAGACGTTGTCATAACAGCTGAAGAGGACTTCTTCAGTAGTTGTGACGGTTTACTTTCAGTAGTTTTATGTTTTCTATCTTCAGTAGTTTTGTAAAACGACTGAAGAGTTTGTTCTTCAGTCGTTGTAGTTTCAGTAGTTTCTTATCAGTAGTTTTATATTTTGTACTTAGCACTCTGATATGTTCTCAGTAGTTGTGAACATTTCAGTAGTTTGTTAAGTGTTAGTTATTTTTGTAATAGATCTGCCAGTTGTCACTATCCCGTGATTACAGCAGTGATTGCACTCTATATAAGGAGTGTCAACCTTATTGTAATATGTGAATGATTGAGCAAGAATATTTGGTATAATTGAAACATTCCTTGTCACAGAAATATATTCTCTCTTATTTGTTTACAAATATCAAATTCTTTCTACAATTTGTCTAATTCTTGATCTTATTCCGCTGCATTACACTCTAATCCATCGAACTTGTGATCACTGATCCTGACAGCTGAGTTCTTGTGGCAACCTCAATCGGTAGGCCATAGGGCCAATTCTTTCTGTGATCTCGAATGGTCCAACGTATCTTGGGCTAATTTCCCCTTCTTTCCAAATCGAACGACTCCTTTCCAAGGGGAGACTTTGAGTAATACACGATCCCCAACGTTGAATTCTAGAGGCTTCCGACGATTGTTGGCATAGCTCTTTTGGCGATCTCTTGCAGCTTTGAGCCGGTCTTTGATTTGAAAAATCTTGTCAGTTGTTTCTTGGATGATCTCGGGGCCTGTTAGTTGACTTTAACCAATCTCGGCCCAACAAATGGGAGATCTGCATTTCCTTCCATACAACGCTTCGAATGGAGCACATCCAATGCTTGTATGGTAGATGTTGTTGTAGGAGAACTCAATCAACGGTAGATGAACATCCTAACTACCACCAAAATCGATTACGCACGCTCTCAACATGTCTTCTAGCGTCTGTATAGTTCGTTCACTTTGGCCATCTGTTTGGGGGTGATAGGCGGTACTCATGTCTAATCGAGTGCCCATCGCTTTCTGTAATGTCTGCCAAAAACGTGAAGTAAATCTGCTATCACGGTCGGATATGATTGACACCGGCACCCCGTGCCGTGTCACGACCTCTTTGATGTACAATCTCGCCAACTTATCCATTTTGTAATCTTCTCGGATAGGCAAGAAATGTGCAGATTTCGTCATTCCATCTATAATGACCCATATCGAGTCATGACAGCTGCTTGTCCTAGGGAGTTTGGTAATGAAATCCATAGCTATGTTCTCCCATTTCCACTCGGGAATTTCAGGTTGCTGTAATAATCCCGATGGTTTCTGATGTTCAGCTTTGACTTTGGAACACGTCAAGCATCTGCTGACGTATAAGGCAATGTCTTTCTTCATGCCTGGCCACCAGTACAGATCCTTGAGGTCATGATACATCTTGTCTGCACCAGGATGAATAGAATATCGCGTCTTGTGGGCTTCATCCATGACTAAGGTTCGAACACCTCCCCATTTGGGTACCCATATGCGATCCATGAAGTACTGAATACCGTCATCCTTGCGTATCATCTGTTTATCTAACCCTCGGAATTCTTCTCCCGCAAGGTTTTCTTCTTTTAATGCCTCACTCTGTGCAATTTGAATCTGAGCTTTCAAGTTGGTTTGAATGGTCAATCCCAACGCTCGTGCACGCAGTGGTTTTACGCGTTCTTTACGGCTTAAGGCATCAGCCACCACGTTAGCTTTCCCCGGATGGTACCGGATTTCACAATCGTAGTCACTAAGAAGCTCTACCCGACGTCATTGACGCATATTAAGTTCCTTCTGATCCAGAATGTGTTGAAGGCTTTTATGATCAGTGAAGATGATGCATTTGGTTCCATACAAGTAATGCTTCCAAATCTTGAGTGCAAATACTACAGCGCCCAACTCAAGTTCATGAGTGGTGTAGTTCTTTTCGTGCACTTTAAGCTGTCGCGAGGCGTAAGCAATCACCTTATCCTTCTGCATTAATACACATCCCAATCCTTGATGTGACGCATCGCAGTAAACCACAAAATCATCAGTTCCGTCTGGGAGAGACAATATAGGCGCGTTGCACAACTTCTCTTTCAACGTTTGGAACGCTTGTTCTTGTGCATATCCCCAATCAAACTTCTTGTCTTTCTGAGTGAGCAGGGTTAACGGTTGCGCGATCTTTGAAAAATTCGCGATGAAGCGACGATAGTAACCGACCAATCCTAAAATTGCCGTATCCCTGATGGTGTCTAGGGCGTATCCCATTTCTTCACCGCTTCGATCTTGCCGGGATCTACATGAATCCCGTCCTCATTAACCACATGACCCAAAAACTTTACCTCTCGCAGCCAAAATTCACACTTCGAGAACTTGGCGAAAAGTTTATCTTCCCGTAGCAGCTCCAGAATTGCCCGAAGGTGTTCTTCGTGATCCTCCTTTGATCGGGAGTAGATAAGTATATCGTCTATGAACACGATCACGAACTTATCCAAGTAAGGTTTGCATACCCGATTCATTAGATCCATAAACACTGCTGGTGCGTTGGTCAATCCAAACGGCATGACCAAGAACTCATAGTGCCCATAACGAGTTCTGAACGCAGTCTTCGGTATGTCGTCCTCGAAAACCCTTAGCTGATGATAACCAGAACGAAGATCAATCTTTGAAAAATACGAAGCTCCTTGCAGCTGATCAAATAAATCATCGATTCTGGGGAGAGGATATCGGTTCTTCACCGTCAACTTGTTCAGTTCACGGTAATCGATGCACATGCGGAACGATCCATCCTTCTTCTTGACAAATAGTACCGGCGCTCCCCACGGTGAATGACTCGGTCGAATAAAACCCTTCTCCAGTAGTTCCTGTAACTGACTAGACAACTCTTGCATCTCGGATGGCGCTAGTCGATATGGCGTTTTTGCTACCGGTGTAGCTCCAGGAACCAACTCTATACGGAATTCCACCTGTCGTGGAGGAGGCAAACCAGACAAGTCATCTGGAAATACTTCTGGGTAATCCCGTACCACTGGAATATCCACCAGTTTCCTCTCTTCATCTTTCTTTTCGACCACATGCGCCAGAAAAGCGTAGCACTGCTTTCGTAAGCTCTGGCGTGCTTTCATGCAGGAAATAAGCTTTAAGTTCTTTCCCGGTTGTTCTCCCTGAACCTTGAGTACTTCTCCGTTTGGCATAGGGATACGTACTACTTTGTCTCGACAGACAATCTCTACTCCATTTTGTGACAACCAATCCATGCCCACAATCACATCAAAGCTTCCTAACTCGAAGGGTATCAAATCTATGTCGAAAGCATGATCCTCCAATGTCAACGAGCACTTCCTAATAATCTCATCGGCCTGAACAACCCTACCATTGGCCATTTCTACAGAGTAGCTAGTTTCTAGCCTACTAGGACTCAAATCAAGCAATTGCACAAACTCGGAAGATATAAAACTATTGTCTGCTCCAGTATCAAATAATATAGATGCGAAGTGATGATTGAGTAAGTGCGTACCCGTGACAACATTCGGGTCCTGACGAGCATCATTGGCTCCAATGACAAATGCACGTCCCCGAGCTGCATTCCCCTGAGTAGTCGGGCCTTGATTCCCAGCTATGGCCATCACTTGCTGCTGGTTGTTGCCCTGTTGACTTGGTGCCCGATTCAGCCTGGGGCACATGTTTCTGTAATGATCAGGGCTCCCACACTCAAAGCAAGCCCTTGCATTCCCGACGGGGTTAACCGCGTTGACGGGTGCTACAAGATTCGTCGCAGTTCTACAGTTTCTTGCCAAATGACCCGGGCGCCTACAGTTCGCGCACACCCGGCACTGCGTCCCTGGGGGATGATGATAATTGCACCTGTCACATTTGGGGTGCGGCCCCACATACTCTCTCTTGGCCTGAGTCACGGCCACAAAATTCCTGGTCGGTTTAGCCCTCTTCTCAAATTTCCCGGCACTCGACCGGCTCGATTCCCCAACATCCTTTCGCTTCTCGGCTCCTCTGCCCAAAACCCCAGTTCTAACCATCTCATCAGTCAAAGCGCCAGCTTTCAGAATTGCGCTTTGAATAGTAGGAGGAGCGGCTGCTGTAACCATCGCTCTAATTTGAGGCGCGAGTCCCCAAATGTACCTCTCGATCCTCTTTGATTCCAGCGTGACCAAGTGCGGAACCAATCTTGCCAGCTCATGAAAACGATCAGTATAAGCTGCATGCCCTGCCCCCACCATAGCATGATTCCAGAACTCATGCTCCAACTTCTGCATCTCGTTCAGAGGGTAGTATTCCTCGGTAATCAAGGCTTTGAACTCATTCCATGACATATGCATCGCAGATTCTCTTTTTTCTAGCTTGAACCTGGGTGTTCCACCAGGTTAGGGCCTTACCCTATAGTGAACAAGTGGCATACTTGATCCTTTGACTGTCGAGGCACTCGCTGATGTCAATCACTGCCTCCATCTTTTCCAGCCACCTGGTTAGGGCTATCGCCCCACCTTTTCCATCGAATTCCCTCGGTTTACAAGCCACAAACTCCTTGTACGAACATCCCCGACAAGCATTAACCACCCCAGTCTCAATTCCGGTAGTACCCCCATTTCCGGTTTCCTGGTTGCTCTCGTTTCCGGTCGGGTTTCCGTTTCCCGTCTCAGTCTCGATCCCAACATGGGCTCTTTCTCCGTTGTCTCCATCATCGTTGCCACCATCCCCGTGAGGGTGGTGTTGTTGGAGTGCGTCGCTCACTTGGGCCACGATAGTAGGAACCAGTGCGGCCAACTGCTGAGCGATCAGGGCTTCCATGTCGGCGTTCCCTATTCCTTGACTGTTACTGGCAGGAGCATCATTTGTTCTCGGTGCTCTGCCTCTGCCTTTTCCTCTGCCCCTTGGGGCTTCACTCCCGCCACTATTGCTGCGGGTAACTCTTCGAGGCGGCATGTTCTAACCATAGAAAAGTAAACACATAAGCTTAAATCAATTGAAAGTGTATATCCATAACACTCATTATGTCCAATATTTCATGTCAATATCACACTTATTGTCATCACACATCGCATGCAATTCGTGCAGTTCTCACACCATGAATAGGTAATGTCTCAATAATAATCCATCATAACAGTTGTAAGTCCATGTATACAATCACGTTTAGTCTAGCGGAGGTTGTCTATTTCCTCCTCTTTCGAGGTTTCAGACATAATCCTCCTCAGGGTTAATCTCAATGTCCAAGGTCAAGCGCAATAGCATGATCTGTGAAGATCTCTTCGGGTTTAATACCCGGATCTGATAAACTAACTCGGCGCGCAGAGGGAACGGAAGATTCAATAGAAGCATCCCCATAAAAGAGTGAGCACAAGGGCTCTCTCATAGGGTGGAAAGATCACATAACAAATAGATGAACAAATCAAGCAGCGAGGAACACATACACGAGATATAATATGCATACAGAGTCCTAGCATGCAAATCTACATGAAGGTTCCTAGGTTATAGTCTAGGTCAAGCGTATTGCCTAATTCTCTATAACCAATGGCTCTAATACCAATCTGTCACACCCCCGCTAAAAGCGAAAACACTGGAATGTAACGAGACCGGGATCGTCATAACACATGGTAAGTGATAGAGATTGCAATATAATAAATGATGACAAGCGTGTCATGACGACACCCGACAACAAGGGGACTTGTGTCGTGTTTAGTCAATGTTCACGACAACATAGCCATAAGCATAACATGATGATGATACACATAATCACATAAAATGAAATTGTAATGTTAATTCCCACAACCCGGGAACAAGTTTCAAAAGATGATAATTGTTTACATAACATCATTGTTCAAAAGATTGTTTGTCAAAATATGTTAAGTCCCAAAAATGCATCCTAGGGTCTCCACTAAGGCAGCACACCTAGATTCCTGGACTTGCATGATCACCTGAAAAGATATGCTTAAAACGGTCAACATAATTGTTGGTGAGCTCGCAGGTTTATGTAATAAAAATGTAAGTGATGCTGTATAAAGTAAGCGTAATGGAATACCGTGAATACAGTTATATACACAAGTAAAATCACATGACATGAGCTTTGCAACCAAACCTAGCGACGTACACAAAGAAATTGTCGGCATATATTCACCCAAGGGCCCGTTCCTGGCCACTGATGGTACCAACTAGTATACCATCGAACGAGGGTGGGGTGTCAACCCAGTAGTACTACCAATACCTAACCGTCGGTTCCCACACTGGAATTAAATAGTTGCAAAGATAGAACCACACAGTAGACCCAAGCATGTATCAAATAGTACTTGCAACACAGTATCACGTTGATTCCTTGTATGTAAGATGTATGTAAGTTGTACAGCATTGAAAATGAGTAAGCATACTTTTCCCCCAAGTTGTAAATGATTGAAATATTGTGTAAATGTAAAAAGGGGCCACGAAACTCACTTGTTAAGTGGTAAGTATGTATGATCGATGTATCCCAATTATTGAACGCAAATAAACAGTCAAACACCTATTGACAGTTATTGTAAGCATTAATGATATGATATAAGCGCGTAATAATGATGATTGGTCGGTTCGGGTCGTATCGGCTGGGTCGCGTGTAGCACACATAAACAGACACACGTACTAGATCTTATGTAGATCCAAGTACAAGACATTGACGCCATTAATGATGATATTTGTGTAAAAGTCTCATTGTTATTGAAGAAATATTGAATATGTGTCCATAGTTATAAGTCGGTTGGTCGTTGTAAAACGTTAGTTTAATTTGCTTAAATAGTATTTGTGCCCTTTTTCGCGTTGACTTTAGTCTTTGTGGCCGAACAATGGCTATTGTGTTAATGTTACCATCAACATCTCACGTCATACTCACACCACGCACAAAGGAGATCAAACACAACAATTGCAGTCGCACGACAAGACTAGACGCACGACTCAACCTCCATTCGTACGAATCAACCCTCAATCGTGCGAATCAGCTTCATTCGTATGATTGAGCCTTCATTCATATGACTGGCATTCAGTCGTACCCCACAACACCCAATCGCACGACTCAACCTCCATACGCACGAATGAACCTTCAATCGTGCGAATTAGCTACTTTTGGTACGATTGAACCTTCATTCGTGCGATTGGACTCCAGTCGTGCGAATCACGCACAGTCGCATACATTCAGTCGGTCATCTGACTCAATCGCACACAATCACTCATACGCATGACTCAATCGCATACACTCATTCGCACGCATGTCTCAATCGCATACAAACACTCAGTCGCACGACTCGGTCGCACAACATGCCTAGTCGTACAACTCAGTCGCACGATTGACTCAGATGCATGATTCAGTCGCACGACTCACTCAGTCGCACGGCTCAATCGCATGATAGACCCAGTCGCCTGATCTGCAGAATCGCGACTGTGGTCGGGATGAGCAGCCCCCGAGCTGCTCTAAACGCGGGTTTTACACCACAAGGACTTCCAGAAACACTCAACAAACATACACAAACATGAAACACAAGCAAAAGACCTCACACGCACCCATACGACCTTGTGTGTTCGGGTTGAACCCGAACACCCGAAACCCTAGTTTTGGACAGCCGTGAAAAGGTAAGAAAATGGACAACCAAAGTCGACTACCTGCTAGAAACGAGTAGTCTAAGCTGTAGGTGGAGTCTAGACGAAGAAAACAAGACCACTCGGGTTGGATTTGGTGCTAGAATGAAGATTTTGTGTGTGTAGAGAGAATGAAGATGAAGAAGATGGTGAAAATGAAGACTTAGGGCTGGTATGGGGTATTTATACCCAGCCCAAGTTTGCAAAATTACAAGTTTAGTCCCTGCACTTAACCCCCGAGTTTTCCCAAATTTGGTTCGGTTGTAAACGACTTTATTAGATGTTTTATATTAATTGTCAAAGTAGATTTAATGTTATTATGACTTAAGAAATGGTTATGTTAAAAACATTTAATATATATATAAAATGATATATTTGACTGTTTCGAAAATGAAAGTTTTAAAAGTCTTTTAAGGTTGACATCGGATCATAACGAATGCACACACAACGATAATAATGCACACATGATATCCACATAAGGAGTCAAATAAGAATGAGGAATGATCGATCAAGAATGTTTAACGGAGAATCACGTTAATTGACGGATCTTAAGGTGACGGATGTCACATTAGTAAATATATCTGCAAGCTCATCAGCACTAGGCACAAACTTTGGATCAATCAGACCTTTTTCATAACAATCCCTGATAAAATGATGTTTGATCTCAATATGTTTGGTCCTAGAATGCTGGAAAGGATTCTTAACAATACAAAGAGCTGAAGCACTATCCATTAAGGAGTCTTAGTCTCTGTAATGTCATAATCCAATAATTGATTTTGAAGCCAGAGTACCTGAGATGTACAGCTTGCAGCTGCAATGTACTATGCTTTAGCTGTGGATGTAGCAACTGAAGTTTGTTTCTTACTCTGCCAAGAAACTAAACAGTTGCCTAGAAATTGACATCCACCAGAAGTTGATTTTCTGGTTAACTTACACCCTGCATAGTCACTATCAGAGAAAGCAAGTAATTTGCAAGAGTGCCCAGTGGAATACCAAAGTCCTAGAGATTGAGTTCCTTGCAAATATCTAAAGATCCTCTTGACTGCAATCATATAGGAATCTTTAGGTGCAGCCTGAAATCTAGCACAGACACAAGTTGCAAACATAATATCTGGTCTAGAAGCTGTAAGGTACATCAAGAAACCAATCATACATCTGTAAAGAGTTTCATCAACCGCTTTACCTTTCTGATCAGCATCCAGTTGTGTGTTGCTGCACATGGGAGTAGAGCAAGGTTTACAGTTTTGTAAATCAAACTTGGTTAACAAATCTTTTATGTATTTGGACTGATGAATGAAAGTTCCATCAGCCATTTGTTTGATTTGTAAAGCCAGAAAGAACAGTAATTCTCCTATGGCACTCATTTCAAACTTTTGTTGCATCAATGTAGTAAAGGCATCACACAACTGTGGATCAGAGGATGTAAAAATAATGTCATCAACATAAATTTGAACAAGGAGCTTATGCATGCCTACTTTCTTAATGAACAAAGTTTTATCTATGGAGCCTCTAGTGAAATTATTTTGAAGAAGAAAGTTAGATAGTGTTTCATACCAGGCTCTGGGTGCTTGTTTCAACCCATAAAGAGCCTTATCAAGCTTATACACCCAATCTGGATGTTTATGATCTTCAAAACCTGGTGGTTGACACACATAAACCTCTTCTTTTATTTTACCATATAAAAATGCACTTTTGACATCCATTTGAAAAACTTTAACGTTATGGAAAGCAGCATAAGCTAAAAACAATCTGATTGCCTCCAGTCTGGCTACATAGGCAAAGGTTTCATCATAATCAATACCTTCCTCTTGTGAAAACCCCTGTACAACCAGTCTGGCCTTGTTCTTGACAATTTGGCCTTTTTCATCAGTTTTATTCCTAAACACCCATTTAGTGCCTATTGCACACTTACCTTGGGGTAGAGGAACCAGTTCCCACACTTGCTGCTTTTGAAATTAAAGAAGCTCAAGCTGCATGGCTTCAACCCATCCATTGTCCCTTAATGCAACATGATAATTCTTTGGCTCTTGCTGACTGATGAAGAGAGCATAAAAACAGAAGTTGGACAATTGACTTCTTGTTGAAACACCAGCATTAATGTCACCAATGATCTGGGACATGGGATGATTCTTCAATTCTTGATACTTAATAATATCTGTGAAAGTGTTTGTAGGAGATTCAGCAGCAACAGATGTTGATTCTGACTCTTGAAACCTAGACTGAGATGGCAGTTCAAATGAAGTAGAGGATTCAGAGAATTTATCAGCATTTGTTGTGGATGGAACTGCTGAAGCTACAAGAACATCAAGTGTAGTAGACACATGTAGATGATCACTACAACTTGCATTTAGACCATCAGATGGAGATGATGGAACTTCAGAAACAATAACAGGTGAAGACTAATATGGAACATATTGCAATACGTCCAAATCAAATAACTCCACAGGGTTTTGAGGAATTTTATCTTTTAGAGATTCATTAAACTTGACATGCAAAGTTTCTTCAACAATCTTTGTTCTGCAATTAAGAACTCTGTATGCCTTGCAAGTAGATGAATACCCAACAAAATACCCTGCATCCACCTTGGATTCAAATTTATGGAGTTAATTCTTTGTGTTAAGAATATAACAGGGACACCCAAATGCTCTAAAGAATGAAATTAAAGGGGCCAAATGATGTAATAACTCATAAGGAGTCTTCATCAACCTCTGATTCACTAACACCCTATTCTGTACATAGCAAGCTGTGTTGACAGCTTCAGCCTAAAAGGTTAGTGGCAAACTAGAGTCAGCCAACATTGTCCTTGCGGCTTCAATAAGGGTCCTGTTCTTTCTCTCCACCACTCCATTTTGCTCAGGAGTTCTTTGAATACTATATTGTCTCTTGATTCCCTTATACAAATAGAATTCATCAAGAGTGTGATTCCTAAACTCTATGCCATTATCACTTCTCACACATTTCACTGGAAGTGAATGCTGCTTTTCAACATGCAACACAAAATAAATGATGATTTGAGCAGCCTCATCCTTGGAATGCAAGAAGAAAGTCCATACATATCTGGAATAATCATCCACAATTACCAGACAGTATTTTTTCTTTGCCATACTCATTACTCTAACAGGACCAAAGAGATCCATATGTAGTAATTGCAAGCAGGCAGTTGACTTGGGTTCTTCAATTGGAGGGAATGAAACTTTGTGTTGCTTTCCTTTTAAGCAAGCTGGACAGTTGTCATCACATTTGAACTCCTTCAATGGCAAACCTCTCACTAAACCATGATGAATAAGCTGATTCATGTTCTTAAGATTCACATGACCAAGCCTTCTATGCCATAGTTCAGATTCTTGAGGAGAGGCTTTAGAGAACAGACATGGATGGCCTTTAAGATCAATTTTCTTTGATAAATCTAAGGCATATACTCTTCCAATCCTGTTGGCCTTCAGGAGAGTATACTCATCCAATATCTTGTCAATCTTGTTCAAAACTTTGGAAGACAGAATCCGACAGTTTTGACTTGTGAAAAGTGCAACATGCCCTTTATCACACATTTGACTGACACTCAGTAGATTGTACTTGAGGTTCTCCACATGGTTAACATCATCAAACCTTATTTCCCCATTTGAGACAAATCCTTTTCCTATGATGTAACCCTTAGCATCATTTCCAAAAGAAACAAATCCCTTCTTCCCTTGAGAATAATCATGAAGAAGAGAGCTGCTCCCTGTCATATGCATAGATCCTCCACTGTCTACATACCAGATGCTTCTTTGGCATGCTGAAGAACCCTGCATTTTTCACAAAAATTAGTTAGCCTTTGAGACCCAAACCTTTTTTGTTTTGGGTCTGTTTTCATCAACAGATTTTAAACTAACTGATTTTGCATGATTAACAGCCTTTGAAGGTGTAGATGGTGCTGAAAAGGATTCCTTTGATTTTGGCTTAGGTGTCCTTTTTACTTGTTTAATCACAGAAACATCTAATTGGTTAACTCTCCCCAATAGATGTTGAACCATCATAACAAGTTGTGTCTGATTGGTTGTCAAAGTTTTCAACTCAGTTGACACATCAGTACTTGTTGGTGATTTGTTCTTGTGATTCACCACATCCTTCTTTTGAAAAGACAAAGACTTAGTCTGGGTTTTTGATATTCCATGAGGAATATTTGCAGCTGTTGTGTGACAAACCCCTTCCTTCTTTGTAACTTTTTGGAAAAACTTTGGTTTATCAGTTTGAGATGATTGTGGTACAAACTTGGTTTGAAATTCATCTTTCATTTTATGCATTTTCTTCTTAATGATTTTCTCTTTGTTGAATTTTAAACCCTTGTTATACCAGCATTCATCAGTAAGATGATTAAACAAACCACATATTTCACATGGCTTTCTTTTCATCTTTTGTTGATCAACTGCTGAAGATGATGAAACTACTGAAGATTTGTTCTTCAGTACTTTCTTCTTTTCAGTACTTTTAGGAATTACTGAAGGATTTGCAACAACTGAAGATTTATTCTTCAGAAGTTTTCTATCAGTACTTTTGAGATTCCTCATAGACCTTTCAGAAGTTGTCAAGCAATGCTTGTTTTCCTCTGATTTGAAATGCTTTTCAGGTGTTGTGTTTTGCCCTTCAGTACTTTGAGTACTTTATGGGACAACACCTGAATTACTCAGTTTCTTCTTGATCATGTGTTTAGAAGCAGTGGGACCATCAGCAATTTGAATAGCTGAGGTAATAACACTGACTTCATCCTCTGATTTTGAATTATCACTTGAGGATGAGACACATGATGATGTGGTTTGGGAATTACAATCATCCTCAGATTTTACTTCTAGCTTGGGAGTAAAATCTGTAGGAGGTATGGTATGATTATACCCAATCCCAAACTTCACATTAGAAGTTGTTTGCTTACTGAGAAGCATTTCAAATCCCTTGCATGATGTTACCCAACGTTCACAATTAACTTGAGTAGCTGCAAGTGTTTCTTTGAGATTCTTGTGATTTTTCAAAATGACCTCTACCTTTGCTTTTTCATCAGTGATTTGACATTTTAGTTTATAAATCTCCTCATCCATCTCTTTTAGAACAGACTCAAACTCAGCTTTTCTTTTGGAAATTGCTTTTTCTAGGTCAAGGTTTTGATTAATTAAAGCTACATTTGCTTCCCTAATTGAAACAAAAGCAGCTATGCATGACTCAGAACATAACTTGGCCTTAGCTTCAGAAGATACCTGTGGTACCTGTGATGATGAAGGATTTCCATCAGTAGACTCCAGGGCCATTAAAGCAAGATTTCCAAAAGGGTTTTCACCACCATGTTGACCAGCACCAGCAAATTATTGTTCAGAATAACCAGAGACATCATCTGGTAAGCTACTCCAGTCAACAACCTTAGGGGTGAAAAAACTCTGATGTGATTGAGATTGAGATTGTTGATTTGTTTGAGATGGTTGAGGATCAGGTAGAGCATGTGGTTGTTGAGCCATGGGTACAGGAACCTGACTAGACTGAGGCATGTAAAAGCATGGATAAGGATATGGCATTGGACTTTGAGGAACAAAGAATGCAGGAGATGATTGAATTTGTGAGTGATGATCAGAACTGGTAGAATGTTGCCCTTTGGATTGTGAGCTATTGCTTGGAAAAGTCACAAAGGGTGCAGATGAGTTAGATCCAGATGATCTACACTCTCTAGCAAAATGTCCAAGTCTATGGCACTTGTGACATCTCAACTTGCTATTATCAAAACCAACTTTGGTTTTGCCAGAGAGACCAGGGAATTTTCTACTTGTCCTTTTGTAAAACTTTTGAGATCTGATATTAATCAATGCCATTTGGCTCAAAATATCCATCTCTTCCATATCATCATCAGCAATTCCTTTCAAATCATCCATCAGAAAACACAGGTTATCAACACTAAACCCTGAGTTACCCTCAACTCCAACAAAAGCATGATTTCCACTGTTTGAAGAGAAATCAATATGCTCATCATATGAACTTTCAGATGAAGCATATTCAGACTCATGACCAACCAGAGCAGTGTTTCCTGGTAAAAAGTCATCAGTGAGCTTTCCAGATGAAGACAGTTTCCTTTTCTGTTCTATCTCTCTCTCAAATGTTAAGAGTTTCCCATGAAGTTGGGTGAGAGATAGAGTATCCAGATTTGCACTGGAGCGTAGGACAATGGTATAAGTGTCCCATCTCTCAAGCAGGGATCTGAGGAATCTGTTATTCATCTGGCTGTTTGTATATTCATGTTGAACCATTTTTAGCTCAGATATCAAACAGGAAAATCGCTCAAACTGTTGAGTCAATGTCTCACCCTTCCTATGAGAGAATGTCTCATATTGCTGGGCAATGATTTCTCTATTGTTTGCTAAGACCTCATCAGTTCCTCCAAATTGTTCTTTTAAAGCAACCCAGAGATCATGAGTAGTTTCATGATGCATAAGCCCAGAGTAGATTTCATTAGGCAGTGCCATGGCCAGAATTCCATGGGCTTTAGCATCAATTTCAAACAGCTATAAATCCTCATCAGAATATTGTTCCTTCTTCTTCGGAACCATCTCATTGGTTTAAGGATTACTCACCATAGGCTTATATGGTCCATGAACCACTGACTTCCAACAACCTGAACTGTTAACAGACAGGTGATGGAGCATTCGGCGTTGCCATATGTTATACTCACTCCTAACAAGCATCAAAGGCTTAGTTGAGGAGCCAGTATTGTGAGGATCATTGATTGAAGTAGTCATTTTCACCAATTCAACCAAATTCAATGAGATTAAAATCAGTCTAGCTTAAAAAACTCAACAACACAATTTGAATCTCAAATTAGTTGACCGGAAGCGACAGAAAATCAAACTCTATAATCAATTCTCGCAAATTTGCTAATTCGATCAAACTTAGATATCAAAAGAGCAGTGTCAATGATCAATTGTTAAATCGATCAATGATTAACCAGCTCTGATACCATTTGATAGGATCGGATCTAGTTTGATCAATTAGATTTGAATTTGCAGCGGAATATAACAGAAATAAGATCAAATTCAAGCAAGATAAGTATGAATATGTAATAACACTATGACGATTATAGAGAGAGAACTTTTCAGTTAATGGAATACTTTCATTCACGCTAATGCTTCGGTTGCAAAACAACTAGGTTAACATTCCTTTTATAAAGGAATGTGACGTCAGCTGATGTCACTTGATAGTGACGTCTAACTGATTTAACAAACTACTGAAAATAACTAATCTACTGAAAATGTCCACAACAACTGAGGACACCTTTACAAAAAGTCTAAGTGTAAACTGGAATTACAACTACTGAAACTATAACATCTGAAATGTAAGAACTTCAGATGTTTTACAATAATAAAACTACTGAAAGGAAACTACTGAAAAGTAAAAACATTACAACTACTGAAGGGAAACACTTCAGCTGTTTGAGACAACTTCTGAGTACTTGGTCTTCAGACTTTGTCTTCAGACTTTGTTTTCAGCTGATGTAGATCTCTTCAGTTGTTGTGATGTCTGTGGGACTTAAAGGTTTTTCTGATCTGGCTCATTGGTTCTTTTGGTCCAACACATCTAATTATTGTTTATTTGCTGTATTTTCACAAGGATGGGGCTTTCAGAGCGTATGAAACTGTTTGCCAAAGAAGACATTAAAGAACAGGTTGAAGCTTTGCCTGAGGATGCAAGTCCTATGTTGGAGACGACTGCTGGTTTCGTTGTTCAACCGGGTGAATCCCTACCACCGCCCTCCTGCAAACCAAAAGGCGATAACGACTCTGCCCTCATAGTAAGCCGACCCAAAATGAATCGCAAGAGGGGGTTGGGTGGTCCGGGACTTAAACCGCGGGTGTTGCCTCCGCCTTCCACCTCTGATGCGGCTCGCAAGAAGGGCCCCTCGACCGTGGCTGCGGCGTCTTCCGGCCCGAAATCGGATGGTGAAAGCACTGACTCCCTGTCTGATCATGATTATTTTTTTACCGATCCTGATGACTCCGACCTAAGGAAAATGGCTGCTTCATCTGAGTATGCTGATCTGAACAGTGTGAGAAATTTGTTCCTGACTGGAATTTGACTAATGGTGCCATGTTCAAAACCCCGGAATCATGTAGAGAGTTTATGTTCGCGTCTCGCACTCCTGCCGAATTTTACTATGGCGAAGGTCTGGAAAACAGGGAGTTGTCAAACACTGGTTGTTTCGCTATAGTGAATGGATTTTCTCCTTTGTTGAAATTCATGGCCGTTGGGTTGAAGGCGTCAACGAGATTCGTGACCTTAAGAAGCAGGTGTCAATGTTGGAAGCCGAGAATGCGTCTCTCAAGTCCCGTTGTGACTCATTTGACGTTGCGAAAGAAAATTTACTCGGGATCTTAATGGTATTCAAGAAGAGCTTTATATTCAACATGTTACTGTGAAACACCTTACTTCTGAATTGAGGGATAACAAACTGGCTTTCGAAAGTCGTATTGCAGGGCTTGAGGAACTGGTTACGCATCTCGTGTCTGAAAGGATGTGGGTTATCTCCGATGATGTAGGTTTGGCCTTTAATAAAATTCATGATAGTGAAGAGTTTCTTGATGTCATGGCAAAGATCAATAGTCTTTCGGATAAAGCAGGGTATAATAACGGTCTGTTGGATGGCGCTCACCTTACTGCAGCTGGCGAAAAACCTAAGGAAGCCAAGAATTTTGACAAAAATGCATTGAGAAAGCTACAAGATGAGTCCGATCATTTTGACAAAGCTACTTTTCCTATGACTGAGGCAATTGCTGCCATGTGTGACTCAAGCCTTGAGGAAATCAAGTCGTTCCTGATCCCTCTAGTTAAAGATCCTACTAGCACTTAGATAGTTCATTTAGGGTGTCTCTTTTGTATTCGTGTAATGTTTTCGAACTTGTTCTTGACTTTGTATTGTTTCCTTTTGCTTTGCTAATGTTAAAAAGATTTGACACCATATATTTATGTTTGTAAACCGCGCCTGGGTCCTTGGGTATATTTGACTCCCCTGACCGCGGCTTGACTTTTGGTTACGGCTTTGGCCGCGACTTATCTTGTGGTCACGACTTTGGCCATGAGTTGAGATGGTTATCACTGTCTTTTTTGGTTGTGATCAACGCTATTTATTTTTCATACGAAGTTATTGGTCTGCTATTCAGATGGTATGATGGAATCCTAACCGCGGCCTGGATCGCTGGTTTTAGCCATGGCAGGGATGTGACTCTGCCTGGTTCCAGCCGTGGCAGCGATGCGACTCTGCCTGGTTCCAGCCGCGGCAGAGTTGCGACTCTGTCTCGTTTCAGCACCGGCAGAGAGGCGACTCTTCCTGCTTTCAGCCGCGGCAGAGATGCGAATCTGCCTGGTTTCAGCCGCGGCTAGGATCGCTGGATCGCCGGTGACCTTAACACTATGCTTTATTTAGCGGGCGCTTGGTTTTCTGGCGTTGGTCATTTTTCAATGTAGAACCATGTATGGTAAGCGACCTTGGTTGCTTGCCAAAGTATTTCAAGTAACGTTTTTGGTTTTCTTGGAAGTTGGGTTATGAATATTGTCGTCAGTTGATGGGGTACCACCCCAAATACAACACTGAAGGGGTACCACCCAAATATCGGTTAAGGTGCAAGTTGATAATAAACATTAAGTACCAGTCACGGACCAGGAGCACACCCCAAGCCGCAGTTCTAATAAGTACAACCCAAGAATCGACTAACATACAATTCTCCAGCAAACGTCAAGCCCTGACCGTGGGCCAAGAACACACCTCAAGCCGCGGCTCCAGCTGACATCAAAGGCAGGCTCCACAATGCCCCGTAAATGATCAGGTTAGGCAATATTAGACTGCGGTTCAAACCAATACTAGAGCATGATGTTTGGTGGGTAGGTGTCAGCCGCGGCTCAGGAAAGAAGCCACGAAGGAAAACAGTGAAATCTCAAGCCGCGGCTGGAGGAAGAGCAAAAACCAGAAAAACTAAGGAAGAAGGAACGTACAGGCTCGACACTTAGAAATTCAGGGAGCAGGTAGAATGAGTATAAAACTTAACGGGCAAGGTTGGTTCTCACTGGTTGTTGAGGAAAATGATTAGAGCACAAAACAAGAAAGAACAAGAGGCCAAATTTTGTAGAAGACAAGGACACCACTGGCAAAGGGATATCTGTCACAACAGAAAGGGAAGTCAACTATAAGAGACAAGATACATTTAAATCATACAAAAACCCTTTGCACCAAATGGGCATAGAACCCCCTAATCGAGTAATGTTAGTGCTCTAGAAAGATTAACATGTTGTCTTTATATGTCTTTTTGATATTTGTAATAGTATAGGGACTAGTTTTGTAATTAGTTAGTTCCTTTCTGTTTCATTATAAATAGCTTAGACTTACAAGTAGTGAGAGACATAGGAAACTGCTTACACACTTTGTAATTTGTCTTTGCTTGATATTAATGAAACCATGAATTTTGTTGATATCTTGCTTGATTTGATTACTTTGTTTGTATTTCATTGAATTGTGTTCTTATATCATCACAAATTGGTATATTTGATCCTATCAAATGGTATCAGAGTTGTTGGTAAGCTGTTAGTGAGTGATTTTTGAAGTTTGTCAAACTTTAACACTCAAAAATTTCACTGAATCTGTGATTGATAGACAATTCAATTGAAAATTTGTGAATTTCAGATGTGTTTCATCATCAAAAACATGATTTGAATCACAATCAGCAGTTAAATTCATCAAATTAGAGATAATTTGTTGAATTTGTGTTCGAAAAAGGTTACTATTATTCGAACTGAAAAATCTCAGAATTGATTGATTTGTTGTTGATATTGAATGAAATTGATGTTAGAAGAATGATTATCGGCATAAAACATATATAATAGGAAAGTTTCAATCCAATTCATCAACATTTGAAGAATTTCAGAAGAATTGAGTTAGTTACATTCATATGAACATGATGAATGTGGCTCATGAGTTGAGATTTGCAGAAAAATTGTCTAAGTGTTAGACGTTTGACAACTGTTTGGTCGCATTAACACTGTGTGGACGTTTTCATTTCAGACGTTTGACTATTGTTGAAGATAAAAAGGCCAGACGCATCATCTTTGTTAAGACGTATTAAAACTGTTCAGACGGTTGAAAACTGTTGAGGCGCTTTACAACTGTTTAGGCGCATTTCAACTGTTCAGGCGTTTTACAACTGTTCGGACGCATCAACTTGGGCGTTTTAGAAAATTTTTCTAAGGCATTCCCTTAGACGTCTCTCAACTTAGGCGCATCAACTCTTTGGAGTTTCATCACTGTTCAGGCGCATCACCCTTGACACTTAGAATTTTTTTTTTAAGAAAATGTTTCAAAAACTTTTTCATTTCTTTTCTTAATTCAAAATCTAAGAAAAACAACAAAATTATAAGAATGGTGAAATCAGAAGATTCTGAAAATAGAGTTCCAAAACATAAAAATAGAGCTGATTTCAAAAATTGGTCTCTTAGGTTAAAACAACATTTTAATTCCATTGACACTGATCTTTGGAAATCTATAGAGAAAGGACCATACATTCCTATAATCACTGATGGGCCTGACAGAGGGTTTGTTTATACTAAAGATTCTCCACAACCCGATCCTGAAGATGGTCTTCAAGGAGATGATTTAAAAAGAGTAAAGAATGATATCAAAGCTTATTCCTTGATGTGTAAAGGACTACCTCTAGAAGTTCTTGCAAGGCTTGATGCATATCAAACTGGATACACCTTATATAAAGCCTTAAAGACCATTTGTGAAGGAGGCAAGGAGATTCAAAATCTCAAGAAACAAAAGTTGAAAAGGCAATTAGAATTGTTTCAACATTTGTCTGGAGAAACTATAAATCAGATGATGAACAAATTGTTCCACTTACAACTGAGATGCCAACAGCTGGTATTAAGCCTGATCTTGAAGATCTAAATCTTAAACTACTCAATGCTTTACCCTCATCATGGAAACAAACAGTAACCTTACTAAAGCATACTGAGAAGTTCCTTATGGATCTAGATCTACTCATTGCCAAGATAGAGTCAGTAGAGATTGATGAAAGCTCAAGGAACAATGATAGAGCAGCATCAATGTCTCACTATCAGTTTGTTGCTTCTCCTGCAACCACAATTGAAAATGCATTCATGGCAACAAGTGAGAAAGTTACAGAAGAAGAGGGAGATTTGTTTGTTGGAGCAGGATTTTTCACTGACTCATCATTTACTAGTGCTCCTGCTTATACAACTCAGTCTCATTCTCAATCTCCTCCTAAATCTCAGTCTCAAACATCTAATGTTCAAATAGAGACTTCTTCATCTAACTCTGCTAAATCTAGCAAAGTTAAAGATGTGATAAACATCCTATTAGAGGATGAAGAGTCTAAAACTGCATTCACTGCTTTTATGGCTAGTTTTCAAGCATATCAAGGTAGCCATTTAACTCAATTAGATTTTGTTTTGTAGGATTTGTTTGAGATGGATCCTGAAGATGTTGAAGAGATGGACTTAAACTGACAGATGGTGATGATTGCTTACAGGACACAAAAACATTCATATGTCAACAGGAAGTACAAGCCAAGTGCTAACAAGACTGTTGGATTTGATAAGTCAAAATCTAGATGTTTTAACTGTAACAGTTATGGACACTTCTCCAGAGAATGCAAAGCTCCAAGGAATAATGGAGGAAATGCTCAATCAAGTTCTAGCAATCAAAGGTTTCAACCAGCTCAAAAGACTTTTCAAAAGCCTTATCAAAGTCTTCCTATGCCTAAGCTTAAAGATGAAACAAAATCATCTGATGAAACCAAGAAAGCTTTAGTAGTCAGCATGAAAGATGGTTATGATTGGAGTGCATATGCAGATCAGTTTACTAATGATTTAACATCAAGTTTATCTCTTGTTGCAGAAATTCAGGAAGAAGATTGGTCAGAAAACAATGATCCAAAGGTGGAAAGTGAAAATGAAGAAGATGACTACGATTGGAGTGACAAATCTGATCCTAAGGAGGATACAGATGAAGTAGCTCTAATGGCATAGTCTGATCAACCTAAGGTTGACACTTCATCTTCAAAATCTGAAACCATATCTCCAAAATTCCCTGAAATCCCATCTGAAGTGAGAGAAAAACTCTGCACAAAATCATGCTATGAACATGTTGAATACTATAGAAACTATTCATTCAAAATATGTGAGAAGCTAAAACAAGAAGAGTCAATGCATAACAAACTAAAATCTGATCATAAAACAGCAGATCAAAAGATTATCTCTCTTCAAACTTCATGGAACAAAACTCTAAAAGATTTAGAAAATCGTTTCTACACAATTGGAAGAGATGACCAAAAATTTTGAACAGGAAAAGATAGCACATGTTGCTACTCAAATGGATCTTGCTAAAGTAAAAAGTTCAAAAATGATTGTAGAAAAACTGGTAAGTGAGAGAAAAGATAAACAAAAAGAAGGGTTAGGTTTCACTCATGAACCTATGCCTGAATCTATTACAAACACTTTACCACAGAACTTCAATACTCATGATCATTCTCCTGAGAATAAAACTAAACTTAAAGCTTTTCAGATCAAAAACAAGAATTCAGAAGAAGAAAAGGAAAATGTACAAGTGTTTGTTAAAAATGATCAAGAAAAGATTAAAAATGGTCATCCAATCAAGATAATATCCTATGAACCAAAACAAACAAAACAAAACACTTCTGATCAAATTCATGTTGTATTAGAAGAAGTGAAAGTTCAAAGCAAAGACCGGCATGTTCTTCTTCGCTCTTCGAGTAGATCAAGATATCATCAATGAACACAAACACTGATCTACAACTCGAGCAATGATTCGGAAAGGGCCAATACATCTCGGGCTCAACTTGCCCCGCTTCCTGAATCGGATGATCCCTTTCCAAGGTGAGACCTTCAAACATAACCTGATCACCCACCTGGAACTCAATCAATCTGCGTCGTTTATCAGCATACGACTTCTGTCTATCTTTGGCGGCCTTCATGAAGGCTTTAATCTTCTCAATCTTCTCAGTCGTAGCCTCAATTACCTCGACACTCCCCAATTCCTTCTGACCAATATCACCCCAACTAACGGGTGTTCTGCATCTCCTACCGTATAGCATCTCATATGGTGGCATGCCAATGCTGGCATGATGGCTGTTGTTGTACGAGAATTCGGCTAATGGTAGGTGGTCATCCCAACTTCCCCTAAAATCGATCACACATGCCCGAAGCATCTCTTCCAATGTCTGAATGGTCCTTTCTGACTGACCATCGGTTTGGGGATGATAGGCCGTGCTAATGTGTAATCTCGTCCCCATAGCGTCGTGGAATTTCTTCCAAAATTTAGAGGTAAACCGGGTGTCACAATCAGACACGATAGACACCGGCACACCATTACGAGTTACAATTTCCTTGATGAACATGTCAGCCAACCTCTCAAATGAATATGTCTCGCGGATCGGTAGGTAGTGGGCACTCTTCGTCAGACGGTCAGCAATCACCCATATGGCATCGTATCCTTTCGGAGTACGCGACAGCTTTGTAATAAAATCCATGGTGATGTGCTCCCACTTCCATTCCGGTATATCCAGAGGTTGAATCTTCCCATACGGCTTTTGGTGCTCGGCCTTCACTTGTAAACAAGTAAGACACTTACTCACATACTCCACCACATCACGCTTCATACCCGGCCACCAATAATCTTTCTTCATATCCTGATACATCTTTGTGGCATCCGGATGAATGGGGTATCGAGTCTTGTGAGCTTCATCCATAATTTTCGCCCGTAGATCCCCAAAACGAGGAATCCACACTCATCCAAATCGGGTTTTTAACACGAAATGTGTTTTCACCCAGTTCCCCAACCAGACCTCTCATTCTTTCTGAGTTAAGATGATTTTCTTGCAATGCCTCATCTTGAAACTCTTTAACTTGCTTCATCACATAAGAGGTCATGATTAGTTAATAAGCTTTCACCCGAATAGGCTCGGGCCTCTCTTTTCGGCTAAGGGCATCAGCCACCACATTGGCCTTGCCCGGATGGTAGTGGATCTTGCAATCATAATCTTTTATGAGCTCTAACCACCTTCTCTGCCTCATATTCAGATCTTTTTGCTCGAAGAAGTACTTCAAGCTTTTGTGGTCAGTGAATATTGTGCACTTCGTCCCGTAGAGATAGTGCCTCCAAATCTTTAACGCAAAGACCACCGCCGCTAACTCCAGGTCATGAGTAGGGTAATTGACCTCATGCACTTTCAATTATCGGGATGCGTAAGCTATCACCTTACCTCGCTGCATCAACATGCAGCCTAACCCTGAGTAGGAAGCATCTGAATATACCACCAAATCCTCGCTTCCTTCGGGTAATAACAGAATAGGAGCTCGAGTCAACCTTGCCTTCAACTCCTCGAATGCTTGCTCTTGAGCTTGACCCCATATAAACTTTACATCCTTTCGGGTCAACTTGGTTAGTGGAGAGGCGATCTTGGAAAAGTCTTGAATGAATCTTCTGTAATAGCCCGCAAAACCCAAGAAACTACGAATCTCGGATGGCGTCTTTGGAGACTTCCATTGCATCACTGCCTCCACCTTTGCAGGATCTACCATAATCCCGTCGGGATTCACCACATGACCCAAGAATTGAACCTCGCGCAACCAGAACGCTCGCTTGGAGAATTTAGCATACAAACTTCTCCCTTCTTAATGTCTCCAACACTTTCCGAATGTGACCGGCATGTTCTTCTTCGCTCTTCGAGTAGATCAAGATATCATCAATGAACACAATCACTGATCTACAACTCGAGCAATGATTCGGAAAGGGCCTATATATCTCGGGCTCAACTTGCCCCGCTTCCTGAATCGGATGATCCCTTTCCAAGGTGAGACCTTCAAACATAACCTGGTCACCCACCATGAACTCAATCGATCTGAGTCGTTTATCAGCATACGACTTCTGTCTATCTTTGGCGGCCTTCATGAAGGCTTTAATCTTCTCAATCTTCTCAGTCGTAGCCTCAATTACCTCGACACTCCCCAATTCCTTCTGACCAATATCACCCCAACTAACGGGTGTTCTGCATCTCCTACCGTATAGCATCTCATATGGTGGCATGCCAATGCTGGCATGATGGCTGTTGTTGTACGAGAATTCGGCTAATGGTAGGTGGTCATCCCAACTTCCCCTAAAATCGATCACACATGCCCGAAGCATGTCTTCCAATGTCTGAATGGTCCTTTCTGACTGACCATCAGTTTGGGGATCATAGGCCGTGCTAATGTGTAATCTCGTCCCCATAGCGTCGTGGAATTTCTTCCAAAATTTAGAGGTAAACCGGGTGTCACAATCAGACACGATAGACACTGGCACACCATTACGAGTTACAATTTCCTTGATGAACATGTCAGCCAACCTCTCAGATGAATATATCTCGCGGATCGGTAGGTAGTGGGCACTCTTCGTCAGACGGTCAACAATCACCCATATGGCATCGTATCCTTTCGGAGTACGCGACAGCTTTGTAATAAAATCCATGGTGATGTGCTCCCACTTCCATTCCGGTATATCTAGAGGTTGAATCTTCCCATACGGCTTTTGGTGCTCGGCCTTCACTTGCAAACAAGTAAGACACTTACTCACATACTCCACCACATCACGCTTCATACCCGGCCACCAATAATCTTTCTTCATATCCTGATACATCTTCGTGGCATCCGGATGAATAGAGTATCGAGTCTTGTGAGCTTCATCCATAAATTTCGCCCGTAGATCCCCAAAACGAGGAATCCACACTCGTCCAAATCGGGTATAACACCAAATGTGTTTTCACCCAGTTCCCCAACCAGACCTCTCATTCTTTCCGAGTTAAGATGATTTTCTTGCAATGCCTCATCTTGAATCTCTTTAACTTGCTTCATCACATCAGAGGTCATGATTAGTTAATAAGCTTTCACCCGAATAGGCTCGGGCCTCTCTTTTCGGCTAAGGGCATCAGCCACCACATTGGCCTTGCCCGGATGGTAGTGGATCTTGCAATAATAATCTTTTATGAGCTCTAACCACCTTCTCTGCCTCATATTCAGATCTTTTTGCTCGAAGAAGTACTTCAAGCTTTTGTGGTCAGTGAATATGGTGCACTTCGTCCCGTAGAGATAGTGCCTCCAAATCTTTAACGCAAAGACCACCGCCGCTAACTCCAGGTCATGAGTAGGGTAATTGACCTCATGCACTTTCAATTGTCAGGATACGTAAGCTATCACCTTACCTCGCTGCATCAACACGCAGCCTAACCCTGAGTAGGAAGCATCTGAATATACCACCAAATCCTCGCTTCCTTCGGGTAATGACAGAATAGGAGCTCGAGTCAACCTTGCCTTCAACTCCTCAAATGCTTGCTCTTGAGCTTGACCCCATATAAACTTTACATCCTTTCGGGTCATCTTGGTTAGTGGAGAGGCGATCTTGGAAAAGTCTTGAATGAACCTTCTGTAATAGCCCGCAAAACCCAAGAAACTACGAATCTCGGATGGCGTCTTTGGAGACTTCCATTGCATCACTGCCTCCACCTTTGCGGGATCTACCATAATCCCGTCGGGATTCACCACATGACCCAAGAATTGAACCTCGCGCAACCAGAACGCTCGCTTGGAGAATTTAGCATACAAACTTCTCCCTTCTTAATGTCTCCAACACTTCCCGAATGTGACCGGCATGTTCTTCTTCGCTCTTCGAGTAGATCAAGATATCATCATTGAACACAATAACTGATCTATCCAACATCGGTCGACACACTCGATTCATCAAACCCATAAAGGCAGCTGGCGCGTTAGTTAGACCAAAAGACATAACGAGGAAGTCGTAGTGTCCATAACGCGTACGGAAAGCTGTCTTAGGAATGTCTTGTTCCTTCACCTTCAACTGATGATACCCAGATCGAAGGTCTATTCTTGAAAACCAACTGGCACCATGGAGCTGATCAAACAGATCATCAATTCTTGGTAAGGGGTTGTACTGGGGAATTCCTCTATCTTCTTTGAATGAGGAGAGAGAGTACTCATTCCTCTCCCTTTGGTCGAGTGGCTTCGCTCCTATAAGCTAATTCTCACTTCCAAGCTTTAACTCCTTACTTTCTTTCCCACCGTAGAACTCCAATCGAAAGGGGAATCTCCCCTTGGTCCCCGATTCTTCACTGTCAGCTTATTCGACTCACGGTAGTCTATACACACCTCATGCTACCGTCTTTCTTTTTCAAAAATAAGACCGGAGCACCCCAAAGGAGAGATACTCGGTCTTATGAATCCCTTATCCATCAACTCCTGTAATTGGCTCATGAGTTCCTTCATCTTAGTAGGAGCTAATCGATATGGTGCTTTGGCCACGGGTTGAGCACCGGGTATCAAATCAATTTGGAACTCAATCTCGCGATCCGGTGGTACGCCGGGTAAGTCTTCCGGGAATACGTCCTGAAAGTCACACACCACTGGTACCTCGGATAATTGCGGTACCGACGCATCCACATCTTTCACGTATGCCAAGTAGGCACTACATCCACGTCTCATGCACTTGCCTGCCACCGCCATCAAAATCATCTTCGAAATCGTAGTAACGCGATCTCCATGAATCGTAACCAAACTCCCATCGGGCGCAACTAATCGAATCATCTTCTTGTGACATACGATGTTTGCTTCATAGGTTGCTAACCAGTCCATCCCTAGTACTACATCAAATCTACCTAGGGGCATCACATGTAACCTAGCAGCAAACCTATGACCTTCTAGTTCTATGGCATAGTCCTCTATCATATCAGTAATTCTAGTGAACTTACCAATAGCGGTTTCTACATCGAATGATTCACTGACACTCCTACTACTAACAGGCAACTTAGCACAGAAAGTAGTGGAAATGTAACTTCTACTAGCACCGGAATCAAACAATACAGAGGCACAAGTGTGGTTTACTAGAAACATACCTGACACGACATCGGGATCAACTCTGGCTTCCTCTCGGGCCATAGTGTAAGCTCTAGCACTTGCCCTCTGCCCTCCTTCCTCCGGCTTCTTCTTCGCTCCAGAGCTCTCCGCTCTCGGCTTCTTACAGTCCTTGGTCGCGTGGCCCTCCCTGCTACAGTTATAGCACTTCAGCACCCTACAGTCTTTAGCGATGTGGCCAGGCTTGCCACACCTAAAGCATACATTCAGTCCCATCCTGCACTCACTGGTATGCCCCTTCCACAACTACCACACTTATCCCGTCCTGATTTTGACGACACCCCACGGTCGTACACCTTCATCATCTTGTTGTTTGGAGTGAAACCACCACGTCCAAACCTCATTCCATTCCAGTTCTTACCAACCCCACTCATCTTCTTCACCTCCGCCACAGTCTCCTCTCGCTCATCATACAATCTACCTGCCAAATCCACCACCGATCGAAAGGTACTTGGCCGGGCAGCAATCAGGTGTCTGCGAATGTCAGTCGGAAGTCCCTGGATGTACCTCTTTATCTTCCTAGACACCGGCGTCACCTGATCCGGCACCAGCCTCGCCATCTCGTTGAATTTAGTGGTGTACTGCTGGTGGGTCATGGTTCCCGCTTCAAGTTGCAAGAACTCCCTCTCGATTTTATCGAGTTCCCTGTGAGGACAGAATTCCTCGATCACCAACTGTTTAAACTCCTTCCATCGCATTTTCCCGATGGCTCTGGCACCCTCAGCTTGGACAAGGTTGTCCCACCAACACAACGCTGAATCAACGAAAGAGTGACTCGCGAACTTCACCTTTTGGTCCTCGCGGCACTCACAGATCTCCAAGACTACCTCCACCTCCCTCACCCAGTGGTGAGCGGTAGTAGCATTGCCATTGCCATCAAAAGTCGGGGGTTTACACCTTTGGAACGCCCCATAACTGCACCCTCTGGCCGCTACCCCCACTACATCATCCTCCTCCTCATCGGACAACACCGTCTTAGGCTCTGGTTGTTCCTCCTCCCCTCTGCTTCCCTTGCCCGATGATTCCTTTCTAGCCTCCTTCTCTTTCCTCTCCTCACCTTTCACAGCCCTGATGACTTCAGTCACCATAGACGGTAAAACGGTCTGCATGATCTGGTGTACTTCATCAGCAATCGCCTCCCTAGCTGAGGCATTCAAGCTAGCATTCTCATTCTCTTCGCTCCGGCCATGAACCTCAGGTTCTCATGGGTCGTCTCAGGAGCCTTAGCACTACTCCTAGTCACACGCGGACGACCTTTGCCTCTAGTTCTGCCTAGCCATCCTCTAACACACTATAAGATTCAAACACCAACACGGTCATTCAAAGTAATAACTCAGTTCATGTCAAGTATAGTAAGTCCCTAATTAAAGTGGCCAGTTGTGATTAGCCACTTACTTTACTCTTCATACCCAAGCATTTCCTATCCTGACTTAATCAGTATCTAAATCTACTAAGAGCACATAAATCAAATATCATGCGCACATAATACCTGTTAACATTAAGAAAAGACATACCTGATGGCACGTAGCTACTCGGGCTGACATCTCTCCATTTTTCCCATTTTCAGTTTAAGTTTAGGTTTTAAAAATTTATTTAACACAATTCTCTTAAACTTTGGCTCTAATACCAACTTGTAAGGCCCCGTTCCCGGAGACCTCACTGTTGGTCATTCACAGCATTAAATACATTAAACATTATAAATTTAAAAACTTAAGTTGCGGAATCATTTTAACAAAAACCATTCATTTCATTTCATTAAACACTGTTGTTAAGCAATACACTATTGTTTGATCGAATACAAAAAGAACTGTTTAATTGCATTACAAAACAACAACAATAATACGTATGAATGGATGTCAGTCTTTCCTTACCGAGTAGCTTCACCCTCGTGCCATCCTTAGCAATAATTACCTGCCAACTGAAAATGTATAAAAGTCAGCGTTGCTGAGTGAGTTCTAGGTTTAAAAGTAAAAAAATACTTTCCATAAGGTATACATATGAAAATACCCTTTTATGAAAACTTCATCTCTTTATACATGAGCACGCATTAACTATAAAATCAGATAATGCTTTATCTCTTTACAATATGCCTTGTTTACTCTCTACTCTTTTATCTTTATCTTTCACTGTCTATGTGGACCAATGAGCAATACCCTAAACTATGTGCGCGGGGGAGATGGTGCTGGGCCCTCTTTTTTCCCTCAAGGGGCTCTACATACTGTATACAAGGATGACCCAGACACCTAGGGTATGCTGCAACGGTCCGCCAATCTCAATTGACTGACCCGTGTGCATCTGAAGGTAGCTAACCCGCATCACGGTTGAGCTAACGACCTCATGGTCGTGATCCTCCTATAAGCTTGCAACACTTGTTAGCATTTTAAATTAGGTTCCACATCTCTTTTTATTACTTTTTCACTTATTTATTAGTAATACTTTACGTTACGATAATAAACACACCACGTAAAGTCACATACTAATAATGATAATAATAACGACAATAATAATAATAATAATTATAATCAATCATATAACAATCATAGCTATGCATGAAACTCATCATTAATAAGCCCTAGTAAACCCTCGGTCAAAACCCTAAAAGCACAGACTCCCAAACATTCTGTAATAAATTCTAAGGGTTTAGGCGCTTGGACACTATTTGGGCGCATGGGCCCTGTTTAGGCGTTTGGATACTAAGGCGTATGGATTACCTCAGACGTATGGAAACTTAGGCGCATGGACATCTAGTCGCATGGCCATTCGGACGCATGGACACTATTGGGCGTATGACCCATTCGGTCGCATGGACACTCAGTCGCATGGACTCTTAGGCGCATGGGCCACTTGGGCGCATGGGCAACTTTGGGCGCATGGGCCACTTTGGGCGCATGGGCCACTTTAGGCGCATGGGTTGTTCTTGGACTTTTCTAAGGCAAATCTCAGGCGTATGGGCTATTGTTCAGTCGTATGGATTACACTTAAATTCTTCTAAGGCAATTCTAGGCGCATGAGCCTTATCTAGGCGCATGGGCATTCTGTTCCACATGTTTCTAGTATGATTTTGAACCCTTTTCATCATACCTATCTGTTCTAAGCTTAACATGGCTATTCTAAACATGAACAATCTATAAGCATCTAAGAACCAACATCCAACATGCATAATACATACGAGCAAACATGCATAAACATTGTAAAACCATTTTAATACATTTTCAGCCCCAAAGATGTTTAAAACAAGTAGAAACCGGGGTCTAGAAACTCACCTGGTGCAACTTGGGTGTTTCTTCCTTCTAACCCTTTTTGAAACTAAATTCAAACACCTAAGAACACACCAAAACACACACACATGAACACACACAAGCATATAAGCACATAAGCATGAAACCGAGACAAAAACCCAACATGAACACTTAAAAACCTCGAATTCTTACCTTGAATTCCATCCTCTTCTTCTCTTCTTCTTCAAAACCGAGAGTGTTTCTGCTCTCTTCCTTTCTCTCTCTAAAACCGAATGAAAAAGGTGATATAAAAAGAGGGTGGGCGGCCATGCCCACCTTTACACCAACTTTTCAAAGATTTTGTCCTTTTGGACACTTTTAGTCCCTCTACTTGGGCTTTATTGCTTTTCCTTCTTTTATTCTTCATTTCTTGTTCTTTCTTTTCTTTTTAAGAAATAACCGAGTGTTACAAATATGAACAAGCTTGTAGCAGGAAATCATGTTATTGGACTTCCATCTAAGAAGTTTGCAACAACTGATCACTGCTCAACATGTTTGAAGGGAAAGCAACACAGAGCGTCTTATAAGTCCAAGCTCATAAACTCAACATCCAAACCTCTTCAAATGTTACAAATGGACCTTTTTTGACCAACAAATGTCAAGAGTATTGGACAAAAATCATATTGTTTAGTTATCATTGATGACTATAGAAGATTTTCATGGGTTTTCTTTCTATATGCTAAATCTGAAACGACTGATTTACTGAAAGAATTTATCATTAAAGTTGAAAATCAATTAGAAAATAAAGTTAAAAAAATAAGAAGTGATAATGGAACGGAATTCAAAAATGCTAACATTGAAATGTTTTGTGCACAGAAAGTGATAGCTCATCAGTTCAGTGCTCCCAGAACCCCTCAACAAAATGGAGTTGCTGAAATGAAGAATAGAATACTGATTGAAGCTACTTGTTCTATGTTAGCTTATGCAAAAATTCCTATCACTTTTTGGGATGAAGCTATATCAACTGCATATTTGGTTCAGAACAGAATCTTAATTGTGAAAGATAAAATGAAAACTGCATATGAGCTAATGTTTGGCAGGAAACCGAACATAAACTTTCTAAAATCATTTGGTTGTCCTGTTAAGATTCTTAATTCAAATGATCAATTAGGAAAATTTGAAGCAAAATCTGATAATGGATTTTTCGTTGGATACTCATCTGTTTCAAAAGCCTATCGAGTGTACAACTCTAGGACAAATATAATTCTTTAAACATTCAACGTAAAATTTCTAGAAAATTCTTTTCCATTAGTTTTAAATGGTTCTGCATGGTTATTTGATTTAGATTCATTATCAAACTCTCTTCAATCTAACTTGTTTAATCAATCAAATTATGTTGATTCTACAGGTAAGAAGAACTCTTGAAGAGATCTTGGATCTTTTAGTGAGGATTCAGATTCTGATGACCCAGATGATTCTAGCTCAGACTACCCATTTTTATCATTTGTTAAGGACTCAACAATACAATTTGATGACAATAATCATGATAATACAGTTTTCGATCATTTAGTTTCATTTGATCAGGAAAGATCACAACAAATTCCTAATGATGGTAATGAGTTTGTGCTACCTGAGTCTGGAACATCATCCATCTCTGGTGATGCAGTTGATACTGGTAACTTTGATTACTTTATTAACTCTCCGACTCAAGTTCCAAACTTCAATCCATATTCGTCTACTTTGTTACATCAGCTTTCCAACTTGAACCAAACAAATCTGGATGTTAATGTTCAATGTGATGAGATTCCAACATCTCGTATTCACAAGAATCATCCGATTTCTCAGATTATTGGTCCATTAAATGAGAGAAGAACAAGGAGTAAATCAGAACAAGTAAACTTGTGCTTATACTCTTGTTTTCTTTCTCAAATTGTTCCTAAAAATGTTACCGAAGCATTAAAGGACAATGGTTGATAGAAGCCATGCAAGAAGAATTACTTCAATTTCGCAAACAAGAAGTGTGGAATTTAGTGGATCTACCTGAAGGAGAAAATGCTATAGGCACGAAATGGTTGTTTAAGAATATGATTGATGATCGTGGTGTTGTAATAAAAAACAAAGCGAGACTTGTTGCACAAGGATACGCACAGGAAGAAGGAATAGATTATGATGAAGTGTTTGCACCGGTTGCAAGACTTGAATCCATTAGAGTTTTACTGGCTTATGCTTCATTCAAGAAATTTAAGGTGTATCAAATGGATGTAAAGGGTGCATTTTTATATGGTCCTATCACTGACGGTGTGTTTGTGAAGCAACCTCCGGGCTTTGAGGATGCAGAATTTCCACATCGAGTATATAAGCTGAGTAAAGCTTTATATGGACTTCATCAAGCCCCTAGAATTTGGTATGAGACATTATCACTACACTTAATCCAACATGGATACACAAGAGGGAAAATTGATCCAACTTTATTCATAAAGAAGTATAATGATGATCTCTTATGTGTACAAGTGTATGTGGATGATATCATATTTGGTTCTAACAGTCCAAAATTGTGCAATGAATTTGAAGAAATCATGAAATCTCGGTTCCAAATGAGTTCTATGGGAGAGATTAATTTCTTCCTTGGACTTCAAGTCAAGCAAACTGACGATGGAATTTTCATCAATCAAGAGAAGTTTGTTGACAAGCTCTTGAAGAAATTTAAGTTGGAAGACTGTCAGTCCATACGAACTCTGGCAGATGTTAACACCAAGATTGAACCTGATCCAAAAGGAAAATCTATTGACCAAACGTTATACAAATCAATGATTGGTTCTTTGATGTATCTTATTGCATCTAGACCAGACATTATATATATTTAATCCAGTCCCAATTGTTCATCCTGTTCAAATTTCACAACATTATAATATAAAGTCAAGTACTTAGATGTCACAATGCATAATAGTTGTTTAAACATGCCAAACATTTAACAAACAACTTAATCATTTGATCAAACACAAACAACCAACTTAATCACTTGTTATATCTTCATCATCCCCTTCTTCATTCGGTTGACAAGATGATTTGTTGTTGTTTTGTGACATTGAAAGGAGTTGATTTATTTGTTCTTACATTCGTGCATTTATTTGAAGCTGTTGTTGTCATTTTTCATTTGATTGTCTAAGTTGTTCTTGCATTTCATTATATTGTGATGGGGGTGCATACGTACTAGGAGTTACATCAGGGGTAACACTTTTCACTTTTCGACCAACTCCCTGTATATGACCACGCCTAGATCCCAAGGAACATGCAAGAACCTCAACCTCATCAACCGATGTCTCATCTTCCGCCGAGCTCGACAATGATATATTCATCTCATCTTGAATTTGTCCCTACATTAAACAATAAAATAAACATACATTAAATATTTTACTAAAATTTGACGGCATAACTACTATATAATGAATAACTAACATGTTTATCTATATAAAAAACGATAATAATTCCCGAATTTCAATTAACATATACTATAGAAACAATCCTACCTACATTAGTAACAATAACATAAATTAATAGTTATAATAAATCCAACTAAAAATTTAAAAGTGTCAAAGTCAATCGAACGCATTTTATCAGTTATCATAGATATATAAATGATTGTTTACTTACCTAATGTCTTTCTGCATTTTCATTAACCCATCCTGACCTCTGCTTAAAATGCATAGCTTTCCAACCCTCCACATGTTTTGCCCGCCCAGTTTCTTTTATCTACAAACAACAAAAGTATTATTATTCATTTGTCAAATAACTATTACAATTTTATATAGTCCTAATAATTTTACCTCCGTGTGCCGCCTTTGAGCATATGATTGAGTCCCATGATAACTTCCATAAAGTTGTTTTGCCCTATTTTCTTTGTTTTTCTCGGATCGGTTTTGATAAGCAGTAGTGCAGGACCGTTTAAGGGTATGGACTTACAACACAACAACACAATAATGAGAGTTCTTTAGAACACTTAACAGATCAAATAAGAAACTGGCAACTTATAAGTAAGATACTAAGAACACAAATAAAATATGAGACAAAACAAGATAGCAAACAACACAAGTGTATGGTTTTCAAGAATGCTGTATATTGCTTCTCAAGTTCTTTTACAAGTATTACAAAGCATAGAAAGAAAGTTACAAGACCTTGAGATACTTTGTACTACATCCTACAGGCGGCCATACTTTGAAGGTCAGCTGGATACATAAGACTAGACAACCACAATATCAAATGTAAAGTCAAAAGGCAGATTGCCTTTTGACTAGTGACTATGACATGCCATAGCTCACATCCTAATATATTACAAAAAGGATAAAAGTACATAAAGTAGAAAGCTCAGACTCAAGACCTTAATGTACAGTTAACAAAAGAATGGACATTTTCACCAACTCATGTAAGTTGGTGATTGAACAGAGTTGCAGCGGAAAGATGGTCCAGCTTTATGGTAAAGTATATCAAATAAAAGCATGTACATAAAAGTCATCGGAACAAATCTGTCTTCACTCTTTGGCTTCGGAAGACTTTGTCTTTGAAGCTTCGGAAGACTTCACTTTTGGCTTCGGAAGATGTTGGTCTTGGCTTTGGAAGATTTTACAATTAGAATATTTTCTAGTGCATGGTGTAAAACTTCCGAAGCATTTCTACTTCTGTACTTCAGTGCATGCATATAGAGAGACTTTGGATATTCTGGCTGCATTAGACTTATAGGAATCCTTACAAGTAGTTAACAACAACTTGACGCATCACGTTTATATAGTCCTAGTAATCCAGCTTGAAGAAGATACTTTGTTTAGTCCAATTCAACTTTGACGCATCACGTTTTCTTTTGGTACCTTCATAGCATGGATGTTTCCCGGGAACACGATTAGGAAGTGTTTGTAGTTGAATAAATATCTGTGCATTAGTCAATGGTTAGGAGGGTCATTTGTCTCCTTTTTACCATTAAACATCAAATCTTCCCTCCACTTATGATTTTTTTGTCAAGAATCGTCTATGACCAACATAAGCGATCTTAAGTGGGGCATGATTTATAACCTTGACCACTCCATCTAGACAAACTACTGTTGGTTCTTATATGCCCAAGACACATACAAGATTGATGTGGTTAGTACGTTATGATCCAAGTCGGGTCATACCCAATAACAAGCTATACAAACACCAATAATTAATTATTTGTTGATAAGATCATACAAATATATTGACACCTATTTAGAGAATTGGTTTTCTAAATATTGCTTTTGTGATAGAACAACATTATATGGATAATTTGTTCATGAGATATTTATTTGTTTCATTATTTAAGTTGGTTAAATAATGTCAAATAAAAGTGTGTCAAGTTACATAATTAGACTATGTTTTAATTATATAATATAAATGCATGGAAGAGTATTTATTTTAACTAATATCTAATGGTGGGAAACCCTTTTAAAATCAAATTTTCGGCTGCCTTTTGGGGGTCTTGGGAACTCAATAACTTGTCTTGTTTTATGCAAGACTTTACTCTTTTCACACTCTTCCATCATTTGACACTTCTTCTCTCTTCTTTCTCTCAAGCAAGAACACTCAAGAGTCTTCAAAAAATTCGAATTTGTGGCTGCATTTTGGGGCTGAAAAATTCGGATTTAGAGAAGCTTTGAAAGATTGTTTTGGTGTAAAGCTCCCTAACAAAGCAAGGTGTTTGGAAGAAGCTTGTGGGTATTACAACTTGAGGTCTTCTTCCTTGAAGAATTGCTGCTCAAAACCCATCATCATCTTCAAAGATTTCGACTTCTTTGAGCTGCTGAAAGGTAGTAAATCATAGCTCATTGTAGGTGTGATTTTATGTACAATTTCATATGTTCATAGCTTGCTTATTCACATATAATGATCCTTTTGTTTTGGGTTTGTTTTATACATATATGTGTCACCATAAAACATGAAATTTCAGCTTTATAATCATGTTTTAATATATATGTATATATATATATCCGCTGCGTTTTTCAGAAAGTTTAAGAGGTTAAACTTGTTTTCTATGTTCTAACAAACCCTTCAACTACTACGAACAGGATAATTATTGATAGTCCATAGTAGTGCTGCATGCATCCTGAATACAGTTTCGGTTGATGCATCTCTCATTTGAATTTCGTTAGTCCACAACATTTTCAACTTATCCACCAAAGGCCTTAAGAAAACATCAATGTCTTTTCCAGGTGATTTAGGTCAAGGAATAAGTAAAGATAACATAAAAGAAGATTCTTTCATACATAACCACAGAGGTGTGTTGTATGTTTTCATCACCACCGGCCACATACTATAAGTCTGACACAAGTTACCAAATGGATTAAATCCATCAGCAGCCAAACCCAATCTGACACTCCTGGGTTCTTTGGAAAAATAAGGATATTTTTTTTATCAAATTCTTGCCATGCATTACCATCAACTGGATGACGCATCATGCCGTCCGTTGATCGTCCAGTATTATGCATGATCATATCTTTTTTTGTGAATCTAGAGCTATACCTTCGGCGAAGAGAGGGGTTAAAGGAAAGTAACGCAACACTTTCTGTGGTACTTTCTTTCCCTTTGTGTTTTTGTCAATCCATCTGCTCTCGTTACAAATTGGACAATTCTGCATAGAGGCATTCTCCTTCCAAAACAGAGCACAATCATTAATGCAAGCATGGATAGATTCATATCCCAACCCAATCTTTCTTAGCTTCTTCTTAGCTTCATAATGTGATGATGGAATCCGATTTTCTTTTGGAAATGAAACTTTTATAAACTCTAAAGGTTGGTCAAAAGAACTATTCGTCCATTTGTTAATAACTTTAATATGCATCAATTTTGCAAGAAAGTTTAAAGAAGACATCAAACTGCAACCAGGGTATAATTCGGTATTAAGCTCCTTAAACAATGCATCAAATTCCAAGTCTAAACCAGTTCTATCTTTGTCTATATTTTCGTCGTATGTATTCTGTTCTGCCATTACATCATCAAGTGCATCAAACATTTCATTATTTGTTGTTGGATTACGTGTGTTTGAGGCCCAAAGGTCTTCAATCCCTAAAGCATTAGGATATTTCTCACCATGATAAACCAATGTTGTGTATGTTTGAAGAAACCCACGATCATGTATGTGTGCAAAAATCGTAGGTAAATTCTGAAGTGACCGGTTCGAATTGGCATAACATTTACAAGGGTAACAAGTTTTGCCTTCACTGTTGAGATGGTGTTTGGCAATCTCCATAAAGTTTTGTAGTCCATTTATAAAATCAGGAGATTTTCGATTTCGCAAGTGAATCCAACTATTATCAATTGTCATCACTGTTTCATTATTAATAATTAAATTGTGATATATACACAAAAACATACATATATACATGTAAAAACAAAGATACTCAATTACATATTATAATTGAAAAAAGAACAATCATATATTTAATTACATTAATTTTATATAAATTAAACACATATACACTTACACATACACAAACTTAGATGCATATGTACATAAATAAAAGTTTTCAAGTGAAAACACGTACCTTATCGATGAAATAGATATATGAATGAAATCGCACTGCCAACCGCAACAAGATCCTCGTATATTAAAAAATAAAATAAATTCATAATTTATAACATAATATATATAAATACACACACATACACACATATACATACATATATATACATACATACACTATATACATAGACATAAATAAATACATACATACACATACACATACACATACACATACACATACACGTACACATACACATACACATACACATACACATACACATACACATACACATACACATACACATACACATACACATACACATACACATACACATACACATACACATACACATACACATACACATACACATACACATACACATACACATACACATACACATACACATACACATACACATACACATACACATACACATACACATACACATACACATACACATACACATACACGTACACATACACGTACACATACACATACACATACACATACACATACACATACACATACACATACACATACACATACACATACACATACACATACACATACACATACACATACCTACACATACACATACCTACACACATATACATACACATACACATACACATACACATACACATACACATAAACATACACATACACATACACATACACATACACATACACATACACATACACATACACATACACATACACATACACATACACATACACATACACGTACACATACACGTACACATACACATACACATACACATACACATACACATACACATACACATACACATACACATACACATACACATACACATACACATACACATACACATACACATACACATACACATACACATACACATACACATACACATACACATACACATACACATACACATACGCATACGCATACACATACACATACGCATACGCATACGCATACACATACACATACGCATACGCATACGGATACACATACACATACACATACACATACACATACACATACACATACACATACACATACACATACACATACACATACATATACACATACACATACACATACACATACACATACACATACACATACACATGCACATACACATACACATACACATACACATACACATACACATACACATACACATACACATACACATACACATACACATACACATACACATACACATACACATACACATACACATACACATACACATACACATACACATACACACACATACACATAAACATACACATACACATACACATACACATACACATACACATACACATACACATACACATACACATACACATACACATACACATACACATACACATACACATACACATACACATACACATACTGCAGAATCAAGTTTTGTCACTTAACACTTGGATTTCTCTCAAACTCACTTATACTACACTCAGATCAGATGAAGTAGAATCTCTTCTAAGAGTTGATAATAATATAATAAGTAGCAAAGAACACAAAGAAATAATTTTCAATGAACTTGTATATATTACTTCTCAACTCAAAGTATTACAAGACTCTTACAAGCATGAAACAAGAGTTACAATGAGAAAATATATATACTAGATCCTACAGCCGGATACACTTTGATACCAGCTGGAAACCTAAGACTAAAGCATATACTACAATGCTAAAGTTAAGGTATCTTATATGAAGTATTATTGATGGTCTGCGGATAGTATATATATTTGATAAAGATTTATTCCACAGATTCAGTTTTAATTGGTTGTTACTAATACTAAACCACACACACAAAAGGCAGTGTACCTGTCGTGTGGTAATACAGCGTTGGTAAGAACCGAGTATCAATCCGTGGACACACCTAGCCTACTCAACAAACTTGATGTTTGACTATCAGATTTGGTTTTTGTTAAAGAAAGTGATATTTTGTTTTGGAAAGATTTCTAGGGTTTAAAAGTAAACAATAATAAAAAGAAAGTAAAATAAGAATTGAAGCGTTTGGTTTTAAAATCAGGGAATAAAAGTTATCATCCTAATTAGAATCCACTTATGCAATTGTGATGAATTGGTGATGTGATGTGATTATGTTAATGTTTATAAAGATGAGCCGGCGCAATTTCTCGACTATCCTGCTGCCGCAGTGACTTGATCCTGTCAGGCTGATTTTACTGCTCAGATCAAAGCCCTAGTAATGTAGGTAAATCTCTTGTGTCCTATTTGACATACGATTTCTGAAAACATAATTTAATGTTAAAAAGAGAGTTGATCAGGTTCCTTCCTAACATACCATTAATTTCAGAAAACCGTAACAATTACTGAAGTTTCTGAACAAATAAAAGGGAACCTGCAATTGATCAGAAAGTTAAGGTGATATGATTTCTAATAACCATTTCTAGTTCATTAGCCATGGATTATTATGAAGACCGGTTTCGTGAATGAAAGTTAATCATACGGTTTTCAACCTTGTATGACAATCACAATCACAAACCATAACGTTATAACTTCCCGTTCAAATGTTGATGCTACCCATCAATAGTTTTCCCAAGACCACCATAACATTAACATAATACTTATCACACCATTAGTTTATCACAAATTACATAAGTTTCATCCTATTAGGATGATAAATAGAGTTTAGCTCATGATGAGCTTTAACATAACAACGGATAACAAAGAAGATAGATAAGTGATTATCGGTGAAATGGAACAATCAAACCGATAATCCATAATGGATGATGTTTAGGTGATCCCAAGCTTCTTCCAAGTGTTGTTTGCACTTCCCGAGCCTCCGAATGATCTTGAAGTCTTGATTCCCGAGAGAATTCAGTAGAGTAACTCTCCCACCAAAGCTTGCCAAAAAAGGTGAGCTTAGGCTTCTATTTATAGGCTTTCCGGAGTGTTTAAGCACGGCCCTGTGCCTAAAAGACACGACCTTGTGCTAGTACAATGCTTACGAAAGTTGGTCCGCTCGTACGTGCAGGTTGTGTCGGGCACGGCCCCGTGCTAAATAGGGCACGACCCCGTGTTGGAGGTGGGGCACGGCCCCGTGCCTTATGGGGCACGGCCCCGTGTCTACTTTTAGGGGACAGTACTTTTTGTCTTGTCAGATGTCCAAGCACGGGGGTGTGTTAATTTGGCACGGGGGTTGTGTTTCTGGCAAGGCATGGGGGCGTGCTTAATGAGGCACGGCCCCATGCTTGGAGTCCAAAGCTCGGATTACTTCAATTTCTTGTTAAATATGCTCCTTTTGTCCATCTTACCCTTTTAAACACCTGAAAACACAATTTAACACTTTTAAGTACATTTTCATCATTTTAAGGAAGATATTAAGGAGTAATTGATGTGCTTTTGATAGGATTTTTATGTATAATTTGGAGCACATCAATTATCTAAGATATGGTAGTTATGACATGTCCATGACTTACCTTTTGTCACCAACTAAAGTTGGCAACTGTACTAACTGATAAAGGTAAACAGTAGAATAAAGTATGGTCAACTACATGACTTTTGAGAAAACGCCATGCAGTATCTCAGAGGTCTGCAGCGGAGTGTCAGAGAGACCATACTTATGTCCACTGGATAATAGTAGTGTCTTCCGAAGGTAAGTTGGCTTCGGAAGAACAAGTTCTTCCGAAGCCACTTATACTTCAGAAGAGGCTACTATACTTCCGAGGCTTTGAGGACTTCTTTCATACTTCGGAAGTTGACTTCTGATCTTTCACTCTAAGTGATCTTCAGAATTGAATACTTTGTCTTCGGAAGTTGGAGTTTTCCTTCAGAAGTTGATCTTACACTTTGTCTTCGGAAGAACTCCTTTTCCTTGGGAAGTTCCACACATAGCTTCAGAAGTCCTTTATTAGTTGCACCAAAATATTCTAAGTGATTTAGTTTTGGTTGCTCCAGCCTTTCTAGATCCAACAAACTCCCCCTAGGCTGATGCTATCAAAACCTCACTTGTCTCTACTTCTCAAAACTTTCAACACCAGGGACAGAAGATATTTTTCTGTGTCCTTGTTCTTCCCCGAAGTGGTACTGAGAAGTTTGTACAAGTCATTAGTGGATAGGAGATCCAATCTATCACTCTGAATGACATGTACCCTTTGTTGTGCCCCCTCTGAGAAGAGTTCGTTGACGGGAGTTATAGTCATACTCCCATCTAACTATGATTCAAGTTCAGGACCCTCGACCATTTGTAGAAAGGCTTTGCCTTTGGTTGTTGATCCTTTCCTTTTCTCCTCCTCTCTCAGTTTCAACTCTTCTTCAATCTTGGTCCTAGCAGTCAGCTCGGCCAGATGAAGACTGCTCAGGTGATTTCTGATGTGAGCAGCTACTTCAGAGTTGGAGGGGTTGGAGAGTGGCTTCTCTGCTAACTCAGCAATATCAAATGTGCTTAAGTGTAGCAGAGATGAAGCATTTAGCCTGTTTAGCTCTCCATTCTCTCTTTCAACAACAAAGTTGTGAGAAGAGTCTTCGAACCTCCACTGGATAATCTTCTTCCTAGGCACAAGGGGTTGACTTGGTATCTTGTCACCTTTCTTAGTATCCAGCAAAGTCACCAGCCTTCTCCTTAACTTCTTTTCTTCCTCATTTAGAGTATCTGAATTGAGGCCAAGGAGCTTTGCAGCTTGGTCCAATGTTCCCCTTGGCAGATCAAAAAATTATATCTAGTTAGGGAACATGAGGATCCATCAACATAGGTCAGTTTGATAGAATCCTCCTCACAGGAGATGTCGCTCAGGGTTGTACAGTTGATGAGCTTTGTCTTGATTGCCTTGAACTCCTCTAAGGAGATATGTTTGGAAGGCTGAGGGGATGGTTTGGGAGGTTGTTGGGTATATTGTGGTGTTTGGGTTCTGGCGAGTTTTCTGGGTTGGAGGATGGGTAGATTAGGTGGTTGAGGTGAGGAGGTTGGTAAGGATGATGGTGTAGGTTCAGGGGTGTAAGGTTTAGTGGTTGGTTTAGTTTTGATGGGGAATGGAAAAGGAATTGGTTCAGGTTGTTGTTGGCTTAGAGGTTGGGGTTGAGAAGTTGGTTTGAAGATCATCCCCTGTCCTCTTCTGTACATCTCCTTCCTCTTCCCCGAGCGAATGTCAGCCTTTATGTCACTGACATGTTGCTGGAGGGTCTTCTCAGACATAGGACCCACCTGCCTGCCAGAGAAGCCATGAGCCCGGAGATAGTCTTTCATCCAGACCTTTTCACTTATCTTCTTGGTAGCAGCTAGTCCTGCTTCCTCTTCCTTCTTCCTCTTTAACATCAGCTTCTCCTTGGTAGCTTTCTTTCTCTCCTTCTCCATTTGATCTTGCTCTTTGTTGAAGAGCCATAAGATCGTATCATTGTTATGTGGAGATAATTCTTCTAGAGAGAAACCCCTGGAGGTTAGGAAAATTATCCTTTCCCTCCTAAGCTGTTGATCAGCTTCTCTTTTCTTCCTTCTTTCTTCCTCTAAGGCCAACCTTGCTGCTTCTTCTTTTTGTTGTTATTGTAGCAAAGTTGCCTTTTCCAACTCAACTAACTCCTCTAGTGGTAGCAAGAGTGCATTTTCATTCACGGCTCCTAGATTGACAAGTCTGTCAATGATTTCCACTCTTCTTTTATTGTTGACAGCCTCCTGGTTGGCTGCAGCTGCTTTGCTACTAGCAGCTAGCAACTTCCCAGTTGGAAGTCTACCTTTTCTTTTGAGCTTTTCTAACCTTGCTTCCTCCTGAAGCTCTTCCACAGGTTGAGTGGCGGAAATGGGAGCTGGAGTTAATGCTGATGTTTGAGCTAGGGGTTGGGTGAGAAAATCCTCCTTATTAACCGTAGATGCAAGTTCTAGGGTTGCATCTGTGACTATTAGATCATCAGATAAAGAAAATAGTCCTTCCGCAGCTGCAATCTTAGCATCAGAAGATTGAAGTTGTTCTTCCGAGGCTTTGACTTGTGCTTCGGAAGTCCGTGAGAATGCACTATCTGTCCCAACTGTCCAGTTGCTGGGCCATCAGTCCTTGTTTCCCCTTCAAAATTAATCTCAAGTTCCACTTGGTCCTTAGATTGACCAACTTCTTTGATAGTAGTAGAAGGTGCATTCAACCTCTAAAGCTCTTGAGCTCCAAAGTATATCACAGACATGTGAGGACTTGGCTGTTCAATAAAAGATTCCAACAGGAACTTGTTGAAGAACCTGTCGAGATCTTGGAGCATCCTTAAATCCACTCGAATTATAACTGGAGGAGGATCGGGAAAAACTGAAGCTTGTTCCATAGGGTATCTTGAACTTAAGGAAGTGAGAGCTTGACTCCATGGTTCCTCTTGTCTTTGGCTTTGTCCCTGAACCCTCTCCCCCTTTTTGGTAGCATCATCTTGAGAGCTTGATGAGCTGGAGGAAGAGGTCAATGACACCTAAATTGGTACATGCCTAATAGACCTCTCAATCTGTTTCTCAGCTAGTTTGGCCTTGAGAATTTCAATCTCAAGTTGCTGAGTGGCAGACCTATCTTTTAAAGTCCTAACCTTAGATTCAAGGTTTGAGACTTTATAAAGTAGGTCTTTAATGGTGAGTTGCAGTCTTCCCTCATCTTCTTTTGAAGAATCATGGGGAGATGAGATAACATACCTAGTATGTTCATCCTCACCCCTAGATGTGGTTTCTTGAAGCCCTGGTTTCCCTTGCTTAATGATGTCTCTTTCAGAGTCATCAAAGGGCATGGTTGCCGTAGATTCAGTCTCGGTGATGTTACCACAGTCTTGAAGGTCCATTGATGCTCCTTCAGTAGTGGCAGCTGAATCTACATGAGTCCCCTCCACATCAGTGGGACTCACCTCAGTAAAGGCTTGCTGATGGGGGCTAGAGATAAGAGATCTCTCTAGGCTCTGTTGATCCTTGAGAGGAAGTTTTGCATAAACTTCATTGCCCTGAAAAGACATAATCTCTTCATCAGTTCCTATTAGTAGGTCAGTAAAGGATATAGAGGTTAAGCCTAATGACCTGTGACTTTGATCAATGTCTAAAAGCATTGAGCCTATGGTGGGGCTGTCCCTTTTTGGCTGCTCAAGGGAGTATAAAGACTCTCCCTGAGGGTTTTCAGCTTGGGTTTCGGGCTCATGGGTTTGAGACTGAGGAGACTTAATACCCATATTGAGGTCAATTGTGAAGGATGGTTGGACCTCAGACTGAGTGGGAGCCCATTGTTCCACTCTAGTATTTTTGGATTGAACAGGAGGAGCTTGTTCAATCAGAGAAGATTGAACAAGGGTTTGTTTGGGGCGTTTTTGATATGTGATAGAGATGGGGTGAGAAGGTAGATTTGGCAGTGTGAGGGTCGTTGCTGGTGTGGGTTCATCACCTGTGGGGTTAACAAGGATGTTATCAGGAGCCATTGGCTCAGTCATACCTGGAAGAAGTACAATATATCTTCTGGTGAAATTGGTGGACACTCTCTTCAAAGTCTTCAAGATGGTCGGCCTCATTTGATGAACAGTTAGAGCAACTGCACAGACAAGCTGACTCTGGTCCAACTCATAGTTGATTATGTGCTGAAGGAACCTAGGATACATGAAGAATGTGTCCCGCTGGAGATTCCCCATAAGATTGGTCAGTACAAACCTTGAGTAGTTAAAGCGGAGGCTTCTTACAATCCATGAACTAGGCACCCTAGTTCATATGGGATTTGATCCCATCCCCCAGATTTGTTGGACAAGCAATATAGAACAACATGCTGCAAAAACTTCCAGTTGTAAGAGAAGTTAAACTTGTAGACGGTTGACCTGCTTACATTTCCACCATATCCTATTTGGATATAGGTATTATCCAAATCTGTCTTGGGGAACTCTATAGGAGCGCCCTCATCATGAAGCTCGAGATGCTCCCTGATGAGTTGTTCGGAAATGACCAACTCCTGGCCACAGATGCTCGATCTTATTACCCGAACCCCATTTAGGGTTTCAATCTGACCATTGGCCCAAAATTCAGCCACGTGATTTGGGTAAACGGTAGGGTTAAAGTCAGAGCATTGTAATAAGATGATTGGGTAAAAAAGGAGATGATATCAGAGAAGTCAGCATCCCTTGAAGAATCAAGGAGTGCGACTTGGTTGTGCTGAGGGTTAAGTGCCATTTGAGAAAGTTGCAGGAAGATAGTTCGGAATTAGGTGAATTGGGGATGAAGGAAGCTTTTAGGGCAGTAAATTTGGAAAAAAATTAAAAGTGATTAGCCGGGGTTATTTAAATGGGTGAAATGGCGGTTTAAGGGGTTTGGATAAGATGATGGGATGTTTCAGTGGAGGAGTGTTATAAGCTTCGAAAGGTAAAGTTACTTCCAAAGGTAAAGTTCTTACTTCCGAGAGTAAATGTTGCTTTCCGAATGGAGAGTGTTATAAGCTTCGGAAGTAGATCTGATATGAAATCAATCGCTTCTTCCGAGACTAAAAAACTCTTCCGAGAAGAAAATTGTCCTGGGAGGAGTTTGCATCGGAAGATATGTAAAATATCTTCCGAGGGTTAATTCCTCTTCGGAAGAATTTATACTTAATGAAAATTTCAAAGAAGGACTTTTTGTAAGAGGGCTTAGATTGTTTTGACACAAGACTTTACACATTAAAAGGTTTTCAAATGAGATAAACTAATCAAGGTTTATCATCCCAATAGCTGTAATGAGATATTTAAATCTTTGTTCATCAAAGGCTTTGGTGAACAAGTCAGCATATTGTTCATTTGAGTCAACTTTGATTAGCTTGATTAGATTTTTCTCATGAATATCTCTAATGAAATGGTACCTGATATCAATGTGCTTTGTCTTGGAGTGCTTCACTGGATTTTTAGTAATGGAGATAGCACTGTTGTTGTCAATGTGGATAGGAGTGTTCATGAAGTTGAATCCGTAGTCTATCATCTGGTTTGGAATCCACAACAGCTGAGCACAGCAACTAGCAGCAACAATGTATTCAGCATTAGCAGTTGATGTAGAGAGACAGAATTGCTTCTTGCATTTCCATGAGATTATCCTTCCACCAAGAAATTGACATCCACCCGATGTTGATTTCTTGTTGATATTGCAGCCACCATAGTCACTGTCTGAGTAACCTTAGAGATTGAAATCACTATTCCTTGGATACCAGAGGGCTAATTTAGGTGCTCCTTTGAGGTATTTATGTATTCTCTAGACAACAACTAGGTGAGACACCTTTGGAGTAGCCTGATATCTTGCACAAATACAAGTTGCAAACATAATATCAGGTCTACTTGCTGTGAGATAAATCAGAGAACCAATAATTGCTCTATATTGATGTTGATCAGTATCCTCCCCCTCAAAGTCAGGGCAGAGATTAATGTTTATGGGAATAGGTGTTTTGGCTGCCTTACAATCTTTCATGTCAAATTTTTCTAAGATGTCATTGGCATACTTAGATTGATTGATGAAAAACCCTTCCTTCATTTTCTTTACCTGAATTCCATGGAAAAAGTCCATTTTTCCCATGGAACTCATCTCAAACTTCTTCTTCATGATGCTCTCAAAGTTTTTACACATTTGGTCATTTGAGGAACCAAATATGATGTCATCAACATATACTTGAACAAGCAAGATGTCTTTCTTAGACTTCCTTATGAAAAGAGTCTTATCAATGGTACCTCTAATGTAACCATTCTTCAGGAGAAACTTGGACAATGTCTCATACCACAGCCTAGGTGCTTGGTGCAGCCCATATAGAGCTTTATCCAATTTGCACACATAGTTGAGGTGTTGTGGGTCTTCGAATCCTGGAGGTTGGCATACATAGACCTCCCTATCTATATCTCCATATAGAAAGGCACACTTGAAGTCAAGTTGGTAGACAGTGAAATTCTTGGATGCAGCATAAGCAAGGAAGATCTAACTGCCTCAAGTCATGCAGCAGGTGCAAAGACATCAGTATAATCGATTCCTTCCTCTTGAGTGTATCCTTGAACCACTAGTCTTGCTTTGTTCTTGACGATCAAGCCTCTATCATCTCTCTTGTTTCTGAAAACCCATTTAGTGCCTATAGGTACTTGACCAGATGGTAGCGGACATAGGTTCCAAACCTTTTGTCTTTTGAATTGAAGCAGCTCCTCTTGCATCGATTCAACCCAGCTACTATCTTTCAAGGCATCTTCCACCTTCTTGGGTTCCATCTGGTATAAAAAGCATGAGTATAAGCAAACATTCCCATTGTGAGTTTGTCCTTTTGATCTCTCACCTTCAGAGACTTCCCCTATGATATTCTCAGCTGGATGAGTTGTTGATACATATGTACCTAGTTTAGGAGCTTAATGTAAATGTCTGTCATGTCGTACATGTATGTAATGAATGAGGTGAATGAAATACATATGTGATTGATGCTTATAATGTTTAATGTTTCATTATTTATTGTGTGATAAAGTATTTTGAACTAACTATATAGGGTTGAGGTTATTGTGCATAGTTCTTAGTCAATAATAATTGAGAAACATGTTCCAACTTAATCGTATGAAGTCTTCATACTGATGGACCATGCTAATGGACCATACGCATGAATACTTCATGCTAATGGACCAGTCGCATGACTGAACCAGGAGACTGGATCAGTCGCACGATTGAGACATAAGATTGACTCAGTCGCACGGCTGAACCTTTAGTCGTGCGTATGAATCAATCACATGATTCAGTCGCACGACTGAACCATGCTAATGGTTCAATCGTACGATTGAAAACCCTAACCTATAAATACCACTTAATTCGTGGAAAAACAAAACACTTCGAGAATTTCAACACACATTCGTACCCTAGCCGTCCAGAGACTCCAGAGAGCCTGTTCCAACTTCATAGTTCACAGTTGATCTTGTTCTAATCGTTCTTAACATTTCTTTAATCGTTAGATTGATCTAAACTGCGTTCTCACTGATTGGATCGCCAATAAAATAGGATTCCGCACTATTTGATTAGGTATACACGCATTATCAGTTAGTACTCCGTATGTACACGGTCCTAACAAGTGGTATTAGAGCTTTGGCTCTTGATTTTGCGTGTGATTCGATTGGTTTTGGTGTAAAAATCACGTTTTTCATTCAAAAGAGTCGTCTTTTTGAGTAAAACAGTGTTTTCGATGTCTCCAGGTCTCAAAGTTTTCATTTTTCATCATACGGCAGATTAGGGTTCTTGAAATATCGCGATTTTGTGTCAAAGTGTCAAAAACATTCGAATTTTCAAAAACAGCAGCCTTCAGTCGCACGAAAGGCTCAATCGCACGACTGAACTCAATCACACACCCATTCGCACAATTGAACTCAGTCGCTCGTCCATTCGTACGACTGAACAACCCCATTTGCTTGTCTTCAATCGCTTAGTCCATACGTACGAATGAATCCCAGTCGCAACCTTCATTCGCACGACTGAATCAAGTCGCATCATTGAATCCACTCGCACCCTTCATTCCCACGAGTGACCCATACGCTTTGTCCAATCGCAGGATTGGCTCATCCGCATCTGTCCATTCGCACGAGTGAATCAGAATTGTTCTTAAAGTTCAAAGTTAATACAAATGGAAGATCAGTTTTCAGCATTTACTGTCGGGAAGGACTCACGAATCCAGAACCTTATGCTTCAGGAGAATGAGGTTGGAAATCACAATAAACCGCCTAAGCTTATAACGTTGGATGACTATCCACAATGGAAACAGCGGTTCGAGATCTATCTTAATGGAGTTGATCCCAACCTTTGGGAATCTATTGGGACAGGTTATAGTATGCCAGTTGGTGCTGATGGTGTTAAATTAACTTTGGGAGGTATGACTGACGGCCAGAAAGTTAAGTACAATGCCAAAAAGAAGGTGTATGCCCTATTGACTCAGTCGATACCAAAAGATATATTTCATCAGTTTTCAGAGAACAAACATGCAAAGAAGTTATGGGAAGCGTTGGAGAAAAGGTATGATGGGAATGCATCGTTGAAAGCTTTGAAGGCAAAGGCTCTAAAGAAGGAGTTTGACAACTTCTCTTCAATGGGAAAAGAAAGCTTGGATGATGTTATTGACAGGTTCTACCATCTGATGAGTGAACTGCACACTCATGGGGTTAGAACATCGATGGAAGATAAGGTGTCAGGTTTTGCAGATGGTTTGCCAGAGAAATAGGACTCGTTTGTGTCTAATCTAAGACAGAACAATATTCTGTCAAGGTTGGATATAAATGACTTCATATTGAAGTTGAGAGAGGAGGAACTTAGGATGAAATACAAGTCTCAGAAAGGATCCTACGACCAGAATCCTTCACTTTATAACTCAACTACCACTCCAACCCGTTTAGGAGCACCACTTCAAACTGCCTTTGTGTCTAGTTCAGCAGCTCCTTCCCAATCCACTACTTCAGGATCTGAATCGTCATGGTCGTCTTGCACCCAATATATAGTGCCTGAAGCAAATGTTACTAAGTTGAAGACCGACAACCTCGGTAATATTACTATTGAGGTTGCAAAGGAGCACATGGACCTGCTAGCAGCGGTTGTTCATTCTTGATGGACTAATTGCTGGGAAAATGGGTAATTGCCATCTGGCCGATGAAGACTACGAGCAGGTAGACGAGAATGAACTAGAAAGGATGGATATTATGTGGGCTCTTGCAAGTGTTGTCCGAAGGGCTAAGAAGATTGTGAAAAAGACACGACAAAACTTGGTAGCCATAAAAGACACTACCTTTGGTTTCGACAAAACCAAAGTTACCTGTTTTAACTGTGGAGTAAAGGGGCATTTCAAACGTGAATGTGTGAAGCCCAAGAAAACAGGTAACGGGAATCCATTCTCGTCTTTCAACCGTCAAGACAAACCCACGAGTGGAGTTGCATCGTCAAGCAAAGATACAAAGGCCTTGACTGCTCAAGGTGACGAAGGACAAGATTGGACCTTCTGTGAATCCAAGGATCGTCAACAGGAATTATCAGTGTCAATCGATGTCAAGTCAACGTTTGCGGAATTAACGTTGATTTGGTTTAATTGTGTTAAACAACTTTAAATATCAATAAATGATCAAGAACACATGTAACAAAACACAATTAATGATTAATCAGTATTTCATTATAATATGTTAATGATTACAAAAGTATTGAATGAATGATATTAAAGAATGCTATGATGTGATGTTTGCTAAAGTTTGATTGAAAGACTTTGGTGATTGTCGTATTGCTTTTGCTGTTCTCGATCAATCAATCGTCTAACTCAATCGTGCTTGAATCGAAACCTAGAATCCATATTTATAGACAGAGATGTTTCAGTTATAGGAAACACCGGATCTCTTGGGATTTGATTTGTTTTAGTTAAGGGATCATCGGATTTCTCGGGATTCGCATAACCGCCTTGTTGACTTGTTGACTTGTTGACTTGTACCAATTGTATAATACAAGTGTTTGGACTCCGCAGGAATATTGTCTTCAGTAGGAATTTGTTCTTCCGTAGATGATGTGTTCTTCTGAAGGTAACTTGTTCTTCCGAAGGTAACTTGTTCTTCCAAAGGTAACTTGTTCTTCCGAAGATAACTTGTTCTTCCGAAGGTAACTTGTTCCTTCCGAAGGTAACTTGTTCTTCCGAAGGTAATTTCTGGTTGTTTATCCGCAGAAGATCTTCGGATGTAGAATTACTTGTAAGAAATATATCTACGGAAGAACAAAATGTTCATCCGTAGATGTTTCTTACACTTGGTCAATTTCAGTAATTGACCAAGAATAATGTTTGTTCCTGCAACCATACATAAACCAACACATATATACATGGGTTAACCTATATATTTAATGCATACACAATGATGAAATACAAAAATTCATTACAGATATTAATTCAAGTACTAAGCCTATACATAATGACTAGATCTACTGATTCTAGACCTAACAATACTCCCCCTTAGGCTTAGATACTTACAATCAGTTCTTCAAAACTGAAAGTTTCTTGACTCTTGCAATGATTTTGTTGTAGAAGTAAGAAACAGCAGTCTTCTGATCATCACACTTGTAGTTGATCTTCATCTTGCTGAACTTCTTCAAAGTCTCAAAACTGATTCCCAGAACATCTTCCTCTGTAGTGAGTGTGTCTAACACCTTATTGTTATTCACCACTTCTAGCTCATCTTGCTCTGAGATTCTGACTTCTGTTACTTCATCAAAAGTTGTTCCCTTCAGCAGTCCAGCATTGAATATTCTTCTTTTGTATGCTTTGGCATGTAGTTTGTCTATTACTTGGATCACATGGACATGCAGGAACAGATCATTTTGTGCTTTTTCATCAGTCAGCTTGGGAATGAATTTGTCATTTAGATATGAAGTTTAGCTGGGATGGAGTAGTTTGATTTCTACAGGATCAAAAATCCTGATCTTGTCAGCTTTCTTGTTCTCACCATTTCTCAGCAGGACCAACTCCTTTGTCTTCTCAACATAACCCCATTCAGTGATTGGGTATGTGAATTGAGTCCCTTCAATGCATTTGATTGCTGCTTTGTTTCTGTTGTTGTAGCCAACCCTCTTCAAGAATTCATCATCTACATGTTCTTAGGCATTGGACTTGTATCTTTTGAGCCCTTTGATTCTCTTCTGATGTTCTATATCTTCTCTTTTAGCTTCTATCAGCACATCATCTTTAAATTTTGTCTTCAACTTTCCCACTAGAGTTGAGAAATCTCTTCCTCTAGGGTGAATTGGATAATTGCTGATGATCAGACTTTGAAGATCTTTGATGTCATTCTCTGGCAGACTCACCATTGAGAGTACATCATGGAAGTATTCAACTCTTCCAGATGTTCTTTTAATAATGGCACAATCCCAGTCTGGATCATATTTCCAGGCCATGATCCTGTTTTCTTCCACAGAACTGGGAGTTGTGAGGTGGTCTATCAGTTGAATCAGAGTGGACTTCTGCTCGATTATCTCTCTCACTGTAGTCCCAAGTGGCCATACTTTGCCAGGTATAACTTCTCTTGGCTCTCTGATCAATTTCTTCTTTCCTTTGTGCTGATCTTTAGGTTCATCTGTTATAGGTTCAGCAGGAAATTTGCTTTGTTCCTCATAAGATGCATGTGGAGCTTCAGTTCTGAATCTTACTCCAGTATCCAGCTCAACTCTCATAACATGATCCATCATCCTTCTAAGTTCCCCTACTGATCTTCCTTTAAGCTCATGAGGTTTGTAATTATGGCCTTGTAACCAGCAAGTCATGTTGTATTTGCTCAGCTTGGCTGTGTCACAATGTCCCAACTCCTTCTTTGTTTTCTGAATGGATTGAAAGGTGCTGAAGGCTTCATAATCACAATTTGGAATCATAAAGCATGCAAGCTCAAATTCTTTCAACAGATTCTTCATCTCAATCATGTTTAGTCTCTCAACCATGTCATAAGGGAAACCATGGTTTATAAGTGTCATGAACATGGTTGATTCAGGCCTCTCTTCTAATATGTCTCTTGTAGTCAGAAAATCATCAGCCTTTGAGACTTCTTGTTCTGGTGGAGTGTCTTCTTTGATTAGTTCTTCCCACTCTTCATCACTTTCATCCTCTTGCAGAGAGATAGGCTTCACAGTAGATAAATCTACTGAAGGTGTGTGTTCAGGAGAGGTCAGCTTTTGTTTCTTGAAGGCACTTTCATCAATAGTTATTTTCTTCTCTGCTGTACCAAGATACTTTCTTTTTCTTGAGTACAGGATCATTTCTTTTGATGCCTCAGTATTAGATTCCAATGTACTGATCTTCAATTTCAGCTGCTCAATCTCTTCTTCTTTTCTCTTTATCACATTTGACTGAGCAGTCATAGTGCTAGATGCTTGTTCAAACTTCATCATAATCTTTTCCTTTTCTATCTTTTCAGATTCTGCTGACTCTTTAAGCTCAGCTTTCTTATCCAGTAAAGCATCAATGACTTCTTTATCACTTTGAGCATCTTCTCTCAGTCTTTTTATTCTTGCTTCTTTCTTTTGTTTGATTTGAGCACCAGCTTGTTGTACTCAGCAACCAGATAGCTCTTGCTGACAGGGATATCATTATCACTTAGATCATCTTCATTGTAAGCAATAATATCAACATGGTCTGCTGCTGCATCTACTTCCTGATGCTGAGAATCAATCTCATCATCTTTAACTTCCTCTTGATCAACACTTGCTGAGCTTGACCTTGGTTCAGTGGCTTGATCTACATGCTCTTGATGAGTTTGTTGTTGTTGATGATCAGTCACTGGAGATACTTGTTCAGTTTCATTTGAATGCACAGGGGATTTAGTTTTGGATAATGACAGTTTAACTGTACTTGCTTGTGAGACTAATTCTGTCTCCCCAGTGTAGATACTCGCAGTAGCTGAATTTTCAGGATTTGGAGGTTGTTGGTAAATTTGCATTTGAAGCTGATTTGGTGATTGGGGTTGAATGGGAGATATTGATTCAGTATTTTGGCTGGCTGGTGATTGTGGTTGGGGTGTTTGTTGTTGATTTTGTGATTGATGGAGGATAGGTGAAATTGGTTTTGTGTTTTGGCTAGCTGGAGATTGTGGTTGGGGTGTTTGTTGTTGTTGTGGTGATTGTTGGAGGATTGGTGAGATTGGTTCTGTATTTTGGCTGGGAGGAGATTGCTGATGTATGAGTGATGTATCTGGTGAGTGAGTGTCTTGAGCAGAGTTGGTTGCAGAGTTCTCTTGTTCAATTTCCCACACAAGCTCTTGAGGTATGTCTGCATTAGCATCAATCACATGAGCAAACATGTCTATGTCACCTCCTTCATATTTCCCAGAGATTTTGTTCAGCATAGATCTGCCAAGGTGTGCTTGAATAAACACACCACCCTCCACAGATGTTCCAGGAAAGTCCGCATTAATGATAAGTTGAATGAACCTTGGAAACATGTACATCTTATCAGCCATCTGTACTCTAATGTGATCACACAGACAATTGAAGATGTACTTCGAGTAATTGTATATTCTTCCCTCAAAGATACCAATAACACCAGATGATATATGCCTTGAAAATCTGTCAAGCCCAGATTTTCTGTTTGAGATGCACTTCAGATAAGTGTGACACAAAAATCTGTATGGCTTACAGAGTCTTCCCTTCTTAATTTCTCCCTTTTCAAAGTCTCCATCATACCCCATCAAGAGAAAAACCTTTTCTATGTATTCATTTTCAAATACATCAGGGTGTCCGGCTTCGACATCTCCTAGTTCAAGAACCTTTCTTATTGTTTGTTCATCAATTCTCAGCCTTCGATTCTTAACTTCAGCAATAATGCCTTCACCATCTTCTTCTATGTATGCACAATTCCAGAAATCAGTGATATGAGCTCGATAAATCACTGGCTCTGCTGATAGGGCATAGAATATCCTCGATCTTCTCAGATATCTCATAATTTCTTGACATCCTTCTGACACAGGATCGTCAGGGTTTAAGAAGGCACACACATTGTGTTCTTTTGCGAATCGATGATCCATCTTAATAAACGCTGATTAAGAACACAAATATATATTTGCTTAAGGTTTTGATTTGGTAAATTTTGAATGCTGAGTAAGTGGGAAAAATTTTGTTGAGTGAGATTTTCTAGGTCTGAAAAAGTGAGCTGAAAAAGCGAATAATGAATTTGACAAGTCAAACCTAATTATTTATACCCTCAGACACATTAATTTTCTCTATTTTATTAAGTGGGACCCTCAATTCCGTAGAAGTAATTTCTCATTAATTAAGTGCCATCCTCAATGTACTCTTCCGTAGAACATCTACAGATCAACAACATCTACTGATGTGAAATTGTAACTAAATTACTTGATCTTTATTCATCCGTGGTTTACCAATCTACGGATAAACATTTAAGATTGATTTCCACATTGTAGCTTATGCTGATGCTTACAATGCAAAGAAATATTGTTGTATGTATGGCCCAACTCCATTGGTTAGAACCACTTATTGCTTTAGGACCTTGTTGGCTTTGTATACATGGCAAATTAGTACAAGAAAATTTAAAATTATGATTTTTAGTAAAAAATTTCATGTATCCAAAAGCTAAGATGATGCTCAGATTCCAATTTCTTCAAATTGATAATGATATTGACATTGCTGCTGCTGATTGAGATACTTTTTCATGTATTCTACTCCCCCTAAATTTGTGATTAATGGTGAACTTAAGCATTTATCATAAATTTCTTTAAGAGGAATAACATGAATTTTAACTGTATGATAATGATTAGATACACATAAGATGGGATCATACTATAATACTAAGCCTCTTCCTGATGAGTTATTGTGTTGATTTAATTCCTGAACAAGTTCTGATTGCAAGTATATTGTCCACATAAATCCATACAAGAGCTCATGTATCAACTAGGCATGCTGTTTATCATGTTTTCATATTGATTTGAGAATAACTGTTATGGGCTTCACATTCAAATCACAAAGGTTTTGTCCTCCCTTTGCAAGTCAAATCATCACTTTTCACACTTAAGACTATGTACTTTAAGTTATAAGATCTATCTTGAGATGCATTGGACATCTCATTGATGCATTGATGTAAAAGCTCAAGATAATATACAGTTGATCACATAGGATTCTTTTGAGAGCTTTAGATATGATCATCATCAGGTCACCAGGTCTTTACTCACGTAAAACAGAGGTGCCTTTAACCCAGGTCTTTGTTCACACAAAACAGAGGGATGATGAGGATCATGATCTTTTCACCTTTTGCAACTGATATTCAGTATGGTGATCATACACCCAGGTCTTTGTTCACACAAAACAGAGGGAGTATGATTTGCAAAGATAGATATTATAAAGTGTTTTACATAGTGTGTTTAAATGAGTGATTTGATCACATTAGAATAAGACTCACTTTGTATTCTCAAAATGAAGTTTCCCACAAACAATCATTTTAGTATTATGTTTGGCATGCACTCAGGTTACTTTTAACTCAAGATGAACCTACTCACATATCAAGAAACTTGCTGAGATTTATTGTTATTTATTCATTCAGGAATAGGCATAGCTATAGTGTAATATCATTTCCCATACATATGTCATGCTGATGCATCATGACACAAAGCATTTTGTTTGTTTAAATTTGATTAATCTAAGTTAATCCTGCCTAGAGACTCAATCAGAAAATTAAATCTGACTGAATCAAAGGCTTTAGTGAATAAATCAGCAAGCTGATTTGATGTATCCACTTTGACTAACTTGATCAACCCCTTTTTGAGCAATCTCTCAGAAAATGATATCTTATCTCAATATGTTTTGTTTTACTATGTTGCACTGGATTAGTAGTGATAAACATAGCAGCAGAATTGTCTATATAGATAGAAGTTTGATGGAAATTGTAACCATAGTCAAGCAATTGGTTTTGCAACCAAAGAACTTGAGAGCAACCAACTGAAGCAGCAATGTACTTAGCCTCAGCTGTGGATACGGAAACATTGGTTTGTTTCTTGCACTGCCATGATACTAGCCTTGGTCCAATGAATTGACATCCACCGGTTGTTGATTTTCTGTTACCATTACATCCACCATAGTCACTGTCTGAGTATGAATAGAGTGTAAAGTCTTCATCCTTAGGATACCAAAGACCAAGTCCTGGTTTTCCCTTGAGGTATCTGAAAATTTTTTTTACAGCATTGAGATGTGATTCCTTGGGATCAGATTGGTACCTAGCACATACACACACAGCAAACATAATATCAGGTCTACTGGCAGCTAAATACATAAGTGAACCTATCATAGATCTATATAATTTTTTATCAATAGATTTTACAGAGGGATCAGGAGCAATCTTATCAATTGTTGATGCTGGTGTTTTGGATGAGGATACTTCAGCAAGATTGTATTTCTTCAGAATTTGATGTATGTATTTTTCTTGATTGATGAATATTCCATCTGCTTTTTGATGAACTTGAAGGCCAAGAAAGAAGGTTAATTCACCCATTGAGCTCATCTGAAATTCAGATTTCATCAGCTCTTCAAAATTCACACACAATCTCTTATTAGTTGATCCAAATATAATGTCATCAACATATACTTGAACTACTAAGAGATCTTGATGTTCTTGTTTGAGAAAAAGTGTCTGATCAATAGTTCCTCTTTTGTAGCCATGCTTGAGTAAGAAAGATGACAGTGTTTCATACCATTTTCTTGGTGCTTGATGAAGACCATACAAGGCTTTATCTAGTTTGTATACCCTGTGAGGATAATGAGGATCTTCAAATCCGGAGGGTTGTGACACATAAACTTCCTCATCAATTTTCCCATATAGAATGCACACTTGACATCCATCTGATACACAGTTAACTTCTTATATGATGCATATGCCAAAAACACTCTTATTGCCTCAATTCTTGCAACTGGTGCAAAAACTTCATCATAGTCTATGCCTTCTTCTTGAGTGTATCCTTGTGCAATCAACCTTGCTTTGTTTCGGACAATAATCCCTCTATCATCCAGTTTGTTTTTGTATAGCCATCTAGTTCCAATAGGATGTTGACCTTCAGGCAAATCAACAAGAGACCACACTTTTTGCTTTCTGAACTGTTGAAGCTCTTCTTGCATAGCTTCAATCCAGCTATTGTCTTTTAAAGCAGCTGTAATGTTTGGAGGCACCACTTGAGAAAGAAAACAGTTGAAGAGACAAAGGTTGGCTGTACTACTTTGGCTCCTTGTAGTTCTCTTTTCAGGATTTCCAATGATGTTGTCAAGTGGATGAGTCTTATGAATTCTCAATGAAGGAGTTGATTCAACCGGAATAGATGATTCCAGGTCAGTCATTTCTATTGCCTCTAACTGATTCATCTCAAGTTGAGAATTCAAGAAATAATCAAATTAAGAGTCTATTGATTGGGCTACAGAAGTATCTACAGTTGTGTTTTGCTCTTCCGCAGGAACTTCTTCGGAAGCATTTTGCTCTTCCGTAGCACCTTCTCCGGATGCACTTTGATTTTCCGTAGGAACTTCTTCGGAAGCATTTTGCTCTTCCGTAGGAGCTACTCCTGATGCATTTTGGTCTACCATAGGAACTTCGGATGCAATCTGGTCTTCCGTAGGAACTTCTCTGGATGCATTCTGGTCTTCCGTAGGAACTTCTCCAGATGCATTTTGTTCAATTCCACATGTAATATCTGCTTCTACTGAAGTGTTTTCATCTCAATATGGATGTATCCTTGGAGGATCAGCAGATAAGGTTACTTCAGTCATAATAGGTGGAACAAATGGATAGCAAACTTCATCAGATTCTGCATTGGTCAAATGATCATAGTTAAATGATTTAGATAAAGCATCTATGTCAAATAACCATGATGAACCTATAACTGACTTAATGAATACAGTTTCATCAAAAGATACATTAGGAGTCTCTTCCACAATGTTATGTTGTGGAATATACACTCTATATGATTTTGATGTTGAAGAGTATCCAACAAAGAAACGATCATATGCTTTTTCTGAAAAATTTCCTAATGACTCTTTTATGTTCAAAATAGTTACTTGACATCCAAACACTCTTAGATATCCTATGTATGGTTTTCTTTTAAATAGGAGCTCATAAGGTGTTTTGTTATGTTCTTTGGCAATTAATGTTATGTTTTGAACATTGCATGCAATATTCACAACCTCAGCCCAAAAGGTGATAGGTAGTTGTGAATCAGCTAGCATTGTTCTTGCTGCTTCAATGAGAGTTCTGTTTCTTCTTTCAGCAACTCCATTTGGTTGTGGAGTCCTTGGTGCACTGAATTGTCTTGCAATATCTTTGCTCCTGCAAAAGGAATCCAGTTCAAAATTGACAAATTCAGTACCATTATCACTCCTAAAAATTTTAACTTTTGTATCAAGTTGATTCTCAATCTTGATTACAAAATCCATTAATGTTTCAGATGTTTCACTCTTTTGTTTTAAGAAAATGACCCATGTAAATCTTGTGAAATCATCAACTATCACCAAACAATATTGCCTTTTTCCAATGCTCATTACATTGGTGGGACTAAAAAGATCCATGTGAAGCAATTTGAGTGGTGTAGTATTAGTATTGATGGTTCTGGATTTATGAGACACTCTGTGTTGTTTTCCTTTGTAACAAGAAGAACAGTGAGTTGAGCAATGAAACTCTTTATTTGGCAATCCAATGACCAGGTCATTTTTCACCAATTTATTCATGTTCTTCATGTTAGAATGGACAAGCCTTCTATGCCATAATTGAGACAAATCTTCTGAGAGTTTAGATATAAGGCAAGTTTCATGTTTTGTGAGAGAAGTGTTGTTCATATCCAAGACATAAGTGTTTCCTTTTCTTGCTGCTTTGAGGAGAATCCAATCTTCTGGGACAATAAATCCTGGCTTAAGAATGTAACAGTTAGTGTCATCAAACAATGTAGTGTAATTTTGATCACAAATTTGAGATACACTAAGTAAATTATACTGTAAATTTTTACAGTGATTTACTTTATCAAATTTAAGTACACCATTGGTTATCATTCCTTCACCAACAATTTTACCTCCCATTTTATCCCCACCAAATGCCACATAAGAAGCATTTTTATGTTTGAAATCATGGAGAAGAGAACAGTTTCCTGTCATATGCCTGGAACAACCACTGTCAACATACCACTTGTTGTCAGCTCTCCAATATTGTTCATGTAATCAGAAAAGAAAATCAGTTAGAAGTGACAACCCAAGTCTTAGTGATCTTGGGTTTGTCAACAGAATCTAAAACAGTTACTCTTTCATGAACAATTTTTGAAGTTTCAGTTTTAGATTTGATTGATTCATTCTGATTTGATTTAGATGAGGATGATTCTGCTGAATGGGATGTTGATGAAGTAGATTCATGATTCATATTTTCTGCTTGACTCAGATCAACTTCATTTGTTTGAGTCTTTTGTTTTGATAATGAACCTTTAAATGTCTCACTATCTTTTGTTTTTGAAAGAGGTATATGAATGCCCTTTTCAAAGTTATCAAAGAATGAATCATCATCCTTTGATTCCTTATCTGACAAATCTACTCTTTTGTGGGGTGTTTTTGACTGCTGGAAAGATGGTCTTTTCTTCAGTATATGAACACTTGATGATGTTTTGTCCTTTGATTTTGACTTTGATTTTTGTTCATACTTCTTCAGTTTTGAACCCTTTGTCGAATCCGTAGATTGAGAATCTGATTCAGACTTATCTGATTCTTTCTTCTTTGAGCCTTTTGTCTTGTTCTTTTTGTTAAAATAACATTCCTGTGTGGAATGATTGTTTTTGTTGCAGATAGCACAATGTTTGTTGAAGTAGCAATCAGCAGTCATATGATTGTTCATATTGCAAATAGAGCAGTAGCTGCTGAAGTAACAGTCTTCAGTATTGTGATTTTTCATGTCACACCATTTGCAATACTTTTCTTCTGATTCTTTCTCAGAATCATTCTTTTTGTTTGCTGATTTTTGTTGTTGTTCTTTCTTCTTTAGCTTTGGATGTGCTTCTCCTTTTTCCACTTTGTGCACATTTTGATTGTTTGTTGCTGAATTCTTCTTCCGTAGATCAGCAGCTGAAGTTTTCTTTTTAAGTTGATGATCTGCTGATGACCTTTTCTTTCTTTTTTCTTTGAATTTCTCCTTTTCTTCAGTTATGATAGATTCATCATTCAATTTCTTCGAGGAGTCTTGCAGACTTAGTTCTTGAAGACCTTCATTCAATTGAGTTATCCTCTTGAAGATGGTCTTCAGCATGTTTCTTTGTTTAGGAGGATATGGCAACTTTGTTTCTTCAAGCATTTTTGGGATATGAGATTTCAGATGAACATTCTTACCAGTGCTTGTTCGATCAACATCATGTTCATCAGAATCATCCAAGTCATCACACTTATCATAATCAAATTCTGAATCATTTTGATCTAATGATTCTGATTCAGAAGATTCAGTTTCACTCACCTCAGCTTCATCATTAATTTTAATTTGAGTTGAATCTTTTTCAAACTTAGTGCCAGGCACAAAATGATTTGACAGAGTGTTGGTCATTGTTGTAGGTAAAGATGTGTAATTATTATTTATAGGTGGTGCAACCGCATTATAACCCAACCCAGACCTTTTCTTTGATTCAATATGAGAATTTAGTAATTTCTCATATTGCTGAGATGATAATTGAAACTTCTGAAGTTTCACTTCAGTTGATGCATGATCAGCCATGGATTTTGTTAAGGAAGTGGTCAGATGCTCAACTTGGGCTTTCAGGCTATAATTTTCAGAAACAAATTTTTCTAAATCCTTTTGCAAAGAATTAATTTTTATTTGATACAATTTATGTTCTCTAACATGGGATTCATTCAAAATCATTATTTCTTTTACTTTGTCAGCCAATTGTTGAGCATGGACTCTATGTCGTTCAACTTCCTCAACACATGTTGATGAACACAATCTTTCTTTTACCTCTTTTGCCATTGGTGGAACTGTTTGATCCATATGAGCCATCAATGCTTGATTCTCTTCCAAAACTTCCTTTTCATACACACTCCAGTCACACGTTCCATCTTGAAGTATGATCAGCCCTGACTCCTTTGAGTTGCTAGGTCTAGCTGATTCTTTGGTGGCTGGTGGGGATGCATTGATCAGTTGAGATTGTTTGTGTAGAGGTCTTTGAGAAGTTGATTGTTGATGAGCTTGAATTTGATGTTGTTGATGCTGCTGATATTGTCTCATCTCTGGATATGACTGGTGATTGCATTCTCTTGAGAAATGTCCATAGAGATTGCATTTGTAGCATCTTACTTTTGATTTGTCAACGCCAATCTTTGAAGTTTTGCTTGCTGAAGGCAAGTTCTTATTTCTCCTGAGATATTGCTTAGCTCTATAAGCAATCATGGCCATCTGCCATTGTAGATCCATTTCTTCCACTACATCAGGAGGCAGTTCTTCTAAGTCTTGTTGGCAAATATTTGCTGAAGTTAGAGAGCTTCCCAGATAGGCTTGAAAGCTGGAACTAAAAGCTGCAAAGGCTTCTCTTTGTTCTTCAGAGTCCAATATCACAGTTATTGGTTCTGACTGATTTGCTGAATATGAATACTTAGCTTTTGCTGTAGTTGTGTCTTGTCTACAGTAGTTCTTCCTTTATTCTTTTGCTGCTTGTCTTGAGATGATTTCTTTGAGGGTTTTGAAGCATAGAAGCTACTTCCTCCTCATCATCACTCCTAGCACAAGAGTTATCACTTTCATTGTTTGAAATAAATGCACTTCCAACATTATTTGTTTCTTTGAAGTGATAGGGTGAGACATGAGTTCTCACACTCTTGTTTCTTGATTTTTCATCCATTTCAAGAGCTTCCACTTTTGCAACCAGAGTATCTAAACCAGTTTCTTTCAGATCTATAGTGTTCTTGAACATGGACACAGTATGCTTCCAACTTTCTGGCAAAGTGTGGAGCATTTTCTTGTTTAATTCATCACTTGTATACTTCAACTCCAGAATATTCATCTCAGTGACCAACTGCATGAATCTATGGAGTTGCTGAGGAATTAATTCACCCTCAATATGATGAAATATTTCATATTGAGACCTGAGGGTGTCTCTCCCTATACTTCTTATCTCATCACTCCCTTCGCAGAGAGTGTGAAGTACCTTCCATAAGGAGTGTGCTGTTTTATAGTTCTCACACCTGATTAATATCTCTTCAGGTAAAGCCATACTAAGCAAACTGTATGCTTTTATATCAACTCTAACCTTTTTGACATCATCAGGTGATAGATCTTTGGTACTGATTGGTTGATTATTGTCATTATAATCCGGCCCAAGAGTGCGTGGAATATAAGGACCTTCAGTGATGGATATCCATAAGTCAGAATTAGTATAGTTTTCATGATTCCTGAACTTGATTTTCCAAGACTTGAAGTCTGCTTTTGTTTCCAACTTCGGAGGTTGGTAAGATGAACCACTGAAGTTGCTCATGATGTTAACAAGATCTGCTATTCAATTGATTTGAATATAGGAACAAGTTAATTAAAAACGATTGCAGTTAAACGAAATTAAACACAATTAAACACAACTAACACTGATAGATCAATTGATCTAAATCAATGAGCACTTGGCTCTGATACCACCTGTGAATCCAAGGATCGTCAACAGGAATTATCAGTGTCAATCGATGTCAAGTCAACGTTTGCGGAATTAACGTTGATTTGGTTTAATTGTGTTAAACAACTTTAAATATCAATAAATGATCAAGAACACACGTAACAAAACACAATTAATGATTAATCAGTATTTCATTATAATATGTTAATGATTACAAAAGTATTGAATGAATGATATTAAAGAATGCTATGATGTGATGTTTGCTAAGGTTTGATTGAAAGACTTTGGTGATTGTCGTATTGCTTTTGCTGTTCTCGATCAATCAATCGTCTAACTCAATCGTGCTTGAATCGAAACCTAGGATCCATATTTATAGACAGAGATGTTTCAGTTATAGGAAACACCGGATCTCTTGGGATTTGATTTGTTTTAGTTAAGGAATCATCGGATTTCTCGGGATTCGCATAACCGCCTTGTTGACTTGTTGACTTGTACCAATTGTATAATACAAGTGTTTGGACTCCGCAGGAATATTGTCTTCAGTAGGAATTTGTTCTTCCGTAGATGATGTGTTCTTCCGAAGGTAACTTGTTCTTCCGGAGGTAATTTGTTCTTCCGAAGATAACTTGTTCTTCCGCAGGTAACTTGTTCCTTCCAAAGGTAACTTGTTCTTCCGAAGGTAATTTCTGGTTGTTTATCCGCAGAAGATCTTCGAATGTAGAATTACTTGTAAGAAATATATTTACAGAAGAACAAAATGTTCATCTGTATATGTTTCTTACACTTGGTCAATTTCAGTAATTGACCAAGAATAATGTTTGTTCCTGCAACCATACATAAACCAACACATATATACATGGGTTAACCTATATATTTAATGCATACACAATGATGAAATACAAAAATTCATTACAGATATTAATTCAAGTACTAAGCCTATACATAATGACTAGATCTACTAATTCTAGACCTAACACCTTCAAGTTTGTGTCTCCGGGTGAATCGAACTTTGCTAATGTCGAGGGTTTGGATTATGACACTGCAAGTGAAGGTGACATTGCAGTGGAACTAGTGATGTCAGAAAATGAAGATACTGCTAATGTGGTCAGTCACCTGATTGAAGAAGATCTTAGAACGACAAGTTCAGAATCTCTAGCATCCGAGGAATCAAACTCTGCGCTGATGGCTAATTCAACCGAATCTTCACAGGTAAGTACCAAAGACCAACTTTTTTAAAGTTATGCTTGTAATGAATGTAACAAGTATAGAGAAAGCATTGATCTTAAATTTGATAGGTTATTAGATCACAATGATAGCTTAGTAAATGACTTACAACTGTGCACAGAAGCTAATCGGATTTTAAAACAAAATGAGCATAGTTATAAAGAGAAAGTAGAACTTTTAAATAAACAACTAAAGGAAACCGAGGTTGTTGCTTTTAATCAAGCAAATGACATAAAGTTCTACTTAAACTCTCTAGAAGAAACTAAGAAAGAAAAAGCAGTTTTGGAAGTCAAAGTCAACTCATTAAAACAAAAACTGCACAGTTGGACCAGTTCTTCTCACATAGTTCAACACTTAGTGAGAGAACGAAACAATGGGGAGGGGTTGGGTTACAAAGTGGTTCCACCACCACAGGAGATATTGTTAAATGCTAAATGTAGACCAGTAAATAACAATCCTATTAAGGATCATGTGGTGTCCACTCCTCTAGTTAGTGATCCAGATTCCACGTGTAAACTGATGGAATCTGTCACTAAACAGAAGGAGGCTACTTTGAAGTCTAAAGGTAAGATGCCCATTGTGAATTTGGAAGAACAATTTGAAAAGGTTAGTGTAAAGTCAGGTTCAAACATGTCTTTTTCAGAATCCAAACTGACCAAACCAGTTAACCAAGCGCGTGGTTCACGTCAAAGTCCAAATAAACAAAAGGCTAAAGATGTTAAAAACGTTCAAACAATAAATTTTGTTCAAGAAGCAAAAACATCTAAACAAGAAGTGTGAAAACCCAACCAGACCAAATTCACACCGGTATCACACTCAACTCCACAGAAACAATTTCCTCAACATGTAGAAGGGAGATCTTGCCACAATTATGGAAAAAGAGAACATATCACTTCTAACTGTCCTTACTATCAGACTCCCAGAAAGAAAATTGAACTTTATGATACAAAACCAAGTTCTTCTAAAAGGAGTTCTATTACTCCACCAAAGAGAATTAATGAACCTAAAGTTCAAACTGTAAGCCAGTCGTTTGTTTATCACAAACAGGCCTTACACAAAACTGGCTTATGGAAAGAAAAGTCAAGTCCATTGTCTGATAATAAGAACAATACGAAGCATGATATGCCCTCACCCTCAAATAGACAGTGGGTTGAGTTTATGATGTGTGATTCCTCTGGGTCACCCAAGCCAGTTAATGCTTGGGTCCCAAACCTAAACTGATCATTTCCTTGTAATGTGTAGGGTGTCCGTTACAGTGTTATCACAAACACCTGGATTGTTGACAGTGGGGCATCTAGGCACATGACCGGAAACCTGTCTCTCCTTTTTAATTTCAAACAATTTAAAGGGGGACATGTATCATTTGCTGGTAATAAAGGAGGATACATCACCGCTCAAGGCGAAGTGGAAACCAGAAAGTCAAGTTTGATAAGGTCAACTACGTTCAACAACTACAGAATAACTTGCTTTCAGTCTCCCAGATCTGTGACAAAGGATTCAAAGTGATTTTTGACAACAAGAAGTGCTATGTATTGAAGAAGGATTACATTATCCCGGAGGACAAAATTTAATGTCAGCTTCAAGATATAATGACTTATATGTCTTGGATCTATCAAAAGCCTCCACAACCAATCATCAAATTCAATGCTTCTTGTCAAAGGCAACAGAGAAGGACTCAATTTCCTAGCATAGGAGAATGGGACACGTCAATCCATGGAAGATGATCTGGTCCAGAATGATTTAGTGAATGGAGTAAATGTCAAGAATTTTAAACTACCGGATTTTTGTGTAGCGTGTAAGAAAGGTAAACAGACCAAGAAGTCTCACAAGGCAAAGAAAGTAAATTCCATTGACTTGCCTCTCTAACTTCTACACATGGATCTGTTTGGTCTTGTTACCACAAAAAGCATCGCTGGTGATTTGTACTTTTAGGTAGTCACTGATGATTACTCAAGATCTCTTGGGTGATGTTTCCGAAATCCAAATTAGAGACGTTTGAATCCTTCAAACAGTTGGTAACTACATTGGAATCACTCTACAAGCTGAAAGTGAGACAGATTCGATCAGTCAATGGAATGGAGTTTAAGAACCAGTGGAAGGAGGCATTCTGCAAAGAGAAAGGAATTGTACACCAGTTCACGTCTGCCTACACTCCACAAATGAACGGATTTGCTGAGCGAAGAACATGAGCTTGATAGAGACAACAAGAACGATGCTAGCCGGCTCGAAACTGCCTATCTAATTTTGGAACGAGGCAGTTACCAATGCATGTTACACCCTCAATTGAGTCTTAGTGGTCAAACGACAAGGCAAAACCTGTTATGAGCTGCTCCAACGACGTAAACCCAACTTGGAGTATCTAGAACCGTTTGGCGCACCATGCATGCTGCTGAAGAAAACTCAGACTGGGAAGTTTAGTGAGAAAGCAGAAGAAGAGATCTTTCTAGGATACAATATACCAGACAAGAGAGTTTATAACAACTAAACGGGTCAGGTAGAAGTGTGTTGCAACGTTGATGTTCAGTGATACACCACCCCCTGCTGGAAAGGGACCCTCATTCTTCTTCGACTATGATGGATTCTTTAAGTCTTTCAACAGCCCTCCCTCCCTTTTTGATGATGAGTTAGCGACCAAAATGATGTATGATGTCTTAAACACACCGTCCCTAGACTCGACAACATCAGTTCCACATGGTGAGTCTTCTAGTCCTTTAGGGGGAGCACTTGATGTAAGTGACTCCTCCTCTGACGATGAAGAAGTGGAGACTGAACAGGTGAACCAGGAGGAACAGGTTCCTGCTACAACAAGTACACAAGCATCAAACCCTGTTGCCTCTGACTCTTCGGAACCTCATACTCCAACAGCTTCAGATACTGAAGCTGTGGTTCACAATCTGAAAAATGAGGTAGATGTTCCCACCACTCCTGGATCCTGGTTAAATGTTTATCATCCTTTGGACAATGTCATTGGAGATGTTTGATCAGGAGTACAGACCAGAAATCAGCTATACTCAGCTGATTATGCCTCAGTCATGGAAAAGGGATATCTTCACGACGGCGCATATCGATGTTTTGTGTCTTAATTTGAGCCAAAATATGTTAGTGAAGCATTAAATGATGAGGCATGGGTAAGTGCAATGCAAGAAGAACTCCTACAGTTTTAGAAGCTAGGAGTATGGACCCTTGTGGACAGACCAAAAGGTGCTAAGGTGATTGGCACAAAATGGGTCTTGAAATGCAAGAAAGATGACCAAGGGGTCATAATTCGCAACAAGGCTCGACTTGTCATTCAAGGTTTTAGACAAGTCGAAGGAATCGATTATAATGAAGTGTTTGCACCTGTGGCTAGAATGGAAGCAATCCATATCTTCCTATCCTATGCATCATACATGAAGATTAAAGTGTATCAACTAGATGTCAAGAGTGCATTCCTTCATCGGGAAATTCGTGAGACGGTGTTTGTCAATCAACCCAAAGGATTTGAGGATCCTTACCATCGGGACAGAGTTTACAAGCTGGATAAGGCTCTCTACGGGCTCCACGAAGCCCCGAGAGCATGGTGTGAGAAACTCTCCACTCATCTGGTGAAACACGGCTTTCGCAGAGGAGTGATTGATTGTACACTGTTCATCAAAGAAAAGGATGGTGACTTACTTCTGGTACAGATTTATGTTAATGACATAACCTTCGGTTCCAAAAACGAAGATCTATGTAAAGAATTTGAAGCAGTAATGAAAGCTGAATTTGAGATGAGTGCCATAGGAGAGATGAAGTTCTTTCTCAAGTTATAGGTGGATCAGACACCAAAGGGAATATTTTTACATCAGACCAAGTATGTAGGTGATATCCTAAGTCGGTTCGATATGGAAAATGCTTTGGCAGCTGGGACTCCACTAGATACAAACCACGTCGTGGCACCCGACGAAAATGGTGATCTGGTGGATGCCACCATGTACCCAGGATTGATTGGATCCCTCATGTACCTCACAGCCTCACGACCTGATATCATGTACGCGACGTGTCTTTGTTCCAGATATCAGGCGAAACCAAAAGTCAACCATCTCATAGGAGTTAAAAGGATATTTCGTTATCTGAAGGGTACTCCAACACTCGGGTTGTGGTATCCTCATGAGGATGACTTTGAGCTTAACTTTTAGTTTAACTTTTAGTTTTATTAAGAAAAAGTCGGACTATTCATCTGGAATTAATCTGCGAATCACTCACTCAAAAGGGTCACGTCTGAGGTGACCAAAATGTTCAAAACTAAAATGAGTCACGTCTGAGGTGACAAATTCGGTTTTAAGTAAAAGGATCACGTCTGAGGTGATCAAATAGTTTTTCAAATTAAAAAAGATCATGTCTGAGATGATCATTGTTCATAAAGTTTTATCTAGAGTTAAAAGGCTAAGTGTTTGAAAAGCCATAAGGTCAAACTCATAAGTATGAGCCATCGCACGACTGGACCATAAGTATGGACCAGTCGCACGCTTGGACCATACGTATGAGCCCAATCGCACGACTGAACCACACGTATGGACCAGAAGTACGATTGGACCATAAGCATGGGTCAATCCATGCGATTGGATCACCAGAATGAACCAATCGCACGAATGGAGGTGACCGAGTGAGTCAGCCGCACGACTGAAACCTAGTCGCACGACTGAATGTGAGCGACTGAGCAAGTCGTACGACTGAGACCCAGTGGCACGAATGAAACGTGCGAATAGGTCCAGTCGCCCGACTGAAGATAAAAACAGTATAAATAAGACTAAAGTCGGTCGTATATCCTCATCACCCTTCAATCGCTCCCAAATCGCCCGAAAGCACAAATACTCTGCCAAAATTTTATTTAGTTGATTTCTCACTGCTATTGTATTACTGACGTGTTTTTGCATCATCTGCAGGTAATGAACGATCGAAATCGCACAAAATGCATGGTGAAATCAAACCCTAACAGGCCCAAATTGATTAAAATCAAGAAATAAGTAATAACCATCAAATAGACCACATAAACATGCATAATGGTTAAAATGAACGACATACTGTGACAATTAGGGTTTCTGCGAATCATAAAGAGTCTAAACACAACGTTTAACATCAAGTTTTGGCCAAGATTCGGGGTTAGAGTGTCGAACAAAGAGCTATGCGACTGGACACTCCGAATGAACTTCAATCGCACGATTGAACTGGGCGAATGACCTAATCGGCCGAATGAACTAGGCGTATGAGCACAATTGCCCGATTGAACTCAGCCGCATGCTCAATTGCCCGATTGAACTCAACCGCATGCTCAATCGCCCTATTGAACTCAGCCGCATGCTCAGTCGCCCAATTGAACTCAGTCGCATACTCAATCAACCGACTGAACTCAGTCGTATGGTTCAATCGCACGACTGAACCAGACTGATTTCAAAATAGTTTAAGTTTCAAAGGTTTCTGTTATGGATTAATCTGATGTTTATGTGTCTTGTGTTACAGAAACATGGCAGAGAGGTGGACTATCAACACCAAGCACAACATCTGTGCTCACCTTGATCCTACATCCCGGAACGCTGCTGAGTTCTCAGGGATTATAGCCTTTCTGCGCAGATCACGGATCTACAAGGCTATCTCGACTCCGTGCACACCTTACAGATCCATCCAGCAGTCATTCTAGGAAGGTGCCAGGGTTGACAGATCTACGGAGCCGTACTGTATACGCAGCACCATCTGTGGGCAAGAGATAGAGGTGACAGCAGCAGACATACGACGTGTTCTGGACCTGGGTGATGATGCTGCTCACCCAACCAGGTTACACCCCTTGACTGTTCAGGGATGTTTTCTCAGGATGAAGTACTCTGGGGACATCAACGCAGGGGTGCTGAACAAAAGCAACATGTGTCCCCAGTTCTAGTACTTAGGACACGTCATTTTCAAGTGCATTGCTTCAAGGAGGGGTGGATTCGATGATCTCTCTGACCAAATCCAGAATGCCTACGTGGCACTGGTGCTAAACCACCCCTTCAGCTTCTCCAACATGATATTCACGTACCTGATCGAGAACCTTGAGGCAAAGGGTAAAGAGAGCTTCTGCATGTATCCACGGTTCTTGCAGATGATCATCGATGAGAAGCTCCCCTTACTGCCCAAGGAGAAGGACGATGCGGTGAGTTTGGAGGTTATGGATGGCACTAGCCTAGGGCGGATGAAGGTATACAGGGGAAAGCAAGTGAAACCCCCTGAGGAGGTTGTTTGGGCATCAGGCTCGGGAGGATTATGTGGTGCCAGCTAGGAGAAAGTGGCGTCACAACGATAGTGATTTAGATGTTGAGCCTATTGCTCTACCCTCCGATGATTATGACGATGACCAAGGTGATGGTCCAGGAGGTGAGGGTCCGGGTGGACCCGAGCTGGCTCCAATCCACCCTGATTTTCAGATGGATGAGGAGGAGGAGTCGGATGAGGAGCCTCTGGTGCGAACGGTGGGGAGCCGAGTCGTAGCCACTGAAAGAGGGCTCAGGGCGGTGGGTGGACGCCAGGGTGAGTCCGGGGATACTATTACTACTGATGCTGATCCAACTTACACCCCGGACCAGCCCATCAGCCAAGGGGGAGCCTCTGTTTCTAAGGGCTCCAGGAAGAAAAGGATGGCTCACCCTTATGGAAAAAAGGGTAAGAGGCCAAGATTTACATTGACCATATCCACCAGTGCTGCCACAACCACCACTACTACCGCCACCACCACATCTCCCACATCCACCACAGCTACCACCACCACTACCACACTCCCAACCACTACCACTACACTCCCAACCACCACTACTACAGCCACCCTTCACCATCCACTCCTATCCCACCACCCATATTTACCACATCCACCACTACCACCACCAGCCACCACACAGTCCATCATCCCACACTACCTTCACCACCGGACCTACTCTACCCTCCATTGGGGTAGAGGAACAACTGGCTGCACTAAACCGCATGGTGCTGAAGCTGTTAGCTGCTGATGAAGAAAGAGCTGCTCAGCTAAGTCAGCTTGTAGAGCTCAATGCTGCCCAAGCACAATAGATTACCCAGCAAGCACAGCAAATCACTTAGCTTCAGGAGCTAAATGACCAATCAGTAAAGAGGATTGAGGAGTTGGAGGCCAAAAACAAGATGATCATGCTCAGATTTAAAGGATCAAAAGATGAGCCTCTGAAGATTAAAGAAGGTGATGGGGATGATGATGATGAAGATGATGATGATGATGATGAAGATGATGATGGTGAAGATGATGAGTCTGATGACGAAGATAGAAGTGATGATGAAGGGTCTAGGGGAAAGAAAAGAGGAGATGACGATGAAGAAGGTGATGCAGCTGCATCAGCCTCAGCTCAGGGTTAAGAAAGGAGGACAAAGAAATCACAAGACCAAGGAGAATCACCCTCGACCCCTGCTGTTGAAGAGTTGACTGATAAAGACAAAAGTAATGATTATTGATGTTTATGTATTTGAAAACTTTTGTAATTGAATCTTGTATTAAAATTCTCTAATTAATGTTTATATATCTTTATCTAATGTTTGAATGTCTTGATTAACTACTAATGATTGATGTGTTTTAAATGTATAAATCAAGCAGATCAAAAATATCAGCAAGATGAGTATGATGTTGCTTGCCTACAGCAATCAAGTCTCAATTAACAATGATTTTTGATTTGCAAGGGATTGTCAGAAGGTCGGTGAGCTATACTCCCAAAGAAGGAGAAATCATACACGACCTGACTGACGAGCAACTTGCAGAGATGTTCAGGCTAAACCCAGATGAGATTGTCAAAGATGCGCCTACTTTTGATGTGACCAGTGATGATGAGCTAAGCGACGTAGATGAAATAGAGATTGAGGATGTCACAGCTGAGTACTATCCAGAGTACACTGACCGAGAGGGCAATGTGATCCCCAACTTCGGTGACACTCTCGGCATTGCTACATTCAATAAACCGGATGAGATGGAAAAAGAGACAGAGAAGAATGAAAGCCAAGCCCAAGCCTCGGACGCTGATGTTGATATCAAGAAGGCTGAATGGGCGGCTTGTTTTGCTGAGATACGGGTTCAACGCACTGCTCAAAAGCCAAATGCCTACACCAAGCTGTACAAGGTCAAGAAACATCTAAAGGTGTTGGGGAAGATTATTGCGTGGGCGTATCTTGATGATCTTAATGTTTATGCAGTTAAGAGGGAGAAGGGGATAGAGTACTTCAGATATCCACATGATCTAAAGACTCTCCCTGGTTTTGTGCTCAACCAGCTAGCACGCCTAAAGTTGTTATATGATGATCCGAGAAAAATGTTAGGATGGTTTGAGGCTGCTTTAAGGAAAGAATACCACACCAGGTGGGTAAACTTCAGAACTCAACAACCGACGAGGTATATCTGTAGGTCTGAAGTTGATCCCATTTCTGAAAAGCCTAAAGTGGTGCTGAAGTGGAGTCCTCCCCGCACAATGTCCAAGATTCCCTTACGGGAAATGCCACAGGATTTCACTCCACATTTCAAATGGTGGTATTATGATTGGAGAACAGGCGAAACGGTCATAGTTCTACAAAGAGAGAGCAAAATGATAACTATCCGGGTGTTCGACCCTATGTGGCTAACCAACTTGTCTGCAGACGATGTCTATACATTATACAAGTGGCCACTATTCTATGACTCGCAAGATATAGTACAAGCCCTCCAGTTCCAGAATGTTATACAACTCTGTTTTGCATTCGAGATATATGCATGAGTTACTAGAGAGGATAAGTACAAGAAATTCGAGGAGCTAATGAAGAATGTCAGACACTAATGTAAACTAGGTCCAAGGGGGAGTTTTTTGATACATATGTACCTAGTTTAGGAGCTTAATGTAAATGTGTGTCATGTCTTACATATATGTAATGAATGAGGTGAACGAAATACAATATGTGATTGATGCTTATAATGTTTAATGTTTCATTATTTATTGTGTGATAAATTATATTGAAATAACTATATAGGTTTGAGGTTATTGTGCATAGTTCTTAGTCAATAATGATTGAGAAACATGTTCAAACTTAATCATATGAAGTCTTCATATGAATGGACCATGCTAATGGACCATACGCATGAATACTTCATGCTAATGGATCAGTCGCACGACTGACCAGGAGACTAGATCAGTCGCACGATTGAGACAAAAGATTGACTCAGTCGCACGACTGAACCTTCAGTCGTGCATATGAATCAATCGCATGATTCAGTCGCACGTTTGAACCATGCTAATGGTTCAGTCGTACGATTGAAAACCCTAACCTATAAATACCACTTAATTCGTGGAAAAACAAAACACTTCGAGAATTTCAACACACATTCGTACCCTAGCCGTCCAGAGACTCCAGAGAGCCTGTTCCAACTTCATAGTTCGTAGTTGATCTTGTTCTAATCGTTCTTAAGGTTTCTTTAATTGTTAGATTGATCTGAATTGCGTTCTCACTGATTGGATCGCCAATCAAATAGGATTCCGTACTATTTGATTAGGTATACACGCATTATCAGTTAGTACTCCGTACGTACATGGTCCTAACATGAGTGTTGTAAATCCTAAGTCTAGGAATTACCTCCAGTTGCAAAGATAGATCCAGATTGGACATATTTTGCTTAGGAGCTTGAACACTTGATCCAGCTGCTGTTTCAAACTCATTCAATAAGGACCGATTGAATGAATGAGAAACATCATCATCATTTGTTTACTTTGAAGCAGCATTAACAGTTGCCTGTTCCTTCAAGATGTTGCTTCCATCAGCTTGGTGTTGTGTAGTATCACCTGATGAAGTTTGAGGGTCAACAAGTGAACCGCTGGTTGAAGCTCCACTATCCCTTGAGATAGTCATACTGTCAGATCTGCCAATACTGGGAGCTTGATTGGTTGCAGCTCTGGGAGAACTTGGAATAGGTCTGGGTAGCTCAAATAGTTGGTCATGATCAGAATCCCTTTGAGCACCTGTTCCAGCTGAAACATTCTCACAAGATGGTTTAGAATAGTTTGGAAACAATTCTAAATCAAAGATATGATTAGGGCCATTCCCCCTAACACAAGGAGTGTGATCATTAACTACAATGTTGAAAGATTCCTCGAATTGTTGATTTTTAATGTTATAAACTCTATAAGCTTTAGAGTTAGAGGAATATCCAACAAAGATAGCATTATTTGACTTTTCAGCAAATCTTGCCAAATTGTCTTTAGTGTTTAGTATAGTACACCTGCTGCCAAAGGACCTTAGAAAGCCAATGAATGGTGGCCTCTTGTTCCATAACTCATAAGGGGTTTTTCCATGTGGCTTAGCTACAAGAGCCCTGTTCTGCACATAGCATGCAGTGCTGACTGCCTCTGCCCAGAATGTTAGACGCAGGTTTGGATCAGCTAACATGGTCCGAGCAGCCCCAATAAGTGTCTTGTTCCCCTCTCAGCAACACCATTTTGTTGAGGAGTTCTAGGAGCACTATATTGTCTGGCAATCCCTTTTGAGTTACATAATGAGTCAAGAACTTGATTCTTAAACTCAGTCCCTTGATCACTTCTAATTATTTAACCTTGTGATCAATTTGATTTTCTATTTTAAGAATAAAAGATTTTAAAGTTTCAGCAGTTTCATCTTTTGTTCTTAAAAAGAATACCCATGTAAATCTTGTAAAATCATCAACAATCACAAGGAAATATGATTTCCTTCCAATGTTTATTATACTTGTAGGACCAAATAGATCCACGTCCAATAATTGTAATGGAGTGGTGATAGAGTTAACGCCTTTGGATTTATGAGATGCCCTGTGTTGCTCCCCTTTCAGGCATGCAACACAGTTATCTTTGTAGAAAAATTCCTTTTTAGGAAAACCAAGTACCAAGTTATTTTTAGCCAATTTATTCATTGTCTTAAAATTTAAAAGACATATTCATTTATGCCATAGTGTTGACTCATCACCATCAGTTTTGGAAAGAAAGCATGATACTTCACCCATTGGGGAAGCATTGTTCATATCCAGCTTGTACATATCCCTTTTCCTGGGAGATCTAAGAAGCACCAATTCCTGAGGAATTATCATCCCAGGTTTGAGGATAATTCCCTCATGTTCTGTGAAAAGCATTTGATGCTTTTGATCACAGAACTGAGAAACAATTAACAGGTTGTGTTCAAGTTGTTTGAGAAAGTGAACTTTGTTAACTTTTAATTTTCCATTGGACATACTTCCTCTGCCAGAAATATATCCTCTGGCCTCACCTCCAAACTGGACAGGAACTCCATCATAATATTGAAAATATTGAAGGAGAGATATGTTCCCTGTCATGTGCCTGGAGCATTCACTATCCACAATCCAAACATTGTTATTCTTGTCATATGGATGTCCCTGCACATAAAATGTGATGATTAGTTTTGATTGGAAACCCAAGCCTTGTTGATCTTGGGTTCTTCCAATGATAGTGACATAATTGAATCAAAATTTATGCATGGGGGTTCAATGGATGTCTTTGAAGAAGAGGTTTGGGCTGCAGCATCTTCCTTGATCTTCCATTCCATCCCTTGGTTGATCATGGAGGATGAGCTTGTTGAAGCTTTTACAGCATGGCATTCTTCCGAAGCTTCTTTCTTTTCGAAAGAAGCCTTCACCACCTTTTATTCGGAAGTAGTCTTCTTTTGGATGGTTTCAAGGGGATTCTTTTATTCTTTTGAATCTTGACAGCTTTAGCTTCCGAAGCCATTTTCCGTTCGGAAGAAGGACTTTCTTCCGAAAGCAACCTTGCTTCGGAAACAAGCTTTCCCTTTTTCATCACTTGAACCATTTGATATGGTCCAAATGAGAAACCTTCCCTGACTCCTTCTCTTTTAACATTATTTGCATAATGTGTGCTAGCTGGATTGTAGTAACAATCTTTGGCCATGTGGTTTTGCAGACCACACATTATGCATGCAATATTAATCTTTTGGGAATTTGAGGATTGCTATTTCTTGTTGTCTTTCTCTTCGTCACCAACCTTCCCTTTAACTTCTGATCCTTTGGTAGGATAGGAGTGCTGGTAACACTCCTTTCCTGAATCAGAATTTCCTACCACCTGGAATCCTGCTGAGTTAAATACACCCTTTTGCTTTGGGTCTATCTTCAACTTAGACTCAGCCACTTTCTTGGCAGTTTTTCTGGCTGCCTTAGCTCTACTTCTTCTGGCTTTGGTGGTCAGGGGTTGATCATCACTGGTAGGAGTGGGTAAAATTACCTGGTTCTTCCCTGTGATGGTTTCCATGATTGCATCACTCTTTGACTCATGAGAAGGTGGGTCAGCAGATGGAACCTCTTGCTCTTCAGTACCACACCTTGGTTGTCTTATTGACTCATAAGAGTGTGGTGGAGCAATTTCATTGTTTCCCAACCCACCTTTGTTTTGGTAACAAAGTTTTGAGTGAGAGGATGATGCAAGAATGGCTTGGAAGTTTTGCTCAGAAATAGCATGCTTCCTGGCTTGAGCCTCAGCTGTGACAAGCTGGGCTTGAGCCTTAGCTGTGACAAGCTGGGCTTGAGCCTCAGACAATTTGGATATTAAATCCTTGATTCGAGTCTTATAGTTTGTGTGTTCATGTTTTAATAAGGACACAGTTTTCTCCAACTCCTCAATTTTTCTTTGATAGTCAGATTCAGCCCTTTTAAAATCAGATTTTAAAACATTTAAAGACTCAATATCGGATTTAATCTCCATATTGTAGTCCTGATACAATTTAACCTTAGAAAGACAGGCAGGAGTACAGAGATGTTCATATATCTTATTGTCATCTGTTTTGGCCATGAGTGCTTGAGCAGGAGTCACATCCTGTACCATGAAGCTCCAGTCAACTTCTTGAGCCATTGCAGCTGTCTCTGTTGACTTTCTAGTGGGCTTTGGTGTAGAGGGATGTGTGGAGGCCTGTAGGGTTCCCGGATTAGACTTGGGAGCCTTGCATTCCCTTGCAAAATGACCAAGTTGGTTACAGTTGTAACATTTGGCCTTGGTTTTGTCAAACCCAAATTTGCTGTTGATTGGGTTATGGGGAAATTGTCTTCCAGTTCTCTTGAAGAACTTCTTTGCTCTGTAGGTTAAGAGAGCCATTTGTTGGACTATGTCCATATATTCCATGTCATCTGGGCTCAAGCACTCTAGATCATCAAAAGAATACTGATAGTCACTAGAGTGCCCACTTCCTGAGACAAAAGCACAGCTGTCCAGAAAGGAACTTTGCTGAGCTTGTTGAGACCTTGGAGTCTTAGGAAATATGATGTATGGCCCAGAAGAATAGGATGGGTGCTGGGTGTAAGTCAGGTACTGTTGAGGTTGAGAGGGTCTTGAGCCTTCAGCAACCATTAAAGCATTGCTAGCAGGAAGACTCAAGGGTCTGCTTGTCTGATGGCCTCTTTTGTTCTCCATTTCCAAACGGTATCCATCAAGGATGCCATAGAGTTCGGTCATGGTGAGGGTGTTCAAATTTTCTGTTCTCTTGATAGAGACACAGTAGAACGTCCACTCATTGGGGAGTGCACTCATGAACTTTCTAGTGAGGTCTCTAAGTTCAAGGGCAATTCCCACAGACTGAAGGGAAGAAATGAGGTCCATGTACCTGAAGTATTGCTGGCTGAGGGTCTTTCCAGCAGTGTAGGTGAAGTTCTCAAACTGCTGCTTCAGTGAGTCCTTCTTGGAGTCATTGGAGCTGGAGTACATGTGAGCAAGTGCATCAAACATTTCTTTGGCTGACTTGAAATGCTCAAACCCCACCATGATGGAGTTGGGAATTGCAATCATGAGAAAAGTCATAGCATTGCTGTCAATGTCCAGCTTCTTTCGGTCCTCATCAGAGTAGTCTTTAACGGCTTTCTCTATCATGGCATGATTTCCACCTGCCACCTTTGGCTTATACAGGCTATTTACAATAGATTGCCACATCTTGTTGTCTTGATACCTGATGAAGCCTTCCATGCGTCTGCTCCATGACCTGAAGTTTTCAGGGGTGATGATGGGTGCTTTAGTCATCGTTCCCATCTCTACTTAAGACTTTATTAGGGCCATTTTGAGTGTGGTGTAAGGAGGAGTGAAAAACAGGTTGATTAGGATGGTAAGATCTCACAATCAAGAGCCTAAAAAGCTTTGATACCAATTGCACGATCGAGTTTTGTCACTTAACACTTGGATTTCTCTCAAATTCACTTATACTACACTCAGATCAGATGAAGTAGAATCTCTTCTAAGAGTTTATAATAATATAATAAGTAGCAAAGAACACAAAGAAATAATTACCAAGGCACTTGTATATATTACTTCTCAACTAAAAGTATTACAAGATTCTTACAAGCATGAAACAAGAGTTACAATGAGAAACTATATATACTAGATCCTACAGCCGGATATACTTTGATACCAGCTGGAAACCTAAGACTAAAGCATATACTACAATTCTAAAGTTAAGGTATCTTAGATAAAGTATTATCTAACATATGGTAGTCATGACATGTCCAATACTTACCTTTTGTCACCAACTAAAGTTGACAACTGTACTAACTGATAAAGGTAAACAGTGGAATAAAGTATGGTCAACTACATGACTTTTGAGAAAACACCATGTAGTATCTCAGAGGTGTGCAGTGGAGTGTCAGAGAGACCATACTTATGTCTACTGGATAATAGTAGTGTCTTTGGAAGGAAAGTTGGCTTCGGAAGAACAAGTTCTTCCGAAGCCTCTTATACTTCGAAAGAGGCTACTATACTTCCGAGGCTTTGAGGACTTCTTTCATACTTCGTAAGTTGACTTCTGATCTTTCACTCTAAGTCTTGATCTTCGGAAGTGAATACTTTGTCTTCGGAAGTTGGACTCACCTTAGTTTAGATTGTTTACTTTACTTGTAATAGGACTTTTGTTAGTTTCCTTTTGTATGTACTTCGATTTATGTATTTTAGCAGTCTAGCGAAACTGTGAGCGAAACTGTAAGTTCGCTCATAGTTTGCTGTTTTGTTTGCATGGCGAATTTAATGTTCTGGCAGGACAGTTTCGCTATTCGCTGTCTGCGAAACTAAGACTGCTATATATACTCATGTTAATTTTCATTGTTGGGTAAGCTTGCAAAACCCTAATCATGAATCATTGTTGCAAGCTACATTTTTAAAGCAGTTATTACACAGAAATATCATTATGCTTTTTGTTATTGATTGTCATTGATCATTGTCTTATCATGAATGAGTTATTATTGTGTTCAATTCTCTCTATTATCGTTGTTTAGCATGTTTGTTGGATATTGAACGATTCTTCATATCATTTGCACTGTAATTCGATCACATGGACCAACACATACACATACACATACACATGCACATACACATACACATACACATACACATACACATACACATACACATACACATACACATACACATACACATACACATACACATACACATACACATACACATACACATACATATACACATACACATACACATACACATACACATACACATACACATACACATACACATACACATACACATACACATACACATACACATACACATACACATACACATACACATACACATACACCATACACATACACATACACATACACATACACACGTATTTACATACAAATACACATATATTTACATACATTTACACCTACATGTACACATACACATACACATACACATACACATACACATACACATACACATACAATACACATACACATACACATACACATACACATACACATACACATACACATACACATACACATACACATACACATACACATACACATACACATACACATACACATACACATACACATACACATACACATACACATACACATACACATACACATACACATACACATACACATACACATACACATACACATACACATACACATACACATACACATACACATACACATACACATACACATACACATACACATACACATACACATACACATACACATACACATACAAATACACATACACATACACATACACATACACATACACATACACATACACATACACATACACATACACATACACATACACATACACATACACATACACATATTGAAGATCATGTATAGGTTGGACTCACCTTAGTTTAGATTGTTTACTTTACTTGTAATAGGACTTTTGTTAGTTTCCTTTTGTATGTACTTAGATTTATGTATTTTAGCAGTGTAGCGAAACTGTAAGTTCGCTCATAGTTTGCTGTTTTGTTTGCCTGGCGAATTTAATGTTCTGCCGAGCGAAACTATAGTTTCAGCAGGACAGTTTCGCTGATAGCGAAACTGTCTGCGAAACTAAGACTACTATATATACTCATGTTGATTTTCATTGTTGGGTAAGCTTGCAAAACCCTAATCGTGAATCATTGTTGCAAGCTACCTTTTCAAAGCAGTTATTACACAGAAATATCATTGTGCTTTTGTTATTGATTGTCATTGATCATTGTCTTATCATGAATGAGTTATTATTGTGTTCAATCCTCTCTATTATTGTTGTTTAGCATGTTTGTTGGATATTGAACGATTCTTCATATCATTTGCACTGTAATTCGATCACATGGACCAACAATATGGTATCAGAGCCATAGTGCTCTTGATTTGTTGAGTTTTTGGTGGTTTTAGTTCAATATCTAGTTTCAATCAATTTTCATTGGATTATGAGGTGTTTTTGATATGGAAATTGATTGAATTCTGCTAGGTTTTGATTGAGGAAGATCTTATAATCTTCAGATCTCAAATTCATTGAGTATTGGATGATTTCAGATTGATTTTGGGTTGAAAAAGGGTTTTGGGATCGATCAGCGAAATTACAGTTCTTACAGCGAAACTGCCAACCTTCTTCCAGCGAAACTATGGGTTATATTGCTATTGAAATTGTTTTCTAATGGTTCTGCGAAACTAGTCTTTTGAACGAAAGTTCATCAGTGATTGTGAACGGTTAACAAGTGAAATTGTTGATACATATGTACCTAGATGTTGATCTTAATGTAATATGTCTTGAATGTCTTACACTTATGTAATCGTTGGGTACTTAATGAAATACAAATGTTTGGTTGTGTTTAAATTGTTTAATATTTCATTAATGAGTTGTTTAACGCATATTGACTTGATTATATAGGTTTGTGGTTGTTTGATGAATCTTGATAATGTAATGACAAATGAATACAGTCAAACTTAGCAATATGAAGTTCTCATGCGAATGGCCCATGCGAACGAACCATACGCATGAACAACTTAAGGCGAATGACTCAGTCGCACGACTGAACCAGGAGACTGGATCAGTCGTATGATTGTAACATGAGATTGGCTCAGTCGCACGACTGAACACTCAGTCGTGCGAATGGATCAACCGCATGGCTCAATCGCACGACTGAACCATACTAATGGTTCAGTCGCCCGAATGGGCAACCCTAACCTATAAATACCACCTAATTCGTGGAAAAACGTAAGCATTCAATCTATTTCGACTCCAGACGTACCCTAGCCGTCCAGAAGCCTCTTAGTTCGTACTCCAAGTTCATAGAACGCTGTAGATCGATTCCTAATCGATTCTTGACGTTAGATTCAATACGTTATTGTTTCTACGTGCGTTCTCACTGATTGGATCGCCAATAAAATAGGATTCCGCACTATTTGGTTTGGTTAACACGTTAATCAGTTGGTGTTTCGTTCAAATACCAGATCCTAACAAGTGGTATCAGAGCTTTGGCTCTTGATTACGTGTGATTCAATCGGTTTTGATACAAAAGTTGTGTTTTTTTCACTAAAAACGCAATCTTTTCGTGTCAAACAGTGTCTTGGACGCCCCCTGCTCATAAAGTTTTGGTTTCTCCGGCATTAGGTGATTAGGATTGGTGAAAATTCGGGTTTTTACGGCCAAAACACGTTAAACCTAGAAATTTTCGAAATCCAGCAGCTTCAGTCGCACGATTGACTCAATCGCACGACTGGACTTCATTCGCATCCCTCAGACGTACGATTGGACTCAGTCGTATCTTCATTCGTACGACTAAGCAGACCGTTTGCATTGTTCATCCGCATCAGTTCATTCGCACGACTGGACCAATCGCTTAGTTCAGCCGCACGATTGAACCAACCCCCGAAGCTTATAACATTAGATGAGTTTCCACACTGGAAACAACGTTTTGAGATCTACTTAAATGGAGTAGATCCAAATATGTGGGAAGCTATTGAGACGGGGTACAACATGCCGGTAGGAGCTGATGGGGTGAAACTTACATTAGGAGGTATGACTGATGCATAGAAAGTCAAATATAATGCTGAGAAGAGAGTGTATGCATTGCTTACTCAGTCTATCCCTAAGGATATTTTTCATCAATTCTCAGAGAATAAGCAAGCCAAGAAGTTATGGGATGAGCTGGAGAAAAGGTATGACGGGAATGCGTCATTGAAGGCCATTAAAGCTAAAGAGTTGAAGAAAGAATTTGACAACTTCTCATCGATGGGAAATGAGAGTTTAGACGATGTCATTGATAGATTCTACCATTTGATGAGCGAGCTGCACACACATGGTGTCACAACTACCATGGAAGACAAAGTGTTGAATTTTGCAGACGGGTTGCCAGAAAAATGGGCTTCTTTTGTTTCAAATCTGAGACAGAATGGAATGTTAGCAAAATTGGATATCAATGATTTCATCCTAAAGCTGCAAGAAGAAGCACTAAGGATGAAGTACCGAGCTCAAAAGTCTTCGTATACTCAGAATCCAGCTTTGTACAATGCAACTCCACAAGTTAAGACGTCTGGAGCACCACTTCAGACCGCCTTTGTGTCAAGCTCAGCTGGTCCTTCACAAGCCTCTCCTTCAGGATCAGAAACGTTAGGGTCTTCTAGTACCCAATACATTGGATCTGAGCAAATACTACAAGACTGAAGACCGAGAATCACGGAAACATGACGGTAGAAGAAGCAAGAGAGCACATGGATCTCTTAGCAGCAGTGGTCCATTCCTATGTTGGACTTGTTGCTGGGAAAATTGGAAACGGCCATCTGGCAGACGAGGACTACGAAAAGGTAGATGAGACAGAGCTGGAGAGGATGGATATCATATGGGCCTTAGCAAGTGCTGTCCGGAGAGCTAAGAAGTTTGTGAAGAAGACCGGACAAAACTTGGTTGCTACTAAGGACACTACTTTTGGTTTTGACAAGAGAAAGGTGACCTGTTTCAACTGTGGAGAAAAAGGGCACTTCAAACGAGAGTGTGTGAAGCCAAAGAAGACTGGAAACGGGAATCCAAAAGCCTTGACTGCTCATGATGATGAAGGACAGGACTGGAGTTTTCGGTTTATCTCTCCGGGAGAATCCAATATTGCGAGTGTGGAAGACTTAGATGATGATTCCGCGAGTGAAGGAGATATTGCGGTAGTGCTAGCGATGTCAAACAGTGAAGAGACTGCAACTGAGGTCAACTACAAGCCTGAAGAAGGGACATCTACAACAAAGACAGAATCACCAGAACTAGAGATATCAGATGCTGCGTTGATGGCTGATTCATCAGAACCTCCTTAGGTAAGTACTACTGACCAAATTTTCAAAAATCATGCTTGTTCTGATTGTAATAAATTTAGGGAAAGCATAGATCTGAAATTTGCTAGGTTATTAGATCATAACGATAGCTTAGTAAAGGATTTGCAACTGTGCACTGAGGCAAATAGAGTTTTAAAATAAAATGAGCATAGTTACAAAGAAAAGATAGACCTTTTGAATAAACAGCTTAGGGAAACAGAAGTAGTAGCCTTTAACCAAGCAAATGACATTAGGTACTATCTTAACTCCCTAGAAGACACTAAGAAACAAAAAGCAGTTTTAGAAGTAGAAGTCAATTCATTAAAGCAAAAACTGCACAGTTGGACAAGTTCATCTCATATTGTGCAACACTTGGTGAGGGAGTGTAACAATGGGGAGGGTTTGGGTTATAAAGTGGTTCCACCACCACCTGAGACCTTGATGAACACTAAGAGTAAACCAATAAATGACAATCCAATCAAGGATCATGTGGTGTCTACTCCTCTTGTAAGTGATCCAGATTCCTCATGTTCTTCAATTGAATCTGGAACAAAACAAAAGGAGGCCACTTCAAAGGCAAAGGGAAAAATGCCTTGTGTTAATCTTGGAAAAAGAATTTGAAAAGGTTAATATAAAGTCAGGATCAAACAAAGTCAAATCTGAACCTAAAAAGACTGTTAATGTTAACCTATCACGAGTCTCATGTCAAAGTCCAGTTAACCAAAATGGAAAAGATGTTAAGAATGTTAAAACAACTAAGTTTGTTGAACTCCATCTAGAAGAACTAGTGAACCTAAAGTTCAACCAATTAGCCAGTCGTCTGTTTATCACAAACAGGCCTTACACAAATCTGGCTTATGGAAAGAAAAGTGATCCTCTGTGTCTGATAATGATGACAAGAAGTCACTTGAGATACCCTCAACCTCTAACGGTCAATGGGTTGAATTCATGATGTGTGATGCCTCTGGGAAACCCAAGCCAGTAAAGGCTTGGGTTCCTAACCTAAACTAATGCTTTAAATTGAATGTGCAGGGTGTTCGCTATAGTGGTGAAACCAACATGTGGATTGTAGATAGTGGAGCATCCAGGCACATGACAGGAAACAGGGCACTCTTATCAAACGTCAAACAAATAAAAGGAGGGCATGTTTCTTTTGCTGGTAACAAAGGAGGTTATATCACAGCTCAGGGAGAGGTTGGAAAGTAGAAAGTTAAGTTTGATAAAGTGAACTACGTTCAACAACTTCAAAACAACTTACTTTCTGTTTCCCAAATATGTGACAAAGGATTTAAGGTCATATTTGACAACAAGAGTGTTATGTCCTGAAAAAGGACTATGTGATTCCGGAGGACCAAGTTTTGATGACAGCTTCAAGATATAAAGATCTTTATGGTTTGGATCTCTCAACGGCTTCTACAACGGATCATGAAGTTAAGTGCTTCTTATCAAAAGCTACTGAGAAGGACTCCGTTACCTGGCATAGGAGAATGGGACACATTAATCAACGGAAGATGAATCACTTGATCCAGAAGGATCTCGTGAGAGGAGTTAACGTCAAAAATTTCCAACTTCCGGATTTCTGTGTAGCATGCAAGAAAGGCAAACAGACGAAGAAGTCTCATAAGGAAAAGAAAGTTCATTCTATCGAGCTTCCTCTTGAACTTCTTCACATGGATCCGTTTGGTGCAGTCAGTAGAAAAAGCATTGCAGGTGACTTGTACTGTTATGTGGTTACTGATGACTACTCAAGATTCTCTTGGGTAATGTTTCTGAAGTCCAAATCAGAAACATTTGAGTCTTTCAAGGAATTAGTAAGCACACTGGAATCTGTCTACAAGATGAAGGTAAGACAGGTACGCTAAGACAACGGGACCGAGTTCAAGAATCAGTGGATGGAGGCTTACTGCAAGGAAAAGGGAATTGTGCACCAGTTCACTTCTGCCTACACGCCTCAGATGAATGGCTATGTTGAGAGAAAGAATCGCAGCTTGATAGAGACAGCATGGACAATGCACGAAACTGCCTATCCAATTCTGGAATGAGGTAGTGGCAAATGCATGTTACACATTAAATCGAGTTCTGGTAGTCAAGCGCCATGGCAAGACATGTTACGAGTTACTACAACGACGTAAACCTAATCTGGGGTATCTCGAACCATTTGGCGCGCCGTGCACACTTCTGAAGAAGACTCAAGAAGGAAAATTCAGCGAGAAGGCTGATGAAGGTATCTTCCTAGGATACAACATACCGAATAAGAGAGTTTACAACAACTCAACGGGTTTAGTAAAAGTATGGTGTAATGTTGATGTTCAGAGATACACCACACCACCTACTGGAAAAGGACCCGCTTACTTTTTCAACTATGATGGATTCTTCAAGTCCTTTAACATACCTATCTCCACTTCTAACGAAGAGTTAGCTACAAGGATGATGTACGATATCTTGAATACACAATCACTAGATTCAACATCATCGGGTTCACAAGGTGAATCATCTCACCACTCAGGGGGAGCACTCGAAGAAAGTGACTCCTCCTCAGAAGATGAAGCTGAAGTAGATGACCAAAACAATCAGGAGGGACAGGTTCCAATTCCAGCAAGTCCACAAGCATCTAACAGTGATGCCTCTTCGACTTCGGAACCTCAAACTCCTACTACCTCAGATACAGAACCAAATGTTCATAATCTTGACTCTGAGGTAGTTGTTCCTACCACTCCAGAATCACGTCTAAATGTCTATCATCCCCTAGACAATGTCATTGGGGATGTCAGATCAGGAGTGCAGACCAGAAATCAGCTGTACTCAGCTGATTATGCCTCGGTAATGGAAAAAGGATACACTCACGACGGTGCTTATCATTGTTTTGTCTCGCAAGTTGAGCCAAAATACGTCAGTGAAGCACTGAATGATGAGGCATGGGTGAGTGCCATGCAAGAAGAACTTCTTCAGTTCAAGAAGTTAGGTGTATGGACTCTGGTAGATAGACCTAAAGGTGCTAAGGTCATTGGCACCAAATGCGTCTTGAAATGCAAGAAGGATGACCAAGGCGTCATCATCAGGAACAAGGATCGACTTGTAGTTCAGGGATTTCGACAAGTCGAGGGCATTGATTACAATGAAGTGTTTGCACCCGTGGCAAGGATGGAAGCCATCCGCATCTTCCTTGCCTATGCATCGTATATGAAAATTAAAGTCTATCAATTAGATGTGAAAAGTGCATTCCTTCATGGTGAAATCCGAGAGACAGTGTATGCCAGTCAACCCGATGGATTTGAAGATCCTTATCATCAGGACAGAGTTTACAAACTCGACAAGGCTTTATCCGGGCTTCATCAAGCTCCAAGGGCCTGGTATGAGAAACTCTCGACTCATCTTGTGAAACACGGTTTTCGCAGGGGAGTCATTGACTGCACACTGTTTATCAAAGAAAAAGATGGAGACTTACTGCTAGTACAGATCTATGTAGATGACATAATCTTCGGTTCAAAGAACAAAGAATTATGCAAAGAATTTCAAGCAGTAATGAAGGTGGAGTTTGAGATGAGTGCCATGGGGGAGATGAAATTCTTTCTCGGGTTACAGGTGGATCAGACACCCAAAGGAATTTTCCTACATTAGACCAAGTATGTAGGAGACATTCTCAGTCGGTTTGATATGGAAAATGCTTCTGCAGCTGGGACTCCACTTGCTACAAACCATGATATAGCACCCGATGAAAATGGAGATCTGGTCGATGCAACCATGTACCGAGGAATGATTGGATCTCTCATGTACCTCACTGCCTCAAGACCTGACATCATGTATGCTACATGTCTATGTTCAAGATATCAGGCTAAGCCAAAGGTTAACCATCTGATTGGGGTCAAAAGGATACATATGTACCTAGATGTTGATCTTAATGTAATATGTCTTGAATGTCTTACACTTATGTAATCGTTGGGTACTTAATGAAATACAAATATTTGGTTGTGTTTATAATGTTTAATATTTCATTAATGAGTTGTTTAACGCATATTGACTTGATTATATAGGTTTGTGGTTGTTTGAATGAATCTTGATAATGTAATGACAAATGAATACATTCAAACTTAGCAATATGAAGTTCTCATGCGAATGGCCCATGCGAATGGACCACACGCATGAACAACTTAAGGCGAATGACTCAGTCGCATGACTGAACCAGGAGACTGGATCAGTCGTATGATTGTAACATGCGATTGGCTCAGTCGCACGACTGAACACCAAGTCGTGCGAATGGATCAACCGCATGGCTCAATCGCACGACTGAACCATACTAATGGTTCAGTCGCCCGAATGAGCAACCCTAACCTATAAATACCACCTAATTCATGGAAAAACGTAAGCATTCAATCTATTTCGACTCCAGACGTACCCTAGCCGTCCAGAAGCCTCTAAGTTCGTACTCCAAGTTCATAGAACGCTGTAGATCGATTCCTAATCGATTCTTGACGTTAGATTCAATACGTTATTGTTTCTACATGCGTTCTCACTGATTGGATCGCCGATCAAATAGGATTCCGCACTATTTGGTTTGGTTAACACGTTAATCAGTTGGTGTTTCATTCAAATACTAGATCCTAACAGAAATTGCTGCTGAAATTGATTTTGAACGAAAGTTCAAGCTTGTTTCGTGCGAATTTACCAGCGAAACTAAGCCTGTTGTGACTTTGGTTTAGCGAAAGTGCTGCCGAAATTGTTAGCGAAATTAGCTTCCACTGCGAAAGTATCAGCGAAAGTAGTTTTTCTTCGAAATTATCTGCGAAGTTATCTTTTTCTGCGAAAGTGTCAGCGAAATTATTTTCTTTTCTGCCAAAACTAGAATGTCGAAGTTAACCACACTCACACTTGCTGATCTTGAAAGTGTTGCACCCAATAGGCCTCCAAGACCCATTAATGGAGAAAATTTTGAAGATTGGAAGAGATGTCTTAAAGCCTTCTTCTTCTACACTGATCATAACTAATGGGAATCAATTACTTCTGGTCCTCACATACCAACGGTTACTCTTGGTGATGTTGTCTCTCAAAACAAGGACCCATCTTCCTATACTGAAAAGGATCTGAAATTGATCGATCGTGACCAAAAGGCTTTTGGTGCTCTAACTCTCTGTCTGGCACCAAACATTTACAACCGTTTTGCAGAGCATAAAAATGCTAAATCTCTTTACGATGCCCTATGTGAATTTTATGATGGTAATGCAGATTTGGTAAAGGATAAGAGCATTCAGGCTGAGAAGGAATTCAATTCCTTTGTTGGATACAAGAACGAGAGTCTGACAGATCTCACAAATCGTTTCTTAACTGTTTCAAGCACCTTAAAGAAATATGATGAAAGGCTTTCCAATAGTGAACAAGTTAACAGGCTTCTTAATTCTCTTCCACCTCAGTGGAGTCTTCAGGTGAGGATGCTTAAACAAGAAAGAGGGTTCACAGACTACAAGCTCATGGATATTATCAATAAGTTGAAATCCTTTGAGTTGGATATGAAGAGAGGGGAATTTAACCAGACTATGATGTCCACATCTGGTTTTTCTCAAAATGCTGCTTTATTATCATCCGCTGCAAACTCTCAAATACAGAATTCAATTCAGGGAGGGATTAATACAAGTACTTTCTCGAGTGGAAATAGTAGTGTTGGAAGATATCTGTGTAATTCTAAGGCCAATGTTGAAATTCAATTCCATCAGAAACAATGGCTCTTTTTGGAATGTTCGTTCAAAGCTATGAAGCACTTGTAGCTGGAGAATTGAAAGGGACGGGAATGACTATGGAAGACATGTATCAGGTGGATCCTGATGATCTTGAAGAAACTGATATTCAATGGCAGATGGCTATGTTGACCCTTAGAGCTCGAAGATTTATGGAAAGAACCGGACGAAAGAACTTTGGTGGTCAAACATCTAATTCAAAACTGGGATTTGATAAGTCCAAATTGAGATGCTTTAACTATAAACAATTGGGACACTTCAAACGTGAATGTCCATACCAATTGTCACCGATCCTAGTAATTCTGGAGTCCCAAGACTGTCAACTGAGAAAGAGAGGAAGATGTGAATCACAAAAAGGAGACTGCTTTGATTTCTAAGTTTGATTGGAGTGCTGAGGTTGAGGAAACAAGAACTGAGATAAATCTTGCTTTAGTTGCTGAGTTTGTTGAAAGGAGTGAGAAGGAAGATGGTAAAGATGGATTTGATCTTTTTAAGGAATTCAAAAGAGAAGATGTGTCATCTGTGAATGAGAAAGAGGAAAAACATGCTAGAATTGGGGAAGATAAAACTGCAAGTTTAAGTGAGAAAGGAAGTTCATGCACTGGGCAAAGAAAAGATAATGATGATGATGCTGCTACTGTTGAGGAAAAGAAGTCAAGTACTCTAGTATGTCAATGTGATAAAGCTTTAGCTGCTGAAAGGATGGTAATGGGACTTTCATATGAGGTAATACTGGATATGTGCTCATCTGCTTGTAAAATTAGATTATTTGGGTTTTATAAAGCTAATCGTCTATTAATTGATAATGAAAAGGATTTAAAGCGAATTAATGATGAACTTAAAATTAATGAATCAAAATATTTTGTTAAATTAAATGAGGCTTTAAAGGAAAATGATCACTTAAAACGAATCGTTTTGGAAAGAAATGTCGAGATTAACACTTTGACTGAAAGGGTTGCCCTTGCTGAATTCGAAGCAAGCAAACTTCAGTCAAAGTTAGACAAATGGACTATAACAGGGATGAAACATGATGATCTATGTAAATCTCAACGGGGAGCTAGGATTAAAACGGGATTAGGTTATGAAAATGTTAAGGTTTATCCTCCGCCTAGTACATACTGTTATTCTCCTATGCCTTTTCCTCATCCTTCTAATGATTTAATCAAAACAGATACTGACAGTATGTCTGCAGGTTTAGAGGGGACTAACTCTAAGCACGTTCGTGAAGACTACGACTATGGACCAACTAGTGGGCTTGGATGCACTAGTATTAGTGCATCTGATTGTCAGCAGTCGGTTTTAGATCACAAGTCTAGTTTAAATTCTGTTTTTGTTTCTAGTTCGCCTGTAACAGACTCTGTTGTCTCATGTTCTCATGATAGTTCTATTTCATCTTGTAATTCTGTTCATGGTGGTGATGTCTTTTGTTCTGGTAATGATTATGATGCAACTGATCTTTCTTCAAAACCAACTGAGCAAATCAAAACTAATTGTTTTGAAAAGTTCTTTTCTCACCCTATTCCATCTTTCACTCCATTAAATATGACTTTATCTTATGAACGAATTTCTTCTTCATCTGACAACAGTACCAGTGGAACTAGTTCTACTGGTATGTCGGACGGATCTTCATCTATTTTTGTAAATAATAATTCTTGTTCAAATAAACGTCAAACTCATGGCTTGTATGAGACATTTAGTGACATTGATTCTAGTTTATCTGAATGTGATGAGAAAATTATCATTGATCCTATTTTTACCCCATCACATCACAGACCTAGATTCAAACCTCATTGTTTCAGGTGTGGTCAAGAGGACCATCTTGTCAAGAATTGTCCTACTTTGATTCATGGTCCTTCTAATAGGAACTGCTTTGGAAATAAATTAACAAAATTGGTTAATAATTTCTTCTGTAAAAAATCTGTTTCATCAAAAGATAAAGTTGTTCAATCTTGGGTTCCTATTACACCTGGTTAACTGATTTATTCATTCATTTCAGGAGTCATCCACTAAGATTGTAAACAGCTTGTGGCATGTAGATAGTGGGTGTTCCAAACATATGACTGGGCTGGAAGATTTGCTGACCAATTATCGGATTATTAATGGAGAATATGTTGCTTTTGCTGGTGACAAAAAGGGTGGAAAGATGATTGGACAAGGAGAAGTTACCAATGGTTCTCTAACTTTGGAAAAAGTCAACTATGTTCCTGAGCTGGCATTTAATCTTCTGAGTGTTTCTCAAATCTGTGATAAAGACATTCCCGTTCTGTTTAAATCTGATGAATGTCTATTTTTAAAATCAGAGCTTGATATTCCAGATGATTTGATTCTTATGCGTGCTCCAAGAAAACATGATACATATCTTCTTGATATGAACTCAAGCGAGGCAAAGTCTACTGCAACTTGTCTTCTTTCAAAAGCTTCAACTTTTGAGTCACTCTTATGGCATCGTCGATTAGGCCATGTTAATTTTAAAATAATTAACAAATTAGTAAAGAACAATCTCGTTAGAGGACTCCCTTCAAAAGATTTTTCTGTTAACAAAAAATGTATGGCTTGTGCCAAGGGCAAACAACACAAGAAACCTCATAAGGTCAAACTTCTAAATAGCATATCCAGTCCTCTCGAGCTGTTATATACTGATTTGTTTGGTTCAATTAGCGTTAAATCTATTGCTAAAAAATCATTTTGTCTTGTTGTTACAGATGATTTCTCCAGATATTCATGGGTGAGGTTTCTTGCACACAAAGGCGAGGTTGCTGAGGAATTGCAGAAATTAATTCTTTCTATCGAAACAATCAGCAAGAGAAAGGTTATGGGTTTGAGAAGTGACAACAACACTAAATTCAAAAATCAGATTCTTGATTCATTTTGTGCTCAAAGGGGGATTGTGAGACAATTTAGTGCTGCAAGAACTCCTCAACAGAATGGTATTGCAGAACGAAAGAATCGCACTCTCATTGAAGCTGCTCGTACAATGCCGATAGAATCTTCATTACCCATTATTTTTTGGGCTGAAGCTGTAAACTGTGCTTCATATGTTCTAACCCGAGTGTTGATTGCAAAGGATAAAATGAAGACTCCTTATGAACTTTTTCATAAGAGGAAACCTCTAATTGATTTCTTTTGGCCATTTGGTTGCTCTTGCACTCTTCTGAATACTCAATCTCAAAAGACAAAGTTTGGTGCCGTATCTGATGAGTGTTACTTTGTTGGTTACTCTTCTTCTCAAAAAGCATATCGGGTTTATAACAAAAGAACACGTATTGTTCAAGAGTCGTTTTATGTTGATTGGCAGGAATCTAACTCTTCTGAAGTTTGATTTGAACCAGCATCGTTCTTTGACTCCGATACTGTGTTTAATTCGTTCAATCTTCCAGTTTTCGATGATGATGCGTCCACTCCAAATGCTCAAACCAATATTATTTCCTCCTCTCCATCACCTGTTCATTCCAACTCTTCAGTAAATGAAGCTATTTCAGCTGATGTTAGTTCATCTTCTCCAGTGCTTGATCCAACACCAACATCTGATTCTTCATCACCTACATCTTCTCTATTACTTGATCCAGCATCAACACCTGATTCTCCCTCATCTAATCTTTCACCATCTATGAGTGAAATTTCTCCAAGCATCTTTCCCTCAGCCACAGACTACAAAACTTTGAAAGATCATCCTCTTGATAACGTTATTGGCTCTATCACTGATGGTGTTCGGACGCGGAGTCAATCTGGTTTGATTAATATTTGCCTCTTCTCGTGCTTCATTTCTCAAACTGTCCCGAAAAATGTACATGCTGCTCTACTGGATCCATGTTGGGTGGAGTCAATGCAATTGGAGCTTCAACAATTTAGAAAGCTTAAAGTTTGGACCTTGGTTGACTTGCCTCCTAACAAATGCCCAATCGGTACAAAATGGGTGTTTAAGAACAAACTGGATGATCGTGGTGTAGTGGTGCGTAACAAGTCTAGACTAGTTGTGCAAGGTTTTGCTCAAGAGGAAGGGATTGACTATACTGAAGTCTTTGCTCCAGTCGCTCGTCTTGAAGCAATCAGAATTTTTCTCGCTCATGCTGCTCATAAACAGTTCAAGGTCTATCAGATGGATGTGAAGTATGCTTTTCTCTACGGAGACATTGATGAGGAGATATATGTGTGTCAACCACCAGGTTTTGAGGATCCTAACTTTCCCGATAAAGTCTTTAAGCTTGACAAATCTCTGTATGGTCTTCATCAAGCACCTAGGATATGTTATGAGACCCTCACACAATATCTATTAAACAATGGTTTCTCTCGTGGTACCATCGATATGACTCTCTTCAAAAAGGAAGTGAATGGTGAAATGCTTTCTGTCCAAGTTTACGTTGATAATATTATTTTTGGATCTACCAATTCTCTATTATGTAGAGAGTTCGAAGAAGTGATGCGCCAAAGGTTTGAAATGAGTATGATGGGAGAAATGTGCTTCTTTCTTGGATTACAAGTTGAACAAAAGCAAGAAGGAATTCTTATTCATCAGGAGAAGTATATTAAAGATATCTTGAAGAAATTCAAGATGGATGATGCCTCACCTGAGATGACTCCATTTACTGCTCAGACTTGTCTCACTCCAGACGAGAACAGAAAACCAGTTGATCCTCATCTTTATAGATCCATGATCGGTTCCCTTATGTATCTTACAGCAAGTCGTCCTGATATCACTTTTTCTGTTGGATACTATGCTCGATATCAGTCGGTCCCAAAAGAATCTCATGAGAAACCTGTCAAGAGAATATTTCGTTATCTCAAAGGATCATCCCGTTTAGGTTTATGGTATCCATATGGAGGGAATTTTGATTTACATGCTTATTCTGATAGTGATTCCAATGGTTGCAGGCTAAACAGAAAATCGGTGTCTGGAGGGTGTCAATATTTGGGAAATTGTTTGGTGTCCTGGCATAGAAAGAAACAGACCACTGTCTCTCTTTCTACACGAGAAGCAGAATACATTGCTGCCTCTAGGTGCAGTTCTCAAGTTCTTGGATACAACACCAAATGATTGACTACGGAATTAACTTTCTCCACACGCCTTTATTTTGCGACAACGAATCAGCCATTGGGATTGCAAAAATTCCTATTCATCATTCCCGAACCAAGCACATCTAGACACGGATTCATGCAATTCGTGATGCTCAAGAAAAGGGTTTCGTTGATATTATACCCATTGATACAAAACATCACAAAGCTGATCTTTTCACAAAAACTTTTGATAAACCCCGTTTTTATGAATTGATTTCTATGCTTGGGTTAATATCCCTTTCATCTTCTTTAAATTCATTAATACATATAAAAAAATTAAAATAATAATAATAATAATAACAACAATAATAATAAATAAATAATAATTGATTTTAATAACTAAAATAAATGTTAAATCCTTTGAAAATAAAATTTTGGGGGAGTAACTTCATAACCTGAGGTCGGAATTTGACATGACGAGAAATGATTTTATATCTTCTAGATATGTTCCTTTATGCATGTCTGGTGCTAAAATGAGAAATGATAGTAAGTGATGCTGATCTCTGTTTCACATCTTATTTTTTTAAGTCAAGAGAATCAAACAAATTCTTTAACGATGTGCTTGATAGGCTAAGCCTGAAGAATAAAGTATACAACAGTAATATGATTTAAATTAAAATATCATGCCTAAGGACGTCTGGATTTACGCAATCATTTTGGCCTGCACAAAAACTGAGTCCCGACAAAAATTGGATTGAGAATGAATCTTTCACCCATCATGATCATATAAGCCATATCCTTGGGCCATGTCTGGTGTATTTATGTGTCTTGTGTTTGTGCTTATCTCCTCTGCTGTACGGAAGTACTGACCTGGAGTGATGATCTCCTCTGCTGTACGATAGTACTGACCTGGAGCTCTCATCAGCACATGATTAAAAGGTCATCTCCTTTGTTATACGTGAGTATAGACTTGGAGCTCTCACCTTTTTTATCTAAGTTGTGTCAATTCATCTAAACGATGAATTCATTACAGAATGCAATATTTTGTCTATACTCACTTGCACACTAATGCACAAGCCTTGCTCTGTAAAGATCGATTCAAAATTCAAGAAATCCTGAGGTTGGGTGAGGATTTTTGCCAAATGATTGTGGGCTCCTAACATTCTAAAGCATCTAATTGAACCTTAACAAATCATAAGCTGTTTGTTGACAAAAAAGGATAAGGCATGGGTTTAAGTGGACAACTATATCAGCAATCGTTATTGATTTGTTCAAAAATTTCAATAGTTCCTTTGCAGATTGTGATAAGATCTAGTAATCAGTATGATCTCATTGCCAGAAGATGATTTAAGATCATCTTTGTGTTCAGGAATATCTAGAGGATGTGATCTCTGATTGATTTGGATCCTCGTGTTTGAAGTTAATTATAATTAAAAAAAAGGCGAAACTACTCTTTCGCTACTTGTTTCGCTAGACGAAATTGCAATTTCGCTCGGCTTGTTCATCAATTTTTATCTGTAGATTTGTTTGCGAAATTGCAACTTTTCTTGGCGAAACTATAGATTCGTTCAGCAAATCTATAGTTTCGCCATATGCGAAACTATATGCTATATAAGTCGTTTCTGTGAAATTATTCTTTCATTTTCGCTCAAACGATCTGTGTCGTCTCTTTAGTACGTTCCGTAACCTAATTTGGCGATTTTGCATATCTGTACTGTTTCTTGCTGATTGTGTGGTGTTTCTTGTTCGCCTATGAGTTTCGATCATTGAACGTTGTTCTAATCCTGTTAATATTAACTCATTCTAAGGCCATTTAATTTTGACTCTTCGGTATCTTCGCTGTTCATCCAACAAAACTATTGTTTATCCTGCGAAACTGAACGAAAGTTCTTCACTTTTCAGCGAAACTGTGAGGTTATGCTGTCCATGCGAATCTAACAGTTTCGCTGACCTATTGTCAGTTTTGCTGGATTTGAACATAAGTTTGTACAGTTTCGCCCGGTCGAAACTATCTTTATTGGGCAGCGAAATTGATATGTTTTAGTTAGCGAAACTAGGTTTTCGCTTGCCGAAACTGTCAGCGAATCTATTTTTTATAATTTTCGCCTGGTCGAAACTATCTTTGTGGTCAGCGAAATTGATATGTTTTAGTTAGCAAAAACATACTATGTTTTCGCTTGCCGAAACTGTTAGTGAATCTATTTTTATTTATTTTTCTTTTATTCTTTTCTTAACTTCTTAGTTTCTTATTCAACTTATCTGATCTCTTCTTCAGGTTATAATGGCTAATCTAAAGTTCAATGAGCGGAACAATATTACCGCTATTCCGGATGATACACATCCAAAGGCAGCTGGATTCAGAGACTGTATCAGATGGCTACAAAGATCACCCATAGCCCATGCTATATCTCATACGACTACCATTTATGATCTACATATCAGAAACTTCTGGCGATCTACAGAGTATGACACTCGAGAAAATTCACAGAGGATTACTGCTAAAGTCATTGATCAAGAAGTGACCATCACTACTGAGACTGTCTCTAGGATATTGAGACTAGACGAGGATTATGGAGATGAAGTCACCATGACAGATTCCAAGGTGTTCCAGGCCTTCCGAAGCATGGGATATGAGGGACCAGCTTTTGGTTCTCGCAAGGAGATCAAGAAGTCATTTCTGTCTAAGGAGTGGAGATATATTGCTCATGTTTTTATCATGTGTCTTGATCACCGTAAAGGTGGACCAGATGGTCTTAACATTGATTGGGCAATGGCAATGGTGTTATGTTGTAAAGGAGAGAAAGCCAATATTGCCAAACTATTTTTTTCTTGCATGGTTGAGAACGTGATGGCGTTGAAGAAAGACAAATGGCTATTATATCCCCGTTTTCTTCAGATGATATTTGATGATCTTATACCTAATGTACCAAAACATGGAGAGATAAAGAGGCTGGTACAAATGAATCCTCACATTTTTGCTGATTGTTGTGCCATTCGCCACGATTTCAGTGGAAAGATCACCCATCTTTGAGAAAATATGTATCTTCCAGAACGCTGGAGCTATATTAAAAGGGTGGATGAATCTGAAAATAAAAGGGCTGAAGAAACTAGAGTACAGCAAACTGAAGCCACAAAGAAAAGAAAGAGATATGCCAAGGAAAAAGACTATGACTTTGAGGAAGACATTGCTGAACAAGCTGAAGAAATAAGAGTTGAAAAAGAAAGAAGGTCGAAGAAGAAAGCCGATACTACTGAACCTGAAAGACGATCCAAACATAGACATGAAGGATTCACCGAAAGAAGAGAGGAAAGAGAAAACCTTGATGAAGATATGATTCGCAATCTGAATACTTCCTTGGCAAATGAACTTAGTGTGATCAAGACCAAACTCACAAACCAAGAAATCAGAGAAAAGCAAAAGGATGAAGTAATAGAAGGTATGCAAAAGATGCTTGTTGATCAAAACCGATTACTGAAAAAGTTATTTGAAGAGATTACCCTTCTGAAAGCTGCAGCCGGCCTGCCTGATCAACTAACTCAATCTGAGTTAGATGATCTGACTGACACAACAAAGTACCCATTTTTGAAAGTGGGTACTTCATCCAAGGCAGGAGAGGGCACATCTGGTGCAGCAACCACTGATGCTGGAGATTGTGAAGCTAGAGGAGAGGATGTTGGAAGGGAAAATGAGGAGGATATTATAGAAGCTGGGTTTGTTAATATGCATTTTGACTTTGAGAAGGATTTAGTTGGTGAAGAAGTAATAATTTCAAAAACTGCTGAAGAAGCTTCTGAGAAAAGAAAGGGATTGGTTGATGAGGAAGAGGATGATGAACAGCTCATAGATTATGATTCTGAACTAGAGTTCTATGAGGTTGATGAGCGACCTCTGATTTATGTGACAAAGAAAGGGGATGATGCGGAAGATGTGTTTGAGATGGACAGAGAAGAATGGTTTGTAAAGGAGAAGGAACCAGAAGAACTCACTCCTTTATTTCAATATTTGGGAGGGTTGAGTAAACAAGAGGCAGACAAGAAGATTATTAGCTGGGCCTACAATCCCAGGCTAAAAATGTTTATGATTAAGAGGAGGGGAGGTCATATCAGTTTTCTACATAAGAGGAAGGCTTTTAAGTTCTTGCCTAAATGGGAGCTTAGGCGTCTGGCAGCTCTACCTCTTCTAAATGCACATTTGAGTGAGAGAGCCACCATTCTACTGAAAGAAATACAGAACGGGCTTAATGACAACTTCGAATCATTTGGTTACATGAAGGCAGAACGGAGAAAGTCAAAGAAAGACAAGGACTGTGAAACGGGAAAGGGGCGAATTGTTCTTAGAATTAAACCTCCAAAACAGTTAACAGAGTGAGATTATCTGATCCACTTCCCTAACAGCTGCAAGATTTCAAGAAATGGTTCTATGATAATAACACTGGGGAAGCTGTGATTAGGGTGAAAAATGGCAAAGAGTTTAAGGTTTTTGATCTGATGGAATTGTTCAGTTTCTTTGATGAAGATATATTGGTGTTATGTGAGACTCACATAAAGGCTGGAGCTGGAGAAGAGACTCGGAAAGAAGCTAACCTGTTTATGAATGTTGCCAACAAGATTAGAGGAGTGAGGTCTGAGGTGAGGAAGTTAGCTGAAAGGGTAAGGGATCAAGATGACCTTCAAATGGATATTCAAGATTTGGCAAAGCAATTTGAGAGAGCTAGTGCTCATCCTGAGGGAGCTAGTGAAGCAGGCAGAGACCATGGAGAATCATGTGCCGAAGCTTTTGAGGAAGTAGCTGCAGGAGGTAACGAAGACAAATCAAATGCAGTAGAGGAAACCGGAGCTGACAAGATAAATCAAGAAGAGTGAAGACGGTGAGATCCAACCTAGGGGGAGTATTGAATATAATGTATAGGTTGGACTCACCTTAGTTTAGATTGTTTACTTTACTTGTAATAGGACTTTTGTTAGTTTCCTTTTGTATGTACTTAGATTTATGTATTTTAGCAGTCTAGCGAAACTGTGAGCGAAACTGTAAGTTCGCTCACAGTTTGCTGTTTTGTTTGCATGGCGAATTTAATGTTCTGGCAGGACAGTTTCGCAATTCGCTGTCTGTGAAACTAAGACTGCTATATATATTCATGTTAATTTTCATTGTTGGGTAAGCTTGCAAAACCCTAATCATGAATCATTGTTGCAAGCTACATTTTCAAAGCAGTTATTACACAGAAATATCATTGTGCTTTTTGTTATTGATTGTCATTGATCATTGTCTTATCATGAATGAGTTATTATTGTGTTCAATTCTCTCTATTATCGTTGTTTAGCATGTTTGTTGGATATTGAACGATTCTTCATATCTTTTGCACTGTAATTCGATCACATGGACCAACACATACACATACACATACACATGCACATACACATACACATACACATACACATACACATACACATACACATACACAGACACAGACACATACACACACATACACATACACAGACACATACACAGACACAGACACAGACACATACACATACACATACACAGACACATACACAGACACATACACATACACAGACACATACACATACACATACACATACACATACACATACACATACACCATACACATACACATACACATACACATACACAGACACATACACATACACATACACATACACATACACATACACATACACATACACATACACATACACATACACATACACATACACATACACATACACATACACATACACATACACATACACATACACATATATTTACTTACATTTACACCTACACATACATATATATACATATGATGTTACATATATTTACACATACATATATATATATATATATATATATATATATATATATATATATATATATATATATATATATATATATATATTTACATATTTACATACACATACACATACATTTACATACATTTACATCTACACATACATATATATATACATATGATGTTACACATACATATACATATACCTACAAACACATGTATCCATAAACGCAATAATTGCTACACATACATATACATATATACGTATACATACCCAACTACAGCCTAAGAAACAGACAATTTCATCAAAAATTGAAACTTAAAGGGTTTAGTTTCAAGATTATTCAAAGTAGGGATAAAATTGGGTAAAATCGTTTACCTGTGGCCGAGGGGAGGGTACAAGGGTCACACGAGAGAGGTAGTCGGAGGTTTTGACCAGTTTGAGTCGAAAATCGCCTGATTTGAGCTTGAGAACAAACTTTTGGTTTTGGGGGCTAAAATTGCGTGAATATGAGCTGTAGATCCTTTTTGCTCTAACTGCATTCTATTGCGAGGACATGGCGTCGCTATAGCTCTACACATGTCGTTGCTATCCCTCACAAAACGACATCGCCTAATTAAATTGCTGATTAAAAAATATAAAGGCGTATAGAGGTGACACAAAAAAAAAATTTGGTAAAAAAAAAACCAAAAGCCTATAGAGGTGACATGCCGTAGCTATAGCCTGGTCTATAGGGACGACTATTTTCGTCGCTATAGATGTCGCCTCTATAGGATAAGTTTCTTGTAGTGCTTATCTCAATCCAACATACTTTGTTAAATCTTTTTCATTAGGTGAGATTAAAGACCTGGATCTTAAAATAATATTTACACAACAAGATCAAAAGTCATATCTTTATAATGGAAGTCCTAAGTTTGTAGGTCCGGCACTCACTCATGGGTATTTAAAAGCTTTTGTATATTTTCTAGATATATCTCTTCATCTAATGACTTCTCACGAATATCTAAATATCTTTTATGTGTGTGTTGTCGGATAAACAAATTGGCATATCGACGGGATAGAAATTTGAATATCCAAACGTGAAACGCCCTTTTTTAAAAAGCTTGTCTCTACCCGTGGCTTGACCTTTGTGTAGTGTTGTTGCTTATCGCCCTGACAGCATGCTTCAGTAACCGTGACTTGAGGGGATACTTTGGTGTCAGTCGTGGCTGGGAGCGCGCTAATGTTAACAAAGGCAAGCACATCATAAAGATTGCATGTGTGCCGTAGCTGAGGATTTCTCTACACGAGTCACGACCGGAAGCAGTCGTTAATGTTGAGTGTGTTATCTTGCAGGGTTAGGTTAACACCCGATATCTAAGATTTATTAGTGTTGTAATTAGAAATTGAGTGTTGTCCTATATATATAACTCAAACTTTGATTATTTAAGTTTTGACAACAAACAAGTATCACATGGAATTTCTCTTTAATTAGTTATAAATTCCTCCATATTAGGCATTACGTGAACTCCAACGTCAAGTCATGACTCCTTTATCAAATACAATATATAGCAGTAATTTTATTTGAAAAATTCACACTTGGCGGGATATGGTACAGTAACACCACGTCTGGGTAAGCCTCTAGTAGTATGGCTCGTCAACTGTCATAGCATGAGTATATAACCAAATTATCCAGACTAAAGTTTTAATAGCCTCATCCATTCTTTCCAATGTACATGTATGTAATTTTAGGTTGGCTAAGTAAGTTCGTTTGAAAGACTATAGTAAGAAAAAACAAAAGAATAAAAGGATAGGACGGCAGGAGGCATTCGATACACACACACACAGAGAGAGAGAGAGAGAGAGATAGAGAGAGAGAGAGAGAGAGAGAGAGAGAGAGAGAGAGAGAGAGAGAGAGAGAGAGAGAGAGAGAGAGAGAGACAGAGAGAGAGAGAAGAGAGAGAGAGAGAGAGAGAGAGAGAGAGAGAGGACAGAGGATAGAGACAGAGATAGAGACATAGAGAGGGACAGAGAGAGAGACATAGAGACAGAGAGAGGGACAGAGAGAGAGACAGAGAGAGAGAGAGACAGAGAGAGACAGAGAGAGAGAACAGAGAGAGAGAGAGAGACAGAGAGAGAGAGAGAGAGAGAGAGAGAGAGAGAGGAGATAGAGAGAGAGAGAGAGAGAGGAGAGACAGAGAGAGAGAGATAGAGAGAGAGAGACAGAGAGAGAGAGAGAGAGAGAGAGAGAGAGATAGAGAGAGAGAGAGAGAGAGAGAGATAGAGAGGGAGAGATACATAGAGATAGATATAGATATATATATATATATATATATGTATATATATATATATATATATATATATATATATATATATATATATATGTATATATATATATATATATATATATATATATATATATATATATGACCAAACAAAACAACATTCTTTTCTATGAAATTTGAACAGTTTACAAGTTACTATGTACTATAACGAGAGTTGGAAATTAAATTTCTTACAAGAAATTTGACACTACATGATTACATATGATTTTCCAACTGCAAAGTGCATGGAATTATTGTTCCGGTTAAGTCCTACAGTGACTACATCATAGTCGACTGCTCGTGTAAAGCAAAGTTAGAAATGATGGAGCAATTGGCTAATCAACTGTAAATGAATTAAACAAGATTGATAATAATTGGGATACTTAAGTTGACGGTTTTCTTAAACTCTTAGCCTCAAATCTAGGTCTTAATTTTGATTATGTCACGAAACCCAACCGAACCGTCCGTTCGCACCCAAAACGTAGTAACCCCAACTAGCTGGTGATAAAGCTAAAATCCAGCGGCCCAGAAGTGAAGGTAATCAGGTCTACACTTACCCATGCTGAAACTAATTCTAAACCATATCATTGATAGATGAGTTGTTGTTGCTATAGAAATTAAATATTTGTTATCGACATGCTTTTTACTCCAAGTTCTCATTTCTTAAGATTATTTAGTTATTATTAAAAGTCAACACATGGAATCTAATCCATGTGAGCCGCGGCTTGGTGGTTGGTTTTGTGTGAGTCACATCATTGAATGTTCAAACAACAATTGTACTTAGTACATTACTATGTGTGCCATGGGTTAGGTAATGTATATGTGTGTCCTTCTTTGAGCCGTGACTGAGTTTTCAGATTGTTACAATTCAAGCGCAAGTCTATTTAAAGTTGGTGTCAAGTTGACATGAATATGGAATAGAGTTAGAGTTGGAGTTGTTGTTTACTATTGAGGTGTTTGAGTTAGTTTAGTTTCATACTTAACTAGTATAAATACATGACTAGGTGCATTGTATTGTAATTATTCAATGTTTATTAGAGTCATACTAGTCGTGCCCCTCCTTTTTTATTTAGTTTGGGCTTTAGTTATGGTTAAATGTGTGGCACATCCATGCCTTGGATCAATTCTAGTAGCATCCTTGCTAGATGGAAGTCAGCCGCATCCTGGGTTCCTTCTTGTCAGGCTCAACAAGAATATGACTGCTATTGTTTCAATCACCTTAGATTACTCTAGTTTAAACAAGTTTTACATAAATGCTCTCCAAGAAAGGCACTTGCGGCCAATAGGCATAGGTAACCCACCCCACCTATGGCCCAGTGCTATGAGAAGAAAGACGTCAAGAAAATAAGCGAATGATCATATCATCGCTTGCAATCCACAAAGCGATACCTAAGAAGGAGTTTAAACGATACTACAATGCCAGAGTAAAGAAAAAAGTTTTCAAACAAGAAAATCATATGTTATAAAGTAATGAAACAACAGGATGGAGAATCAGGGGAAGCCAAAACCTTGGTGATAAGGTCCTTATTTAATCAAGGAAGTTGGGAACAATGACATATACAAACTCACTCAACTAGATCTCACCACCATATTGAATACACGGAATGGAAGCTAGCTTCAAAGGTGTTACATATATTTACATGTAACCAAATGGTGTATTTCAACTTTTAAAAATTGATAAGTCACCTAGCCACGTCTCAGTAAAAAACGTTCAAAGAAATTAAGTCGCGAGTCACGTTTGTGTGGAAAACTATGAAAACAATTAAGCCATCCAGCTACGTCTGGGTGGGAAATATTGAATGAAATTAAACCACCCATCCATGTCTGGGCGGAAAACGTTGAAAGCAATTAAGCCACCCAGCCACAACTAGGTGGACAACTTTAAAATAAATTAATTAAAGCACGCAAGCACACTTGGGTAGATAGTGTTAAGAGCAATCAAAGTAATTTAATCATGATTTGAGTTTATTAACCATGAAATTAGAAAGTAACAAGCTTAAGTAGATGATGTTACAAGCAACCAAGTAACACAATGATGTTTGAACTAGTAATCATGATATCAAGCAAGAAATCAAGCTTGGGTAGATGATCTTACAAGTAACCAAATAACTTAGTCATATATGTGTTAGTAACCATGAAACCAAGCAAATAACCAAGCTTAAGAAGATGATGTTAAAAGAAACCAAATAACTTAATCATGTCTGAGCTAGTAATCATGAAATCAAACAACCAAGCTTGGGTATATGATGTTAGAAGCAATCACGTAACTCACTTATGTTTGAGTTAGTAACCATGAAATCAAACGAGTAACCATGCTTGGGTAGATAATGTCAAAGCTACCAAATGACTTGTCCATGCTTGAGTTAGTAACCATGAAATCAAGCGAGTAACCACACTTGGGTAGATAATGCCAAAGCAACCAAATGACTCGAACATGCTTGAGTTGGTTATCATGAAACCTGTTGAATCACTTAATGATGCTTGGTAGATAATACAGTCAAAAAGCTCAGATTGGTCCAAGTTAATGACTGTGGAAATGACCTAATCACCCAACCATTCTAGGGAGATAAGGTTAAAATTATTCGAATCACTAAAGCACATTTGAGTCGATAACTTGAAATCATTTGAATTCACCATGCTTTAGTAAATAATACCAAGGGCAACCAATTTCATAGCCATATCTAAGTTAGTCAAACCACCCGACCGTGTTTGGGTTGAAAACATTACAAGCTAATAAGTTGCTCATCCATGTTTGAGTAGATAGTATTGAAATAAATTAAACTACGTACATATATTATGGCAGATAATGTCATGGGCAAATAGGTTATCAGTCGGATAACAATTATCACGTGATGTTATAGGCATGAGGAAACCCACCGAGTTGCAACACAGTGGATGTCACTATCAGCTAGGTTTGATGCTTAAACATATTTTAAAGACGTCCCTTCAAGTGCAAAGTTTGAGCACACATTTTAAAGCAATAACATCTTAAAAAGATACGTGACCAAGTATTGGTTATAGATTAGATATGACCTTCAAGAAAGCATAAAAATGAGACATGGTGATACAAACCACCACCATAACACAAGTTACAACTCTTATTTCAATCATAATTTGTTATACGAAAATCATAACTTGGCACCAATCACACCTCTAGCTAATAGTTGCGGCTAAGATTCTTATTGTTGCAAGCTGCGGCTGAGGTATCTTGACATACTAGTCGAGGTCGAGGTCGACGTCACAAAATCCTGAGGCGCATTTAGACGTTTAACAGATAGTTCCTATCAAAAAAATACCACTACTTGCAATCTTCATACTTTAGTCCAAACACGAATGAAAAAAGTCAATTCAAAAGAAGAACACCAAATGACGAGAGTTCTATTAGCAAAAACTTCAAAAAACAATTAAGTTAAATAAAAGCATAAGTAAACATTAGGGTCTTGAAGACTCGAATTGGACATAGCAGCAATGGTGTTTGTCACATGAAAGACAAAATATCTAACTCATCAAAAAAGGTTGTGTTGTTTTGTCCAACAATAATAGTTGAAGAAACTAGTGTGAATGAAGTACAAAGGAAAAGGAACAACCATAAAAAAGAACTTATTATTTTTATTCCAATGTTATGGTGAAAACCATAGCATTGGACTAGGGTGATATGATGGGATACCACCCCAAATACAATACTGAAGGGGTACCACCCCCAGTAGTGGTTAAGGTACAAGTTGATAATAAACATTAAGTCCTAGTCGCGGCCCAGGAGCACACCCTAAGACGTGGATCGAATGAGTACCACCCAAGAATCGAATAACTTACAATTCGCTTACAAATGTTAAGCCCCGGCCATGGCCCAGGAACACACCTCAAGTCGCGGCTCCAGCTGACATCAAAAGCAAGCTTGTTAGGTCTAGTTGATTGTATAGGTTTAGCAGTTATTCTACTCTTGTAATAATTTCTTGTAAATTCTTAACATTTTGTAATAATGATATATATACATAGATATACATATATATATATATAGATAGAGATAGAGAGAGAGAGAGATATAGAGAGATAGAGAGAGAGAGACAGAGAGATAGAGAGACAGAGAGAGAGAGACAGAGATAGAGAGAGATATAGATAGAGAGAGATATAGATAGAGAGATAGATAGATAGAGATATATATATCTATATATCATATATATATGTATATATATATGTATATATATGTATATATATATATGTGTGTCTATATATATATATATATATATATATATATATATATATATATATATATATATATATATATATACATATATCTATACTATATTAATATTCATTTGACAAGGGCAAGAATGTCATTTCACACAAAATTAAGAGATGTACATCTCTTGATGCATAATTTACAACTCATAGCTAGGGCTTTTCTACTTTAGAGAGCATATCAAATTGCTTTTGGAGAACAGAGAAATATCAGAGTTGCTTTGGAGAAGAAGGTACCATCACCATCACCTCCATTTTGAGTTGCTTTCTGAGAACAAGGTACCATCACCATCACCTCCATTTCGAGAAGGTCAAGCTAGGGCTTTTCTTCCTCAAAACCCTACATAACACGAAACGAGTATGGTTTTTGGATTCGCGGTCAATTCAAATTGCATTTCGTTCTTCCTCAAAACCCTACAAAAACTCACACCATCCGGATTTTTAGTTGTTTTTCAACCTACTACAACTTCTTGGAGGTAAGATTCTTCTCGCTTGTTCTTCTGTTCACTGTGCAATTTCTAATTGATTTTTAGTTGTTTTTGATAAATTTGTGTTTTTGATTTTGAAGATAGATTGAGTAAAAGTGTTAAAGACTCAGGATCCCGTTTACATTCTCAGTTGAAGGAAGCAATTGTTCAGGTAAATTCAATTTTATTGGTAGAGATCAATCGAATGATGCATCAGATCAATACAATGTGATTGTATGATATAGTTTCTGGTAACAAAACTGAAGTTTCTGTCTAATTTTAAGCAATCAGTATACTAGCAAACTAAAGTTCAAGCTTAGAGTTCCCAAACTGGCTAAACAAGATGGTTGTTTGTTAGTATCTGCATATGTGGTTACATCTGCATATGTGCATAAATCTGCATAAATCTGCATATGTGGTTAGTATCAGAATGTTTGTATAAATCTGCATTTGTGGTTACATCAGTCAGCCTGCAAATGCTTAATCCTTTTGGATTTCTCCTGTTAGTAGTTGTATTTATTGATTTGATGTTTCTTTGTTCATTTATAAACATGATGAGGGGCTGGGGACTTGGTGCATTCTATTGTTCATAGAGCTTTTGAATAGGGCATGTTTACTAATGGGTGGGTGAGACAGGTAGGGTTAACGGGTCAAAATAGTTAAGACCAAGCCAAAAAGAGTTGGGTTAAACCTTAACCGTATTGTTTTCAAAATATAGGATAAATTTTTTAAACTTTTCAAGTATAATGCTTTTTTATTAGGAAATTAAGAAGCAAACAGTCTCATTTGTAAAGTTAATAACTTCAAAGAAACTATAACACATTGTAAAATTTTTCACGAAGGAGCAGAAATAGATATCTATGATGGATCATTCTCATTATAACATTTATTATCATCAATGAAAAGTTTAGAATAAAACATTTATTATTCAGAAGCAAAGAAAATCTTAAGGTAACCATGGCATGATCAATCTTTACTTTAATCTTAGAATTCCTTATGTGATTTTTCAAACCAATCAAAGATTAAGGATCTATAAGTGAAGGAAAGTGTGTACTAACTTGTTTCCACGTTTCTCATCAACTTGGTCACCGAATAAAATATGAATTTCATCACTTGTTTAAACTTATTAATGTGTCAAGATAAGGATTAAATGACGAGGGAAGGAGGGATGATTACCAAAGAACCATCACATCTTCGAACAAATCTTCATGCCAGTTTCAACTTGAACACTATACCCACTTGGAAATATTCAAGCTGAAAAAAAAAAAGATAAAACAAAATTGAGTAAAATTTTCGCTTGAAATCATGAATAATGTTTATATTAAGCAAGTGTAGACCTGGAACAAAATCATCTTGAACAAAATTCGAATAAACAAAATCGCATAAAACATGAAATCCACCTAAATCAAACAACAATAGTGGTATAGATGAGCAGAATCACAATAACAAAAGGTCAAAAAAGAACACATGAACTCCATACAAATGGAGTTAAAAAATGCACATGATAACCATGTAATCAATGGTCTCGACAAAAGCAAATACCTTTTAAAATGGCACCGTATAAGCGTTTACTTTTTTACCTTTTATTTGCCTGTTTAGAATCTTCAACATTGTCACTGAAGTTGGAGGTGGATTTGACCATCTTCTCTTTACCACCTGCATTCATCATAGCGGTGCCTGTTTGGAGTCTTCAACACCGTCTGCGAAGAAAAAATTTGGTTAGCTATTTATTCTAAAGTATAGCTGGTATGGTTGAATCATTTCAATACACTACTAAGAAAAAAATTGATAAGTTATTTATTCTATAGTTATAAAGAATATACCTTTTTTTAAAAGAACCATTACTTACATATCTTTGTATCAACAACACTAAATTCACTGCACAGAAGGAGCAATTCAGGTGCAATTGTATAACTCAGCATTTGTTATGAATAACTCAGCATTTGTTATGATTGGGTAATGAACCAATAATAGGTCAAAGCATGGATACATGTATATCTATTGCAGCAAGCCTATTACCTATGTTATCAAGTTGTTGAGACAATTAAGGTTATCAGGTTAATGATCTATAAAGAAGGTTACAAATGTATGCAATTAGTAATTCAACAAACTTCCTCCTTAAAGAACAATATGACTACAGCTTTTAAAGCAAATCAACAAAAGTCATGTAAATCAACAACAATAAGTGTAAAGTCATGTAATTTCATACCAAAGTCCAAAACCAATTTGTTAGTGCAGAGGAAATTAGCTAAGAGGCAATCTACCAAAGATGAGACCAAATAAACCCAAAGGAAAATTAATTACAGTCACATCAATAACATCAATACACACAGGAAGGGGAAGTAAAGATGAAAGGCGTACCCGAGTTCGGAGGCCAGACAATTTGAGCGATTGGTTTTATAAAAATAATCAAACAGACAATTTGAGCCCCATATAATACACAAAAATATTACAAACTCACTAATTTCTTCAAGCTGCTATGAAATAATAAATAACAGATGAACAAATTTAAACCAACATGTAATTTTATAAATTATATATGCCAATTTGACATAAAGCTTCATATTAGAGATACATATATTTGGGCTAATCATCTCAGATGAACTACAGTAATGATAATCAAGATGCCTCATTGTATATAAATGTACATTATGTGAATCTTGACCCAGTATTCAAAAATTGTAGCAATCAATTATCAATATATATATCATGCACAACGTTTCACTAAAATTTTGTATAAAAGTAGACATCTATAGGCCCTAGATTTAGCATACCCAATAAATAACTTGGATATAAATCTTAGCATTGCTCCTTCCACTTAGGGAAACAGTATGCTTGTTCGACTGATATAGCAAAGATCATTTTCCTGACTAACATATTATTACTGATTGATCTAATTGAAAGTAATACCTTACTAATTTATAAAAAATTTAAAGCATTTAACCAAACTCAACTCAAATAAGCTTCCAGAAACAATGTACATTACTATGGTCGGTATAAAAGAAAGCATTGCTGCTATAAACACCTCATAATCTATGGCACCATTATGGTATCTGCCTGCAAGCAATAAACACCTCATAATGTATGTATAAAAGTACACACAGTTATAGAAATGAATAACCTGGTCTAATGGTTTAGAGTTGTAAGAGTATTATACTTGGAAGATAATAACTTTGATATCTAAAACTAATATGTTACTTGTACCTAAAATGCAGATACTATTTGAATATATGACCTTCAAAATGAGCAGGCTGCACAAAAAACATTGATTAGTTAACCAAAAAAAACTATACATTCATAACACTAGAATTTAACAAAATAAAACTATACATTAAACCAACAGTTAACCTAATAGATATTGAGAAAGTTGGTATTACACTTATCCAAAACTTGTTTTCAGAAAGCTAAGCATGCATTCTACTTAGACTAGGTTGTGCAATCTTTTAGAACCACCAATATGGGTGTTGCAAACACCACCCAGATATGTTCTCTCACATGTTAAGAAGCATAAGTGGAAATATGCAAAAATGGTATATTAAGCAGATCCTTAGACTAGGTTGTGCAAAAATGGTATAGACACATACATACTTTCAATTCTATAAGAGTTTAAGTTTTAAGTAGAAATTTGTCCGTTTGATATATCTTTTGATATAGTTACTTCTGAATGGTGTGAGGTTACTTTTGTTTAGTCAATATACCGTTTAGTAAGTTCTGCATTTTTCTTTGACTTCATATTAGTTTTACTGCATTTAGGTGATTTAGGAACTGAACTACATTTTCGTTCTCCCATGTGATCAACTGATTATGTATCTCAGGTTAATTATCTTCTAATGAACCATACATCATAATGAGCATACTAAAGTGGGAGCATTTCGTCATACACATGACTCTTAAGCCCCATCACCATGTATTAACTTAGTTTAATAACTCAATACTTTAAAATTGAGTTCGGCGCAGCAACGCGGGGGTATCCCACTAGAAAACACCCCTGTATTCAAGTGTAATCTGTAAAATCTTTTCTTTATTATAAATTTCAATGTGCCAATCCCTACTTCATGTGCATTTCTTGTTTTCCATCAGAAGTCTAAACCCTGTTTAACTTTTCAGTTGCATACAAGTTATCAAAGAGGAAGGTGAATGATGACACTTTGAAACTGCTACATACAAGTTATAAAGTGCTGCATACAAGTTATCAAAGAGGAAAGGTAATTGAACTTCAATTCATAAAAGTCATAAAACTTGTGCTCATGTAAAACAATTATGTCTCGCCCACAATCAATAAAACACAATGCAAAGGAAAAGAAAGACAACCCAATTATGTCTCGCCCACAATCTTATTAAAAAAATTAAACATGCCAGATGGGTAAACAAGTCAAATAGGTAATCTTTTCTAAAAGGCCGAATGAGTAAATTTTATTGAATGGGTCAAGTGGGCAAACTTTAATAAAAAGACAACTGGTATTGGTATGATGTATTTAATTGTGTGGTTTCTATTTGCAACATGATTTAAGTTTTGATGAGTCTATTAGTAATTTATTACACAATCGCTACTTAAAATAGAAAACAAGTGTTCCATACAACTTGTTACGCGGTTTGACCTGAATACAGTTTTGAAATAGGTGGGTTGAAATCGGGGGTTAAATAATAGCATTTTACTTATGAAGGAGTCGACGTGGTGTGAGTTTCATCGATTTTTAATTATTGAGTTCATTTTAACAACTCTAATTGTATCGTTAATTAGAGCTAGCAATATGTGTTTCGGTTATTTGTGTTTATTAGATGAGAATTGATTTATAATTCTATTTTCTTATTTGTTTTGACAGTGCAAGGTCATTGCTATTGTATTTAGGAAGAGCTTTTGCAGGTAAATAATTAGTACATTACATTTTATTGCTGGTACTTCGTTAATAATTTTAATTGAAAGAGCACCTACTACTTGCATGTTATACTGTGTTCTTTTAAGAATTTATAGAAAACTAGGTATAGGACTCCTTTTTTGTTGATTAAATATATTGCCTACATCCATTCAGCGTTGGCATTTTAGGTGTAAGCTTTCCAAATCATGATTTTTTATCGATAGATACCCCTAAAATATAATCGATATACAATAATTTAAACCATCTAAAAGCTAATACTCAAAGTTACACTTTAATCTTAATTAACATAATACATGACCCATACATATTCATTAATAAATTAATACTTCAATAAGTGTTTATATTTATAAGCTCACAAAAAAGTAATATAATATATACAAAAATAATAAATGTGAAATATGTTTTGAAATTACAAATGAGTAAAAAAGTTACATAACTCTTTCAGCAAAAAATAACAGATACCTTTCCTTTGTGTTAAGATCAAATCATTCAATGTTTTTACAGACTAAATAAGAAAGTGGAGGTTTAATTTAAGCATGGATGTTCATTCCGTTGTTGACTCTTTTTCTTCACTCACAAATTATGGAAGTTGGTATACTATTCCCTTTGTTTGGGTTGAGTTCATATCAGAAGTCACTTTTGAGAGCAAATTATTGGTTATATTTCTTGATCAAAACGTAAGTGATTTTCTTTTCTCCTTTTCAAAATATAAAATTATTTTTTTATATTTTACATTATGAACACTCTTTTTGTTTTTTAGAGACAAAAAATAGCCGCATTTGTCCCGGAACATTTAATGGACTTTTATAATAATATGGATTTGGTGGCCAATGTATTTGTACTTAGTCGTTTTCAAATTGAGAATTTGAAATATCAAGAGTATCCAACATATGAAAATTACATCTTGCTATGTGGTGAGGTCAAGATTGTCATCAGCGAATACACTAAACTTATTACGTTTGAAAGTCCATTTCCGAGAGGTTTTTGTCTGTATCCGTTGGTTCCTTCTATTCAAATTCTTAAGCATGATAGAAGACACCAAAAGTTAATAATTGGTACGTTGTAAGTTTCTCGATTTATCTATTTTTGTTAGATATATATCGTATATACCTAAATTTTCTCAATAAGAACACTTACGATAATTGTAGATGTTGTTGGACGGATTGTCATGGGTAAACGAAAAAAAGGACGATACCATTTTGTTTTGGTTCTTCAAGATGCGACGTAAGTCAATGATTGCATAAAATATTTAAATTCTTTTATAATTTCGCCGTATATAAAAATATAATAAATTTGTTTGTGATTCTAAAATTAAATACATGTGTCAGCGGTCACATAATACAGATGCTTTTATATGACTCGAAGGAGACAAATATGTTTAGAACTTATCTAGCAATCGCAAGAAATTCTATAGTGTATGCATCTCGAGTGAAGTTGGTTCATTTACCAGAGGGTATGTATTACCTTATAAATATATATTTTTTAAAAGAATAGTATTTCAAAACCTCTATACCTTACCTAAACTTATACATTCTCTTTTGTTTTCAGAAAATATTTTGATTTCTACAGATTTAACAACGATTGCCTATGAACCAAACATGCCCGAGGCACGTGATATTGAAAAGATTGGTCTTCCTTAGAGTCCATGTTCATTTTAACATGATTACAATGAACTCTTTAATTAACTTCTATGGTTAGACGTTTATTTTTAATGTTTTGGCCTTTTTTGCGTTCTAATTTTAATTTGATGTAACGAAATTACAAAGAACTTATATTCCTATCTCATGCATTAACTATAAAAAACATAATCTCATATTCGTATTACAAATTTTGTATTTTGTAAAAGAACAGAAGAAAGACAAATGTAATCAAATCATAAACACAGACATTATACTTAAACACTGATTACTACAACGAGCGTGCTTGAAACCAACAACCCTAATAAAAAGAAGATATAAAGTGTGAACTAATCACCACACAAAATATCATTCTCACAATGTGTGTAGACAATATTATTATAAGCATTAATTAGTAGAACTATGTTTTACTTTGCATAATATTCATTCATATTAGTGTATCGTGTAACCACACTTTTCTTCACCTAAATACTAATTCATAGGAGAATTATATTATACAGATAATTAGTCAATATTTGTGAACGAAGGTGTCATCATGGTTGCCCTACTGGTTGAAATAATCATATTTGAGATATTAACGAGGCTGCCAACAAAGGTCGTATGTCGTTTTAAGTCTGTTTGTAAGGAATGGTATGCATTCCTATCAACAGAAGACTTTGCAAGGGTACATTGCTCTCGCTCATTAAATTCATCTAATCAGAGAATCCTCTTAATCGGTGACCAAATGTGCTATGTTCGTCCAATTGACTTTCAAACCGGTGATTATGGGCCAAGCACCATCGTCCCATTTCCATTTCATGATTTCTCGATTCGTTCACATTTGGATGGATTGTTGTGTGTTTGCTTGAATCATACATCTGAGTTGCTTCTTTGGAATCCAGTCACCGGTGCTTACAAGTATTTGTCAACACCTCATTGTCGTTGCCATGGCTTCTTTCAACATAATGCTGACGCTATTGGTTTGTACATTGATGCTTACGCTGATTACAAGGTCTTGCATGTAAAGCGTAGGTGTGGTGTACTTTATGCATCTATTTATTCTAGGAAATCAGCCTGTTGGAGAAATATACCTTTCGTAACAAGACCGGAGTACGTTATCCCCGCCTTCTCTTGGTCAACTGCTACGTTATGTGCTAATACTTTATATTTCACTGTTTGCGAGTCCTTGGTTGGAGGTAAAAATGTGGTGATTTGTTTTGATGTTAATTCAGAGCAGCTTAAGGAGATAAGCTTTCCACCGGTTCCTTCTGCAGGAATTTATTTTGGAGATTTAGTGAATGTAAAAAATGAACTACACATGTTTGTTAGTACTGGCATACGCGAGATGTCAGTTGAGTTATGGTTGCTACAAGGGGAGCACTGGATTAAGGTCTTGTCATGTTCTCCGATCCCTCCTATCCCGCTGTCATTATGGTGTGACATAACACATTTTATGACAAATGGTAATTGGTTTGTGATGACCAATTTGGGAAAGCTTTATGAAATTAAAATGGATGTAGAGCCCTTGGAATGTTTTTATTCTGTTACTTCATTTCGTGGTTCCACGGGTGTAGTTTTTGTGGAGACCTTCGTTTCACCAGCTCTTTAGTTTGATTTTTCACTTAATGTTTTTTCAGTTATGATTCTCAGAACACATGTAGTCTACTGTTATTGTAATGATGTTTTCATAAATTGATTGTCTATGATAAGTCTCTTTTATTTAATTTACAAGGTATTTATCAATTTATAATGACTAATGGGCAACCAAAAGATCATATTGATGTTTCTACCTCGCGTGCATCTACGTCAGTTGAAAAACAAAAAGAGTACAAGGCGCGATATTATGCTTCACATAAAGAGAATGGGCAATCAAAAGATTGTAATGATGTTTCTACCTCAAGTGCATCTACGTCAGCTGAAAAAAGAAAAGAGTATAATAGACGATATTATGCTTCTTGCAAAGAAAATAAGAAGCTATCAAAGATTGGTGCAAGCCATGTCCCCCAAAGTGATCCAATAATGGAAAGGACGCCATTAAGAATCTTGAAAACTAATAGTAGTCAAATAACACAAATGCGAAAACAGAATGTGTCATGTAGTTCGACTGAAAAACGAAAGGCTCGAGACGAAGCATGCTATGATACACGCAAAGCCGATGGAAAACGTAATTCAAATGGTATTCAAATTAGATGTGCTCTAACGGATGATAGTACTCCGACAACAACACTCCCCTCTATAAATGACGAAGTCATGCCTGAAATATCACGAGGTTTATATTTATTGAACAATGCTTTCAGTATTAAAGTTGACATATTTTCATCTTTCGTCACTTAATACTTGGAATTCTTTAGGTATTCGGATTCAACCACGGACACTTTTACCTCAATTTTCTGACGTTATTGATCAACCATCCATCCGAGATGAGATTATAGAAGAGGACCCATATAATTTTGTTTACAATGGTAGACCTAGAGACCATCGTGTCTCCAATGAAGTCTTACCTGAAACATCACAAGGTTTCTATTTCTTTAACAAAGTTTTTTCATTAAACTTGACATCTTTTACAACTCCAGTTACTTATAACAAAAATTTCCTTAGGTGTTCCAATTCAACCATCCATTCGAAACATTTCGGGCGTAGAAGAGGATCCGTATGATTTTGTTTATGATGGTATACCTAGAGATCATCGTGTCTTAAAGGAACGTAGTCCATGTCCTCATTGTGGAGCAAAACGATTCACATTTGAATTTGCAACCTTTTGTTGTATGAGTGGAAAAACAATATTAGCAAATTCAGAAATTCCTGATGAATTGTACCAACTTTTAACGTCGCAAGATGAAGTTGGAAAAATGTTTAGGCAAAACATACGTGCTTATAACACCAATTTTTCTTTCGCCTTAATGGGTGTGACTTTAGATGATACAATGAACAATATGAGAGACGGTGTCTATACTTTTCGTGCACATAAAGGAATATATCACAAAATCGACCAATTAGTTTCGAGGGATGGAAAACCTAGGTATTTACAGTTGTATTTTTATGATCCTGATACCGAGTTAGATCATAGACTCCAATGGCCCAATCTTGATCGAAGCATCACTGAGATGGTGACACGTGCTCTTTCTACAAACCCATATGTGAACACATTTCAAAGTCTTGCGGAACTAGGACCTCTAGACAACTATAGAGTCACTTTAAATGCTTCCGTGGATCTTGACCAAAGGGTGTACAACCGACCAACGACATCCGAGGTTTAAATAATATTATTTTTATTTCAACTTGCGGATCTTCTACCGTACACTACATATTGATTTACTTATTTATAATGCATCATTTTATAGGTTGCTGGTATTTGGGTTGAAGGTAACGACAATATCACTTCGTACAAAAGAAGTATTGTTGTGTACGGTAGGTCAGAATATAATCAAACTATCCAGCCTTACTTTGGTTGTTACGATCCATTATCGTATCTTCTGTTTTTTCCTAATGGTGAGTCGGGTTGGCATCCTAACATACCACGTCAAGGAGTACTACTCAATGAAGTTCACAACAATAATGACAACATCGACGAAGAAATGGAAGGTACCAACAATTTATGTATCTTTCTAAGTGATGATAAAAATAATACCCTAACGTGTATTATTTTTAATTAATGATTTGTTTTTAAACATCATAATTATTCAGAGGCAAACACACGACGTGGTAGAACAACCGTAGCTATGCGAGAGTACTATTGTTACAAATTCCAAATTCGATCCGTTGAGAACGTGCTTCTGTTCGGTGGTAGATTGCTACAACAGTTTGCTGTGGATGTTTACATAAAGATTGAGACGCAACGTTTACAATTTTGTGAACGAAACCAGGCTAAGATAAGAGCAGATCTGTATCAAGGTATTGTGGATTGCGTTAATGCTGGTGAGGTTAATCCAAACAGAGTGGGACAACGGATTGTCTTGCCTGCATCTTTCATCGGAGGGCCTCGCGACATGCGTCGTCGGTTTCTAGATGCGATGACTTTAGTTCAAGATGACGGAAAGCCTGATTTGTTCCTTACAATGACGTGTAATCCTCGGTGGCCTGAGATATGTGATAATTTAAAAGTTGGTCAAACTGCACAAGATCGTCCAGAGCTTGTTTCAAGAGTGTTTCGTGCTAAATTAGAGGATCTTAAGGAACAACTCTTCAAGAAACATATTCTAGGAGAAGTCAAAGCATACGTTTATGTCATCGAGTTTCAAAAGCGTGGTTTGCCACATGCACATTTTCTTCTTATCATGTACCCGCAACACAAAATCAATAATCCCGACCATTATGATAAGATTGTGTGTGCTGAAATTCCCGACATATCAAGATATCCCAAATTGCACGAGCTTGTTGTCAAGCACATGATTCATGGTCCTTGCGGACATTTCCGAACAAACAATCCTTGCATGCAGGGTGATCCTCCAATTTGTCGTTTTCGCTATCCCAGGCAGTTTAATGAACAGACAACACAAGGAGACGATGCATATCCATTATATCGAAGGAGAAATAATGGAATAAAAGTGGATGTACGAGGAAAAACTCTTGATAATAGATGGGTTGTCCCATATAACCCAAGGCTTTTAATGATGTTCAACTGTCACATGAATGTAGAGGTTTGCTCAAGTATAAAATCTGTGAAATATTTATTCAAATATGTTTACAAAGGACATGATAAACAAGTTATTCAAATCAATCAAGATGAGCAAGAGGTTGTCATTAATGAGATAAAGAGATTTCAAGATGCACGCTATGTATCACCCCCAGAGGCTATGTGGCGCATTTTTTCCTTCTCTCTTTCTCAAATTCATCCTGCTGTGTTGGCCTTACAACTACATCTTCCTAATCATCAAATGGTTAGATTTAGAGATAATGATATAATGTCTGAAATTGTTGACAGAGAAAGAGATAAAAGAACCATGTTGACTGCATTTTTTGATACAAATAGAGTAGATGAAACAGCAAGACAATATTTGTATAAAGATTTTCCAAAACATTTCACGTGGAATGTAGGCTCGCGTCGTTGGAATCGTTGTTTGCAAAAACCACAAAGAGGTCGTATTGTTTATGCTAATCCAGCTGAAGGAGAAAGGTACTATTTACGCCTACTTTTATCAAATGTTAAAGGGCCTACTTCTTTTGAAGATCTTTGCACAGTTAATGGCGTAAAGCACATGACGTTTCGAAAAGCATCTCTTGAGATAGGCTTAATTGAGAACGATGAAAGTTTATCGCAATCTCTCGCAGAAGCGTCTCTATTTCAGTTTCCCAATGCTCTTAGAAGGTTATTCGCGACTATAATAATTTTTTGCGAACCTGGAGATGTCCGAAAGTTATGGAATGACCACTTTGACTCTTTATCTGAAGACCATAGGTTAAATTGTCATAGTCGTGAACAAGTGCAAAATATAGTTCTTACTGAAATTAGGGTGTTTCTACAATCTATGGGTAAAAATCTCCATGATTTCGATCTTCCGGACATAACAGAAGATGCTCACTTACAATATGTACGTCATCGTGAGGTGCAAGAGGAGTATGCGATAGTTGTTGAAGCTGAACACTTATGTGCCAAACATTCACTTAATTCGGACCAAAAAGTCGTGTTTGATGAGATAATGACGCACGTGGATAATGATTTACCAGGTGTGTTCTTTATAGATGGTCCAGGTGGAACGGGAAAAACTTTTTTGTACAAAGCTTTGCTTGCTGAAGTTCGTTCACGTGGTCTTATTGCTCTCGCAACAGCTTCATCGGGTGCTGCAACCAATAATATGCCAGGTGGGAGAACGGCTCACTCGAGATTCAAGATTCCCATAAATCTTAACAATAATTCAATGTGCAACATCAAAAAACAAAGTGGGGCTGCTGAACTACTTAGGTCATCTAAATTAATCATTTGGGATGAAGCATCAATGGCAAAACGACAGGCGATCGAGGCTGTTGATCGGACATTGCAAGACATCATAGGCATTAGTCTCCCATTTGGTGGAAAGATAATGGTTATGGGCGGTGATTTCAGACAGATGTTGCCGGTTATTAAACGTGGCACTCGAGCACAGATTGTAGACTCTAGCCTACGAATGTCGCCTCTTTGGTCTTTGACTAAAAAGATGCGGTTGACCATAAATATGAGAGCGCTTAATGACCCGTGGTTTTCTGATTTTCTTTTAAGAGTCGGTGATGGAACTGAAGAATCAATTGAAGGAACATTTATTCGCATACCGGATGACATGACAATTCCATGCACCATTCGAGAAAACTCTATAAAAGAATTGATTAATGCCATCTTTCCATCTATTTCAAACAATTTGTATTCTTCGGATTATATAATCTCCCGAGCAATATTATCTACTCGAAATGAGAGTTTGATGAGATTAATGATCAAATGATCGACATTTTTCAAGGGGAGGAAAAAATTTACTATAGTTTTGATGAAGCAGAATACGATCATAACAACTTCTATCCAATCGAGTTCTTAAACTCACTAACTGTGAGTGGTTTGCCGCCTCATAAGCTTCGCCTAAAAATTGGATGTCCCATAATATTGTTGCGGAATATCGATCCATCACATGGTCTATGTAATGGCACAAGATTGATATGTAAAGGATTCCAACACAATGTTATTGATGCAGAAATAGCTGTGGGCCAACATATTGGGAAAAGGGTATTTTTGCCAAGAATCCCTCTATCTCTTTCTGAAGACGACATGTTCCCGTTTAAACTAAAAAGAAAACAATTTCCCATTCGACTTAGCTTTTCAATGACAATTAATAAAGCTCAAGGTCAAACAATTCCGCACGTTGGCGTTTATCTACCGGAATCTGTGTTTTCACATGGACAACTTTATGTGGCATTGTCAAGAGGGATATCACGCGAAAATACAAAGGTCTTAGTGCATCCTTCAAAAATTTTTAGACAAGATGGAGTATACACCTCAAATGTTGTCTATCGGGAAGTGTTACGTGATGAATGAGTTACATGTGTATATAAATGAAAGTAAGTTAATAGATTTGTGTGCCTTAAGTTTTTATATTCTGAATGGATGTTAATTACATATTAATCTATATTAATTGCTAACAAAAATTAAAAATATAAGTTAAGACATGATTTCGCTTATCAAATATATACTTTATAATATACTGACTTGTTCATTTTCTCTTACATAAAGTAGAAATCTATTATGGATGAACAAAAGAAGGAACTTCAAGACATGCCTGGTATCAATTTAATATATATAATTATAGTTTAATCTATGTACCTTTCTGGTTTTAATAAAACACTACTACCATTGTTTTTTTAGTGCCTGCTTCAGTCAAAGAGGAGAAAATACAAGAAAGTACTAATCAAAAATTAGTGGCAGTAAAAACAGAAGTGACACAAGAATCTTCCAGTTTGGACACCGACGAAGAGTGGTGGTCGAAGCATGGTGATGAGGTCATTGAGATTTGTAAGGCTTATGACAAAAAATGATCTCATCAAATCCAAGTAGTTAACATGCGGATATTTGTTTTTAACGTACTATGTTTATGACTTGTATTTTCTTATTCGTGTGCTTAGATATTTATTTTTAAAATACTATGTTTATGAAAAACATTTTCTTATTCGTGTGCTATTATTTAATTGAGTTTTGTGATGCTCATGACATAAATAGACTATACAATAGAAGCCACGCAAGTATTCATAAAACAAATATCGCATTGTGAAGTATCGTCGATGTCGCCGCCGCATCGCGCGGGTTCCTTACTAGTATGTATATATATATGTATGTATGTATGTATATATATATATATATATATATATATATATATATATATAAACCTCATACATTTGCTTGTGTTGATTATGTTCATGATTGCAGGAAAAACCTCATACTTGGTCAATTTTGAAATTGACACAAGTATAAAAGTTATCTGCGGATGAACAAAGTGTTCTTTCGTAGATGTTCTCAGGAGCATAGCAAGTCAAGAACATATATTCGTTGATCTCCTACGGAAGCCATCTACGAAAGACAAGTTGCTGCAGATGCTAAAAGGATGTCTGTTGCTAATTGATGAATTTGAAGATCAAAGAATCCATTCCTACGGAAGACCAATTCCTGCGGAATAACAATTTTTTTCATCAAGTCAAACTCAGAAGTGATCTCAACAAGTCAACATCTACGAAAGGTAGATGTCATTTAAGGATGTGTCAACACATCACATCAAAATTTCACGGATGTAACTTTCTTACCACGATAAGAAAGTTACTCTTTAACCCCCTATAAAAAGTGAATCCCTCTGTCTATAAATAGAATGCATGGGTTCACTACCCTATGGGAGAGAAATACACAACAACAATACATCATATCCGATCACCCTAAATCATAAATCAAAATAGCAAAATAACAAAAACAAACAAGAACAACATCTAGCAATTAACTTATTATCAAAAATCCAAAATAAAAATTGTAACAGATTTAGTATTTAATGGAAATCATTTGAAGCAATTTTTGTGTTGATCTTTTACTTTAATTTCTATTTCGATTTCTCATGTATGTTCTTCATTGTTCATCGTTACATATTACAATATCATATACAATTAATTAAACAGCAAGGGTAATTTCACGATCGCTATTTGTCATATTCAAACTGATAAATCCCTGTTACGGTCTATGGACTCACAGGTGGTATCATAGCCTTGTGTTCATTGATTTAGATCAATTGATCAATCAGTTTTAGATTTGTTTAATTAGTTTTTGTTTCTTTTGATCTAAGGTAGTAATGTATAACAATATGCCTAAAATACTTTAAATCTCTATTAGATCGAATCAATCAATTTGATTCGATCAAATAATTTAGAATTGCTTTTTAATGTTCATCACTGCTTGGGTATTCATAATTTCAATTTAAGCGGATTGTTGAACAATCCAATCAAATCATATGTTGGGTTTAGCTAATTAATAGCTAACAAAGGTATTTCACTCAACGATGTGGTGTAATAAGTTAAAATCATCAAACCCTTTTCTGTCGATCATCGAGTATTGTTCCTTTGCTCGATTAACTCTGATCTACATCAATATCACTTTGATTTGTGGATTTGTGTTATTTTTCGATAATCAAAAGGTTGTTCAATCAAAATTGAACAAAATTCATCATCAAAATCATCTCAAATTTCAAACATCTAAGAATTCATCAAGAGCTTTGGCTAATTTCAAACACAACTCCTTCTCTGTTTGAGAATTATTAAGAGTTTGAGATTAATTAGATCGTTCTCATCAGAAGTCATTAATTCCCTGGAATTTTTGTACTAATTTATTTAATATCAGTTTTATTAGTGATCTATTACTATTGAGTGAGTGTGTTTGCATTTCAGTTACATAATCATAGAGTATTAGATCATCTAATTGTTTGATAATTAACAAACTTCTTAAAATGAGTAATTTACTTGTTGGATCAGCTTATCAACCTCCAAAATTGGAAAACAAATATGATTTTAAGACATGAAAAATCAGATTCAGGAATCATGTTAATTACACTAACTCAAACTTATAGGTGTCTATAACTGAAGGTCCATATATTCTACCTGCACTTGGACCTGATTATAATGATCAAAATCAACCTATAAGTTTGAAAGAGTTGTCTCCTAAAGATGCAAAGAGAGTCAAAATTGATATTAAGGCCTATAGTATGCTTACTATGGCCTTAGCTGAAGACCTCTTGATGAGATGTGAAGCATACAAAAAAACTAACTCATTATGGAAGACTCTTCACACTTTGTGTGAAAGAAGTGATGAGATTAGAAGCATCAAGAAGGATACCCTTCGTTTACAATATGAGACTTTCCATCATATTGAGGGTGAATCTGTTCCTCAACAACTCCATAGATACATATAGCTTGTTACTGAAATGAATATCTTTGAGTTGAAGTATATCAATGAGGAGTTGAACAAAAAGATGCTTCACACTTTGCCAGAAAATTGGACTCAGAATGTGTCTATGTTCAAAAATACCCTTGATATAAAAGCAATTAGGCTAGATACATTGGTAGCAAATGTGAAAGCTCTGGAGCTTGATGAGAAAACAAGGAACAAGAGTGTAAGATCACAAATAGCTCCACATCAATTTAAAGAAGAAAAGGGTGATGGTAGTGCATTCATTTCCAATGATGATGGTGAAAGCTCTCACGCTTTGACTGAGGATGAAGAAGAAACTTCTTTCTATGCAGCAAAGTCATCTAAATCATCCACTCAAAGCAATTCAAACAAGAAAGAAAGAGGAAAAGCTAATGATTCAAAAGGTTCAAATGCTACAACCTCAAAAGCATCCATAACTAACAAAAGCAACAATCAATCTGAACCAATTACAGTGGTTCTAGAATCAGATGAGCAAAAGACAGCTTTTGCAACCTTTAGTTCAAGCTTTCAAGCTTATTTGGGTAGCACTTTAACCCCTGCTCATTTCTGCCAACAAGACCTTGAAGAATTTCATCCTGATGAAGTAGAAGAGATGCATTTGTAGTGGCAAATGGCCACGATTGCATACAGAGCAAAGATGTATTTAAGAAGAAACAAGGGTCTGATTGTTGCAGAAAAAACCACCAAGATTGGTGTAGACAAATCTAAAGTAAGATGTTACAAGTGCAACTTGTATGGCCACTTCTCAAGAGAATGCAATCAACAATAACCAAGTGATGCAAGACAAGCAAATCAAATAACCTTCAAGAAATCACAACTTACAAACTCATCCCCACCAGCCACAAATTCCTCAGCAGGTACAAGTATCACTAATGAAACTAGTTTAATTATCTTGCAAGATGGCACTTGTGATTGGAGCATGTAGGAGAAGGAAGTGTTGGAGGAGAATCAAGCTTTGATGGATAACATGGAGAACAAAATCCCACCCATGGCAAGAGAGGTAAGGGATAGATTTTGTTCATCAAGTTGTGTTGAAGAGGTTGAGAGATACAGAGTCCATGCGCAACAATTGGCTGATAAAGTTAAAAAAATAATGATTTTGAAAGAATCTCATGTCAGAGAACACAAATTATATCAAGTCAAAATCACTTCATTACAAAAGGATTTGGATAAACTTTTATGTGAAAACTATAATTTAAAAGCCCAAATAGAGCATTTGACCACCTCTTTAACAAAATCCATATCTGATCATGCATCTACTCAAGTGAAAATTCAGAAGTTTCAACTGTCATCTCAACAATATGAGAAACTTTTGAATTCTACATTGAAACAAGAAATAGGTATGGGTTGGGATTTCATGCTGTTGCACCACCAGTAATTGATAATTACACAACCCTACCCGAGTCAATGACCAACAGTTTGTTTAATCATTCTGTGTCAAGTACCAAGATAGATCCAAAAATTGAAATTAATAAATTCATAAATGATGAAGACACTAAGGTCAGTGAAACTGATTCATCTGAATCATAATTTTTGAAACAATCTGGATCGGAATTTGATTTTGATAAATGTGATAACCTGGATGAGTTAGATGAGCCTAATGAACAAATATGTACTGGTTTGGGTAAGGGAAAGAATGTGTATGAGCCTAATGAACAAAAATGTGCTGGTTTGGGTAAGGGAAAGAATGTGTCAACTGAAACAACTTTTCAGAAGTTATTGAGGAGAATAAATTACCTTATCCTCCCAAACAAAGAAATATGCTGAAGACCATCTATACAAGAATTGCTCAGCTGAATGAAGGAATTCATGAGCTTAACAAGCAGCACAAAACTCATTCATCTAAAAGGTCTTTTGGATTTAAGGAAGAAGAAAGAGTCATTTGCACAGAAAACCTGTAGAAAAAGAAGATTGGTTCGAAATCATCCGTAGAAAATCAACAGAAGAAGAATGTTGCTTCATCAAAACATTCTTCCGGAGAAGATCAACGGAAGAAGAATGTGACTAAAACAAAATAGTCATCCGTAGAAGATCTACTAAATAAGCAATCATCTACTGAACCTCACCATATCAAAGTGAAGAAACAAGAGAAGGTTGTAAAGACTCACTCACAAGAACCATTTGACATCATGTCAGGGAAAGGAAATGATTCTTTAGCCTTAAAATTTGAGAAAGATATGAAGATGAACAAGAAGAAAATAGTGAGAGAGGCTGGCATTGAGGAAGAAAAATACTATAAGTGGTGTGACATGCATAACCACAATACAGCTGATTGCTACTTCAGCAGTTATTGTTCTATTTGCAATATGAACAATCATATGACTTTTAATTGCTACTTCAACAAATATTGTGCTATTTGTAAAAACAAGAATCATTCTACTCAAGAATGTTACTTCAACAAAAGGAACAAACCAAAGGTCATGAAGAAAAAACAATCTGAGAAGGGTGAATTAGACTCACAATCAATTGAAAGTGAGGAAAATTCAAAGAAGAAGAAGCAGCAGCCTAAACAAAAGGCACAATAGACAAAGAAGCCAGCATCTGCTGATCATCACACTCAGAGAAAGAAGGAGAAGCAACCATCTCAAAGGAAACTTCCACACAAGAAGGTAGATTTGCATGAAAATAAAGCTTTTAATGATAACTTTGGAAAAGGTAATCATGTACCACATTCAAAGACAAAGGATGCATATACCTTTTCTCATCAAGGGTCATCATCAAATTCCAAGAACAAGAAACTCAAAAAAAGAGTTGATAGAGGAAGTCCCAAACAAACAGTAATGAATCAATTGAGTCTAAAAACAATCTTGAAACATCTAGGCTTATCCATGAGGGAGTAATCATGGAGATAACAATGGCAAGCCCAAGACCATTATGTCTTGGGCTCCAATCTCTAATTGATCTCATTATTTGTGTAGGAACGTCCATGGAGGACTGACAACAAGTGGTATGTTGACAGTGGTTGTTCCAGGCATATGACAAGAAATTGTTCTCTCCTTATTGATTTCAAACAAAAAAATGCTTCATATGTGGCATTTGGTGGGATAAGAAGGAAGGTAAAATTGTTGGTGAAGGAATGATAACAAATGGAGTACTCAAATTTGAGAAAGTGATTTTTTTTGTGAAAATTTATAATACAATTTACTAAGTGTATCTCAAATTTATAATCAAATGTTATACCACTATATTTGATAACTCTTATTGTTATATTCTTAAGCCAGGTTTTTAGATTCCAACAGATTGAATACTTCTTAAAACACCAAGAAAAGGAAACACTTATGTCTTGGACATGAACAACACTTCTCTGACAAGTAATGAAACATGCCTGAAATCTAAGTCATTAGTAGATGAAGCTCAACTATGGAATAGAAGATTGGTTCATTCAAACATGAAGAATGCAGGATCGACTTTGGTCACTAAACACAGTTTTAACCTCTCGAACTTAGTAAGTCACACTCGGTTTGATGATGGAGAATCTCTTAAGAGTTGATAATAATATATTAAGTAAACAAACACAAGAGAAAGGTTTTCAAGATACTTGCATATATTACTTCTCAACTCAAAGTATTACAAAACTCTTACAAACACACTAAATGAGTTACAATAAGAAACTATATATATTCCTTCTACAGCCGGTTATACTTTGATACCAGCTTGGAACTTACGACTAAATAAATACTTCATTGATAGAAGTAAGGTATCTAAGATAAAATACTATCTAAGATTTGGTAGTCATGACATGTCCATGACTTACCTTTTGTCACCAACTATAGCTGGTAACTGTACTAACTGATAAGGGATGAACAGTGAAATAAAGTACGGTCAACTACATGGGAGTGGGAAAGCATCATGCAGTATATCAGAGGTTGTAGTGGTGTGTCAGAGGGACCATACTTATGTCCACTGGTTCATAGTAGGTTCTTCCGAAGGTTAATTGGCTTCGGAAGAATAAGTTCTTCTGAAGCCACTTATACTTCGGAAGAGTCTACTTTTTCCGTGGCTTATGTTGATCTTCAGAACTTTATGCTTCGGAAGTCATTCTTTTGAATTCTTCTAAGTGTTTAATTTCGAAAGAAGGAAGACTTTGTCTTTGGAAGTTAGAGTTCCTCTTCGAAAGCTCTTTCAGCCTTGACCTTCGGAAGCTTATCTTTTGCCTTCGAAAGCTCAGCATTTTGCCTTTGGAAGGTCTTACTCAGTTGTACCAAAATGTTCTAAGTGTTTGTTTTGGTTGCTTCAGCCTTACTTGATCAAACAAGCTCCCCCTAGGCTAATGCTAACAAAACCTCACTTGTTTCTACTTCTCAAAACCTTCAGCACCAAAGAGAGAAGATACTTATCTCTCTCTTTATTCTTACCATATGTGGTGCTGAGAAGTTTGTACAAGTCATTCATAGATAGAACATCCAGTCTATTGCTTTGAATGACATGCACCCTTTGTTGTGTCCCTTTGAAGAGAGTTAGTTTACGGGAGTTATAGTCATACTCCCATCGAACTATGGGTTCCAATTCAAGGCCTTCAACCATTTGTAAGAAGGCTTTGCCTTTGGTTATTGACCCTTCCTTTTCTTCCTTCTCTCTCAGCTTCAACCATTCTTCAACTTGGCCCTTGCAGTCAGTTCAGCCAGATGAAGACTGCTTAGATGATTCATAATGTAAGCAGCTACCTCAAAGTTGGAGGGATTGGAGAACGGTTTCTATGCTAACTCAGGAATGTTAAATCTGCATGAGTGTAGCAGAGAAGAGGCATTAAGCCTGTTGATTTCACCATTCTCTCTCCACAACAAAGTTATGAGAAGAGTATTCAAACCTCCACTGGACTATTTTCTTTCTAGGAACAAGGGGCTGAGATGCTAACTTGTGTCCCTTCTTGGTGTCCAGTAAAGTCACCAGCTTTCTTCTAGCTTCTACTCTTCTTCATCAAGGGAATCAGAATTAGTTGCCAAGAGTTTGAGAGCCTGGTCCAATGTGTTGGGTATTCTACCTTTGAAGAAATTAAAATTTTCCAATAATTATTTAAGATGAAGACTTGAAGAACAAAAGCAACAAAAGCATTAGTCCACGGTTTATTTTGTAAATATTGTAAATGCTAGACTAGTATAAATAGCAACATATATCATTATCGTAGGGTGTGGATGGTTCACCACCAAGTGTGGGAATCATATTCCATCACCAACATCATATCATCATCCTTTATGAATGATGAATTCATCATCAAATCAATAAACAATAAGCATTAAACACTTTTGTATTGGTCATTATTAAATTTTAGCATCATTCCATCAAATCGAGATCTTACAATTTGAATCCTAAGATCCAAGCTCAACGATCTCATTTGCATCGAGAACACACAATTGGTATCAAAGCTAGAGTTGTTGGATTCATATTGATTTTGATCAGATTTCATGGTTAGATTAATATAATAAGTGGAGATTTGAAGAAAACTTGAAGAAACAATTAGTGTGTTCTTCATGAGAAATCCAAGGATTCTGAGGTGAATCTGATGGATTCAGTTCGAATCTGATGTTGTTTGATCACCATCTATGATCAAATCAACACTTGGAATCAAGAAATCAAAGTTTGGAGCAGAATCCATGAGATTTGGGATTTTGTTGGAGCTGGAAAAGATAGTCTATATTATCAACACAATGAAAGTCAACAAAAGTCAACGTCATGGTCAAAGTCAACAAAAGTCAAACCCGACACGCTCGAGACGAGGAACCGAGACAAGACATTGAAGATTTAAATGACTAGGAGTTTTATTGTAATAAATATATTTTGTGTGAACAAAATATATTTTATCTTGTTTTTAGTCATTTTTATGCTTAATATGTAATTTTGTATTAATTAGCCTAAGTCTAGGGGGTTAAGTGCAATTAGTGAATCTTACTCTAGACTATAAATAGGTTAATTGTCATTAGGTTTTGGTTAATGGTTGAATGACCAATTGATTGAGGGATTTACTTGTAAACACATATTTTGCAATCTAATTGAAGATCAAAGGGGTTTTGATTGTGATTATCATATTTTGATCTAATTCTTCATGATTTGATTCAAGTTCAAATTGTAAATGTCACGAAGAAATGATAGTTTCGCCGAAATTATAGTTTCGCAGAGCTAGTTTCGCTGAGCCGACAGTAGTTTCGCTGGCAATTTCGGCAGCAGTTTCGCTAGCCAAATGCTTTAGATTGCTTAGTTTCGCCGACAATTTCGTACAAAACAAGCTTGAACTTTCGTTCAAAGATACTTTCGGCAGCAATTTCGCTTGTAATATGCACACAAGCACTGTTGAACTTTCGTTCAAGATCACTACTTTCGCTGAGATGCTGAAATTAACTACAAAGTGTAAAACACTTGTAGTTTCGCTGAAAGAACATGCAGTTTCGCTGGATGAACTTGTAATTTCGCTGGACGAAGCTGAAAAGCTTTTTCAACACGAAATCAATCTGAAAATGCTCAAATCTTAATGGATTTGAAACCTGATGATTAACAAAGCTTTCCCAACCAATAACAAGCAAACTTCAATGATCTAATTCTTAATACGAAAGTGTCTGTTTCTGCGAAAGTGTCTGCGATAGTATTGTTTCAGCGAAACTGTTAGCCAAGTCACCTCTTTCAGCGAATTTGTTAGCGAATTTGTCAGCGAAATTATCAATTTTTCTGCCGAAACTATCATGTCGAAATTAAGTACTATTACACTTGCGGATCTTGAAAGTGTTGCTCCTAATAGACCTCCAAAACTCATTAATGGAGATAATTTTGAAGATTGGAAGAGATGTCTCAAAGCTTTCTTTTTCTACACAGATCATAATCAATGGGAATCGATTACTTCAGGTCCTCATATACCTACGGTTACGGTTGGTGATGTCGTTTCTCAGAACAAAGACCCATCTTCTTATACTGAAAGAGATCTGAAACTGATTGATCGTGATCAAAAAGCTTTTGGTGCTCTAACTCTCTGCTTGGCTCCAGACATCTACAATCGTTTTGCAGAGCATAAAAATGCTAAATCCCTTTATGATGCTGTCTGTGAATTCTATGATGGGAATGCAGATCTGGTGAAAGACAAGAGTATTCAAGCTGAAAAGGAGTTCAATTCGTTTGTAGGATACAAGAATGAAAGTTTGACAGATCTTACAAATCGTTTCTTAACCGTCTCAAGCACTCTGAAGAAGTATGATTAAAGACTCTACAACAGTGAACAAGTTAACAGGGTTCTCGATTCTCTTCCACCACATTGGAGTCTTCAAGTGAGGATGCTCAAACAAGAAAGAGGTTTTACAGATTATAAGCTGATGGATATCATTAACAAGTTGAAATCTTTTGAGTTGGATATGAAAAGAAGAGAATTTAACCAGACTATGATGCCCACATCTGGTTTTTCTCAAAATGCTGCTTTGTTGTCATCCGCTGCAAACTCTCACATTCAAAATCCAATTCAAGGAGGGAGCAATACAAGTAATTTCTCGAGTGGTAGTAATCATGTTGGAAAAGAATTGGGAAATTCTAAGGTGAATGCTGAAACTTCAATTCCATCTGAAACAATGGCTCTTTTTGGAATGTTTGTTCAGAGCTATGAAGCTCTTGTTGCTAGTGAATTGAAAGGTAAAGGAATGACTATGGAGGATATGTATCAGGTTGATCCTGATGATCTAAAAGAAACTGACATTCAATGGCAAATGGCGATGTTAACTTTAAGAGCCCGGAGATTCATGGAAAGAACAGGAAGAAAGAACTTTGGTGGTCAATCATCTACCTCAAAACTAGGATTTGATAAGTCAAAATTGAGGTGCTTTAATTGTAAACAATTGGGACATTTTAAACGTGAATGTCCATTACCAATTGTCACAGATCCTAGTAACACTGGAGTACCAAGATTGACAGCAGAGAAAGATAAGGAAGAAGGAAATTCAAAAAAGGAGTCAGCCTTGATCTCAAACTTTGACTGGAGTGCGGAGGTGGAAGAAATAAGATCTGAAATAAATCACGCGTTAGTTGCTGAGGTTGTGGAAAGTGATGAGATGGAAGTTGATAAAGATGGATTTGTGCTGTTCAAGGAATTCAAAGGAGAAAATGAATCTTCAGTAAAGGAGAAAGAAGAGAAGGCAGATAGAGAGGACAAAAAGGAAATTACAGGTTCAGATGAAGAAAGAAATTCAAAAGCTGCGAAAGGAAAAGAGAAGGATGATGCGGCCGCTACTATTGAGGAAAGGAAATCAAGTACTCCAGTATGCATGTGCGATAAAGCTTTAGCTGCCGAAAGGATGGTAATGGGACTTCCTTATGAGGGATCCTCTTCAAAGATTGTACACAGTCTGTGGCATGTTGATAGCGGATGTTCCAAGCATATGACGGGATTAAAGGATTTGTTGACCAATTATCGGATTATAGATGGAGGATATGTGGCATTTGCTGGAAATAAGAAGGGTGGAAAAATGATTGGACAAGGAGAAGTTACCAATGGTTCTCTTACTCTAGAAAAAGTCAACCATGTTCCTGAATTGGCTTTTAATCTTCTGAGTGTCTCTCAAATTTGTGATAAAGACATTCCTGTTCTATTTAAATCTGACGAATGTTTATTTTTAAAATCAGAGATAGCTATTCCGGAGGATTTAATTCTCATGCGTGCTCCAAGGAAACATGATACATATCTTCTTGATATGAATTCAAATGAGTCAAAGGCTACTGCAACTTGTCTTCTCTCAAAAGCATCAACCTCTGAGTCACTCTTGTGGCATCGTCGCTTAGGCCATGTCAATTTTAAGATAATTAATAAATTAGTAAAGAACAATCTTGTTAGAGGACTTCCTTTAAAAGATTTTTCTGTTACTGAAAAATGCATGGCTTGTGCTAAAGGGAAACAACATAAGAAACCTCATAAGCCCAAACTTTTAAATAGCATATCAAGTCCTCTTGAGTTGTTACATACTGATTTATTTGGGCCAATTAGTGTTAAATCAATTGCTAAAAAATCCTTTTGTCTTGTTGTTACAGATGATTTCTCACGTTATTCATGGGTGAGGTTTCTTGCACACAAAAGTGAAGTTGCAGAGGAATTGCAGAAATTAATCATTTCTATTGAATCAGTCAGTAAGAGAAGAGTTATGGGATTAAGAAGTGACAACGGCACTGAATTTAAAAATCAGATTCTTGATTCATTTTGTGCTCAAAAAGGGATTGTGAGACAATTTAGTGCTGCAAGAACACCCCAGCAGAATGGTATTGCAGAAAGAAAGAATCGCACTCTTGTGGAAGCTGCTCGTACAATGTTGATAGAATCCTCATTACCCATTATTTTCTGGGCTGAAGCTGTTAATTGTGCATCTTATGTTCTAAACAGGGTGCTAATTGTGAAAGATAAAGTGAAGACTCCTTATGAACTTTTTCATAAGAGGAAGCCACTAATTGATTTCTTTCGACCATTTGGCTGTTCTTGTACTCTTCTGAATACTCAATCTCAAAAGACAAAATTTGGTGCTGTTTCTGACGAGTGTTATTTTGTTGGATACTCTTCTTCACAAAAGGCGTACCGAGTTTATAACAAGAGAACACGTATTGTTCAAGAGTCATTCTATGTTGATTGGCAAGAATCCAATCCTTCTGAAGTGAAATCTGAACCTGCATGGTTCTTTGACTCCAATACTATGTTCAATTCATTTAATTTGCCAGTTTTCGATGATGATACATCAATTCCAAGTACTCAAACGAATATTATTCCATCATCTCCATCGTCTGTTCCATCCATCCCGCTAGTAAATGATGCTGTTTCAACTGATGTCAGCTCATCGTCTCCAATGCCTGATCAAGCTCCATTATCTGATTCTTTATCTCCTACATCTCCTAACTTACCTGATTCAACACCTGTCATTGATACACCTTCATCTAATCTTTCTCCGGCTATGTCTGATACTTCTTCAACTATCTTTCCTTCTTCAAGTGATTACAAAACTTTGAAAGATCATCCGCTTGATAATGTGATTGGATCTGTTTCTGATGGTGTTCGCACGCGAAGTTAATCTGGTCTGATTAATGTTTGTCTTTTCTCATGCTTCATTTCTCAAATTGTTCCAAAAAATGTTCATGCTGCTCTACAAGATCCTTGTTGGGTAGAATCTATGCAATTGGAATTTCAACTGTTTAGAAAGCTTAAGGTTTGGACCTTAGTTGATTTACCTCCCAACAAATATCCAATTGGTACAAAAAAGGTAGTTAAGAACAAACCAGATGATCGGGGTGTGGTGGTGCGAAACAAATCTAGACTTGTAGTGCAAGGCTTTGCTCAAGAAGAAGGAATTGATTATACAGAAGTCTTTGCTCCAGTTGCTCATCTTGAAGCAATCAGAATATTTCTTGCTCATGCTGCTCATAAACAATTCAAAGTTTACCAGATGGATGTGAAATGTGCTTTTCTCTACGGAGACATTGATGAGGAGATATATGTGTGTCAACCACCAGGCTTTGAAGATCCTGATTTTCCTGATAAAGTGTATAAGCTTGATAAATCTTTGTATGGTCTTCATCAAGCACCCAGAATCTGGTATGAGACTCTTACGCAATATCTTCTAAGCAATGGTTACTCTCGTGGTACCATTGATATGACCTTATTTAAAAGAGAGGTGAATGGTGAAATGATCTTTGTTCAAGTGTATGTCGATGATATTATTTTTGGATCTACAAACTCTTAATTGTGTAGAGAGTTCGAAGAAGTGATGAGCCAAAGGTTTGAAATGAGTATGATGGGTGAAATGTGTTTCTTTCTTGGATGGCAAGTTGAACAACAGAAAGAAGGAATTCTTATTCATCAAGAGAAGTACATTAAAGATATTCTGAAGAAATTTAAGATGGATGATGCGTCAACTGAGATGACTCCTTTTACTGCTCAGACCTGTCTAACTCTGGATGAAAATGGAAAACCAGTTGATCCTCATCTTTTTCGGTCTATGATTGGCTCTCTCATGTATCTTACTGCAAGTCGTCCTGATATCACTTTCGCTGTTGGTTACTGTGCTAGATATCAGTCGGCTCCAAAGGAATCTCATGAGAAAGCTGTCAAACGAATATTTCGTTACCTCAAAGGATCATCTCCTCTCGGATTGTGGTATCCATATGGTGGAAATTTTGATTTACATGCTTACTCTGATAGTGATTCCAATGGTTGCAGGTTAAACAGAAAATCTGTGTCTGGAGGTTGTCAATATTTGGGAAATTGTCTGGTATCCTGGCAGAGCAAGAAACAAACTACTGTTTCTCTTTCTACAGGGGAAGCTGAATATATTGCTGCATCCAGCTGCTGCTCTCAAGTTCTCTGGATGCAACATCAAATGATTGATTATGGAATTAATTTCCTTCATACACCTTTATTCTGTGACAATGAGGCTGCCATTGGAATTGCTAAAAATCCCATTCATCATTCCCGCACAAAGCATATTGAAACACGAATTCATGCGATTCGTGATGCTCAAGAGAAGGGTTTCATTAATATTATACCCATGGATACAAAAAATCAAAAAGCTGATCTTTTCACAAAAACATTTGATAAACCTCGTTTTTATGAATTGATTTCTATGCTTGGGTTAATATCTTTTTAAATTTTTATTTTCTATTTCTTTAATAAAAAAAATAATAATAATAATAAAAATTAAAATTAAAATTCATTTATAATAATAGAAATATGAAAATAAAAATTTGGGGGAGTAATATCATTATTCTGAGATCGGAATTTAACATGATGAGAAATGATTGTATATTCTCTAAATATTTTTATTTACATGACCAGTACTTCTATGAGAAATGATAGTAACTGTTACTGGATTCTGTTTCTCTGTTTCACATTAAAAAAAAAGAAATGGATCAGATTTTTTAACGATATGCTTGATAGACTCAGCCTGATGAATGAAGTAGACAGCAGCTTTATGATTAAATTAACTTCATGCTTAAGAATGTCTGGATTTACTCAATCATTTTGGATAGCACAAAAACTGAGTCCTGACAAAAATTGGATTGAGAATGAATCTTTCGTTCATTTTGCTTTGTTATGTCATCACTCTCTGCTGGTTTATTTAGTGTTAAGATGTCTTGTGTCTGTGCTTATCTCCTCTGCTGTACGTGAGTACTGACCTGGAGTGATGATCTCCTCTGCTGTACGATAGTACTGACCTGGAGCTCTCATCAGCACATGATCAAATGGTTATCTCCTCTGTTATACGTGAGTATAGATCTGGAGCTCTCACCATTTTGATATAATTATGTCAAATCATCTTATCGATGAATTTCTCTCAGAATGAAATATTCTGTTTATAATCATTTGCACACTAATTCACAAACCTTGTTCTATGAAGATTGATTCATAATTCAAGAAATCCTGAGGTTGGGTGAGGGTTTTTACCAAATGATTGTGGGGTCTTTGCATTCTAAAGCATCTAATCGAACCTTAAATGAATCATAAGCTGTTGGTCAAAAAAAGGATAAGGCATGAGTTTAAGTGGACAATTATATCTGCAATCGTTATTGATTTGTTCTAATTTCAGTTGTTTCTGTGCAGATTGTGATCAGATCTTGTATTCAGTATGATCTCATGACTGGTAGATGATTTTTTTGATCATCTTTATGTTCTAAAATATTTAGAGAATGTGATCTCTGATTATTTTAGATCTCATTATTAGATGTGCTTCCTTTGAGTATTATAAATTAAAAAAATTAAAAAAATTTAAAAAAATTAATTAAAAAAAAATTAATAAAAATAATAAATAAAAAATAAAATAATAAAAAAAAAAAAAAGGGGGTGCGAAATTATTCTTTCGCTAACAATGTCGCAAAGCGAAACTGCAATTTCGCTAGGTTTGCTAATAAGTTGTTAATCAGTTATCTCCTAGCGAAATTACAGTTTCACTGGGCGAAACTGTAAATTCGCCAGACGAATTTATAGTTTCGCTGTCTGCGAAACTATTTGCTATATAAGTCATGTTTGCGAATTTTCTCTCATAATTTCGCACAAACGCTCAGTTTCACTTTTAGGGTTTCTCCGTAACTTTTAAGGCGATTTTGACTTGTGTTTGTGATTTGGACTGATTTTTCATGATATTCACTTCGTATGTGAGTTTCGAACACTGATTCACTCTCTAATCTGGATTAAATCATCTATTCTTAAGTAATCTGGATTGTGTCTCTTCGGTGGTTTCGCTGTTCGTTCAGCGAAACTACTGATTTCTCTGCGAAATTGAACGAAAGTTCACATCTTTTCAGCGAAACTGTAAAGTTATGCTGTCCGAGCGAACTTAACAGTTTCGCCATATCTTCTCTAATTTCGCAATGACTGATCTTTAATTTACACAGTTTCGCTTGTATTTTCTTATGTCAGCGAAACTAATTTGTAATAGCGAAACTAAATTAATATTTGGTGAAACTAATTGCGAAACTACTTTAATTCATTCTAATCTTGTCGAAACTACCTTTTGTTCTGCGAAAATAACAAGTTTCAATGAGCGAAATTATAGTTTCGCTTGTCGAAACTGTTTGTTTTCCTTGTCGAAATTGTCTTTGATTCAGCGAAACTATCATGTCTTAGTGAGCGAAACTATTGTTTCGCTTGCCGAAACTGATTGTTTCTTATGTTTTTGTCTTATTTTCTTATTTTCTGTATTTCTTATTCAAATTTATTTGTTGTTCTTTTCAGGTTATCATGGCGAATCTCAAGTTTGATGAGAGGAATAACATCACTGCCATATTAGACGATACTCTTCCAAAGGCGGCCGGATTTCGTGACTGCATTAGATGGCTTCAGAGATCACCCATTGCATATGCTATCTCTCACTCACCCATTATCTATGATCTTCATATTAGAGATTTTTGGAGATCAGCAGAATACAACACTGGAGGAGATGTACAGAGAATCACAGCTAGAGTGATTGATCATGATATAACTATTACTGCTGAGAGCGTGTCGAGGATTCTTAGACTAGAAGATGATACTGGTGATGAAGTGGATATGACGGAGTCTGAAGTATTCCAAGCTTTCAGACGAATGGGGTATGAGGGACCAGCTTTTGGTTCGAGGAAGGAGATTAAAAAGTCTTTTTTATCTAAGGAATGGAGATATATAGCTCATGTTTTTATTATGTGCTTAGATCACCGTAAGGGTGGATCCGATGGACTTAATCTCGACTGGGCCAAAGCTATGGTGATATGTTGTAAAGGGGAGAAAGCAAACATTGCTAGACTGATCTTTGCGTGTATGGCAGAGAATGTGATGGCTGTGAAGAAGGATAAATGGTTGTTATATCCTCGCTTTATTCAGATGATTATTGATGATCTTATTCCTGATGTTCCTAAACATGGTGAAGTCAGGAGATTAGTGTAGATGAACCCTCGGATATTTGCTGATTGCTGTGCTATCCGCCATGATTTCAGTGGTAAAATCACCCATCTCTGGGAAAATATGTACCCTCCAGAACGCTGGAATTATATTAGACGGGTCGATGAGTCTGAAAACAAAAGGGCTGAGGAAACAAGGGTGCAGCAAGCTGATGCAGCTAAGAAGAGAAAGAGATATGCAAAAGAGAAAGATTATGATTTTGAAGAAGATATAGATGCACAAGCAGATGAGATAAGGGTGGAGAAAGAACGGAGATCTAAAAAGAAAACTGACTTTGTTGAGCCTGAACGGAGAACAAAACATCGACACGAGAGATTCACAGCCGGGAAAGAGGCTAGTGCTGGTCTTGATGAGGATGTGATTCGTAATCTAAATACTTCATTGGCAAATGAGTTGAGTATGATAAAGACTAAACTGACAAATCAAGAGATTAGAGAAAAACAGAAGGATGAGGTAATTGAAGGAATGCAAAAGATGTTGGTTGATCAGAATAATTTGATTAAGAGATTGTTTGAGGAAATTTCTCAGATGAAAGCTGCAGCTGGCCTACCTAGTCAACTAACTCAATCTGAGTTAGATGATATGACTGATATATCTAAGTACTCATTCTTGAATGTGGGTACTTCATCCAAGGTAGGAGAGGGCACTTCTGGAGCAGCTAATACTGAAGCAGGGGAACAAGAGATCCCAAGAGAAGATGCTGGAAGAAATGAGGATGATGATATTATTGAAGCAGGATTTGTTAATTACAGTTTGATTTTGATAAGGATATTGTGGGTGAAGAAGTGGTTGTTACTGCTACCACTGAGGGAATGTCTGATAAAGAAAAAGGTTTGATTGATGAAGAAGAGGAGGATGAGCAATTGGTAGATTATGATTCTGAACCAGAGTTTTATGAAGTAGATGAGAGACCACTGGTGTATGTTGCTAAGAAGGAAGATGATGAAGCTGATGTGTTTGAGATGGATAAGAATGACTGGTTGGTGAAGGAGAAGGAGGCTGAAGAACTTACTCCTTTGTTTCAAAATATAGAAGGTTTAAGCAGGAAAGAGACAGACAAGAAGATAATAAGTTGGTGTTATAATCCTAGCTTAAAGATGTTTATGATTAAAAGAAGAGGAGGTAATATCAGCTACATGCTCAAGAGTAAGGCTTTTAAGACCTTGCCTAAATAGGATCTAAGACGGTTGGCCACTTTGCCTTTGATTAATGCTCATTTAAGTGAAAGGGCAGTATTTCTTGAAAAAGAAATCAAAAATGGACTTAATGATAATTTTGAGTCATTTGGATACATGAAGGCTGAACGAAAAAGATCAAAGAAAGATAAAGACTGGGAGACTGGCAAAGGAAGGATTGTTTTAAGAGTCAAACCACCAAAGACTGTAAACAGGGTAAGATTGGCTGATCCTCTTCCCCAACGTTTACAGGACTTTGAAAAGTGGTTCTATGATAATAATACTGGAGAGGCAGTGATTAGAGCCAAACACGGAAAAGAGTTTAGAGTGTTCGACCCGATGGAGTTATTCAGCTTCAGTGATGAAGATCTCTTGACTCGTTGTGAAAATCATATTAAGGCTGGGGCTGGAGAGGAAACACGAAAAGAGGCCAGTTTATTTATGAATGTGGCAAACAAAATAAGAGGAGTACGGGCGGAGGTAAAGAGTTTGGCTGAAAAGGTGAGAGCACAAGATGATTTTGCCATGGATGTTCAAGACATGACCAGGCAGTTTGCTAGAGCTAGTGGTCATTCTGAGGAAGCTGGTGATGCAGGAACTAACCTTGGAGGATCAGTGGCTAAAGCTTCTAAAGATTTTGCTGCGGGAGGTGATGAAGATAGACCAACAGCAGAAGAGGAAACCGGAGCCGACGAGTCAAATCAAGAGAAGTGGAGATAGTGAGGTCCAACCTAGGGGGAGTATTGAAGATCATGTTAGGTTGGACTCACTTTAGTATAGATGTTTACTTTACATTGTAATAGGACTTTTGTTAGTTTCATTTTGTATTTTGTTAGTTATTAGCAGTTTTGGCAGTCCAACGAAACTGTGAGCGAATCTATACATTCGCTCATAGTTTGCTGTTTTGGTTTACCCGGCGAACTTGTGTTCTGCCGGGCGAAACTATAGTTTCGGCATGACAGTTTCGCTGGTAGCGAAACTGTCAGCGAAACTATGACTGCTATATATACTATTGTCATTTCTCTTTGTATGGTAAGCTTGCAAAACCCTAATCGTGGAATTCTGTTGCAAGCTACCATTTCTAAGCAGTTACTTCATTGAAATACAATTGTGCTTGTTGTTATTGAGTGAGATTGTTCATTTGAGTACCAATTATGTCTTGATTCATCTTATTCACTTCTCAATTGTTGTTATTTGGATTGTGTGTTTGATATTGATCAAATTATCCTATCAATTGTACTGTTCATCGATCACATGGACCAACAGATTTTCTTATTCATGTTCGTCATTTTCACACACTAGTGTGTGTGTTCTTGGTGTTCTTTAGAAATTCTCAGATCCGGATCATGGAAATGGAGTTTGGATTGATTTGGATTCACCAACATGATGCTACAACAACAATTTAATCAACAAATCAGCTTTGTATCAAAATCAAAATCACTAGTAAGTGGGTTTTTGAATGTTATTCATGTTCTTCATAATCCCTAGATTTGAATTCGGATTTGAGCTCTAATTTCATGTTTAATTAATGAAAAATGATTTATAACATCAATTAAACATGAAAACATCATCATAATCAACAAGTTAGAGAAAAAACGAAGAGATTTGGGGGTACGAGAACTGTTTAGGAGCATGAGAAATGTTCAGGAGCATAAGCACTGTTCAGGAGCATAAGCACTGTTCAGGCGCATGAGCACTGTTCAAGAGCATGAGCACTGTTCATGAGCACTATTCAGACACATGAGCATTGTTCAGTCGCATGAGAACTGTTCAGGCACATGAGAACTGTTCAGGCACATGAGATTGACTTGAAACACCCACACTTAACCATTTTCAGCAACATGACAACTGTTCAAGCACATGACAACTGTTCAGGCACATGAGAACTGTTCAGGTGCATGAGGTTGACTTGAAATGCCCACACTTAAGCATTTTCAGCAACAAGGCTGAATTTCAGCAGCATGTTAGCTAAAAATCAGCAACCAAACTTTATTATTCGGTAGATGATCTACCGAAACAAAACATTAACTTTTTGTTCTTCCGTAGAAGATCTGCGAATAGAGCATACAAAACACTTTCTTGTTCCGTAGATGAGATACGGACAGAAACTTAACTTTGTTCTTCCGTAGATGATTTACGGACAAAGAAAAGTTTTGTTCTTTCGTAGAAGATCTGCGGATAGAGAACATACACAGACTGTTTACCTAAGTCAAATTTCATGGAGCTTACTTCTATGATGTTTCATATCTACTGATGTACATTAGTTTATCAATTCTACATCTACCGATCAAAACAAAACAAAAAAAAATTAGTTGTTCCAAAGTTTTGAAGACCTCGCTTCCACAACAACAAATACTCACAACTTTGGACAACTATTCAACCAATCAAGTTTCATTTTCACATCAGAAATCTACAATTTTGGAGGAGTATTGGTGGGTATTCTACCTTTGAAGAAACTGAATATTTCCAATATTTATTGAAGATGAAGACTTGAAGAACAAAAGCAACAAAAGTATTAGTCTAGGGTTTATTTTGTAAATATTGTAAATGCTAGACTAGTATAAATAACAACATATATCATTATTGTAGGGTGTGGATGGTTCACCTCCAAGTGTGGGAATCATATTCCATCACCAACTGTTAGCCTAGGTTGAACACACTTGAATCAAATCATGAAGATTATAGATCAAACAATGATAAACACAAACAAAAACCCCTTTGATCTTCAATTAGATTGTCAATGATGTTTACAAGTAATCCCCCAAACTATTGGTCATACAACCATTAACAAAACCTAATTGTCATTAACCTAATTATAGTCTAGACTAATATTCATTAATTGCACTTAACCCCCTAGACTTAGGCTAATTAATAGAAATTACATATAAAACATAAAAATGACTAAAACATATTTAAATATATTTTGTTGACAAAAAATATATTTATACAATAAAACTTCTAGTCATCTAAATCTTAAACGTCTCATCTCGGTTCTTCGTCTCAAACGTGTCGGGTTTGACTTTTGCGTTGACTTTGACCATGTCGTTGACTTTTGTTGACTTTGACTGTGTTGATAATATAGACTATCTTGTACAGCTCCAACAATACTCCCCATTAGTCTATCATTATCAACGTCTTCAAACGAAATCAGCACCAAGAAGTCAACATTAGAAAGATCTTCAAATTGAAGCTTTCTAAATCCGAAGTCAACATGCTTCCGCTTTTCGAGTGCATCCTTTGTAAAGATATTGGAACAGCTTTCCCAAATCTCTATTCTTGAGTGCTTCAGAAGATGTAGGAGGAGGATTCCTAGCTCGGTATCTTCTGCAAACTTGAAGAACAGGTTCTCTGATCCAGTACACTGCTCAACTGATGATCGGCCATCACTTACAACAAAAATGTGAAACACATTCACAAACACAATCTTGACATTTCTAACTAGATCATTTCATTTTAACAAAATAAACCCGTGTTTATCTGTGTATGAAAACAAGCGAACCTGTGTTCGTTTGTGCGCAATTTCTGTGAAATGCATGAAAATGATAAAATTGTAACATCATAAAATGGAAGACCTAAAAAAATTTTGAAATGAAAATTTATTAAATTTTTATATATTTATTTTTTCATTTATTTTATATATATATATATATATATATATATATATATATATATATATATATATATATATATATATATATATATATATATTATATTGATTATAATTTTTTTAAATTACTGAGAACTGAATCGATCATGAGATCAAATCCTCAAGATATATTGTAGCACAAAGATGAATTTAATCATCGACAAGTAATGAGATCATACTGATAACTGAATATAATCACAGTCTTTGAAAGATTTTGAAATTCTCAAACAGATCAATAACGATTGCTGATATGTTTGTCCATTTAAACCCATGCCCTATCTTTTTCAACGAGCAACAGATGATTCGTTAAGGTTCGATTAAATACTTTAGAATGCTAGGACCCCACAATCATTTGGCAAAAAACCTCACAACCTCAGGATTTCTTGAACTTTATTATGATCTTTATGGCGCAAGGCTTGTGCATTAGTATGCAAGTGATTATCAACATAATATTGCATTCTGTGACGAATTCATGTTTAGATGATTTGACACAACTTAGACCAAAATGGTGAGAGCTCCAGGTCTATACTCACGTATTACAAAGGAGATGACCATTTAATTATGTGCCGATGAGAGCTCCAGGTCAATACTATCATACAGCAAAGGAGATCATCACTCCAGGTCAGTACTTCCGTATAGCAGAGGAGATTAGCACAAACACAAGACACATAAATACACCAAACATGGCTCAAAGATATGGCTTATATGAATTGTATCATGGTGGGTGAAAGATCAATTCTCAATCCAATTTTTGTCAGGACTCAGTTTTCGTGCAGGCCAAAATGATTGCGTAAATCCAGACATCCTTAAGCATATATTTTAATTAAATCATTATGTTGTTGTCTACTTTATTCTTCAGGTTGAGTCTACCAAGCATATCATTAAAGAAACTGTTTGTTTTTCTTTTATTTGTAATTAAAAAATAAGATGTAAACCGGATAACAGCATCAGTTACTATCATTTATCATTTTAAAACACAAGTTATGCAAAAAACAAGCATTTCAAGATGATATACAATCATTTCCCAGTCATCTCGAATCAAGTTTCCAATTCTCTTTTCATTTTTTTATTTATTATACTCTCCTCCTAATTTTTATTTTTGCAAACCTATTTCTCTTATTTTATTTTATTTTTTTTATTTTTTTAAAATTTTTTTTTTTTATAAAACTGTACAAAAATAGAAATTTACCAAAGAAGATCTTTTAAACTACACTGATATCAAGATAAGAAGTGAATGATCAAGAAACATGCAGTGATTGTGAAGGGAGAATTGCGGATAAAATACCATGACCTTAACCTATTTGTCTCACCTCAAATTTGAATTAGGAACAACTACTAACAATCCTCCTGAATTGTTCCTACACTTCTTAAAAAATTAGTTAGAAAGGGGAACCCAGTCTATCGTAGTCCTAAAAGTTCCTTTTTCATCAGTATAAGTAACCTGCTTCGGCACACAATCGTTTAAACAAACGGGGTTGCTGTATCCTTCTTTTTAATTTGCCAAATTTGTTTCAGTTCAATTAATTTGGATTTGAATGAATTAAATTTGGAAATCATTTTCTGTTTAAGACCGAAAGGAAATTAATTTGGTTTTGAACCTTTGGTCATTTTCATCTTTGAATCATGTGAAATCGACTTCACATTAAAAGGTTTGGATAGAGGGTTTTTAATCTAACCATTCAAAGATGTGTGCTTTTTACCTTTTGATCCAGAGAAGCAACCTGTGTTGCCTTTACCAACTGGAACATCAAAGATGTGTGTTTTCTTTAATTCCTGATTGATTATTTTTAATTCTTTTTTATTTTCCAATAACAATCTGTTTGCCTTATCCTAAATAACCGGATTTTGCATGACGAAGAACATATCCTGAACAGTCTCAAAAGGAAGACCTATGATAGTTCGTTCTGCAGCTAAGCTCTTTTCGCAGTTGCAAACCCTTGTTATTTTTTGTTGTTCCTCTTCTTTGACCTTCATCATCTCGTCAGCCTCAGATTCTTTCTCTCTTTTATCAGCACTCACACACCATTCACGATTAAAATCATGCTTATACATGCATAATACTTAAACAACTAACTAGAATTTACCACGTAAAATACTACACTACAAAACTACACTACATAATAACATTTTATAATTAAAACTAAAACAATCACCCACTAAACTCCAAATACTTGGCCGCCCCCCTTGACCACCAATCCCCTTCCCTCTACTCCACTTGAGCCATTCAAACACACCACCACCCTCTCCTCCACTCTCATTTCATGCAACTTTTGTCACAACCTCACACTCTCATTCTCTCCCTCTTTCTCTCGGTTTTGCTCCAGCTGAAACACACATAACACACCACAAATCCTCTCTATTTCAGCCACATATTCGAAGTACAACAACAATCCACCATCGGCCGAGTCCAAACAAGCAAGAAAATGGCATTTTAAGAGCTTTTGGTGCACGGTTCTTACAAGTTCGAGATTCTCCAGCCTTTGTTCGAGATTTTCCAGCTCCTATTGTCCTTCTAAACTCTCTAAATCGTGAATCAGTCAAAGAGTAAGCTTCTACACACCCGAACCAAGTTACATCATGTGTTATTCTTTCATTAATCTACCAAAAACCTTATTTTCTTTCTTCTAACAGAAAATCACTGCCATCATCTTGTTCTTGAGGAGCTTTTAACTTCATTAAAGGTATCTCACATGATATATTGGTCATGCTAAGGGTGGAACATGAGTTACACCTTGAAAACCCTCTTTTGGGTGATTTTTGCATCATCTAACCTTATGTCTTGTAACCCTCCAAACCCAAGCTTGGAATATGCTTAAAAATAGTTTTCAAACTCTTAATAACCTGTTTTGAAAGTTATAAAATAATTTGGTAATGTATATGCACAATCTATGATGTTTTACACATGTGTAAATGGCTAAAAGGATGAAATCTCTCAACTACAAGCTTATTTCACGGTTACATGTTAAATCCGTATGTTAGAACTATTTTTCAGTAAGTATTGAGTTATTAGGTGTGTATAAGGTGATGTTAATGGCTGAAAATAATAAAAGTATGGACTTGTAGTAGACATTTTGAGCTTATTTTGGGACCCGAAAGGTAGTGACATGACCTAAAAATAAGAGAAATTAGAGTATAACCATGTTAAAATGTATTCCAGACTCTAAAAGGGTTAACAAAGTGGTATGAATCGGATTTGTTGACTAAAAGGTCAAAGGATAATTTAAATGGAATTTTTAGCTAAAAACGGTCTTAACCGGGTAACTTTTGGAAGAAAAATATTGGAAATAAAAGGGTAAACCTAAAATCTATGAACACCATGTAATTTCAGTAAGTTAGAAACTTTAAGTCTTAAAAATGGTGAAAAATTGGTCAAACATGTTTTTGAACGGTCGGTTTCAGGTAAAAACGCTTTTTAACGGGTTAAATTGAAAAATAAGACTTTCAACCAAAAGAGCTTAAAAATACATTCTAGTCAGATTATAAAACTTATTAAAAGTCCTGAAAAGAATATTTAAATATTTACGACTTAGAACTATAGGATTTAATACTTAACCATTCAAACCTTTGGTTTTACCTTAACCGGTAACTTAAAACATAGTTTACTAAACTCAAATCTAAATTCTAAAAAATTGGGAATTTAACTTTTTAAAAATGTATTATTAACTCCAAAGGTCTGGTATTGGGCCATAAAAGTCAATAAATGTAACAAAGCAAACTTTAGGGTAGAAATTGTAATTCTGAAACTTGAAGGACTAAACTGTAAATTCGGCTAAACCTCTATAAATCGACCCCTTTGGACTAAAAATCACTTGGTAAACTTAATTTAACTTGTATAAATGATCAAAGGTAGTAAAACCTGTTATTTTCTTTAAGAAAGCCTAACTTTCCATAAAATGAAACTTTTTAGTGCAAGTCTTAGCAAATTTAAGCGAGTTGAACATGTAACCTTTTAACACACCTAGTACACCTCTTATGACCTTAGAGCTAGTAGCTTATCACTTAATCTTGATGGTAGGGTTCTAGACTTGAAAATTTCCCGGTGCTCGATGAATCTGTTGCTTGAGACTTAAGGTGAGTTCTAGTGTTCCCTTTTTACTACTATTTTGGGATGAAACAGGGTATGTTCATCTTGAAATTACTTATGCTCTCTTGTATGATACTTGTATGATATGGACAATGTTAGAACCTGCTTTTACTTGTATCACCATAATTAATTCTTGTGTGAGCCGCTTGTACTATATGTGTAGATCTACTTGGGGAATCCCCCACACACAATGCCTTCCGTGATGAATGGGTAGGGTACCACACTGAGATCCTGCGGGGTCTTTTGTATCATGTGACAGGTTTTTATAAGATACTAGGATGAACCATCCGGCAGGAATGGTGTACTATCTAAGGCTCAGTTCTTCCTTCGGGATTAACCGGTACAACATATTTTTTGAAGAGGCTAGCCGAGACTAAGTGCAGGGTTGATTGTGATCCCCCCCACAACAATGAAACTATGATTTTTAAATCAAATGTGGATTGTATTAAATCCTTTTGTTTTTAAACTTTAAGCACTTGAATTCACCAACATTTTTTGTTGACACAATTTTCTTTTGAGCATGTTTCAGGTAATCCTTAATGAAGGCCTGGCTTATGTAGAAGACTTATGACGACCTAGTACCGTGACCCATGGCATTTGCTTTGTTTAGTTTTATAACATTTGGAAGAATTTAAATTTGGTTATTATGGAACAATTTGTACTAATGAATTATGTATATGTAATGGGGCTAGGCCTTCTTCTAGCCTGGTTTCCTTTTAAAATATAATGCCATGTGATGTTCTCTCCTTTTGTGCTCTTATGATGGTTAGTTTCCGCTGCCATATGTTGTTGCTAGTCTGTGACGTCCCACCCTACTTGGGCCCGGGGTGTGACAGATTGGTATCAGAGCCAAAGGTTGTAGAGAAGTCGGGAATACCATAGTAGACCCTAGGCTACAACCCTGATACCTTAGGACCGTCCTTGTGGGAAAGTGTTGGGATGAACGGGTAAATTGCTGATTACACTTGATCAACGTAATCATGAATTTACCGGACGCGTAAATTCAAACATGGACCTTTAGGTGATGATTGGACCCTTTCTGTTTGAAACTTGTGATTCCAGAAATTTTCTTTGAGTTATCAAAGGGTTTTATTAAAATAAACTACTTTACCTGTTATTATTTGATGAGACTACTGATTTCTGATACTATTGATTATTGATACCTCTGATTATTGATATTGTTGGGATATCTGATACTATTTCCATCACTATTACTATAAGTATTGTTATTATTACAGTCATGAGCTATGATAAACCAAATTACTCATGATAATTCTTACAGGATATCAAAGCTATGGCCGACAAAGGGAAGGCACCTGCGTACCCGACCAATGGTACTGCACTAGTCGGGAGTCTTAAAAAGGCGACGCCTCAGACGGAGTATGAAGAATACTTGAGGAGATGCGGACATGCGGGCTGGATATCCGTTACATCTGATGACACTGAGCCATCTGAGGACTCTTCATCGACGTCCCCAGTCAGGAGCCGAATGCGCTCCAATTCACCGCATGTCGCAGCCCCTACCCACTCACCTATCCCACCTATCGAGGATAGGGGTGCACATGTTATCACCCGTCCATGCAAAAGTGCTAGGCCAGGACCCTCAGTTTCCTTCAGGATGCCACCTCCTCCACCACCACCTGCTAGAACTCCGGCACCTGCACCACTGATGTTTAACCCGCTCTAACACCACCCATGCGATGAGTACTGATGCTACCAAGGCATAGCATGTATTATGGGCCGAGTGTACTAGCTGGTGACCCGTAATCCCAGTCTAGCCGCCGGGCTAGCGATGTAGGTCGCTCTGATGCTACGCTGGATGAGATTTTGAAGACTGTTCGTCATCACGAGCTGACACTCCAGCATGCCACCCGGACCTCTCAGTCAACCCAATTTAAGGCCATGATGGCTTCGCATGGGATCCAACGGTTGGAGCAAGAGCAAAAGAAAGAGAACTCAGGATGGCTAGGATGGCTAAACAAGAAGTGGTTGTGAGGGTGTGGAGAAGATGTTGGGTCGTCTGTCTTTTAGATAGTTTGAAGGAAAAAAATTTATTATTATCAGATACTATTGTTAGCCGATAATGTTGCACACATTATTGGCAATTATTTGTACTTATTTTGTATAGTGATTTAGTCTAATTTGGTTGTTCTCATTTCCGTAAATAGGTAGAATTAGTTCCATATTTTACTCATCTCTTTTACTATATATGGTGTTATATTGTTTCAATGAAAATCAAGGATTATCATTCTTCACATGGTATCACTCCAAAATTGATCTCCATCACTACCCCATCCTTGTTCTCCTTCCCCCCTGTTCATTCGTGAACCATCACCATGGGTGACACTCCTGCAACCAAAATTGAATCTAGTTCCCCTCCTTCACCTCTTCACCCGGTCTACACTGTTTCAAATATCCAACACAAAATACGAATCCTCGATGGCGTCAAAGTCTCGTACTCCTCTTGGGTGAAATTATTCAATCTTCATGCCAAGGGATACGAGGTCCTATCACACATCGATGGAACGTCTCCGCCTGACAAAGGTTCTGCGGAGTTTGCCTCTTGGGATAAGATTGATTCGGTTGTCTTGCAGTGGATCTACGGCACCCTTTCCGACGATATCCTTGTTCGTGTGTTAGAAAGTGAATCCACTGCCCTTGCGGCCTGGAAGAGAGTCGGCAACTTGTTTGATAATAACCGTGGACCGCGCACGGCTGCTCTTCAACAAGAGCTTACCAACATCACTCTCGCCTCCTGCTCTTCTCTCGAAGCTTATTGTCAACGGGTTCGTGAACTCACCGATCAACTGTCCGCTATCGGGTGTCCCATCTACAACAATCAGCGTATCATCTACCTTGTGCGTGGGCTGCCCAAAGAATATGAAGTTGCTGCCTCCCTCCTCAATCAAACCCTTCCCACCTGGGATGTTACAGTTAACAACCTACTCTCGGAGGGACAGCGGATCCAATCTCGTGATACACCATTACTACCGACCCCCACTATTGTTGCAATCACTCACCGAGACCCTAGAACTAGCAACAACAACCGTGACCCAAGAACATCTCGGCCAAACAATTTCAGACGGGACCAGGCCCGATCTTCCCACAAAAATCCACGACGTGGGCCACCCTCGCCTTCGGCCCAATATTCCCAGCCTTCTGCCCCTTACGGCCCACCTCCATACTGGGCCCCCGCCCCCTACTGGACACCACCTCCTTGCCCATACCCCACCTCTGGTTGGGCCCAATCCTGGAACCACAAGCCCACTGCTTCATCTCCTACTGGGCCAAGAACAAGAAGCAGCAACACCAATCTTCGGTCTGCACATGCCCATATCACAACAGTTGACCCTTTACAGCCCACACAGTTAGTCGATGCAGTTCAAGCCCTCTCCATTAATGCTGACGAAAACGGTGATGATCAGTGGCATTTCGACACAGGTGCGTCTTCTCATGTTACATTTGATCGACAAAAACTTGAACGTTTCTCTACTTATTCTCCTATAGAGTCAATATTTGTTGGCAATGGTAACAAACTTCCAGTTTTGGGTTCGGGTTCTTCCACTTTACACACTTCTTCCAAACCTCTTACTTTAAAATCGGTTCTTTTTAATCCTAACATTATAAAGAACCTTATTTCTGTGCGTCAATTTAATGTTGATAATTACATTTCCATTGAATTTGACCCCTTTGGATTCTCTGTGAAGGATTTCAAGGATGGCACGATCCTGAGCTGCCACAACAGTTCGAGTGATCTCTACCCTCTCACCTCAACTGCTTCCGCAACCGCTTGTCTCATTTCCTCCAAGGACTCTACCTTTTGGCACAACAGGCTTGGACACCCTGGACAACCAGTTATGGAGTTTCTTAGATCGAGACAATTTATTTCTTGCACTAAAATAAAATGTCCTTTTATTTGTAATTCGTGTCAATTATCCAAACATAAGAGATTGCCATTTTTTGATTCCATGACATTTTCGTTATCACCCTTTGCAATCGTACATTGTGATTTATAGACATCACCTTTGTTAAGTCATGCAGGTTACAAATACTACATGGTTCTAACAGATGACTACTCACAATACACATGGGTGTATCCATTGAAATTTAAATCAGAAACATTCTCTAAGTTTGAACAATTTCACCAATTTGTTGCCACACAATTTAGAATGCAAATTCAAAACTTCCAATGCGACATGGGTGGCGAGTTTGATAACCACAATTTCAAAACCTTTGCAACTAAACATGGAATGCAACTTCGTTTTTCTTGCCCTCATACGTCCCAACAAAACAGAAAATCCGAAAGGATGATTAGGCGACTAAATGAAATCATATTTACCTTGCTTACTCATGCCTCCCTACCATCCTCTTTTTGGGTCGAGGCCCTCCACACGGCCTCCTACCTCCATAACCTACTCCCCACAAAACTCCATAACAACCGTACACCCGTGTCTCTTCTTTACAACCGTACCCCTTCCTATGAGCACCTTCGTGTGTTCGGGTGCCTTTGCTACCCCAACATCTCCTCCACCCGCCCTCACAAGCTAACTCCCCGCTCCGTTGCTTGTGTTTTTCTCGGCTACCCTGCTCATTATAGAGGGTATCGCTGCCTCGACATCTCCACTGGGAAAACAATCTTCTCCAGGCAAGTTACCTTTGATGAGACCCAATTCCCGTTTGCCTCGCCCTCCAAGCCCAGCCCATCTCACACCTTTCTAGACCCAACCCCAATCCTCCTTACTCACCCCCACACCTTTTCCAGCCCATCCGACCCCACACCTTCAATTCCGCCTCCTCACAGCAGCCCAAACCAAGCCGGCCCAACCCCTGCTAGCCCAAACTCTATCCAACCTTGTACCAACTCGGCACACTCCACCCCAACCAACCCATCCTTCCCCGGCCCCAATCTGAACCCACATTCTAGCCTCCCCTCACCGAAACCGCCATCACCCTCACCACCCACACCGCCACCTCCCCCACCCACTCACCACATGCAAAATCGTTCTCATTCAGGTATCCTTAAACCTCGTAACCCCTTCACTCTTCTCACCGCAACACCACCCTCAATCTCCCCTCTTCCAAAATCCCATCTTACAGCCCTCACGGACCCAAATTGGAAAAGTGCTATGTTAAATGAATATGATGCTTTATTGGATAATAACACGTGGGAACTCGTTCCAAGGCCTGCTAACGCACCTGTCATTCGATGTATGTGGCTGTTTAAACATAAATATCATGCCGATGGTACCTTGGAACGTCACAAAGCATGATTGGTCGTGAATGGGAAAAGTCAGACCGTGGGTATCGACTGCGACGAAACATTCAGCCCAGTGGTCAAACCCACCACTATTCGAACGGTTCTTAGCCTCGCGGTAACAAACGGTTGGCCCATTCATCAACTAGATGTCAAAAATGCATTTTTAAATGGCAACCTTAAGGAGACAGTCTATATGTTTCAGCCTCCTGGTTTCGTCTCTGCTTCCAACCCAAAACATGTTTGCAAACTCAAGAAATCTTTGTATGGTTTAAAGCAGGCGCCAAGGGCGTGGTATCATCGTTTTGCAGGTTTTATAAGTAGGTGTGGCTTCAAGAGTAGCATTAGTGACACTTCTCTGTTCATCTACAAACAGGGTGACCAACTGGCCTACTTACTCCTTTACGTGGACGACATCATCCTCACGGCTTCTACTGACTCTTTGCTTCAGAAAATAATAAACTCACTTACGGCTGAGTTTAAAATGATGGACCTCGGCACACTACACCATTTCTTGGGTATCGCGGTCGCCAAATGTAACGGGGGTCTATTCTTGTCTCAATCCACATATGCATCAGACATCCTCTCCCGAGCCAACATGACAAACTGCAGACCTGTCAGCACCCTCGTCGAAGTTGGTTCAAAACTTAGTGCAAACGTCGGTGCTGACTTCACCGATGGTTCCTTATATCGCAGCTTGGCAGGGGCCCTACAAAACCTCACTATCACTCGACCAGACATCTCATATGTCGTTCAACAAGTTTGCCTTTTCATTCATGCTCCCGAAGAGCCACATTACCAATTGCCGAAACGGATTCTACGATACATCAAAGGTACCCTCACGTAGGGTCTGTCCATTAACCCCTCTTCTTCAGCCAAACTTACTGCATACTCCAATGCGGACTGGGGTGGGTGTCCCGACTCACGTCGGTATATTTCTGGCTACTGTGTTTACTTGGGTGCAAATCTGATCTCCTGGTCTTCTAAACGCCAACCAACTGTTTCTCGCTCTAGTGCCGAAGCCGAATACCGGCGGATCGCCAATTCTGTAGGAGAAGTCAGCTGGATCCGTAACTTGTTACTTGAACTACATGTTCCTGTTCGCCATGCCACCATTATCTATTGTGACAATGTCTCGGCGGTCTACCTGTCAGGAAATCCAGTCCAACATCAAAGAATAAAACACGTTGAACTGGATATCCACTTTGTTCGCGAACAGGTTCGCCTTGGAAAAGTGAAGGTCCTACATGTTCCCGCTGATTACCAATACGCCGACATCTTCACCAAGGGCCTCCCGAAACATCTCTTTCAACGGTTTCGATCCAGCTTGTGCCTTCGTGACTCTACGGCTCAAACTGAGGGCGCGTGTTAGCCGATAATGTTGCACACATTATTGGCAATTATTTGTACTTATTTTGTATATTGATTTAGTCTAATTTGGTTGTTCTCATTTCCGTAAATAGGTAGAATTAGTTCCATATTTTACTCATCTCTTTGTATTATATATGGTGCTATATTGTTTCAATGAAAATCAAGGATTATCATTCTTCACAACTATTACTATTTATGGGGGTGATGGCACCTTCAAACTTGTGAGACTACGATGCTGATGCATTTATGTTTGGTTGATACTACTATCAATATCTATTTATGAAACCATTTCTATTGATGCTAATTTCGTAGGGTGATTTGTATTGAATTGCAATATGTTTATGTTATGTGTTGGAAATTTTTGACTTGCTTCCTTTTTGGGTGAATTGCCCTAAATTAATTTAATGGAACATATTTAGATGTATGTAGTGGCGTGTATATTACATTCCCTCCTGTTGGTAACGCGGTATTTTAGGATAAGTGATGCATGGGCTACTTGAAACAAAAATTATGAGATGCTAAACGAATTTATCTATGAAGCTACCAGAATGCCGACCAAACGAGGAACCCATATTGGAAGACAAGGAACCACTAGAGGCTATCGTGAGGGGGCTAGACAGACCAGAAACCAACCACCTACGCCACCAGGAACTCCTCGTGGAGAGAATTCCAATTATGAGAATAATGAGAGAATTCCTAACCTCGTAGCACAACAAATTGCTAACGCCATCCCGACTATCATCGACCAGATCAATGCGGATCGGAGCAACACCGTTGGAAATTAGGGATTCAGGAATGATGAGGGCAACAATGATGACGCCAAAGAGTTAAGGAATGGATGCTCCTAGAAAACCTTCATGGCGTGCAAGTCAAAGGATTTCTATGGCACCGAGGGTGCGATAGAGACCTACCGATGGATTGACGAGATGGAAGCCGATTTGGATATCAGCGAATGTAAGATGGAACACATGGTGAGGTTTGCATCCCAATCACTCAAGGGATCGACACTAGAGTGGTGGACTATTATTCAGCCTCGGGGAAGAAACGCTGCTAACCAAATGAGTTGGACTGAATTCAGGAGTTGATAACCAACAAATATTGCCCACTCAACCAGCTTGAGAAACTAGAGTGTGAATTCCTGAGCTTGGGAATGAAAGGTCCTAACTACACTGAGTACATCAACCGCTTCTTAGCCTTGTCTCGACTAGTGCCACACCTGGTGACACTGGAAAACCATGGGTGTAGCACGTTTCATTTGGGGACTACATCCTAGAGTCAGGGGTATGGTCCGACCCTCCAGGCCCTCAACCCTACAAGCTACGTGCATGATCGGTATTTTTGTCACTTAACACTTAGTTTTTCTCTCAAACTCACTTGTAACACACTCGGATCAGATAATGAAGCAAAATCCTTTCTAAGAGTTGATAATAATATACTAAGTAACAAAGAGTACAAAGAAATAGTTTTCAAGGTACTTGTATGTATTACTTCTCAACTCAAAGTATTACAAGACTCTTACAAGCATATATACATGACTTACAATGAGAAAGTATATATACTAGATCCTACATCCGGATATACTTTGATACCAGCTGGAAACCTATGACTAAAGCATATACTACAATGCTAGAGTTAAGGTATTTAGATAAAGTATTATCTAAGATAAGGTAGTCATGACATGTCCATGACTTACTTTTTGTCACCAACTAAAGTTGGTAACTGAACTAACTGATAAAGACGAAAAGTGGAATAAAGTATGGTCAACTACATGGGCTTTAGGGAAAACGCCATGCAGTATATCAGAGGTCTGCAGCGGAGTGTCAGAGAGACCATACTTATGTCCACCGGTTCATAGTAGTGTCTTCCGAAGTTATTTGGCTTCGAAAGAACAAGTTCTTCCGAAGCCACTTATACTTTGAAAGAGGCTACTTCTTCTGAGGCTTGAGGACTTCTTCATATCTTCATTCTTCAGAAGTTGACTCTTGATTTCTTCTAAGTCTTGAACTTCAGAAGAGAATACTTTGTCTTCGGAAGTTGGAGTTTTCCTTTGGAAGATGAACTTGCACTTGTCTTCGGAAGAACTCCATTCCCTTCGAAAGTACCACACTTAACTTCGAAAGTCCTTTATTAGTTGCACCAAAATAGTATAAGTGATTTGGTTTTGGTTGCAACAGCCATTCTAGATCCAACAAACTCCCCTAGGCTGATGCTATCAAAACCTCACTTATTTTTGCTTCTCAAAACCTTCAGCACCAGGGACAGAAGATGCTTATTTGTTTCCTTGTTCTTCCCTGAAGTGGTGCTGTGAAGTTTGTACAAGTCATTCGTGGATAGAAGATCCACTTTATCACTTTGAATGACATGTACCCTTTCTTGTGCCCCCCTGAAGAGAATTAGTTGACGGGAGTTATAGTCATACGCCCATCTAGCTATGGATTCAAGTTCAGGACCTTCAACCATTTGAAGAAAGGCTTTGCATTTGGTTGCTGGTCCTTTCATTTCCTTCTCCTATGGCAGTTTCAACTCTTCTTCAATCTTGGTCACACCAGTTAGCTCGGCCAGATGAAGACTACTCAGATGATTTCTGAGGTGAGCAGCTATCTTAGAGTTGGAGGGGTTGGAGAGTGGCTTCTCTGCTAACTCAACAATGTCAAATCTTCTTAAGTGTAGCAGAGATGAGGCATTTAGCCTGTTTAGCTCTCCACTCTCTCTCACAACAACAAAGTTGTGAGAAGAGTCTTCGATCCTTCACTGAATAATCTTCTTTCTAGGCATAAGGGGTTGAGTTGGCACTTTGTACCCTTTCTTTGTATCCAACAGAGTTACCAGCCTTCTCCTCAGCTTCTTCTGTTCTTCATTCAGTGAATCTGAATTAAGGCCAAAGAGTTTTGCAGCTTGGTCCAATGTTCCTCTAGGCAGATCAAGGAATTGATCTCTAGTGAGGGAACATGAGGAGCCATCAACATAAGTTAGCTTGACAGACTCCTCCTCACAAGAGATGTCGCTCAAGGTTGTACAGTTGATGAGCTTTGTCTTGATCTCCTTAAACTCCTCTAATGAGAGATGTTTGGAAGGCTGAGGGGATGGTTTGGGAGGTTGTTGGGTAGGTAGTAGTGTTTGGGTTCTGGGAAGTGTTTTGGGTTTGAGGATGGGTAGTTTAGGTGGTTGTGGTGAGGAAGCAGGTATGGATGTTGGTGTAGGTTTAGGGGTGTAAGGCTCAGAGGTTGGTTTAGTTTCAGTGCGAAATGGAAAAGGGATTGGTTCATGTTATGGTTGGGTTTGAGGTTGAGGTTGAGGTGTTGGTCTGAAGATCATCCCTTGTCCCCTTCTATACATCTCCTTCCTTTTCCATGAGTGAACGTCAGCTTTTATGTCACTGACATGTGGAGGGTCTTCTCAGACATTGGACCCACCTGCCTACCAGAGAAGCCATGAGCCCGAAGATAGTCTTTCATCCAGGCTTTATCACCTATCTTCCTGGCAGCAGCGAGTCCTGCTTCTTCTTCCTTCTTCTTCTTCATCCTCAGTTTTTCCTTTGCAGCTTTCTTTCTCTCCTTCTCCATTTGATCTTGCTCTTTGTTGAAGAGCCATAAGATCATATCATTGTCATGTGGAGATAGTTCTTCTTGAGAGAAACCCCTGGAGGTTAGGAAAGTTATCCTTTCCTTCCTTAGCTACTGATCAGCCTTTCTTTTTCTTTTTCTCTCTCTCTTCCTCCAAAGCCAACCTTGTTGCTTCTTCCTTTTGTTGAATCTGCAGCAAAGTTTCCTTTTCTAACTCTACTAACTCCTCTAATGGTAGCAGGAGCACATCTTCAATAATAGCTCCCAGCTTGACAAGCCTGTCAATGATGTCCACCCTCCTCTTCTTGTTGATAGCCTCCTGGTTGGCTACAGCTGCTTTGCTACTAGCAGCTAGTAGCTACCCAGTTGGGATTCTACCTTTCCTCTTAAGCTTTTCTAACCTTGCTTCCTCCTGAAGCTCTTCCTCAGTCATCTTCCTCTTTCCTTTGACATCTTCGAAAGTGCTAGACTTTGTAGGTTCTTGAATGGAAATTTCAGGTTGAGTGGTGGTAATGGGAGCTGGAGTTAGTGATGATTTTTGAGCAAGGGGTTGGGTGAGAAAATCTTCCCTATTGACATCAGATGCAAGTTCTAGGATTGCATCTGTGACTTCTAGATCATCGGATAGAGAAAGTAGTCCTTCTGCAGCTTCAATCTCAGCTTCGGAAGTTTGAAGTGGTTCTTCCGAGGCTTTGACTTGTGCTTCGGAAGTACTTGAGAACGAACTCTCTATCCCAACTATTTCAGTTGTTGGGCCATTAGTCCTTGTTTCCCCTTCAAAATCAATCTAACGTTCAACTTGGACCTTAGGTTGACCAACCTCTTGGACAGTAGTAGTGGGTGCATTCAACCTCTGAAGCTCTTGAGCTCCAAAGTATATCACAGACATGTCAGGACTTGGCTGTTCAATAAAAGATTCCATCAGGAACTTGTTGAAGAACCTGTTGAGATCTTGAAACATCCTTTGGTCCACTTGAATGACAACTGGAGGAGGCTAAAGAAAAACTGAAGCTTGTTGAATAGGGTATTTTGAAGCTAAAGTAGCAAGAGCTTGACTCTATGGTTCCTCATGTCTTTGTCCCTGAACACTCTCTCCCTTTTTGGTAGCATCATCTTGAGAGCTTGATGAGCTAGAGGAAGAGGTCAATGAGACCTGAATTGGTACATGCCTAACAGACCTCTCAATCTGTTTCTCAGCTAGTTTGGCCTTGAGATTTTCAATCTCAAGTTGTTGAGTGGCAGACCTATCCTCTAAAGTCCTAACCTTAGATTCAAGGTTTGAGACTTTAGAAAGTAGGTCTTGAATGGTGAGTTACAGTCTTCCCTCATCCTCTTTTGTAGAATCATGGGAAGATGAGGTAAAATACCTAGTATGTTCATCCTTACCACCAGATGTGGTTTCTTGGCACCTTGGTTTCCCTTGCCTAGTGATGTCTCTTTCAGCATCATCAAATGACATGGTTGTCGGATTCAGTCTCAGTAATGTTACCACTGTCTTGAAGGTCCAATGAGGCTCCTTTAGTAGTGGCAGCTGAATCTACATGAGTCCCCTCCACATCAGTGGGACTCACCTCAGTTAAGGCTTGCTGATGGGGGTTAGAGATAAGAGGTCTCTCTAGGCTCTGTTGATCCTTGAGAGGGTGTTGTGGATCAACTTCGTTGCCCTGAAGAGAATTAATCTCTTCATCGGTTCCTATCAGTAGGTCAGTAAAGGATATAAAGGTTAAGCCTAATGACCCAGGACCTTGGTCAATGTCGATTGGCATTGAGCCTGTGGTGGGGTTGTCCCTTTTTCGCTACTCAGGGGAGTTTCATGACTCACCCTGAGGGTTTACAGGTTGAGTTTCACGCTCATGGTTTGAGACTGAGGAGACTCAATACCCACATTAAGGTCAATTATAAAGGATGGTGAGACCTCAGACTGAGTAGGAGCCTATTATTCCACTCTAGTCTTTTTAGATTGAACACTAGGAGCTTGTTCAATCAGAGTAGATTGAACAATGGTTTGTTTGGGGCGTCTCTGGTATGTGATTTTGATGGGGTGAGAAGGTAGATTTGGAAAAGTGAGGGTAGTTGCTGGTGTGGGTTCATCACCTGTGGGGTTAACAGGGATGTCACCAGGAGCCATTGGCTCAATCATACCTGGAAGCAGCTGAGTATGTCTTCCAGTGTAGTTGGTGGACACTCTCTTCAAGACTTTGAAGATGGTCGGCCTCATTTGAGAAACTGGGAGCACAGCTGCACAGACAAGCTGACTCTTGTCCAACTCACAGTGGATAATATGCTAAATGAACCTGAGATACATATAGAATGTGTCTCTTTGGAGGTTCCCCATAAGGTTAAGCAGCACAAACCTTGAGTAATTGAAACGAAGGCTCTTCACCAACCCATGAACTAGGCATCCTAGTTCATATGTGATTTGATCCCATCCCCAGACTTATTAGACAAACAATGGAGGACAACATGAAGTAGGAACTTCCAGTTGTATGAAAACTTGAATTTGTGAACAGTAGATCTGCTCCCATCTCCACCATATCCCATTTGGGTATAGGTGTTGTCTAGGTCTGATTTGGGGAATTCAGTAGGAGCGCCTTCATCGTGAAGCTCCAGATGCTCCCTAATGAGTTGTTTAGTAATGATCAACTACTGGCCACAAATGCGTGACCTTATTACCCTAACCCCATTTAGGGTTTCAAACCGACCGTTGCCCTAGAATTTAGCCATGTGGTTTGAGTAAACGGTAGGGTTAACAGTCAGAGCGGTGTAATAGGTAGATTGGTTGAGAAAGGAAATGATATCTGAGAAGTCAGCATCCCTTGAGGAATCAAGGAGTGCGACTTGGTTGTGCTGAGGCTTAAGTGCCATTATGAGAAAATTGCAGTGAGATGAGTTTGGATTTAGGTAAATTAGGGACGAAGGAAGCTTTTAGGGCAGTAAATTTGGTAAAAAGATGAAAGTGATAAGTCTGTGTTATTTAAATAGGTGAAATGACGGTTTTGGGGGTTCGGATAAGGTGACAGGATGTTTTGGTGGATGATGTGACAAGGGCGGTATGGTTAAGTCCATTTAAATAATCCGACATCATTAACAGAATCTTTGCTCTTTACAGAGTGGGGCCTAAAAGATTTTCGTTATATAGTAAAATCTTTCTTCCGAGTATAAGGTATTACCAAAGGTAATCTTCTTCCGAAGGCAATTTTACTTCCGAAGGTAAATTTCTTACTTCCGAGAGTAAAGAGTGCTTTTCCGAATGTAGAGTTATATAAGCTTCAGAAGTAGATCCGATTTGGAATCAATCGCTTCTTCCGAGACTAAAAACTCTTCCGAAAAGAAGATTTTCCTGGGAGAAATTTTGCTTCGGAAGATATGTAAAATATCTTCTGAGAGTTAATTCCTCTTCGGAATAATTTATACTTAGAGAAATTTCAGAGAAATACTTTTTGTAACAGGGCTTAGATTGTTTTGACACAAGACTTTACATATTAAAAATGTTTTTCAAATGAGATAGACTAATCAATGTTTATCATCCCAATAGCTGTAATGAGATACTTAAATCTTTGTTCATCAAAGGCTTTGGTGAACAAGTCAGCATATTGTTCATTTGAGTCAACTTTGATTAGTTTAATCAGATTTTTCTGATGAATATCTCTAATGAAATAATACCTGATATCAATGTGCTTTGTCTTGGAGTGCTTCACCAGATTTTCAGTAATGGAGATAGGACTATTGTTGTCAATATGGATAGGAGTACTCCTGAAGTTGAATCCGTAGTATATCATTTGGTTCTGAATCGATAGCAGCTGAGCATAGCAACTAGCAGCAGCAATGTATTCAGCTTCAGCAGTAGATGTTGAAACGTAGGATTGTTTCTTGCATTGCCATGAGATGATATTTCCACCAAGAAATTGACATTCACCTGATGTTGATTTCTTGTTGATATTGCAGCCACCATAGTCACTATCAGAATAGACATAGAGATTAAAATTGTTGTTCTTTGGATACCAGAGACCTAGTTTAGGTGCTCCTTTGAGGTATCTGAGGATTCTCTTAGCAGCAACTAGGTGAGACACCTTTGGAGCAGCCTGATATCTTGTACAAATGCAAGTTGTAAACATGATATCATGTCTACTTGCTATGAGATACATCGAAGAACCAATAATTGCCCTATACTAATGTTGATCAGTATCCTCCCCCTCAGAGTCAGGACAAAGGTTATGGTTTCTGGGTATAAGTGTTTTGGCTGGCTTACGATCCTTCATATCAAATCTTTTTAAAATGTCATTGACATATTTAGATTGATTGATAAAGAACCCTTCTTTCATCTGCTTCACCTGAATTCCAAGGAAAAAGTCCATTTTTCCCATGGAACTCATCTCAAACTTCTTCATAATGCTCTCAAAGTCTTTACACATTTGGTCATTTGAGAAACCAAATATGATGTCATCAACATAGACTTGAACGAGCAAGATGTCCTTTCTAGACTTCCTGATGAAAAAAGTCTTGTCAATGGTACCTCTAGTGTAACCATTCTTCAGGAGAAACTAAGACAATGTTCATACCACAGCCTAGGTGCTTGGTGCAGCCCATATAGAGCTTTATCCAATTTGCACACATAGTCGGGGTGCTGTGGGTCTTCAAATCCTGGAGGTTGGCACACATAGACTTTCCTATCTATATCCCCATATAGAAAGGCACACTTGACATCAAGCTGGTAGATAATAAAATTCTTAGATGCAGCATAAGCAAGGAAGATCCTAAGTGCCTCAAGTCTTGCAACAGGTGCAAAGACATCAGTATAATCAATTCCCTCCTCTTGAGTGTATCCTTGAACTACTAGTCTTGCCTTATTCTTGATGATCAAGCCTCTATCATCTCTCTTGTTTCTGAAAACCCATTTAGTGCCTATTGGTACTTGACCAGATGGTAGCGAACATATGTTCCAAACCTTTTGTCTCTTGAATTGAAGCAGCTCCTCTTGAATTGATTCAACCAAGCTACTATCTTTCAAGGCATCTTCTACCTTCTTGGGTTCCATCTGGGATAAAAAGCATGAGTACAAACAGACATTCCTATTATGAGTTTGTCCTCTTGTTCTCACACCTTCAGAGACTTCCCCTATGATGTTCTCAGTTGGATGAGTGTTATGAATCCTAAGTTTGGGGATCACCTCCAATTGCAAAGATACATCCAGATTGGACATATTTTGCTCAAGAGCTTGAACACTGGTACCAGCTGTTGTTTCAAACTCATTCAATGAGGACTGAACGAATGAACAAGAAGCATCATCATTATTTGTTGGCTATGAAGCAGCATTAATAGTTGTCCGTTCCTTCAAGATGCTACTTCCATCAGCTTAGTGTTGTGTAGTGTCACCTGATGAGGTTTGAGGGTCAACAGGTGGATCACTGGTTGAAGCTCCACTATCCCTTGAGATAGTCATGCTATCAGATCTGCCAGTAGTGGGAGCTTGGTTTGCAGCAACTCTTGGAGAACTTGGAATAGGTCTGGGTAACTCAAACAGTTGGTCTTCATCAGAGTCACTTTGAGTACCTATTCCAGCTGAAACATTCTCACAAGAAGGTTTAGAATAGTTTGGAAACAATTCTAAATCAAAGATATGATCAGGGCCATTTCCCTAACACAAGGAGTGTGCACATTAACAACAATGTTGAAAGATTCCTCAAATTGTTGATTTTTGATGTTATAAACTCTATAAGCTTTAGAGTTAGAGGAATATCCAACAAAGATAGCATCATCCGACTTTTCAGCAAAATTTCCCAAATTGTCCTTTGTGTTAAGTATGGTACACCTGGTGCCAAAGGACCTTAGAAAGCCAATGAACGGTGGCCTCTTGTTCCATAGCTCATAAGGGGTTCTTCAATGTGGTTTAACTACAAGAACCTTGTTCTGCAAATAGCATGCAGTGTTGACTGCCGCTGCCCAGAATGTTAGACACAACTTTGAATCAGCTAACATGGTCCGAGCAGCCTCAATAAGTGTAATGTTCCTCCTCTCAGCAACACTATTTTGTTGAGGAGTTCTAGGAGCACTATATTGTCTGGCAATCCCTTTTGAGTTACAGAAAGAGTCAAGAACTTTATTCTTAAACTCAGTCCCTTGATCACTTCTAATTATTTTAACCTTGTGATCAATTTGATTTTCTATTTTAAGAATAAAAGATTTTAAAGTTTCAGCAGTTTCATCTTTTGTTCTTAAAAAGAATACCTATGTAAATCTTGTAAAATCATCAACAATCACAAGGAAATATGATTTCCTTCCAATGCTCATTATACTTGTGGGACCAAATAGATCCATGTGCAATAAGTGTAATGGAGTGGTGATATAGTTAACAACTTTGGATTTATGAGATGCCCTGTGTTGCTTCCCTTTCAGACATGCAACACAGATATCCTTGCAGAAAAATTCCTTTTTAGCCAAACCATGTACCAAGTTATTTTAGCCAATTTATTCATTGTTTTAAAATCCACATGACACATTCGTTTATGCCATAGTGTTGACTCATTACCATTAGCTTTGGAAAGAAAGCATGATACTTAACCCACTGGGGAGCATTGTTCATATAAGCTTGTACATATCCCCTTTCTTGGGAGATCTAAGAAGCACCAATTCCTGAGGAATTGTCATCTCGGGTTTGAGAATAATGCACTCATGTTCTGTGAAGAGCATCTGATGCTTTTGATTACAAAACTAAGAAACACTTAACAAGCTGTTTGACAAAGTGTACTTTGTCAACTTTTAAATTACCATTGGATATACTCCCTCTGGCAGAAATATATCCTCCGACCTCACCTCCAAACTGGACAGGAACTCCATCAAAATGTTGGAATTGTTAAAGGAGAGATCTGTTCCCTGTCATGTGCCTGGAGCATCCACTATCCATAATCCATACATTGTTATTCTTGTCATATGGATGTCCTTGAACATAAGATGAGATGATTAGTTTTGATTGGAAACCCAAGCCTTGTTGGTATTGGGTTCTTCCAATGATAGTGACATAATTGAACCCAAGTTTATGCAAGGGGGTTCAATGGATGTCTTTGAAAAAGAGGTTTGCGTTGTAGCATCTTCCTTGATCTTCTATTCCATCCCTTGGTTAATCATAGAAGATGAGCTTGTTGAAGCTTGTGTAGCTTGGCATTCTTCCAAAGCTTCTTTCTTTCCGAAAGAAACCTTCACCACCTTTTCTTCTGAAGTAGTCTTCTTCTTGGATGGTTTCAAGAGGACTCATTTATTCTTTTGAGTCTTGACAGCTTTAACTTCCAAAGCCACTTTCCCTTCGGAAGAAGGACTTTCTTCCGAAAGCAACCTTGCTTCGGAAACAAGCTTTCCCTTTTTCATTACTTGAACCATTTAATAATGTACAAATGAGAAACCTTCCCTGACTCTTTCTCTTTTAACATTGTTTGCATAATGTGTGCTAGCAGGATTGTAGTAACAATCTTTGGCCATGTGGTTTTGCAGACCACATATTATGCATGCAATGTTAATCTTCTGGAAACTTGAGGATTGATGTTTCTTGTTCTTCTTTTCTTCATCAGCAATCTTTTCCTTTAACTTATGATCCTTTGGTAGGACTGGAGTGCTTGTACTTCACCCCTTTTCTGAATCAGAGTTTCCTACCACCTGGAATCAAGCTGAGATGAACACACCCTTTTGCTTTGGATCTATCTTCATCTTGGACTCAGTCACTTTCTTGGCAGTTTTTCTGGCTGCCTTAGCTCTTCTTCTTCTAGCTTTGGTGGTCAGGGGTTGATTATCACCGGTAGGAGTAGGTAAAATTACCTGGTTCTTCCATGTGATGGTCACCATCGTTGCATCACTCTTTGACGCATGAGAGGGTGGGTCAGCAGATGGAACCTCTTGCTCTTTAGTGACACACCTTGGTTTCTAATAGACTCATAAGAATATGATGGAGCAATTTCATTGGTTCCCAACCCACCTTTGTTTTGGTAACAAAGTTTTGAGTTAGAGGATGATGCAAGAATGGCTTGGTAGTTTTGCTCAGAGATAGCATGCTTCCTGGCTTGAGCCTCAACTGTGACAAGCTGGGCTTGAGCCTCAGATAATTTGGATATTAAATCCTTGATTTGAGTCTTGTAGTTTGTATGTTCATGTTTTAACAAGGACACAGTTTTCTCTAACTCCACAATTTTCTTTTGATAGTCAGATTCAACCATTTTAAAAATAGATTTTAAAACATTTAAAGACTCAATATCAGATTTAATTTCCATATTGTAGTCCTGATATAACTTAACCTTAGCAATACAAGCTGGAGTACAGAGATGTTCATATACCTTGTTGTCATCTGTTCCAGCCATGAGTGCTTGAGCAGGAGTCACATCCTGTACCATAAAGCTCCAGTCAACTTCTTGAGCCATAGCAGCTGTCTCAGTTGACTTTCCAGTAGCCTTTGGTGTAGAGGGATGTGTGGAGGCTTGTGGGGTTCCCGGATTTGACTTGGGAGCCTTGCATTCCCTGGCAAAGTGACCAAGTTGGTTACAGTTGTAACATTTGGCCTTAGTCTTGTCAAACCCAAATTTGTTGTTGGTTGGGTTCTAGGGAAATTGCCTTCCAGTTGTCTTGAAGAACTTCTTCGCTCGATAGGTTAACAGAGCCATCTGTTGGACTATGTCCACATACTCCACATCATCTGGGTTGAAACACTCTAGATCATCAAATCAGTATTGATAGTCACTAGAGTGCCCATTTCCTGAGACAAAGGCACAGCTATCCTGAAAAGAACTTTGCTAAGCCTGTTGAGACCTTGGAGTCTCAAGGAATGTAATGTATGGCCTAAAAGAACAGGATGGCTGATGGGTGTATGTCAGGTACTGTTGAGGTTGGGGGGTCCTGAGCCTTCAGCAACCATTAAAGCATTGCTAGCAGGAAGACTTAAGGGTCTGCTTGTGATGGCCTCTCTTGTTCTCCATCTCTAAAAGGTATCCATCAAGGATGCCATAAAGTTTAGTCATGGTAAGGGTGTTTCAATTTTCTGTCCTCTTGATAGAGACACAGTAGAACGTCCACTCATTTGGGAGTGCACTCATGAACTTTCTTGTGAGATCTCTTAGTTCAAGGGCAATTCCCACAGACTGAAGGGAGGAGATATGATCCATGTACCTGAAGTATTGGTGGCTAAGGGTCTCTCCAGCGATATAAGTGAAGTTATCAAACTGTTGCTTTAGGGAATCCTTCTTGGAGTCATTGGAGCTAGAGTACATCTTAGCAAGTGCATCAAACAGTTCTTTAGCTGACTTGCAATGCTCAAACCCCACCATGATGGAGTTGGATATATCAATCATTAGAACCGTCATGGCATTGCTGTTAGTGTCCATCTTCTGGTCCTCATTAGAGTAGTCTTCAACATCCTTCTGTATCATGGCACCGTTTCCACCTAGTGCTGCCACCTATGGTTGGTAAGGGCCATTGACAATAGATTGCCACATTTTTCTATCTTAATACCTGATGAAGCCTTCCATGTGTCTGCTCCATGATCTAAAGTTTTCAAGGGTGATGATGGGTGCTTTACTCATCATCCCCATCTCTACTTCAGACTTTTGGTTGAGGGCCATTTTGAGTGTGGTGTAGGGAGGAGTGAAAAACAGGTTGATTTGGATGGTAAGATATCACAATCAAGAGCCTAAAAAGCTCTGATACCAATTGCAGGATCGGTTTTTTTGTCACTTAACATTTAGTTTTTCTCTCAAATTCACTTGTAACACACTCAGATCAGATGATGAAGCAGAATCCCTTCTAAGAGTTGATAATAATATTTTAAGTAACAAAGAACACAAAGAAATAATTTTCAAGGTACTTGTATATATTACTTCTCAACTCAAAGTATTACAAGACTCTTACAAGCATATTACATGAGTTACAATGAGAAACTATATATACTAGATCCTACAGCCGGATATACTTTGATACCAGCTGGAAACCTATGACTAAAGCATATACTATAATGCTAGAGTTAAGGAATCTTAGATAAAGTATTATTTAAGATAAGGTAGTCATGACATGTCCATGACTTACCTTTTGTCACCAACTAAAGTTGGCAACTATACTAACTGATAAAGGTGAACAGTGGAATAAAGTATGGTCAACTACATGGGCTTTAAAGAAAACGCATGCAGTATATCAGAGGTCTGCAGCGGAGTGTCAAAGAGACCATACTTATGTCCACTGGTTCATAGTAGTGTCTTCTGAAGGTTATTTGGCTTTGGAAGAACAAGTTCTTCCGAAGCCACTTATACTTCTTCCGAGGCTACTTCTTCCGAGGCTGTAGTACTTCTTCCTATCTTCATTCTTCGGAAGTTGTCTATTGATTTCTTCTAAGTCTTGAACTTCGGAAGAGAAGACTTTGTCTTTGGAAGTTTTGGAGTTTTCCTTCGGAAGATGATCTTGCACTTGTCTTCGGAAGAACTCCATTTCCTTCGGAAGTTCCACACTTAGCTTCGGAAGTCCTTTATTAGTTGCACCAAAATAGTCTAAGTGATTTGGTTTTGGTTGCACCAGCCTTTCTAGATCCAACACTACGGTTGACTTCACCAGTAGTTTGACTGATGACCTAGTAAGGGCTAGATGGACAGAACAAACCAAGCTAGAGGATAAGAGGAAGTCGATGGGTGAGAAGAGAAAATGGTTTGAGGTGAAGAAAGCAATTGGTAGCAATATTCGTTCAAGCAAGAAGGGTGTTGAAGGTATTAAGCATGATGACCAAGGTGGAAAGGCTTGGAAGCTATACTTGGGTACAAGCCCATTCTACAATAGGTGCAAACTGCATCATCAAGGGGACTGCAACCCGATGCCCTGCTTCAGATTTAAACGATCAGGTCACTTAATTAAGGATTGTACATATGCGCCAGGTAAACAATGCTATGAGTGTAGAGATATAGGGAACATGGGGAATAAGTGTCCAAAGCTGGGAAGAGATAAGGATGCCAGACCCAACAAGCCTAAGGGAAGAGCATTCGTGATGGATCCAGCTGGTGCTCGTAAGGAACATAATATGGTCAATGGTACGTTCCTTATAAACAACCATCCTGCTACCGTTCTATTTGATACTGGAGCAACTGCTAGTTTTGTCTCTAGTACCTTTAAGCCTATGATTGACTTGAATGCATGTGTCCTGACTGATACGTTTACCGTAGAATTAGCTGATGGTAACATCTTAGAAACTAATGAAGTCATCAAGGATTGCTTAATGATTCTAGAAGGTAGTATGTTTAAAATAAATCTGATGCCTATTAAGTTAGAAGGATTCGATGTGGTTGTTGGTATGGATTGGTTAGCTAGGCATAGGGCCGAAATTGTGTGTGATGAACGTCTATTTAAGATACCTTTAGCCAATGGGAAGATGTTAGTTGTTCAAGGTGAAAGAAGAAACACGTTATATCCTATGATATCCCACCAAAAGGCTACCAAGAGTCTCATGAGGGGGTGCCCAGCCTTCATAGTCTATGTAATGAGGGCAAAGGAGGAAAAGAAAATAAAGGATATACATGTGGCTTCTGAATATCCAGAAGTATTTCCCGAATATCTACCGGTACTCCTTCCAACTCGACAAGTTGAATTCCAAATAGATCTATTGCCTGGTGCTGCACCGGTAGCCAAGGCACCATGCCGACTCGCCTCTCCCGATATGAAAGAACTAATGCTACAAATCCAAGATCTACTCGACAAGGGATTTATACGACCAAGCGTTTTTCCATGGGGTGCCCTGGTGCCATTTGTGGAAAAAGAAGGATGGAACCCTACATATGTGTATTGATTACCGGGAATTAAACAAGCTAACAATAAAGAATTGTTATCCTCTTCCGAGAATCGATGACCTATTCGATCAACTACAGGGAGCTAGTTATTTTTCCAAAATAGATTTAAGGTTGGGGTACTATCAGTTGAAGATAAGAGAGGAAGACATACCCAAAACAGCCATTAGAACTAGATATGGACATTATGAGTACCTAGTCATGCCCTTTGGACTGACTAACGCACCAGCGGCATTTATGGATCTCTTGAACCGAGTGTGTTGCCCATATCTTGACAAATTTGTGATTGTGTTTATCGATGATATCCTGATCAACTCTCGCAGTAAGGAAGAGCACAAGAAGCACCTTAGGCTGATTCTTGAGTTGCTCAAGAATGAGCAGCTCTATGACAAATGCTCCAAATTCGAATTTTGGATGCGAGAAATCCAATTTCTAGGGCATGTCATAAATAAAGATGGGATTCAAGTGGACCTTAAAAAATAGAGGCTATTAAGAACTAGAAAATTCCTGAAACTCCTACCAAAATAAGGCAATTCCTTGGGTTAGCCAGATACAACAGAAGGTTTATCAAAGACTTCTTGCGCATCGTGCAACCGTTAACTGCTCCGACTAAGACGAATACAGCTTTTGTGTGGGAACAAGATCAAAATGAAGCATTCGAAACGCTCAAGGAGAAACTGTGTACTGCACCTATCCTCGCCGTACCAGAAGGAGTTGAGGATTTCATAGTCTATTGTGACACCTCGCGTCAGGGACTAGGATGCGTGCTATTGCAGCGCGACAAGGTAAATGCTTATGCATCAAGGCTGTTTAATGAGCATGAGAAGAACTACACAACACATGATCTAGAATTGGGTGTCGTGGTGTTTGCACTCAAACTATGGAGGCACTATCTCTATGGCACGAAGTGTATTATCTACACTGATCATAGAAGTTTGCAAGACATTCTTGATCAGAATGTTAAACATGCGTTAGAGAATATGGGTTGAGCTATTGAATGATTATGAATGCGAAATCCGCTACCACCCCGGCAAGGCAAATGTAGTGGCAGATGCCTTGAGTAGAAAAGAAAGGGAAAAACCCCTTCGCGTCCGTGCCTTAAGGATGAGCGTGTATGCCGACCTTATTGCTAGACTAAAAGAAGCTCAAGGCAAAGCACTAAAGGAAGATAAATTAGCGAAGGAAATGTTAACAAGACTGGTGAAGCGTTTAGAGTTGAGCAACGATGGTATATATAAACATGAAAGGAGAACGTGGGCACCAAAGTACGGGGGAATTTGAGAGGTAATCCTAGACAAAGCCCACAAATCTAGGTACTTGATTCACCCCAGAAGTTACAAAATGTACCAAGACTTAAAAGCATTTTTTTGGTGGTCTGGAATCAAGAAATCAATCGCCATTTACGTTGGGAAGTGTTTGACGTGCGCTATGGTGAAAGCTAAAAATCAAAAACTGTCAGGAACATTAGAACAACCCAAAATTCTAGAGTGGAAATGGGATAACATCATGATGGATTTTGTTACAAAGTTACCAAGAACTTTCGAAGGTCATGATGCTATATGGGTAATAGTTGATAGGCTTACCAAATCAGCTCACTTCTTGCCAATTTGAGAGGACTATGACTTGACAAAGCTAGCCCAACTCTACATTGATGAAATAGTGACCAGGCATGGAGTGCCACTATCGATTATCTCTAGCCGTGATAGTTGATTCACTTCTTGTTTATGGAAATCACTCCAGCTGGCTTTGGGGACCCGACTGGACTTAAGCACTGCATATGTAACATCTTGTATTTTTAGGTTAAATTAAAGTTAACCTTGTTAAATTCTTGTAAGGACCTTTGTTTTCAAATATGAAATTCGTGGATTACTTATGCTTATTGCTTTAATTCGCCTTTTAATTCTTTATCTTGAAAGATTATAATGTTAATTTTTTTTTGTTACTTAATAAATAATTAATAGTAATAATGATAATAATAATAATAATAATAATAATAATAATATTGTTATTAATAATAATTTGTAAAAATTATTAAACTTAGAAATGATTAAAACTTGGATTTAATAAGTTAAGGGGCCTTAAGGTCATTTTATAAAATTTAAATAGAAAGTTTATGCATGAAATAATAAATATATATAACTTGCGGGACCATTTGTGTAAACTTTTGAAACCCAAACCATTCCCCCTTTCAAACCCGTAAAACCGGTGACCGGCTCCGGCCACCGCCGGCCGACACTCCGACGAACCTTTATGCAATTGGTTTCGAAGCTAAAAACCGTTTCCAACCATTTCAGGTTCATGAATCGAACCTACCAACACACTTTAATCCGATTAAAGTGTTGTAATGAGCATTCACGCCATGAAACCGAAACATCCTTAAATCATAGAGCCGTTTGAGCCATAAACCATAACTAAAGTCTAATTAATCGAACCTAGACAATCATCTAACCATTCCTAATCTTCCACACTTTCCAATTGTACCTGAAATCGCACAAGCAAAGTTGTACGAATACCCTTCTCGCCGTGAACCTGCAACTACATCTAAAACTACTTTTCGAGCATTTTAAACTTCAATTGATTAAGAGTTTTCGATCAAGGACGACACACGAAGCAGCCCACGGGATTAATTTGGTTTCTTTCGTCGTTTGTTCACAAAACGAATTTAACTTCGATCGCGATCGTTCTTCAATCTGCAGCATCGATTTCAAGCATCTACCGGGTAATTAAACACATGTATATGCACGTTTAAGCATGGGGAGTAAAAGCCCCATGGTTAATTCGATTAACAACATCATTTGATGGTTTAATTTGGGATCAATCGAATCTAGGGTTCTTGGTTTGGGGGAAATGCATGGGGATTGTGTTTATAAGTTTTTAAAATCGTTTATTAACGCGGCTGAGGCCTTAGAGTAACTGGTAAGATGCGCCCCCATGAACCTGAGGTCCCCGGTTCGAATCCGGGGGACCCCATGTTTTGTTTAAGTTTTTTTTTTAGCCTTCAAACTTAGTTTTATATTTCTATTAAATTATAAAAAAAAAACCATTTTAATAAATCTGATAATTTTAAAAATATTTTATTATTTTCTATAAATTGAGTTCTTAAAAAGAAATACTTTTTATACTTTCTTTTCTTTACAAATATTCTAAAACAAAATTTTTATTATTAAATAATTTGCTTTTATAAAATTATACTTTAACCAAAACCTTGTTACACAAATATGATTATTTTAAACGTAAAATTATTGTTAAGATTATATTTATTAGACTCTATTCAACCTTTAGGAAATATTTATAAGTGTTATAATTTTTACATAAAACTCTATATAAGATATAATAATGTTATTTGATACTAATAAATATAAACGGTTCCATTTGTTAAACATAATTATTTAACAATCCCTAATACCATATTGAACCCTAGTTTTCGTTAATTCGTAAAACTTAATATCATCAAACTTTAACCTTGTAAATATATATATAATTTTAGGTGCCTTGTGAAGAACTACATTGGATCACTGCTTATTACATTTCTTATTTAAATATCATCATTCTATACTTATTTGATCAAGTGAGTATTTCCATACCCCTTTTTGCTTATTTTCACACTTTGGGGTGAAACATGTTAACTTATACTATTGCACTTGTAAACTTATTTGAGACTTGTAAACCTATGGCAATTTATCTTGTTAAGTTGTGGTTAGTTGAACTTTCGTGGTTACCATGTTATGGCGTTATATGTGCAATCATTAACTATTGCTAGCCCAGCGAAGTCATAGATCTATGGGCAAGACAAGCCTGCTTTGGTTGATCCAAGTACACTTAGCTGATCGTATATACTTTTAAACGTTTGAGACTTGTAAAACTTTGTCGAGGTTTGATTGTTGCATTGTTCATAACATCCCTAATCACTTTATTCACTAACCTATGACTTGAATTGCCATCTTTTATATGATCTATGTATTAAAAACTATGGAATGCTCACCAACATTATTGTTGACCTTTTATTTTTAACATGTTTCAGGAAACGCCCAAGTTTGATATCTACACTTTGAAGCTTGCACATCTAGGAATGGACCTAGATAAATAAATAAAATAAGAATGATTTGTTACATTCTATGTTATGCTTTTATTTTCTTTGAGACTTATGTTTGTAATGTGACAATTGAAGCTTATGTTTAAATTATATTTGGATTATTAATAGCGTTATGTGGCTGTGAACGATCTTAACTCTCACTCCTCGACGTTTCCGCCGTCAAGGTTGGGGTGTGACAGCATACCACCGGCAAACCGACGGACAAAGTGAAAGAACCATCCAAACCCTAGAAGATATGTTAAGAGTTTGTGTGATTGACTTTGGTGGGAACTGGGACTGCCATCTTCCTCTAGTGGAGTTTTCCAACAATAATAGTTATCACGCCAGTATAAAAGCCGCTCCATATAAGGCCCTATATGGTAGGAAATGCCGATCACCATTAAGTTGGAATGAGAATTATGACAGCCAAGTAATGGGACCCAACATCTTGATGGAGACCATCGATAAAATATTTGAAATCGAGGAGCGTTTAAGAGCGGCCAGAGACCGTCAGAAGAAATACGCTGACCGAAGGCAAAAAACCTTTGGAATTTCAGGTGGGTGACAGAGTAATGCTAAAAGTAGCACCATGGAAGGGAACTGTGAGATTCGGAAAGAAAGGAAAGTTAAGCCCGAGATGCATTGGACCTTTTGAAATAATGCAAAGAATTGGCCCCGTGGCATATCAATTAAAGCTACCTCAAGAGTTAAGCTACATACATGTTACATTCCATGTGTCTAACTTGAAGAAGTGCATGGTAGACAAGGTCCTGGAGTTACCCTTGAAGGAAGCAAGGATTAATAAGAAGTTAAACTTCGTGGAAGAGCCTGTAGAAATCGCTGATCGGTTGGTCAAGAAACTCAAACAAAGTCGCATACCCAAGGTTAAGGTAAGAGAAATTCTAGGCAAGGACCTGAATTCACTTGGGAGCGAGAAGATGAGATGATAAAGAATTATCCGCACCTCTTCAAACCCACTCGTTCTGGAATTTATCGAAGCTCAAAATTTCGGGATGAAATTTCCTAAACGGTAAGAGAATGTAACCACCAACCTCTAGGCCATAATTTTAACTTTTAACCTCCTGCATCATTTTCCATATAATTAATATTAATATTAATATTATTATTATTAGTATTAGTGTTATTATTGTTACTACCATTATTGTCATTTTTATTATTTCATGTGCCATTTGGAATGATTTAGCTAAGTCTAGCCTTAGCATAGAATAACTTCACGTTCCGGGAAAAACAATTAGTCACCCTTGCAATTTAAAAGCTTAATTGAAACAATTAAGTGTGTGCACTCACACACCATTCACGATTAAAATCATGCCTATACATGCACAATACTTAATCAACTAACTAGAATTTACCACCTAAAATACTACACTACAAAACTACACTACATAATAACAATTTATAATTAAAATTAAAACAATCACCCACTAAACTCTAAATACTCGGCCGCCCCCCTTGACCACCAATCCCCTTCCCTCTACTCCACTTGAGCCATTCAAACACACCACCACCCTCTCGTCCACTCTCATTTCATGCAACTTTTGTCAAAACCTCACACTCTCATTCTCTCCCTCTTTCTCTTGGTTTTTCTCAAGCTGAAACACACACCGCACACCACAAATCCTCTCCATTTCAGCCACATATTCGAAGTACAACAACAATCCACCATCGGCCGAGTCCAAACAAGCAAGAAATTGTCATTTTGAGAGCTTTTGGTGCACGGTTCTTACAAGTATGAAATTCTCCAGCCTTTGTATGAGATTTTCTAGCTCGTCTTGTCCTTCTAAACTCTCTAAATCGTGAACCACTCAAAGGGTAAGCTTCTACACACCCGAACCAAGTTACATCATGTGTTATTCATTCATTAATTTACCTAAAACCTTATTTTCCTTGTTCTAACAGAGACTCGCTGTCATTATCTCCTTCTCGAGGAGCTTTTAACTTCACTAGAGGTATCTCACATGATATATTGGTCATACTAAGGGTGGAACACGAGTTACACCTTGAAAACCCTCTTTTGGGTGATTTTTGCATCATCTAACCTTATGTCTTGTAACCCTCCGAACCCAAGCTTGGAATCTGCTTTAAAATAGTTTTTAAACCTCTTAATAACCTGTTTTGAAAGTTATAATACAATTTGGTAATGTATATGCACAATCTATGATGTTTTACACATGTGTAAATGGCTAAAATGATGAAATCTCTCAACTACAACTTTATTTGATGGTTACATGTTAAATCTGTATGTTAGAACTAATTTTTCAGTAAGTTTTGAGTTATTAGGTGTGTATAAGGTGATGTTAATGGCTGAAAATAATAAAAGTATGGACTTGTAGACATTTTGAGCTTATTTTGGGACCCGAAAGGTAGTGAAATGACCTAAAAATAAGAAAAATTAGAGTTATAACCATGTTAAAAAGTATTCCAGGCTCTAAAAGGGTTAACAATATGGTATGAATCAGTTTTGTTGACTAAATGGTCAAAGGATAATTTAAATGGAATTTTTAGCTAAAAACGGGTCTTAATAGGGTAACTTTTGGAAGAAAATCTTGGAAATAAAAGGGTAAACCTAAAATCTATGAAAACCATGTTATTTCAGTAAGTTAGGAACTTTAAGTCTTAAAGATGGTAAAAAATTGGTCAAACACATTTTGAACGGTCGGTTTCGGGTAAAAACGCATTTTAATGGGTTAAACTTAAAAATGAGACTTTACCGTTAAAACCGTTAGGATTTAATATTTAAATGAAACTTAAAAAATGAGACTTTATCAAAAGAGCTTAAAGATACATTCTAGTCAGATTATAAAACTTATTAAAAGTCTTTAAATAATATTTAAAGATTTAAGACTTAAATCTATAGGATTTAAATACTTAACCGTTAAAACCTTCGGTTTTACCGTAACCGGTAACTTAAAACATAAGTTTACTAAACTCAAATCTAAATTCTGAAAAATTGGGAATTTAACTTATTAAAATGTATTATTTAACTCCAAAGGTCTGATATTGGGCCATAAAAGTCAATAAATGTAAGAAAGCAAACTTTAGGTAGAAATTGTAAATTCTAAAACTTGAAGGACTAAACTGTAAATTCTGCCAAACCTCTATAAATCGACCCCTTTGGACTAATAATCACTTAGTCAATTTAATTTAACTTGTATAAATGATCAAATGTAGTAAAACTTGTTATTTTCCTTAAGAAACCCTAACTTTCTATAAAAGAAAACTTTTGAATGCAAGCCTTAGCAAATCTAAACGAGTTGAACATTTAACCTTTTAACACACCTAGTACACCTCTTATGACCTTAGAGATAGTAGCTTATCACTTAATCTTGATGGTAGGGTGCTAGACTTGAAATTTTCTCGGTACTCGAAGAATTTGTTGCTTGTGACTTAAGGTGAGTTCTAGTGTTCCCTTTTTTACTACTGTTTTGGATGAAACATGTTATGTTCAATCTGAAATTACTTATGCTCTCTTGTATGATACTTGTATGTTGTGGACAATGTTAGAACCTGCTTTTACTTGTATCACGATCATTAATTCTTGTGTGAACCGCTTGTACTATATGGGTGGAAATAGTTAACAATGACTTTCGCCTTCCATGGCATGGAGAATTCACCAGTCATTATGTTAACTGAAACCAAAGAGTTCGCGATTCAATTCAGTCTAGATCCGCTTTCTAGCTTTCTTGTGGGCCAGTAACCTTCCTCACCGACCTTGGTTCCTTCCGAGGTCATCTAATTATTAGGGAATCCCCCACACATAGTGCCTTCTGTGATGAACGGGAAGGGTACCACACTGAGATCCTACGGGGTCGTTTGTGTCATGTAACAGGTTTTTATAAGATACTAGGGTGAACCATCTGGCAGGTATGGTGCACTGTCTGAGGCTCAGTTCTTCCTTTGGGATTAACCTGTATAACTTAATTTTTGAAGAGGCTAGCCGGGACTAAGTGCATGGTTGATTATGATCCCCCCCCACAACAATGAAACTATGATTTTTTAATCAAATGTGGATTCTATTGAATCCTTTTGTTTTAAAACTTTAAGCACTTGAATTCACCAACTTTTTAGTTGACACAATTTTATTTTGAGCATGTTTCAGGTAATCCTTGATGAATGTCTAGCTTATGTAGAAGACTTATGATGACCTAGCACCGTGATCCATGGCATTTGCTTTGTTTGGTTTTAAAACATTTGAAACAATTTAAATTTGGTTATTATGGAACAATTTGTACTGATAAATTATGTACTTGTAATGGGGCTAGGCCTTCTTCTAGCCCGGTTTCCTTTTAAAATATAATACCATGTGATGTTCTTTCCTTTTGTGCTCTTATGATGGTTAGTTTCTGCTGCCATATGTTGTTGCTCGTTTGTGACGTCCCACCCTACTTGGGTCCGGGGTGTGACACACCCCTTCAATGTTCCTTCAATTTGTATCAGAGCATTCCAGGCTCTTGATTGTATGATCTCACCATCTTAGATCCCTCAGTCTCACAATAACAACTCAAATGGCCGCTCTCAAAAAGGTTGATATGGAAACCGAAACCATGACAAAGTCCCCACTGATCACTCCTAAATACTTTGATACTTGGTATCAAAGAATGGAAGGCTTTATCAAGTCTCAAGACTCCCGGATGTGGGAATCTGTTGTCTCTGGGCCTCACATACCAAACACCTCTTCAGCTTCTGCTGGAGGTGGTATGATTCCAAAAGAAGTGGCTGACTAATCTGAAGAAGATAGAAAGAGAATAGACATAGATAAGAAAACCATGACTGCCCTTCAAACCGCTCTTCCAAACTCCATATACATAGGCTTCAAGAAGTGCAAAACAGCCAAACAACTATGGGATGCACTGAAACTAATGTATGAGGGGTCAATTGAAGCCAAGGAGAACAAGAAGGATCTTCTTAAGCAGCAGTTTGAGAACTTCACCTTCAAAGCAGGTGAAACCATGACTCAACAATACTTCAGGTATGTTGAGATTGTGGATACTCTTATCCATGTTGGAGTAAATCTTAAAAATAGATACATTGTAAGGAAGTTTATGTCCTCTCTTCCTAGACAATAGACACATTATTGTGTTGTTATCAAAAGAACTGAGAACCTTAAGAGTCTTACTCTCACAGAGTTGTATGGTATTCTTAGTGGATACCAGATGGATATGAATATGCAAAGTCCATCTAGTAACTCTAGCAATCAACAGAGTTCAGCCCTCCATGTGGTTGAAAGGGATAGTAGAGAACCATAGCATCATCTCATCTGCTACTCTGATAACTCACAAAAGGGTCCTTTCATCACCTTCCCAGAGACACCAAGGGAGAGTTACACTCAAGGAAGTCCATTCCAAGAAACAAGCTCTTCACAAGCTTTTGTGTCTGCTGATGAAAGTTCTGGCAACTTTCTCTTCACCCTTAAAGATCTTGACTGTATCCGTCCAGATGATCTGGAGTACATGGAGATAGTTCAACAAATGGCTCTTCTCACTCACAGAGCCAAGAAGTTCTACAAGAGGACATTTCCAAGCAATGGAGCTAGTGGAAAGTTTGGGCTGGACAAAAGCAAGGTGAAGTGTTACAACTATAATCAAATGGGACACTTTGCTAGAGAGTGCAAGGCACCAAGGACAAATGGTGGCCAACCACAAACTAGACCAAACTACACTAAATGTTCTTCAATGTAACTTTTGGTGATGATTAGGTCAATGTTAGAGATTAGAGAAAGCTTAGCATACTTTGACATATTACTTGTAACTTTTGGTGATGATTAGGTCAATGTTTATTACAAGGCTATGAATGTTCTTCAATGATTGTGTATGCTTGTTGAAATTGGTGAAATGATGAATCTTGTGGGTGTTATAATCACATATTGTTGGAAAACTTTGTGTTTTAGAACATCTATTCATGAAATACATACATTAGTGTGTGGTTTATGGCATTTGACTAGGAATGGTAAATGATGGTTGATTATCTAGTCAAGTTAAACAAGTGTGCATCCAAATACATATGTTTGTGAAAACCATTGTGTTTGTTATGAATATCTCCTAACATTGTGTATGTGTAACCATATATAATATGCATATTTATGATTCGTGTATTCGTGTTAGGGCATTCATAAATTGAAGGATTTACATAGCTATTGTTACATTACGTGAATTGAGGTGGTTACCATGTGTTTATCGTGCTAACTTTCCAAATATTTATGAGTTTGGTATCCTTGACGGGAGTCCTAACCATCTTCAACTTTGGCTTAATAATATCATTGGGTCTTCATGGCATAACTTTAGGTGGCTATTATGTGTTTATCATCTTAGCTTTCCAACAAGTTATAAAATTAAATAACCTTAACAGGAGTCTAGTTTATATCCAAGTTACATGTGTAGAAGATGATCTTGCCATAGGTTCATGTATATTGTTATTGTTTTGCTAAGCGGATTCAAAGTCTAAGTGATATCTTCCTCTAATTGATTATCTTCATCTTCGTATACTTACTTCATTAGTTTAAATATTAAGTAAATTAGTTGATCATATTATTCATAAATCATATTTCATCAGCTAGATAATGACAAAGACTTAGTATTAGGAGCTTTCGTGTCCACGGATTGATACTTGGATCTTACCATACTACTATCCGGTAGGTACACTTGCCTATTTTGTGTGTAGTTAGTCATAAGATGAAAATCATTTTTTTATATTTAAAGCTTAATTGTGTAAAATCCATTAGCAATATATATATATATATATATATATATATATATAATATAGATATATATATATATATATATAGATATATATATAGATATATCAGATATACTATAGATATGTATCTATATATATATATATATATATATATATATATATATATATATACATGTATATATATATATACAATTAAGCTTTATATATATATATATATATATATATATATATATGTATATATATATACAATTAAGCTTTATATATATATATATATCAAAACACACATCAAGTTTTTAGCGCCGTTGTCGGGGACATGACAATTCTGAGAACGATTCAAGTCATTACTTTAGCCAATCCTTTATATTTCCTTAGTTAAGTTTAGTAATTGTTACATTTGTCTTTCACAACGTTTTGGTAGTGTTTGTGTTTTCAGGAAGCTTATGTCCGTATCTTCACCGGTTGAGGATCTTGTAGAACCTTATTCCGAACTCGAAAAGGTAATCAGAGGAAACTTGAGGGAAAGATCGCGAAAAGTAGCTCAAGAAATCGAGGGTGAGCGACGATGCTAGAATACTCAAACAAAATCGAAAGTGAAAAGGAGGATACAAACGAAACCGAAAGTGAAGAAGAGCACACCGAAGACACAATGGCGGGGCAAGAAAATAGAAGAACAATCTATGATTTTGCCAAACCATCTTTGGAAGGTGCAAGACCTAGCATTGTACGACCGAATGTGCAAGCTAACAACTTTGAGATCAAATCAACCACGATTCAAATGATCCAAAACAATTGTCAATTTGATGGTCGTCCGGATGATGATCCAAACTTTCACCTTGCAAACTTTCTTGAGATATGTGATACCTTCAAGATTAATGGAGTTAGTGATGATGCAATTAGACTCCGATTATTCTCTTTCTTACTAAGTGATAGAGCAAAGCAATGGTTGAACACACTTCCTGTTGGTTCCATCACCACTTGGAATCAAATGGCTGAAAAATTTCTCTTGAAGTATTTTCCACCATTGAAAACCACTAGATTAAGGAACTTGATCACATCATTCATGAAAGATGAAGGAGAATCACTATATGAAGCATGGGAAAGGTACAAAGATTCAATGAGAAAGTGCCCACACATGAATTGGAACCTTGGTTTCAAATCTAAACCTTTTACAATGGGTTATGTCCGAAAAGTCAGATTATTGATGCATCCGCACGAGGTGCATTTTGGGATAAAACACCCGAGGAGGCACATGAGTTAATTAAAGATTTGGCCAACAACAGTTGTTCATGGAAATCTCCAAGAACCAGGCAACCAAGACATGTTGTTCATCAAGTTTATACATATCATTCTCTATCTGCACAAGTTGAATCACTTACAAATCGAATGAATCAAATGCAAGTAAATAGGGCTCAAGCAGTTTCTGATATGTGTGGGGGATCACATATGAGTTCGGATTTTCAACAAAGAGAAATGTTCAACCCTTTGGAGCAAGTTGACTATATGGGAAGTCAAGGTCGTCCTCAAAACAACCCATATTGTAACACATACAATGCGGGTTGGAAAAATCATCTGAATTTAAGTTGGAAGATAAGTGGTAGTAACCAACCCCCAGGATTTCAACCAAGGCCAACATATCAAACCATCAACAACAAGGCCATCAATCGTATCAACAACAAACTCACCATCAATTCCCCCTCAAAATCAATCAATATCAATAATTCCAACATCAAGGTTCAAGTAGTGGTTCACAACCAGAAAAGAAATCCAATTTAGAAAAGATGATGGCACAATTCCTATCTACAGCTGAAAGTCGTCATCAAAGTTCGGAAGCTCGTCACCAACAACACGAGATGGAATTGAGAAACCATCGAGCACAATGCAAAGTACAGAAGCTCAAGTGGGATAAATTTCAAGGCAATTATCCGAAAGGCAACAAGGTGGTCTTCTGAGTAACACCGATCCCAATCCAAAAGATGTGAAGGCGGTCACAAGTAGAAGTGGCAAGACCACTCATTCGGATAACTTAGCTTCTACATCCGAGCCAAATGGTGAAGAGGAAGTTAAGATACAAGACGAGGTGCAACATACTAGGCAAAGCCCATCAAGTACCGCACAAGTCAAAGAGCCATTGAGAGTTTACAAACCCACTATTCCTTATCCCGGTAGATTGAAAAAGGAAAAGATGGAAGAACAATATGGTAAATTTCTTGAACTTTTCAAACAATTGCATATTAACTTACCATTTGTTGAAGCCTTGTCATAGATGCCAAAGTATGCCAAGTTTCTTAAAGACATTCTAACAAACAAGAAGAAACTTGAGGAACTTTCGAATGTGACTTTGAATGAAGAATGCTTGATGGTTTTGCAAAACAAGCTACCCAAGAAGATGACCGATCCAGGGAGTTTTACTATTCCATGTTTAATTGGTAGTTTATATGTTAGTAATGCATTAGCCGACCTAGGTGCTAGCAATAATTTGATGCCTTCCTCGGTATTTGCAAAATTAGACCTAAGTGAGCCTAAACCAACCCGAATGAGCATCCAACTTGTTGATCGATCTGTAAAGTACACAAGAGGCATAGTTGAGAACATGTTGGTTAAAACTGATAAATTTGTGTTTCCGATTGATTTTGTAATTCTTGACATGGATGAAGATTAAAAAGTACCACTTATCTTAGGTCGCCCATTCTTAGCTACCTCTAGAGCCTTAATTGATGTGTGCAATGGTAAATTAACTCTAAGGGTAGATGAAGAAGAGGTGGTCTTTGATATTAAAAATTCCATGCAACATTCACAAAATCATGATGATTCATTATATTTTATTGATACTATAGATTCACATGTGGATCATTATTTGTAGGAAAGTTGTGAACAAAATGCTTTGGACACACAATTGCTTGATGGGAAAACATTAACCTTTGTCACGTACAAATTGTTGATGAGTTAGCTTGCTCTTCAACCAATGAACCATCCTCAAGTCCGGAAGTATTTGAAGTAATGGAAAGAGATGAAGCAACTAAGGCTAAACCATCTGTTGAGGAACCACCATCGTTGGACCTTAAGGAGCTATCATCTCATTTGGAGTATTCCTACTTGGATGATGATTCCAAATTACCCGTCATTATCACTTCCGATTAACAAATGATGAAAAGGTGAAGCTCTTAGAGGTGTTAAAGACGCACAAGAAAGCTATGGCTTGGAAGATCATGGATATAAAAGGAATACATCCTTCCTTTTGTACCCATAAGATCTTAATGGAAGATGATTACAAGCCAGTTGTGCAACATCAACGTCGCCTTAACCCTAACATGCAAGAAGTTGGGAAGAAGGAAGTAATCAAGCTACTTGATGCGGGTTTAATCTATCTGATTTTTGATTCCCCATGGGTTAGTCCGGTTCAAGTGGTACCAAAGAAGGGGGCATGACGGTGGTGACAAATGACAAGAATGAGCTTATACCTACAAGAACCGTCACGGGTTGGAGAGTTTACATCAAATTACCGCAAGCTCAACGATGCAACAAGAAAATATCATTTTCCTTTACCTTTCATTGAACAAATGTTAGAACGTTTATCTGGGAACATGTTTTATTGTTTTCTTGATGGTTTTTCAGAATATTTTCAAATTCCAATTGCACCCGAGGACCAAGAAAAGAAGACATTTACATGTCCTTATGGCACTTTTGCATATAGAAGGATGTCATTTGGATTGTGTAATGCACCGGACACATTTCAAAGATGCATGGTTGCCATATTCCATGACATGATCGAAGACTCAATGGAGGTGTTCATGGATGATTTCTCGGTCTTTGGAAATTCATTTGATCATTGTTTAAGTAATCTGGAAAGGATGCTTTCAAGATGCGAGGAATCAAATCTTGTTTTGAATAGGGAGAAATGCCACTTCATGGTGAAGGAAGGAATTGTCTTAGGTCATAAGATTTCCAATGCGAGGCTAGAGATAGATAGGGAAAAGGTGGAAACCATTTCAAAATTACCACCACCTAACTCGGTTAAATTGATAAGAAGTTTTGTAGGTCATGCCGGCTTTTATAGACATTTCATCAAAATTACCACCACCTAACTCGGGCAAAGGTGGAAACCATCTCAAAAATTGCAAGACCTATGACCTAACTTCTTAAAAAAGATGTAACTTTTTTGTTTTTGATGATGAATGTTTGGTTGCATTTAATCTATTAAAAGAGAAATTAATAAATGCATCCATAATGGTAGCCCCGGATTGGAATCTCCCATTTGAACTAATGTGTGATGCTAGTGACTGTGTAGTTGGAGCGGGTTTAGGACAACGGAAGGAAAAGCATTTGCATCCAATATACTACGCAAGCAAGACTCTAAATGTTGCTCAAGAGAATTACACAACTACCGAAAAGGAGTTGATTGTTGTGGTGTTTGCTTTCAATAAATTATACTCTTACCTTATCTTATCAAAAACCATTATGTTTACTGATCATGCAGCCCTTAGGTATCTTTTTTGGAAAACAAGCTACAAAACCAAGATTACTTAGATGGATCTTGCTTTTGCAAAAGTTTGACATAGAGATACAAGACAAAAAGAGGGCTGAGAATTTTGTAGCTGACCATCTTTCTCGTCTCGAGAACCCATCTTTAAAGAACCTTCGGGAATCCAACATAAATGACAATGTCCCATATTAGTTTCTTTTACAGGTTCAAGAGATTGATGATCACCCTTGGTTCGCCGATTTTGCAAACTACCTTGCGGGTGGGTTCTTGTTAAAGGAATAACTTATGAACAGAAAAAGAAGTTCTTTACTGACCTAAAGCATTACTTTTAGGAAGACCAGCATTTGTTTAAAGTTTGTGCAAATCAAGTGGTGAGAAGATATGTGCATGGAAGTGAGGCAAATAGCATTATTCGTCATTGTCATGAAGGACCCACTAGTGGGCATCATGGAGCTAATTATACTGCCAAGAAGGTTTACGATTCCGGATTCTATTGGCCTACCATTTTTAAGGATGTGCATAGGTTGGTTAAAGCTTGTGATGCTTGCCAACAAGCAGGTAACATCTCATCCCATTATGAGATGCCCCAAAGCGGTATTCAGGTATGTGAGGCATTTGACATTTGGGGCATCGATTTCATAGGACCATTTCCATCTTCACGAGGACACAATCCTAGTTGATGTTGATTATGTCTCAAAATAGGACTAAGCACAGGCTTTGCCCACAAACGATGCTAGGGTTGTCGTGATGTTTTTAAGAAAGTTGTTCACACGGTTTGGAACCCCCAAGGCCTTAATTAGTGACCGAGGCACTCATTTTTGTAACTCTCTACTTGAAAAAGCTTTATCACACTATGGTGTTCACCATAGATTTTCAACTTCGTATCATCCAGAAACAAGTGGACAACTGGAAGTCAGTAATCGAGGCCTCAAACGCATTCTTGAGCGAACAGTGGGGCAAAACCGAAAGATTTGGTCAGATAAGTTAGATGACGCTTTATGGGCTTTTCGAACCGCTTACAAAACACCAATAGGCACAACACCATTTAAGTTGGTTTATGGAAAAGCTTGTCATCTACCATTTGAACTTGAACACAAAGCATATTGGGCTTTAAAATTAGTTAATCTTGACTTAAGATGTGCAGGTGAAAACAAATGGTTGCAGGTTCATGAGCTTGAAGAATTGAGAAATCAAGCTTACGAGAACTCTCGAATCTACAAGGAACGAACAAAGCAATTGCACGACAACCACTTGAAGGCTAACAAACAATTCCAAGTGGGGGAGCGTGTCTTGCTTACAATTCAAGACTTTGATTTTTTCTACGAAAATTAAAATCACGATGGACAAGTCCTTACCTTGTGAAACAAGTATTTCCATATGGTACTGTTGAAATAGAACATCCAGACGAAAGAGTTTTCAAAGTGAATGTCCATCGATTGAAACATTACATTGAAGGCCCGGTGGATGAGGAATCGGAGGTTGTGAATCTTCACCCTAAGAACAATTAATACGGGGTCGAGTCAAGCAAACGACTCGTTAATAAACTAAGCGCTTCCGGGAGGCAACCCGAGGGTTTGAACGCATGATGGTATTGTCTTTTCTCCTTTTACGGGTTCTAAATTATTTTGATATTTAGAAAATCTGACCGCGTGCGTGAGGAATTTTGATGAGGGGAGTTTTGTTCTCTCTTTCATTCTCACTTGCATGTTCATTGCATCTAATTGCATTGTTTTTGCACATTTTGCACATTGAGGACAATGTGTCATTCAAGTGTGGGATGTTAGGGATTTTTGATTGATTTCATCAAAACCATCAATCTTATATTTTTGCTTCTAACAAATTCCTCTTTTTGGCTAAATTTTTTTATGGATTTTGCTTAAATGTTAGATTTTTAAGCATAAGCTTACTTTTATAAATCACATTTTTAAAAGAATCCAGCAAAATGCAATAACAATGTTGAAAATATCGTAATAATTGTCATGTTGATTGAAAGAGTTTTATGCCAAAGTTAGCATTGATTCCTACCACCCCGTTTCCGTGAGTGAAAATTTTATGCCTTTTGAGCATTGTTTATTCACTATATATCACATGCTCAGGTTTTTGTTAACTATGGAGTGACTCGAATGTTGTAACATTTTAGAACTTGCTTATGTGATTCATATCAAGATCATGAACTAAGTTGTTGCATGAAAATGATTGAGGCATTAGGAAAACTCACCTTGTGTACCCCGTTTTCCTTTCTCTTCCCTTGCCCGAACATCACCCTTAGTTGCCCTTGTTGACCCTAACCCTCACGTTATTGTTTTACCATCATTCATAACCTAATTAGCCAAATAGCCTTTTTCCCTTTAATCCTTGTGTTAACATCCGGATTTTGTTAGTTGTTTAACTTATATCATGTAGTTGTAATTATGTTTAGAACAATTGTATAATTGTTCTATTAGCATAGTATATGTTATATTATAAAAAAGGAAGAAAAAATATGAAAAAAGAAGGAAAAAAACAAGATAAGGAAAGAAAGAATTATTACATTATTTTGTTCATTTGTTTTAGAAGAAATCCATTATAAAAGAGCAATTTTGTATGTTATAATGGAAAAACATTTTGGTAGCTCATTATATGTATGTTGTAAGAGGTTTTGTTAGTTTGTGTTCTCTATTCATGTTTTGTAGTTGTTCGCAAGCAGCGTCTAGCGATTCCGGATTTTTAACATTTTAACCATTTTATCACAAAAATCCACACCTTCAACCCTAGCCCCGTTACAACCTTCAAAGACCTCTTGATTTGTGAAACTTTCTTATGTTATATGGTGAAGAATTTGATCTCTAAGCAAGCTAATGATAATGTTGCTTCATTATGTGCCTTGATTGATTTACATATACACATCCATATATATATCCGAGTGTTGAGCGAATCATTGTGAGAAGTGCAAGTTAAGTCATAAACTTCTTTTCATAAACATTATCAAATTTATTAGATATTCTCATGCATTGAAAATTGGTTGACTTGTTGGTTATCTTTTTAAATGTTAAATTTCTTAAAAGTCTTTTATGCGTTTGGATCTTTACATTCCTTGTGGACTATCTATCTTCGTTTGTAAATCCAAGAGGAACTTTGTTAGATCTTTTGAGATTTTGCTTGAGGGCAAGCAAAGCTTAAATGTGGGGATGTTTGATATGTAAATAAATATACATGTTAATAATGCATATCTTTACCCATCTTAAGTGTTTTTTGTTACAAATTCATCTTTATCTATACTTAATTATGATTAATTTGGATTTTGTAGTTTTGTATGGTTGCTTGATGATTTCAAAGAAAAAGACAAGAAATACATGAAGATTTTGGAAGTTTAGAGGCTGTTATGGTCATGACTGATTAGGCCAGGGCCATAACATGCATCAGGCCTCTATTTCCTGTGCATTATGGTCATGACTGATTCTGTTATGCCCATAACATCTATCAAGCCCTCTTTTAAGCCCTTCTTCTTCTTCATTTTAGGAGAGAATAATTTTGGAGTAGAAACCCTAGTTTTTCTCCATTCTTGTGGAAACTTTGAAGGAGTTCTTTCAAGATTTCAAGCTAGGTTGAAGATCAAGCATTTCAAAGGAAGATTCAACTCCACACAACCCACCTCTATTGATCTTTGGTTTAAAAATCTCTAGATCTACATGTTTTCTTTCACTGTCATGAGCTTGGTTATGGATTTTGTAAGCCTCATAGGCTAAACACTCTTTATCACTTAGACTAAATGAAGCTTAGCATACTTTAACATATTACTTGTAACTTTTGGTGAGGATTAGATCAATGTTTATTAGAAGGCTATGAATGTTCTTCAATGATTGTGTATGTGTCAGGTTTAATGAAAGGCTGATGCACCCAAAACAACCCAAGTCTTTCTTGCATGCATGCACTTAGTGCAAAGTAGAAGTTGCTTCGAAAGTTTCATACTTTGCACTAGAAAATATTCTAAGCATGAAATCTTCCGAGGCCAAAACCAATATCTTTCGAAGCCAAAAGTGCACAATTTTAGGTATTCACTTAATCTTGTTAGATATAGGTGCTTTTCTTCTAGTATTCAAGGCTCTTTAAGCAAGAAAGCCGAGGAGGAGACCGTTGATTCGCTTCACTCTTTGAGTGAAGTCTTAGACCTTAGACCGGAGTTATGCCATACATTTAGTAGAAAGTCCAAATTTATGACCTCCTTCAGTGATCTTACAACAAACAAGATTCCTTGGATATTCTTTTATTTCTTCTAGTAGGGTGGTAATGTAATCCATTAGTGTTTCGAAGCTTCAAAGACAAAGTATTCTGAAGCCAATGAAGTGAAGTAGATTTCTTTCGGATACTTTCAATACATGCCTTATCTGATGTACTTTTCCATAAAGTTGGACCACTTTCCGCTACAACTCTAAAGACCCACTAACTTATACAAGTTGGTGAATAGGTCCATGCTTTTGGTAACTATACATTGAGGTCTTGTGACTGTAGCTTTCTACTTTATGTACATTTATCCTTTTGTAATATATTAGGATGTGAGCTATGGCATGTCATAGTCACATGTCAACTTGTCAAAAGGCAATCTGCCTTTTGACTCTACATTTGATTTTGTTGTCTAGATCAAATGTTTCAAACTGGCTTTCAAAGTATGGTCGGTTGTAGGATGTAGTATAAAGTATCTCAAATCCTTGTAACTTATTTCTTATGCTTTGTAAACACTTGTAATAGAACTTGAGAAGCAATATACTACAATCTTGAAAACCAAACTATCTTGTTGTTCTTAAGTTTTTGTCTCTGGTTTACTTATGTGTTCATAGCATCATAAACAAAGTCCCAGTTCCCTATTTGATGTGTTAAGTGTTCTAAATACTCTCCTCATTGTGAGACTAGGTGTATTGACCATCCCTTTTCAGCTGCTGCTGGAGGTGGTATGATTCCAAAGGAGGTGGCTGACTATTCTGATAAAGATAGAAAGAGAATAGACATAGATCAAAAAGCCATGACTGCCCTTCAAACTGCTCTTTTAAACTCCATCTACAAGGGCTTCAAGAAGTGCAAAACTGCTAAGCAACTATGGGATGCACTGAAGCTCATGTATGAGGGGTTGTAAGGATTCCTGAAGTCTGATGCAACCCAAAACAGCCTAAGTGTCTCAGCAACATGCACTAAGTACTGAAGTGAAGAATGCTTCGGAAGTTTTACACAAAGCATTAGAAAATACTCTAAGTGTAAAATCTTCCGAAGCCAAGACCAATATCTTCCGAAGCCAAACATGAAGTCTTCCGAAGCTTCAGAGACAAAGTCTTCCGAAGCTTCAACCTATGAAGACAGATTTCTTCCGAAGACTTTTAGTACACATGCTTTATCTGATGTACTGTTCCATAAAGCACCTTTTCCGCTGCATCTCTGTAAAGTCACCAACTTACATGAGTTGGTGAAAAGGGCCTTGCTTTTGGTAACTGTACATTGAGGTCTTGAGTCTGTAACTTTCCACTTCATGTACTTTATCCTTTTTGTAATGTATAAGGATGTGAGCTATGGCATGTCATAGTCACAAGGTCAAAAGGCAGATATGCCTTTTGATCCTACAATTGATTTTGTTAGTGTCTAGTCAATTGTATCCAGCTGGCTTTCAAAGTATAGCCGGTTGTAGGTTGTAGTATAAGTATTTCAAGTTCTTGTATCTTTCTTTATGCTTTGTAACACTTGTAAAAGAACTTGAGAAAGCAATATACTGCCTCCTTGAAACCCATACTCTCTTGTTCTGTCTCTTGCTTTACTTGTGTTCTTTGTATCACCTTTGGTTACCCAGTTCACTGTTTGATTAAAGTTTAGTTAGTCTCCTCATTGTGTTGTTGTGTTGTAATTGTGTTTAAGCCCTTAAACGGTCCTGCAATTGGTATCAGAGCATTCCAGGCTCTTGATATAAGATCTAACCATCTTAAGATCCCTCACACACACAAAAGCTAAACTCTTCAAATGGCTTCCATCTCAAAGACTGATATGGAGACTGGAACCATGAACAAATCCCCACTGATCACTCTTGATGATTTTGACACCTGGTGCATGAGGATGGAAGGCTTCATCAGGTCTCTTGATTCAAGAATGTGGGAATCTGTTGAGAATGGACCTTTCATACCCAGCACCCCCTCTGCTACTGGTGCTGGTATGATTCCTAAAGATGTGGCCAACTACTCAGATGAAGATAGAAAAAGAGTAGAGATTGACAGGAAGGCCATGACTGCTCTTCAGACTGCTCTCCCAAACTCTGTATACAGAGGTTTTAAGAAGTGCAAGACAGCCAAACAGCTGTGGGATGCACTGAAGCTGATGTATGAAGGCTCCTCTGAAGCCAAGGAGAACAAGAAAGATCTTCTGAAGCAGCAGTTTGAGAATTTCACCTTCAAAGCAGGTGAAACCATGACTCAACAATACTTCAGGTATGTTGAGATTGTGGATACCCTAGTGGATGGAGGAGTTCCTCTTGAGAACAGGGACATTGTAAGGAAGTTCATGTCCTCACTTCCTAGGCAATGGACACACTATTGTGTGGTGATCAAGAGGACTGAGAACCTTAAGACTCTTACTCTTACAGAGTTGTATGGGATTCTCAGTGGATACCAGATGGAGATGAACATGCAAGGTTCATCTGGCAACTCAACAATCAAATGGGTTCAGCCCTTCATGTGGTTGAAAGGGACAGCATAGAACCCCAGCATCATCTCATATGCTACCCTGACAACTCACAAAAGGGTCCTTTCATCACCTTCCCGGAGACACCAAGGGAGAACTTTACTCAAGGAAGCCCATTCCAAGAGACAAGTTCTTCTCAAGCCTTTGTGTCTGCAGATGAAAGCTGTGGAATTATCTCTTCACTCTTGAAGACCTGGACTGTATCCATCCAGATGACCTGGAATACATGGAGATAGTTCAGCAGATGGCTCTCCTCACTCACAGAGCCAAGAAGTTCTACAAGAGGACAGGAAGAAGATTTCCAAGCAATGCTACCAGTGGTAAGTTTGGGCTGGATAAAAGCAAAGTTAAGTGTTACAACTGTAACCTTATGGGTCACTTTGCTAGGGAGTGTAAGGCACCTAAAGCAAATGGGGGCCAAACACAACCCAGACCAAACTACACTGACAAAGCCCCTCAAGCTGAGAAGACAAAGCAACATGCTGCTGTTGCTGTTGAAGAGGGAGGCTTTGACTGGAGTTTTCAGGTGGAGGATGCTTCTCCAAACCAAGCACTGATGGCTGACCATGATGAAGCCAAGGTATTGGAACATCTTTGCTCCCCTGAATGCATTGCTAAAGTAAATAGATACAGGTCCTACAACCTAGAGATGAGATCTGATCTTGAGTCATTAAACATATTAAAATCTGATTTTAGAAAGTCTGAAAATGATTACAAGTTAAAGATAGAGGACTTGGAGAAAACCATTTCAGTACTAAAACATGAACATACAGATTTTAGAACTCAGATCCAAGATCTCATCACTAAGTTGACTGAGTGCCAGGCTGAGCTTGTGATCAGCAAAGCCAAGGCAGAGAAGAGTGTTCTTGAAGAAGAGACCTTCAAGAACATGATATCCTCATCCCTGCACAAAAAGGTTTGTTATCAAAATAGACAGGGACTGGGATCAAATGAGATAGCTCCTCCACACACAATCTTGTCTGTAAGATCTCCTAGGTGTGGAACTTGTGAAGATGAGCTTCCTCTCATAGATCCTGTAAGTGAGGATGATGAAGAAGTGATAGTGAAGAATTCCTCTGAGAAGAGTGAAGAAGAGGATTCTTCCAAGGGCCACTATCCTTCTGAGGAGAAGAAATCAACTGTGATGACCAAGTCCAAGAGAAAGAACTTGATCAGGAAAAGCAAAAGGAAAGCAAAGAAGGCTCAAGAAATCAAGGCTACTTTTGATGCTAAGCAGAAACAAGTGTTTATCTCTGCAGGTTTCAAAGTAGTAAGGACTGAAGACATCAACCAAACTCCTCAGCTAAGAGTTCTGGTTCTTGTTCAAATCATCTCAGTACAAAGAAGAAGACTGAGCTGTGTGTACCACTGCTGCACAGCCTGGACCATCAAACTCCAAGAACAGTTCACAGCCCAAAGGAACTGTCTCAGCATCTACCAAGATGAAGGTGGAGAAGGGATGTGACCAAAGCCAGTCTTGCTCTCAAAGGAGACTTCTTTGAAGAAGAAAATGTTGTGTGTTATGTGTGAAAGTACTTCTCACATTGCTAAGGATTGCCCATACAATCCTAAAAGTACTGTCCACATGACCAAAACAAAGACTTCAAAGAGTCTCAAGAAGTCTCAAGCTTCGGAAGGAAAGTCTGTTTCCTTCGGAAGCTCCAAATCAAGAAGAAGGTAAATGGAAAATTACCTTCGGAAGCAAAGTTGGTCTCGGAAGAAAGGAGTTCTTCCGAAGCACTGAAGTCTGCTGCAGTGACTGTAGATTCTTCCGAAGGATCAGTCATCAAAACTTGTGAAGTTCCAAAAGCTTCTAAGGTTTTGAAGGTCAAGTCCAAGACTCCAAAGGTGGTGTGGAAGTCTAAGAAAGACCAAATGACTGAGGTTTCTCCATCAACAACAGCTGAAGATCCCCATAGTACAACCATAGGATCTATTACTGTTGCATTACCTTCTATTACACTTAATGAGCCCAAGACAAGTAAGGCTTGGGTTTCCAAATGTAACTAATCATTTTCTTTGTGCAGGAACAGCTCAAGACAAACAGGAATGTCTGGATAATTGACAGTGGCTGTTCCAGGCACATGACAGGCAATAGGTCTCTACTCCATAATTTTGAGAGAATTGATGGAGGACCAGTTGCTTTTGGAGGAGATGAAGGTGGTTACATTTCTGGAAGGGGCAAGGTCACAAATGGTAAGCTCAGCATTGAGAAGGTAAACTTTGTTAAGGAGCTTGGGTACAATCTTCTGAGTGTATCCCAATTTTGTGATCAGAGTCATAACATGCTCTTTACTGAGCATGAGTGCATTGTTCTCAAGCCTGGTGTGGTCATTCCTCATGAGCATATCCTGCTCAGAGCCCCCAGGAAAGGGAACATGTACAAGATGGATTTGCAAGAAACATCTCCCTCTGGAGAAGTTTCATGCTTTCTATCTAAAGCAAATAGTGATGAGTCTTTCCTATGGCATAAAAGAATGTGCCATGTAAACTTTAAGAACATGAATAAATTAATTAAACATGATCTGGTAACTGGAATGCCAAAGAAAGAGTTTACTAGTGATGATCATTGTGTTGCATGCCTGAAAGGGAAGCAACACAAGGTATCTCACAAGCCTAAGGAAAAGAACTCCATCACTACTCCCCTACACTTGTTACATATGGATCTCTTTGGCCCCACCAGTGTAATGAGTTTAGGAAGGACCTCTTATTGTTTGGTGATCACAGATGATTTTACAAGATTCACTTGGGTCTTCTTCCTTAGAACTAAGGATGAAACCCCTGAGATTCTGAAGAATTTCATCTTAAAAGTTGAGAATCAATGTGATCACAAGGTCAAAACCATAAGATGTGATCAAGGAACTGAATTCAAGAACCAAATCCTTGATACATTTTGTGATGAAAAAGGTATTACAAGACAATATAGTGCTCCCAGGACTCCTCAGCAAAACGGAGTTGCTGAGAGGAGAAACAGGACACTTATTGAAGCTGCAAGAACTATGTTGTCTGACTCTAAACTGCCTATCACCTTCTGGGCAGAGGCAGTTAATACTGCTTGCTATGTGCAAAACAGAGTTTTAGTAGTTAAGACACATGGTAAGACTCCTTATGAACTTTGGCACAAGAGGAAACCTTTCATTGGTTTTCTCAGGTCATTTGGATGTCCCTGCACCATCTTGAATACCAAAGATCAAATTGCCAAGTTTGCTGAGAAATCAGATGATGGACATTTCATTGGATACTCTTCCCAAGCTAAAGCTTATAGAGTATACAATCTCAGAACTAGAATTGTTGAGGAGTCAGCCAATGTGACTTTCAATGAGCACACTCCTTGTGTGGCTGGTTCTGGTCCGGATTGGCTGTTTGATCTTGATTTAGTTACCAACTGTTTTAACAAATCTTGTGAGCATGTTTCAGGATCTGCAGAAAATCTAAATACAGGTGATCCTGATCCAAGATTTGAGCTAGGAAGACCTTCAACTCATACATCTTCAGCTCCAGTTGGAACTACTTCAGCAAATGAGGTTTCTATCAGCACAACAATGACAAATTCAGCTGATACATCTGGCATGCCTTCAAATTCCAGCTCAGAGGCCTCTCAACCAGATAAAGATACCTCACTTGTAGAAGACAACAATGGTGATGGTGATAGTGATCAGGAATTTCTTGATGCTAATAACCATACCATAGATGACAACATCAATGATGTCTCACACTCATTGGATCAAGTTAATCTTGATAAGTGTGATAATGTGGAGGGTGAATCTTCAAGACCAGATCTAAATTTCTCAAATTTAGATCTTTCTCAACAACTTGCTGTGATCCCTCAGCTAAGGATCCACAAGTCTCACCCCACCACAAACATCATTGGAGATGTTGTCACAGGGGTAAGAACAAGAGGACAAACCCATGAAGCAAATGTTTGTCTTCACTCTTGTTTCTTATCTCAGATAGAGCCTAAGAAAGTTGATGAAGCTCTAAAGGATGGAAGTTGGGTTGAAGCTATGCAACAAGAGCTGCTTCAATTCAAAAGGCAGAAAGTTTGGAACCTTTGTCCTCTTCCTCATGGGAAGACTACCATTGGAACCAAATGGGTTTTTAGAAATAAGAAGGATGATAGAGAATCATCATCAAGAACAAGGCAAGACTAGTTGTTCAAGGATACACACAAGAAGAAGGGATTGACTACACTGATGTCTTTGCTCCTGTAGCAAGACTAGAAGCTGTTAGGATATTCCTGGCATTTGCTGCATCCAAGAACTTCAAGGTCTACCAACTTGATGTAAAGTGTGCTTTCTTATATGGAGTGATTGATGAGGAGGTTTATGTCAAACAGCCACCTGGTTTTGTAGATCCTGATCATCCTGATTATGTCTGCAAGCTTGACAAAGCTCTTTATGGGCTGCATCAGGCACCCAGAAGTGGTATGAGACACTATCTGAGTATCTTTGTAAACATGGATACAGAGAGGTACTATAGATGGAACTCTCTTCATCAAAGGACAGGGAAATGACTTATTGCTGGTTCAAGTATATGTAGATGACATCATCTTTGGTTCAACTAATCCAAAGCTCTGCAAAGACTTTGAGAAGCTGATGAAAGACAGATTTGAGATGAGTTCAATGGGAGAACTCAACTTCTTTCTGGGAATTCAAGTGAAGCAGGTTGAAGATGGCATCTTCATAAGTCAGTCAAAGTATGTTCAAGACATACTCAAGAGGTTCAACATGACTGATTGTAAGATTGCTAAGATTGTAAGATTGCTAAGACACCCATAGCCAGAAATCACTTTGGTCCAGATCTTGAGGGGGAGTGTGTAGATGAGCACCTATACAGGGCTATGATTGGGTCTCTTATGTATCTTACAGCTAGCAGGCCTGATATCATGTTTGCTACATGTATTTGTGCAAGATATCAAGCCAACCCTAAGATGTCTCACTTAATCACTGTGAAAAGGATTTTAAGATACCTCAAAGGTGCTTCAACACTTGGTCTATGGTATCCAAAGAATCCAAATTTCAATCTGTATGCCTATACAGATAGTGATTATGGTGGTTGCAATATGACTGCAAAGTCTACATCTGGGGGATGTCAATTCCTTGGTGGAAGGGTGGTCTCATGGCAATGCAAGAAACAATCCTGTGTGTCTGCATCAACTGCTGAGGCTGAATACATTGCTGCTGCAAGCTGCTGTGCTCAAGTGCTTTGGATTCAAAATCAGATGCTGGACTATGGATTTAACTTCAAAGAGACTCCTATCCACATAGACAACAATAGTGCTATCTCTATCACTGAGAACCCTGTGCAGCACTCAAGGACCAAACACATCAACATCAGGTATCATTTAATAAGAGATAACTATGAAAAGGGATTAATTAAACTAGTCAAAGTTCATACAGATGAACAATATGCTGATCTGTTCACAAAAGCTTTTGATGAACAGAGATTTAAGTATCTGATATCAGCTATTGGGATGATTAACTTTGAGTAGACTTTTTCTTAAAACTAATTCTAATTATTTCTTCTTAAAATATGTGTGTCCTAAGTTGTCTAGTTCATCACTTTCATAAGCTCATGTTTTCTTTGGATGTAAAATTCTTTTTGAAGACTTTCCTTAGATTCTTGAAAATTTTTGATACTTCGGAAGATAAAATTTTATCTTCGGAAGAAAAACATGTCTTCAAAATACATAACTGTCTAAGAGATTTTACCTTCGGAAGAAGTCAAATTCATCTTCCGAAGCTTAAAATTCTTATCTCAGACACTTATTTATTTTTAAGGACCTTTTCCTTCCGAAGCAAAATTAACCTTCGGAAGCTTTGTTTATTCCTATACAAAGCATTCAAGGGTTTATTTCTCTTCCGAAGCATAAATCTTCAAGACTCTCAGGAAAATCTTCCGAAGCCATTTTAGCTTCGGAAGCTTTTTCAATCAAAACTTCCGAAGACAAATAAACTTCGGAAGCTTTTCGAATTCCAAGAAAACTACTTTTTGAGCAAAAGTAAACTACCTTTTCAGAGGTGGGACCGACTTCCGGATTTCAAAGTTTATCCTCTTTCATTAACTTTGGTTCAAATCCCTTTTCATATAAATACCCAACGGTTCCCCCTCTTTCCCACTATCTTCCTCAATTCTACTATTTCTCTAACCTAATTCTCTAAACCGCCTTTGCTTTCTACCTTTCTTCACCCTTAAGCTTCTGAAATGGCCAACCTTAACCGCAGAAACAACCCTGATTTCTCCATGCAACTTCACAGGCAACATAATCAAGTTGCTCTGTTAAGCTCTGAGAAAGATGCAAGTTTCTCAGAGATTTGCCAATTCTTGACTCTGTCAAACTACTTCACCTCCCTAACCATTGATCCTACTCTTATGAGGATCACTTGCTTGAATTCTGGAAGACCTGCCAAGAGGTCATTATGGATGGGGAGAAGGCACTGTCTGCCACAGTGCAAGGGAGGACAATCTTCATCACTCCGGCCATCATTAACCAACATCTGCAGCTGGATGATGAAGAAGGTGAGGTGTCCTTCCCAAAAGAAGCTGTTAATCATTCTTTTGAGCAGATGGGCTATGAGGGAGATTTCTCTGTAAAGACCTTTAGGAAAGGGAAGGTCTCATCCCAATGGAAATTCCTGCTCCATGTGGTTATCCACAGCTTGTCAAACAAGCATGGTGGATGGGACCAGATTCCTGAGGATCTCTCCTTTATAGTTCATGGAATGGTTCAGGGGGTCAAGTTCAGGTATTCACAATTTTTTATACTAATTTACTTGCAAACTTAGACTCCTTAGAGTATTACATGTTTCCTAGATATGTTCAACACATTCTCAACTGTGAACTGGGCTCACAGTTGAGGGAAACAAGTAATATTCTTAAATTGGGACAGATGAAGCCCGGCATCTTTAAAATAATGAAGAAGCCAACTGTAGGCTTCTCAGGGGTAGAAACAGCCCTAGTCCCAAAAATGTTAGAGCTCATTGCTCAAGGTGACAACCTAGCAACACAAGCTAGTGTTGAACCCACACCTCTTTTGTCCTTACCTTTAAAAAGACCAGAAATCACCCTCACCTACCAAAGAAAATCCAAACGAACCCCTGCTCAGGCTATTGAGTCTGTGCAGGCCCCCAAATACTCAACCTTACAGGAAGAAGTGGACACTAGAGCTCCCACTTCTCCTGAGGAGCAAACCACTCCCATTACTTCACCTATCAGGGCTGAGGTTCCTCAAGCTCACCCTGATGAGCTCACTAGCCCAACAACCTTAAGCCTTCACTCTGAGTCTCAACACTCAAGTGAACAACCTTCAGGGGACAGCTACCATCCCCAGCCTTTGGATCTCAACCAACCAATTCCCAACCTATCCTTCTACACTGATGAAGACTTAGGATTCAGTGAGTACCATGAGTCTCTCTTCTCCTCCCCTACTCAAAGAGAGATGAGTACCTCTGACTCTCCTCAGTCTATCCCCCATCAGTCACCTATTACTGAGGTGGACACTTCTGAACCTGTTCAGGATGTCCATATGGAAGAGGCTCTCACTTTTGAAAGTGATTACATCATTAAGACCTCAACCATGGCAACTCAGCCCACTGGCATCTCAACTGAGGCTGCCAGTGAGCAGAGGAAAACCAGCAGCCAAGAAACTCAAGCTGGTGGTGAGAGAGAGGACTTTGGTCCAATCATCTCATCCCCCAATGAATCTTCTGATGAAGATGAGGGGAATTTGAGACTAAAGGTGCAAAAACTGTCAAAAACATGCACCTATTTAGTCTCTAAGGTTAGTCACTTGGAATCTCAGGTGACTACCCTGCAAAACAGGGTCAATGATCAGCAACTCCAGATTTCATATCTGCAGGAAAAACTAGCTGGGAGACCTTTAAGGAGAGCTCAACCAGGAACACAAGAACCTGTGGAAGTGATTGACTTATCCTCCAGCTCACCTATGCAAGTGGGTGATGCTACCAAAAAGGGGGAGAAAGTTGTTACAACCACAGAACCTGGGAGTTCTTCAGAGAGAATGGACATAGAGGACTCACCATCCTCACTTGCTGTTGTGCATTCTCAGCAACTTCCTCAAGTTCACATTAATGTGGACTCTATAGACTCTCTCATCAGGAGTCTCTTTGAGGAAGGTATACCAAGGGCTGTCTCATCTCCACCACAAGGAACTGGCAACTACATCATAAGGTGGAGGTATGATGATGACAGGAGAGCCCTTATACTTCAGAGAGTTCAAGGCCAACAAGAAATTTTTCAATTCCAAAGCCTGAGCTTCTATGAAAGACTGGATTTAGTCAACTTGCCACTTGTCAATCCAAGCAATTCAAGACAAGCTGACAGGCTGGCTCAAAGAATCCAAGACAGGATCCTTGCAGAGTTTACTCTAAGAAGGAGACTTAGGGAATCAGGCAATGTCATCGGTCAACTGGATGTTGAGGTGGACCCTAAGATTAGTTTCATAGGGGAAACCTTGACTGAAGGCCCAGTGGCAGAACCTGAGACCCCTGTCTCATCATCAACAACTGCTGCAGAGGTCCAAACTCCATCTGAGACACCTGCTGGTGAAGGTGTTTCTCAGCCTCTCTCTGGCCAGAGCATGGAAGCTACTCCAAGCAATGAAGGCCAAGCCTCAATCCACCCTGAGTCACAAAGGTCTGTTGGTGACAAAGGGAAAAGGATAATGACTCCTGAGGAAATTGAGGAGGAAGAGAGAGAGAGGAAAAGGAGACTAAGGGGAGAAAGTTCTACTGGGTCATCTAGCTTCATGCAAGCTGCAATCAGGGCTGCTCCCAGACCAAATACTCAAGATGATGAGTTAAGGGCAGTCAGGATTACCTACTTACAGACCAGGAACTATGACATTGATGAAATCATCTCCCTCCCCTTAGAAGAATTAAATGAACTGGCTGACATGGAAGTGTCAAGAGAGTTGAAGGAGAAAGAGGATGCAATGATACTTCTCCAACTCAAAGAGGAGAAGAGACAGAAAAGACTTTACAAGCATGCTCCCACTCTCTCACCAGTTCAAGAAAGTCCTGCACAGGAAGATGTGGCTCCACAAGAACCTCAGGTAGATAAAGAAGAAGATAGGATCAAGATGATCAACTACCTGAGTGCCACAGGCTTCTATCAGGCAGATGCACTTCTTCCCTTGTCCTATGACTTCATTGAGTTCGAGTATCTAAAGCAACTTGAGCTTGAGTTAGTCAAGGAAAGAAAGACAACTAAAAGGAAGCTAAGGGAAGAAGCTGCAAAGTCAAGAGCCATCATTCAAAAGAATGCAAAGAAGTCTGCTGACAGACAAAGAATGGTGAGCTTCTTGAAGCTATATGGATTCTCCGGAAGGAGACTTGGCCCCATGTCTCTATCCACTATGGATGAGCATATTAGGGTGATCAAGCAGAAGATTAAAAGTGGAGAACTCATTGACTTGCACTCTCTTCCAAGTCAAGTCCCACCTGAAGTGGAGGTCAAGTTTGAACAACCAGAGACACCTCAACCAGCACCTCCAGCTGAGCCTCAGCAAGCTTCATCTTCTGATCCTAGGCAGGGTCAAACTCCCTCTCCTTCTGAACCTGTGAGGGAGGAACACCCAACTGAGAAAGACACTGATGATCAACATGGTGCTGCAGACCAGTCTTCTCAGTTAAAGACATCCAAGAGGAAGAAGAGGATGGCTTCTAAACCAAAGACTAAGAAGAAGAAGCCAAAGTCATCTACCTCTGCACCTCAGGCTGAATCAGATCAACCTGAGGAGTGCATGATGAGGCAGCCCAAACAACTCCTATTCAAGTGGCTCCTCTAACTAGTGAGACACCCATCTTGTCCTGGACTTACTCTACCAATCCAGAAAGATGGAATGTTATCAGAGATCAAGGTGTTGAGAATGTCTACTCATGGCAAGACATAATCAACTTACCTCTGCATGATCTCTTTGAGATGAGAAGATACTATGAGAGTCTTGATGATCCTGACCATCTCATGAAGAAAGGAATGGTCCTGATTGTACTGAAGACTACCAACATTTGAAGATCTTCTAAGTGTTTTGGTAGCATCAGCCTAGGGGGAGTTTGTAAGGATTCCTGAAGTCTGATGCAACCCAAAACAGCCTAAGTGTCTCAGCAACATGCACTAAGTACTGAAGTGAAGAATGCTTCGAAAGTTTTACACAAAGCATTAGAAAATACTCTAAGTGTAAAATCTTCCGAAGCCAAGACCAATATCTTCCGAAGCCAAACATGAAGTCTTCCGAAGCTTCAGAGACAAAGTCTTCCGAAGCTTCAACCTATGAAGACAGATTTCTTCCGAAGACTTTTAGTACACATGCTTTATCTGATGTACTGTTCCATAAAGCACCTTTTCCGCTGCATCTCTGTAAAGTCACCAACTTACATGAGTTGGTGAAAAGGGCCTTGCTTTTGGTAACTGTACATTGAGGTCTTGAGTCTATAACTTTCCACTTCATGTACTTTATCCTTTTTGTAATGTATAAGGATGTGAGCTATGGCATGTCATAGTCACAAGGTCAAAAGGCAGATATGCCTTTTGATCCTACAATTGATTTTGTTAGTGTCTAGTCAATTGTATCCAGCTGGCTTTCAAAGTATAGCCGGCTGTAGGTTGTAGTATAAGTATTTCATGTTCTTGTATCTTTCTTTATGCTTTGTAACACTTGTAAAAGAACTTGAGAAAGCAATATACTGCCTCCTTGAAACCCATACTCTCTTGTTCTGTCTCTTCCTTTACTTGTGTTCTTTGTATCACCTTTGGTTACCCAGTTCACTGTTTGATTAAAGTTTAGTTAGTCTCCTCATTGTGTTGTTGTGTTGTAATTGTGTTTAAGCCCTTAAACGATCCTGCAGGGGTCCACTAAAGCAAAGGAGAACAAGAAAGACCTCTTGAAGCAGTAGTTTGAGAAATTCACCTTCAAAACATGTGAAACCATGACTCAACAATACTTCAGGTATGTTGAGATTGTGAATACTCTTATGGATCTTGGAGTAACTCTTGAAAATTGAGACATTGTAAGGAAGTTCATGTCCACTCTTCCTAGAAAATGGACATATTATTGTGTTGTTATCAAGAAAACTGAGAACCTTAAGACTCTTACTCTTACAGAGTTGTATGGTATTCTTAGTGGATACCAGATGGTGATGAACATGCAAAATCCATCTAGTAACTCCAGCAATCAACTGAGTTCGGCCCTTCATATGGTTGAAAGTGATTGTAGAGAACCACAACATCATCTTATCTGCTACCCTGACAACTCACAAAAGGGTCCTTTTATCACCTTCCCGAAGACACCAAGGGAGAGTTACACTCAAGGAAGTCCATTCCAAGAGACAAGCTCTTCACAAGCTTTTGTGTCTGCTGATGAAAGTTCTAGGAACTTTCTCTTCACCCTTGAAGACCTTGACTGTGTCCATCCAGATGATCTGGAGTATATGGAGATAGTTCAACAAATGGCTCTTCTCACTCACAGAGCCAAGAAGTTCTACAAGTGGACAGGGAGAAAGTTTCCGAGCAATGCAGCCAGTAGAAAGTTTGGGCTGGACAAAAGCAAGTTGAAGTGTTATAACTGTAACCAAATGGGACACTTTTCTAGAGAGTGCAAGGCACCGAGGATAAATAGTGGCCAAGCACAAACCAGACCAAACTACACTGACATAGTCAACCAGAATGAGAAGCCAAAGCAACAAGTTGCAGTTGCTATTGAAGAAGGTGGCAGCTTTCAGGTGGAAGATGCATCTCCAAACCAAGCACTAATGGCTAACCATGATGACACAAAAGTATTGGAACATCTCTGTACACCTGAATGTATTGCTAAAGTAAACAGATATAGGTCCTATAACTTAGAGATGAGATCTGATCTTGAGTCCTTGAATATCTTAAAATCTGATTTCAAAAGAGCTGAAAATGATTACAAACTTGAAATAGAAGATTTATAGAAAACCATTTCAACTCTTAAACATGAACACACAAATTATAGGACTCAAGTCAAAGATCTCATCACTAAGTTAACTGAATGCCAGGCTGAGCTTGTGATCAGCAAAGCCAGGGCAGAAAAATGTGTTCTTGAAGAAGCGACCTTCAAGAACATAATATCATCATCCCTACATGCAAAAGTTTGTCATCAGAATAAGCAGGGACTGGGATCTACTGAGATAGCTCTTCCACACAAAATCTTATTTGTAAGATCTCCTAGTTGCGGAACTTGTAAAGATGAGCTTCCCCTTATAGACCCCATGACTGAAGTGGATGAAGAGGAGATAGTGAAGGATGTCTTTGAGAAGAGCGAAGAAGAGTATTCTAAGAAGGGTCATTATACCGTTGAGGAGAGTAAAGGAGATGGGATGATCAAGTCAAGAAGGAAGAACTTGATCAGAAAAGCCAAGAGAAAGTCCAAGAGGGCTCAAGATATCAAGGCCACTTTTAACTTTGTGCAGAAACAAGTATTTATCTCTACAGGTTTTGAGGTGGTTAAGGCTGAAGACTCAAACTTGAATTCTAGTACCAGGAGTTCAAGTTCATGTTCAAATCATCCCAACATCATGAAAAAGGCTGATCAGTTGTGTACCACATCCACACAACCTGAACCATCCAGCCCCAAAGGTAGTTCTCACCCTAAAAGAATTGCCACATCATCCGCAAAGATGAAGATGGAGAATAAAAGTGATCAAGTTCAGCTTTGTTCTCAAAGAAAGACTCTTAGAAAGAAGAAATGGACTGTGTTATGTGTGGTAGTACTACTCATCTTGCTAAGGATTGCCTCTACAATCCAAAAAGTACTGTCCACATGACCAAGAAAGAAACTTCTGAGAGTTTGAAGAAGAAGCAAGCTTCGGAAGGAAAATCATTTCCTTTCGGAAGCTCCAAAATGAAGAAGAAGACAAGTGAAAACTTGCCTTCAGAAGAATTGGTCTTGGAAGAAAGGAATACTTCCGAAGTACTGAAGAAGTCTGCTGCAGTGTTAGAAAGATCTTCCAAAGGTCTAGTCTCCAAAACTTCCGAAGTTGTCAAAACTTCAGAAGTGTTGAAGGTCAAGTCTAAGTTTCCCAAGGTGGTGTGGAAGATAAAGAAAGACCATGTGATTGAAAGTTCTTCATCAACACCAGCAAATGATCCTCAAAATATGACAATAGGATCAATTACTGTTGCATTGTCTTCAATTTCTTTTGATGAGCCCAAGACCAATAAGGCTTGGGTTTCCAAATGTAACTAACCATCTCTTTTGTACAGGAACAGCTTAAGACAAATAGGAATGTATGGATCATTGATAGTGGTTGTTACAGTCACATGACAGGCAATGAGTCACTACTCCAAAATTATGAGAAAATTGATGGAGGGCCAGTTGCTTTTGAAGGAGATGTTGGAGGTTATATTACAGGAAGGGGCAGGGTCACAAATGGTAAGCTCATCTTGAGAAGGTAAACTTTGTCAAGGAGATTGGATACAATCTTTTGAGTGTATTCAATTTTTGTGATCAGATTCATAACTTGCTCTTTACTGAGCATGAGTGCATTGTTCTCAAGCCTGGGGTGGTCATTCCTCATGAGCATATTCTGTTCAGAGCCCCCAGGAAAGGGAACATGTACAAGATAGATTTGCAAGAAACATCTCCCTCAAGAGAAGTTTCATGCTTTCTATCTAAAGCCAATAGTGAAGAGTCTTTCCTCTGGCATAAAATAATATGCCATGTAAACTTTAAAACATGAATAAATTAACTAAGAAAAAATTGGTAACTGGAATGCCAAAGAAAGAGTTTACAAGTGATGACCAGTATGTTGCATGCCTCAAAGGGAAGCAACACAGGTATCTCACAAGCCAGAGGAAAGAAACTCTATCACTACTCCCCTACACTTATTATATATGGATCTCTTTGGCCCCACCAGTGTAATGAGTCTAGGAGGACCTCATATTGTTTGGTGATCACAGATGACTTTAAAAGATTCACTTAGGTCTTCTTCCTTAGAACTAAGGATGAGACTCCTGAGATCTTGAAGAGTTTTATCTTAAAGATTGAGAATCAATGTGATCATAAAGTCAAAACCATAAGATATGATCGGGAACTTATTTTAAGAACCAAATCCTTGATACATTTTGTGATGAAAAAGATATTACAAGACAATATAGTGCTCCCAGGACTCCTCAGCAAAAGGTGTTGCTGAGAGGAGAAACAGAGACACATTGAAGCTGCAAGAACTATGTTGTCTGACTCTAAACTGCTTATCACTCGGGGCAGAGGCAGTGAACACTGCTTGCTATGTGCAAAACAAAGTTTTAGTAGCTAAGACACATGGTAAGACTCTTTATGAACTTTAGCACAAGAGGAAACCTTTCATTGGTTTTCTCAGGTCATTTGGATGTCCTTGCACTATCTTGAATACCAAGGATCAAACTGACAAGTTTAATGAGAAATCAGATGATGGACATTTTATTGGATACTCTTCTCAAGCTAAGGCTTATAGTGTATACAATCTCAGAACTAGAGTAGTTGAGGAGTCAGCCAATGTGACTTTCAATGAGCACACTCTCGTGTGAAAGCTCTGGTCCTAATTGGCTATTTGATCTTGATTTAGTTACTAACTGTTTTAACAAATCTTGTAAGCCTGTTTCAGGATCCATAGATATACTATCAGCAAGTGATCCTGACCCAAGATTTGAGGTAGGAAGACTATCAAGTTATACTATTTTGGCATCAGTTGTAACTAACCCTACAGATGGAGTTTCCTATCAACACAAAAATGACAAATCCAGCTGATACATCTGACCTGCCTTCAAATTCCACCTAGAGGCACAACACTCAAATGAAGAGCTTCAAATGTGGAAGGAAATGGCGGTGGTGATAGTGGTCAAGAGTTTCTTGATGCTGACAACCACTCCATTGAAGACAACATAAATGATGTCATACACTCATTGGATCAAGTTTCACTTGATAAGTGTGCTGATGTGGTGGGAGAAACTTCAACGCCTATCTAAATTTCTCTAACTTAGATCTATCCAATCAACTTGCTGTAATCCATCAACTAAGGATTCACAAATCTCACTTTACCCAAACCATCATTGAGATGTTGACACTGGGATAAGAATAAGAGGACAAACCCATGATGCAAATGTTTGTTGTTACTCTTGTTTCTTGTCCCAGATAGAGCCAAAGAAAGTTCATAAGGCTTTAAAGGATGGAAGTTGGGTTGAAGACATGCAAGAGGAGCTACTCTTCAATTCAAAAGCAAAGGTTTAGAACCTATGTCCTCTTCCTCAGGGAAAGACTACCATAGGAACCAAATGAATGTTCAAGAATAAGAAAGATGATAGAGAACTTGTCATCAAGAACAAAGCTAGACTAGTTGTCCAAGGATACACATAAAAAGAAGGAATTGACTACACAGATTTTTTTGCTCATGTGGCAAGACTTGAAGCTGTCAGAATATTCTTAGCTTTTGTTACATCCAATGATTTCAAGGTCTACCAGCTCCATGTCAAGTGTGCTTTTCTCTATGGGGTGATTGATGAAGAGGTGTATGTCAAACAACCACCTGGATTTGCAGACCCTGATCATCCTGATTATGTCTGCAGGCTTGATAAAGCTCTCTATGGGCTGCACCAAGCTCCAAGAAAGTGATACGAGACTTTATCTCATATCTCTGTCACATGGCTACAAAAAGGTACCATAGATGGAACTCACTTCATCAAAGGAACATGGAATAACTTAATGCTAGTTCAAGTATATGTAGATGACATATCTTTGGTTCAACTATCCATAGCTCTGCAAAGACTTTGAGAAGCTGATGAAGAATAGATTTGAAATGAGTGCAATGGGGAAACTCAATTTCTTTATAGGAATTAAGTGAAGCAAGTTGAAAATGGCATCTTCATAAGTCAGTCAAAGTATGTTAAGACATACTTACATGATTCAACATGACTGATTGTAAGGTTGCTTAGACACCCATAGCTAGAAACCACTCTGTTGGGTGTCGAATCCGCAAATAAAATTTATAATGTGACCTACCGTCACACACACTAAGAATAGTATAAGCGGAAGTAAGGGTTCGTGTCCTCGGGATACGTGTCAAGTATTTTATTACCAAAAACGTTTTATCACAGTTACTTTGATTGATTATACGTTAAGGAAGGTGGGGTTTAACTAAAAACTAAAACTAAAAGTAAATTGCAAAAAGTAGAAAAAATTCCAGTGAGCTGACACGCCGTGTCAAACTGTTCAGGAAATTCCATGCGGCTGTGTAAAGGTTCTGCCGGAAAAACGAAATTGACATTTTTTGTATATTTAATTATGAAAAAGGATTACTAAAAACGTTATTATAGGTGATGTAATTCCAATAAAAACTAATTCCAACACTAAGGTATTTCTTGACTTAATTTGGGTTACGATCATTAAAGTACGGTGCAATGACAACGTTTTCAATTAATGATTTGTATCGATACTAGACATCACGCCGTTCGGATATCTCGTCTATCTAATGTCCAATTAATCGCAGTTTCGTTGATTGGAGCCAACCCTCTACTCTAAGCTCACGCTGTTCGGATCTTAGCGTTGCGAGTTGCACAATAGAATTATCGATTATAATTAACACACACGCCGTCGGTATGCTTAACTAGATTGTGTGATTCTATAACGAGAATGAATTCATAGACAACTAAAACCGTTAATTTTCTTATATCAAAAATCAAACTTATTAGGGTTTTAATCTTGAAGAACTTTATTAGAAAATTAATAAGTGGCCAATTTTATTACAATCTATATATACCATATTAGAAACCGGGTTTAAGGCAGATCAAACAAACAAACCGTTAAAATAAAAACATCTCATAAACGTTTCACATAAGTTCACCAATATCAAGACTTAACCTTGATGCTTAAATCAAAGATACCCAGCTGGACATGGTGGCTAAGGTTAATGAAAACAAAAAATAAAAACTTACGAAACCTAAAAAAAACAATAGCCTTAATGCCTTCTTAATTATCCAAGAATAATAATTCCCCCTAGTGTTCCAAAGATAACTTTTCTCTTTCTTTTTGGTCGAACTCCCTGCCTCCAAGATGCCCTTTTCCTTTTCTTTTTGGTTGATCCCTCTTCTTTCTGCAGCCCCCCTTTTATCTTTCAATTCCCTCCTCCTTTTCAACAAACTCTCCACCTTTTAGGGTTTTAAATTTGAATGCTCATCTCTTTCCTTCCAGCCATTTATTACCTACACATCCAAAAATATGCCAGAGTAGATTTCATCTACCAAACTACTATTTCATAACTTAATGGAAAGATGCCATTGCAATTAATTCAAAATATATTCGGAAATATAACCCTAAAATTCTATAATTATTACTAAAATTATAACTAACACACTCCCCTTGGAACTGCCCTGAGGAGGAAGTGTGTAGATAAACTTTTTACAGGTGCTATGATTGAGTCCTTATGTTCTCACAGCTAAGCAGCCTGATACATGTTTGTCATATTATTTGTGCAAGATATCAACCAACCCCAAGATGTCACACCTAGTCACTGTCAAAAGGATTCTAAGATAACCTCAAAGGTGCTCCAACACTTGGCCTTTGGTATCCAAAGAATTCTACTTCAATCCTGTAATGCATATACAGATGTGACTATGGTGTCTGTAATATGACTACAAAGTCTAATCAATAGGTGTCAAGTTCTTTGGTGGAAGATTGTCTCATAGCAATGCAAGAAACAATCATGTGTATCTGCATCAATTGCTGAGCTGAATATATTGCTTGCTGCAACTGCTATGATCAAGGTGCTTTTGGATTCAGAATCCAGATGCTAGACGATGGATTCAACTTCAAAGAGACTCCCATCCACATAAACAACAACAGTGCTATCTCTATTACAGAGAATCATATGCAGCACTCAAGGACAACCCAATCAATACGAGATATCATTTGATTTAGAGATAACTTTAAAAAAGGATTATCAAACTAGTCAAGTTAACACAAGGACACTATGCTTAATCTAATCACCAAAGCTTTTTAATGCAGATTTAAATATCTTGTATCAGCTATTGGGATGATTACTTTGATTAGCTTTTCTTAACTAACTCATATTATTTGCTAAACCTGTGTGTCCAAGTTGTCTATTTTTATCACTTCATAAGGCTTGTTTACTCTGGAAGAAAAAAATCTTATCAAAATATTTCTTAGATTTTGATGTTAGGACCTGGTATTTGAACGAAATACCTAGTGATTGCGTGTTAAACCAACTCAAATAGTGCGGAATCCTATTTGATTGGCGATCCAATCAGTGAGAACACACGATGAATCAATCAAGAATTGAAATCAACGTCAGAAATCGATTAGGAACCGATCTGATGTGTTCTGTGAACTTGGAGAACGATTTGGGAGGCTTCTGGACGGCTAGGGTACGTCTGGAATCGTAATGGGATGAATGCTTACGTTTTCCCACGAATTGGGTCTATTTATAGGTTAGTATTGTTCAATCGTGCGACTGGGCCATAAGTATGGTTCAGTCGTGCGATTGAACCATGCGGTTGATTCATCCGCACGACTGAGTGTTCAGTCGTGCGATTGAGTCAATCTTATGTGTCAATCATACGACTGATCCAGTCTCCTGTTTCAGTCGTGCGATTGAGTCAATCGTATGAAGTTATTCATGCGTGTGGTCCATTCGCATGGGCCATTCGCATGAGAACTTCATTAAGTTAAGTTTGAATGTTTTAATTAATATAACATAATGTGCAATCATTCAAACATTCATAAACCCAATCAATTCAATCACAACTATTAATGAAATATTAAACATCACAAGTAACAACCAATTCATATCATTTCATTAATGATACAATTACATCATAATCAGACAGACAAGATTTATTACATTACAACTCATGATCTAGGGACATACATGCATCAACAAACTCCCCCTTGGACCTAGATCTATCTAATCTCTTGTCTTCTGCATCACCTCCTTATACTTTTTGTACTTCTCCTCTTTAGTGACTCCTGCGTGTATCTCAAACGAAGCAAGCAAAGTCGTATAACATTTTGGAACTGGAGGGCTTGTACAATGTCTTGTGTGTCATAGAACAGTGGCCACTTGTATAATGTATAGACATCATTAGCAGACAAGTTGGTTAGCCACATCGGGTCGAATACCCTGATAGTATCCATTTGGCCCTCTTTATTCAGAACTATGACAGCTTCAGCGTTTCTCCAATCATAGTACCACCATTTGAAGTGTGGAGTGAAGTCCTGTGGCATTTCCCTGAGAGGGATTCTCGACATAGTGCGCGGGGGACTCCACTTCAGCACAATCTTGGTTGCCAGTAATGGCATCAACCTCAGACCTCTTATATACCTCGTAGGCTGTTGTGGTCTGAAGTTACCCATCGGGTGTGGTACTCCTTCTTCAGGCAGCCTCAAACCAGCCTGACATCTTTCTTGGTCAGCATACAGCAGCTTTAGCTTAGCCAGCTGGTTGAGCTCAAAACCAGGTAGAGTCTTCAGATCATGTGGGAACCTGAAGTACTCTATGCCCTGCTCCCTCTTAACTGCATACGCGTTAAGGTCATCAAAATAAGCCCATGAGATAATCCTGCCTGACACCTTATGGTGTTTCTTGACTCTGTAGAGCTTGGTGTAGGCATCTCTCTTTGGTGCAGCACGCTGGGCTCTTACTTCTTCAAAACAGGCAGCCCACTCAGCCTTGCGAATATCTACGTCATCATTGGAGGCTTGGGCTGTTCCTTCAGTCTTTTCAGTTTCCTGCTCCATCTTGTCTAGTACCTCAAACGTAGTATCACTGACTAGGGATTCACCCAGATTGGGGACCACATTTCCCTCGGCGTCAGCATACTGAGGGTACTCTTCTGCAGTAATGTCTTCAACCTCAACTTCATCAATGTCATTAAGTTCCTCATCACTGGTTGAATCAACTGTTGGAGCGTCCTTGACTATTTCATCGGGATTGAGTCTGAACATCTCTGCCAGTTGCTCATCAGATAGGTCATGAATTATTTCCCCTTCTTCAGGGGTATAACTCACAGACCGTCTCACTATCCCTTGTAGGTCAAGAATCATGGTTAATTGAGTCTTGACCATTTGAAGGGGAGCAAAGTCAAACTCATCCCTTTGAAAGTTTGGATCTGTTTGATATAAACATTCAACACATAAACCATTAGTAATTAATCAAACAGACTTATATTAACTTAATATATACATTTAACACACTTGTTTTTCATTACATGATTCAAGTACAAAATAAATAAATACATAAGACATCTAATCAGTACTTTTGTCTTGAATCTGGGGCGTGTCGCTCGGAGGAGCAGAAGTGGTGGATGACTGGTCCTGTCGATGCTTAGATCTCCGCTCTTGACCTGAAGCAGAGGCCGATGCAGCCGCATCCCCTCCTTCTGCTTCGTCATCATCATCATGACCTTCTGTCCTGTCTTCCTCAGTCTCCTCATCATCATCATCATCTTCTCATCATCATCATCATCTTCATCATCATCACCATCTCCATCATCCCCCCCGTCACCTTCCTTTAGCTTCAGGGGCTCATCCTTCGACCCCTTTAGCCTCAGCATAATCGTCTTGTTGGTCGTCTCCAACTCCTCTATACGTTTGACGGACTGAGCCTGCAGGTCCTGGAGTTGGGACACCTCGACTCTCTGCTGGTCGATCACCCGAGCCTGCTCTGCCATTTGCTGAGACTGGGCAGCAGTCAGGTCGGTCAGCTGGCGGATCTGCGCCGCCTTCTCCTCATCTGCAGCAAGCAGACGCATCACCATACGGTTAAGCGCTGAGAGCTGCTCCTCTACCCCGATGTGAGGTAGAGTAAATCCATAAGCATGTGAAGGCTGGGCTGAGGTCCAGCATGATGTGTGGTGGTGGTGGCAGTGGCAGTGGTGAATATGGGTCGGTGGGCTGATGCTGGTGAAGTAGGTGTGAATGGTCTGGTGGTGGATGGGAAGGATACAGTGGTGGTAGGTAAGGTGGTGGATGTGGTAGTGGAGAGTGGGGGATGTGGTGGCTGTGGTGATGGGTGGTATGTCAGTAGTGGTGGTAGTGGTGGCTGTGGTGGTGGAAGTAGTAGTGACGAAGGTCAGGCGACGCTTCTTCTTCTTCAATCCATGGGGTTGAGCCATCCGCTTCCTCCTAGTCCCGGTGGAAGTGGATGCTCCCCCTGCAGCTCTGCTCACTGAACCCGGAACATAGTTCGGGTCAGTCTCTCTCTCTGAGGAGTCCCGAGGGTGTTCACCAACCACCCTAAGCCCGTGGTCTGTGGGAACAACTTTACTTCCCACAGTCCTGGTGAGGGGCTCCTCATCTGACTCCTCCTCCTCTAGATCACCAGCCACAAACTCCTGATGGAAACCGGCCATCTCAGCGACCTCTCCGGCAGTGGCTGACCCCGGGGGAATAACGTCTGAATCAGTGCCTCTAGATGGAGCAGGCATATCATCCCCCCGGCGTCGCCGCTATCATCATCATCAGAGTCATATCTGGTATAGCAATATGCTCACATCCGAATCACTGTCATCGTGGCGCCACTTTCTCTTGGCTGGCGCCACATAATCAGCACGGGCCAGATGCCCAAACAACCTCCTGACAGGGGGCTTCACCTGCTTCCCCCTGTATACCTTCATCCGGCCAGCGTAGTGTCATCCATGACCTCAAGAACAACAGCATCCTCCTTCTCCTTCGGCAGGGAGGGAAGCTTCTGGTCAATGATCATCTGCATAATCTGGGGTACATACAGAAGCCTTCCTTCCCTTTCCCCTCGATGTTCTCCACCAGGTAGGTGAATATCATCTTGGAGAAGCTGAACGGGTGGTTCAGCACCAACGCAACATACGCGTTCTGGATCTGGTCGGAAAGCTCATCAAAACCTCCCTTCCTGGAAGCTATACACTTAGCAGCACGTGCGCAAGGTACTTAAACTGGGGACAGAGGTTACTCTTGTTGAGTACCCCAGCATTGATGTCCCCAGAGTACTTGGCTCTCATGAAACATCCTCTGACAGTGAGGGGGTGTAGACGAGTGGGACAATCAGCATCGTCCCCAAGCTGTAGAACAATCCTCAGATCCTCCTCTGATACAGTGATAGCCTCACCAAAAATCGAACTCCTGATGCAATGAGGCTCAGAGGATCTATCAACAGATGCGCCTTCCCAGAAGGCCTGCTGCACTGATCTATATGGTGTGCATGGAGTAGATATAGCATGAGCGATCCTGGATCTCAACAAAATGTAATAATGCCTGAGAAGTCAGCTGCGTTCCTGGATGTCAAATCCAGATGAGCACATATGTTGTGCTTGGTGCTCATGTTCCATCGACTCGCCATCTGTAACACATAACAATATAAACATTAGTTCTTTGGCTAAGAGTATAATGAAACACTTAGACTTTGAATAAATCTCTGTCATGCGATTGAGGTTGTACGACTGAAGACAGTCGTGCGACTGAACCGTGCGATTGAACTTCAGACGTGCGAATGACCTCATGCGCACGACTGAGTGTGCGACTGGACTCATGCGCATGTACTCTTATGCGGTTACACCAGTCGTGCGACCTCATTCGCATGGTTCAGTCGTGCGGTTAAGTGAATCGCTCCCTTCAGTCGTGCGACTGAAGTTCATCCGGACGACCAGTCGTCTGTCTCAGTTGTTCAGTCGTCAATCGTTCGAAACTACTCACCACTAAGTCTTTTAACTCAATTAACCGGTTCATTAGAGTCGCATTCTCTTTACTAATAACCTATTTTACTTAATTTTAACATTTTGCTTGTTTTAATAGGTTATTAGGGTTTGTTGTCTCGGTCCACTTTTCACAGTCGAACATCCCAATTAGGGTTCCAATCTTTCTGTTTTTGATGAAAGAAGACTTCAAAATACCTGTATGATGAAGTCGAAAGTCAGTGAATCACAATCAGAGGTAAACTAGGGCAAATCAAATTTTGGCAGAGTAACGGTAGGAGTGCGATTTAGGGGCGATTTGAGGGTGATGAGTCTCTGCGACCGACTCCACCTCTATTTATACAACCCTAGATCCAATCGTGCGACTGAGTTCATACGCACCTTTCAGTCGTGCGAGTGGGACTCAGTCGTGCGATTGGGTCAGTCGCCCTTCTCCAGTCGTCCGACTGAAGTTCAGTCGTGCGACTGACTCACTCGTTCGCACTTAAGCCTCCGACTGGACTAATCGTATGGTCCATTCGGTTGGATGGTCCATACTCATAGTTCATTCGTGCGAATGGACTTCATTCGTATGGTTAGCCCATACGTATGGTCCATTCGTGCGAATGGGTCATACTTAGTTAATTTTCTGCCATTTTTACCAATTTACTTTTAAACTCTTTTATATTAATTAAATTAACGTTATGAGCCTTTGATCATCTCAGACATGATCCTTTTATCTTGAAAACACTTTGATCACCTCAGATGTGATCCTTTTATCCACTTTGGTCACCTCAGACGTGACCCTTTTAAAACACTTTGTCACCTCAGACGTGACTGTTTTAACTTTTCAAAGCACATATGGTCATCTCAGACATGACCCTTTTAGTGAGTTGATTCCTTCTGATTTTCCTGATGTAACCCGACACTTGACTCAAATTAAAATTAAAACGACTAACTAATTTAAGACTTTAAACTAATTACATAAACAGACATATTTTTGGCTTTTTGTGAGAGATAAATCCAGAGATTGATAACTACGGGATTTGGTTCGGGAGTAGATAGCTTCAACTTAGATTGATCATATCTGGACCAATTCAATTTTGGAATCATACAGGCAATTCAAATCATTTGGGACGAATTATTCAACCTTTTGATGCTCAAGTTCTCGGTGTTCATCCAGAGTCGTTAGCAACATAAGGAAATCATACTGAAACTCTTAGATTTTCACATTGATTTGAACCTTTGAGAATGTAGCCACAATGATTGTCAGTATGTTTGTCCACTTAAATCCATACACAGACTTTTGACACAGACTGGTGACTTATTTAGGTTTAATTATTTCAACTAACATTTGTGGATCCCACACTTATATGGTAATCAACATTCCTCAGGAGCTTTTGAGCGGTCTACGGGTATTATTACAAGAAGAGACTATTCTTAGAGCTTTCAAAGAGAAGCCTGTCCTCAGGTCAGTGCCATCGCACAGCAGAGAGGCGGCAAACAACAATGAATTCTAGAATATCTAGGTTATGCTTATCCTCAGGTCAGTGCCATCGCACAGCAGAGAGGCACACAACCTATCTCCTTGTTAGAGCAGCTTATTTTATTTTGCACAAAATGCACCAACAACATAAGTCATTAGCTTTATTGCATTTGTCTTTCAATTTTTTCTTGCTTTGCTCTAATTATGGTCATCCGCACACATTTGTGGCGTTTAATTGCTCATTACCCCTTATTGGAATATTGTTGATTGTGTTAACCAGTGATAAGATGGAAGCCCACAGTCAGTTGAACAACTTAGTTTTATCTTGAGATCACCAATCAGGTCTATTTGTCTATTGTGTTGAATCTACCAACATATCATATATGGTCTAGCAGCCTCTAAGTCTACTTTCTTTGTGTCACCTTAGGAGTTGCCAGTTTTCTATCATCTTCCCTTTTTGTATTGCTTAGACTACACAGATTTATACTTTGAACTTTTGCATCTTTCTAAACTTAAATTTTAAAGTCCCTCTTGATTTGTTCCTGTGTACTATCATTTTCCAAAGGTATTGAATCGGTATCACAGACACAATCTACCTTATTTCAGCTAGTTACTCCTTCTCCCTTCATTTTTTTTTTTTTAATGTTAACTTGCTGACATATTCTCCCCCTAAAATACTAAAATCATTTCTGGTTTAATTATTTTAGGATTTTAATAAACAGCAAAATAACATGAGTTTAAATAAAATAAAATAAATAGACAAATAAAATTAAATAAAATAAACTTTAACTAAACTACATCGGACTACACATTGTCATCATCAGGAATTACCTCACTTTTCTTTTTAACGCCGTTGACCTCTAATAAATATTGAAAACGTGGTTTATCAAAGGCTTTAGTATAGAGGTCAGCGCGTTGAAAATCAGTATTAATTTTAACCACATCAATTAAGTTCTTTTCAAAACAATCTCTTATGAAATGGTATTTAATACCGATGTGTTTGGTCTTAGGATGTTGGACCGGATTTTTAGTTACTGCAATTGCAGCAGAGTTATCAACAAAAATAGGAGTAGATGAGAATTTTAAACCGTAATCCCGCATTTGCTGTTGAATCCAGATGATTTGTGAACAGCAACTTGCAGCAGCAACATATTCGGCTTCACAGGTTGACAATGCAACCGATGTCTGCTTCTTACACTGCCAGGTAACTAATCTTCTCCCCCAAGAATTGACACCCGCTGATGTAGACTTGTAGTTCATCTTGCAGCCCCCGTAATCCGAGTCACTATACGCGGTAAGCTCAAAGTCATCATCATGAGGATACCACAATCCAAGTGTGGGTGTACCCTTCAGATAACGAAAAATCCTCTTGACCCCGATCAGATGGTTGACCTTTGGTTTAGCCTGATATCTAGAACATAGACATGTAGCATACATAATATCAGGTCTTGAGGCAGTGAGATACATGAGGGATCCATCATTCCTCGGTACATAGTGGCATCTACTAGATCTCCATTCTCATCAGGTGCTATATCATGATTCGTAGCAAGTGGAGTCCCAGCAGCAGAAGCATTCTCCATGTCAAAGCGACTGAGAATGTCTCCTACATACTTGGTCTGATGTAGAAAGATTCCATTAGGTGTTTGATCCACCTGTAACCCGAGAAAGAACTTCATCTCCCCCATAGCACTCATCTCAAACTCTTTCTCATCATTACTGCTTCAAACTCTTTACATAACTCTTCGTTCTTTGACCCGAAGATTATGTCATCAACATATATCTGTACAAGCAGTAGGTCGCCATCCTTTTCTTTAATAAACAGTGTACAGTCAATTACTCCCCTGCGAAGCCGTGTTTCACAAGATGAGTTGAGAGTTTCTCATACCAAGCTCGAGGAGCTTGATGAAGCCCATATAAAGCTTTGTCGAGCTTGTAAACTCTATCCCGATGATAAGGATCTTCAAATCCCTCGGGTTGACTTACATAGACTGTTTCCCTGATTTCCCCATGAAGGAATGCACTCTTTACATCTAATTGGTAGACTTTATCTTCATGTACGATGCATAGGCAAGGAAGATACGAATAGCTTCCATCCTTGCCACGGGTGCAAACACCTCATTATAGTCAATTCCCTCGACTTGGCGAAAACCTTGAACCACCAGTCGAGCTTTGTTCCTGATAATGACCCCTTGGTCATCCTTCTTGCATTTTAGTACCCATTTAGTGCCAATGACTTTAGCACCTTTAGGTCTATCAACCAGAGTCCATACACCTAACTTCTTAACTGCACGAAGTTCTTCTTGCATGGCACTCACCCACGCCTCATCATTTAGTGCCTCACTGACATATTTTGGCTCAACCTGCGAGACAAAACATCGATAAGCACCATCATGAATGTATCCTTTCTCCATAACCGAGGCGTAATCAGCTGAGTATAACTGATTTCGGGTTTGTACTCCTGATCTGACATCCCCAATAACATTGTCAAGGGGATGATAGACGTTTAGTCGTGATCCTGGAGTAGTAGGAACAGCCACCTCAGAACCAAGATTATGAACATTTTGTTCTGCATCTGAGGTAGTTGGAGTTTGAGGTTCCGAAGTCGAAGGTGCATCACTCGTAGATGCTTGTGGACTTTCAGGAACTGGAACCTGTTCCTCCTGACTGTTCTGGTCATCTGCTTCAGTTTCATCTTCAGAGGAGGAGTCACTGTCATCGACTACTCCCCCTGACTGAGTAGATGATTCTCCCTGTGTGCTAGATGGTGTATTCAGAATATCATACATCATCCTAGTAGCTAACTCATCATCCGAGGGAGAGAGAGGTATGTTGAAGGACTTGAAGAATCCATCATAATCGAAGAAGTATGCAGGTCCTTTGCCTGTAGGTGGTGTGGTATATCTCTGAACGTCGACATTACACCACACTTCTACAAGACCCGTTGAGTTATTGTAAACTCGCTTATTCGGTATGTTGTATCCTAGAAAGATTCCTTCATCTGCCTTCTCGCTGAATTTTCCTTCTTGTGTCTTCTTCAGAAGTGTACACGGCGCGCCAAAAGGTTCAAGATACTCCAAATTCGGTTTGCGTCTTTGTAGTAGCTCATAACATGTCTTTCCGTGGCGCTTGACTATTAGGACTCGATTCAGTGTATAACATGCATTTGCTACTGCCTCATTCCAGAATTGGATAGGCAGTTTCGAGTCAGCCAGCATAGTCCGTGCAGTCTCTATCAAGCTTCTATTTTTCCTCTCAGCAACACCATTCATCTGAGGCGTGTAGGCTGAAGTGAATTGATGAACAATTCCCTTTTCCTTGCAGTATGCCTCCATCCATTGATTCTTGAATTCTGTCCCGTTGTCTGAGCGTACTTGTCTAACTTTAGCTTGTAGAGAGATTCCAGAGTGGTGACTAATTCCTTGAATGACTCAAATGTTTCTGATTTGGATTTCAGAAACATTACCCAAGTGAACCTTGAGTAGTCATCAGTGACCACAAAACAGTACAAATCGCCTGCAATGCTCCTTGTACTGACTGGACCAAACATCCATGTGAAGAAGTTCAAGAGGAAGTTCTATTGAATGAACTTTCTTTTCCTTATGAGACTTCTTTGTCTGTTTGCCTTTCTTGCAAGCTACACAAAAGTCAGGAAGTTGGAAGTTCTTGACATTTACTCCTCTCACTAAATCCTTCTGAATCAAATGATTCATCTTCCTTTGACTAATGTGTCCCATTCTCCTATGCCAGGAGATTGAGTCCTTCTCAGTAGCTTTAGATAGAAAGCACTGAACCTCATGATCCGTTGTAGCAGCTGTTGACAGATCCAAGACATAAAGGTCTTTATATCTTGAAGCAGTCATCAGAACTTGGTCCTCTGGGATCATGTAGTCTTTCTTCAGCACGTAACACTTCTTGTTGTCGAAGATGACTTTAAATCCTTTATCGCAGATTTGGGAAACAGAAAGTAAGTTATTCTGAAGTTGTTGAACGTAGTTCACCTTATCAAACTTAACTTTCTGATTTCCCACTTCTCCCTGTGCTGTGATGTATCCTCCCTTGTTTCCTGCAAAGGAAACATGCCCTCCTTTTATTTGTTTGACGTTTGATAAAAGGGCTCTATTTCCTGTCATGTGCCTGGATGCTCCGCTGTCTATAATCCACGTGTTAGTCTCAGCGCTATACGAACACCCTGCACATATCAAGTAAATGTATTAGTTTAGGTTAGGAACCCAAGCCTTTACTGTCTTGGGTTTCCCAGAGGCATCACACATCATAAACTCTACCCATTGACCCTTAGAGGGTGAGGGTAGCTCAGATTCTTCTTGTCATCAGTATCAGACACACAGGATGACTTCTCTTTCCATAAGCCAGATTTGTGCAATGCCTGTTTATGATAAACAGTCGTCTGGCTTACAGGTTGGACTTTAGGTTCACTAGATCTTCTAGGTGGAGTTAGAGAACTCCTCTTAGAAGACCTAGGTCTAGAGTCCTGAAGATCAATCTTCTTCCTAGGTGTCTGATAGAAAGGACAATAGGAAGCAATGTGTCCACATTCTCCACAGTTGTAGCATGATCTGCTATCAACTTTATGAGTAGACTTTCTTTGTGGAGAAATGCGTGACACTCTAGTAACATCAATCACTTTAGGTTTTGACTCTTGCATGTTTGATGTTTTCTCTGGTTTAACAAATTTAACTGTTTTAACCTGTTTAACGTGTTCCACTTTTGGTTAACTGGTTTTTGACTTGTAGCATGTGAAAAATTAACGTTTGAAGTCCTTTTAGGTTCTGATTTGACTCTGTTTGACCCTGACTTTAAGTTAACTTTTTCAAATTCATTTTCCAGATTAACACAAGGCAATTTACCCTTTGCCTTTGAAGTGGCCTCCTTTTGTTTCTGTCCAGATTCAGTAGATGAACATGATGTGTCTGGATCAGTAACAAGAGGAGTGGTCACCACATGATCCTTGATGGGGTTGTTGTTTACTGGTTTAGACTTGGTGTTCATCAAGGTCTCAGGTGGTGGTGGAACCACTTTGTAGCCTAATCCCTCCCTCCCCTTTATTCCTTTCTCTCACTAAGTGTTGAACTATGTGTGAAGAACTAGTCCAACTATGCAGTTTCTGTTTTAAGGAGTTAACTTCTACTTCTAGAACTGCCTTTTGCTTCTTAGTGTCCTCTAGGGAGTTTAGATAGTACCTAATGTCATTTGCTTGGTTAAAGGCAACTACTTCGGTTTCCCTAAGCTGTTTAGTCAATAGGTCTATCTTTTCTTTATAACTATGCTCATTTTGTTTTAGAACTCTATTGGCCTCAGTGCATAGTTGTAAATCTTTTACTAAGTTATCATTGTGATCTAATAACCTAGCAAATTTTTCATCAATGCTATTCCTAAACATATCACAGTTAGAACAAGCATGATTATTAAACATTTGGTCAGTTGTACTTACCTGTGTTGTTTCAGAAGAGTTAGCCATCAACGCAGCATCAGACGTCTCTGGTTCTGGTGATTCTGACTTTTCTGTTTCTGACGTGGAAGTCTCCTCCTTTGGCTTGTAACTGACCTCAGCTGCAGTTGTTTCTTCACTGTGTGACATCGCTATCTCAACTGCTAGATCACCTTCACTCGCAGAATCATCATCAATATCTTCAACACTGGCAATGTTAGATTCTGGTGAGACAAACTAAAACTCCAATCCTGTCCTTCATCATCATGAGCAGTCAAGGCTTTTGGGTCCTTGTTTGATGAAGTAGAAGTGGAAGCTTGCTTGTCTTGGCGAGTAAAGGATGAGAACGGGTTCCCATTACCCGTCTTCTTTGGCTTGACACATTCTCTCTTGAAGTGCCCTTCTCTCCACAGTTGAAGCAGGTCACTTTGCTCTTGTCAAAGCCAAATGTGGTATCCTTAGTAGCTATCAAGTTCTGTCCTGTCTTCTTAACAAACTTCTTCGCCCTTCGGACAGCGCTAGCTAAGGCCCACATTATATCCATTCTTTCATCTCAAGCTCCATTTCATCACCTGCTCGTAGTCTTCTGCCAGATGACAGTTTCCAATCTTCCCAGCAACAAGTCCATCATATGAATGAACCACTGCGGCTAGAAGATCCATATGCTCTCGTGCTACTTCTACGGTCACATTACCGAGTTTCTCGGTCTTCAGTTTGGTAGCACTTGCTTCTGATCCAATATAGTGGGTACATGATGACCCTGACGTGTCTGATCCAGAAGGAGAAGCATGTGAAGGACCTGACGAGCTAGACACAAATGCTGTCTGGAGAGGTGCTCCAGATGTCTTAGCTTGAGGCGTGGCGTTGTATAAAGCTGGATTTTGTGTGTACGAAGACTTCTGTGCTCTATACTTCATCCTTAGTGCTTCTTCACGCAACTTGAGAATGAAGTCATTTATATCCAGCTTTACAAGCATTCCATTCTGTCTAAGATTAGACACGAATGAAGCCCACTTATCAGGCAATCCGTCTGCGAAGTTGCTTACTTTCTCTTCCATAGTCGTTTCCACTCCATGTGTATGCAACTCGCTCATCAAGTGGTAGAATCTGTCTATGACTTCATCTAAACTCTCATTACCAATCGATGAGAAGTTATCGAATTCCTTCTTTAACTCCTTTGCCTTGATTGCCTTCAATGATGCATTCCCATCATATCTCTTCTCTAGCTCATCCCACAGTTTCTTGGACTGCTTGTTCTCTGAGTACTGGTGGAATATGTCTTTGGGGATAGACTGAGTGATCAATGCATAAACCCTTTTCTCTGCATTGTACTTTACTTTCTGTGCGTCTGTCATCCCACTTAACGTTAATTTAACTCCATCTGCTCCCACCGGTGTACTATAACCAACCTCTATAGCTTCCCACAGATTAGGATCTACTCCATTGAGGTAGATCTCAAAACGTTGTTTCCAGTGGGGAAACTCATCTAAAGTCAAGAGCTTTGGTGGTTTATTGTGATTACCCACCTCACTCTCAAGCAACAGCAGGTTCTGAATCCTTGAGTCCTTCCCAGCAGTAAAGGCTGACATCTGATCTTCCATGGCTAATAAACTTAGTATCTAATCAAATAAACTTTAACTGATGCGACTGAAGGATGCGAATGGTCTAATCGTGCGTATGAACTCTGCGATTGGTTCAACCGTGCGACTGAACAGGGCGAATGGTTCAGTCGTGCGAATGAATCTGGTGCGTATGAGCTATGCGAACGAACGGTTCAGTCGGCCGAATGAGGGTATTGCGACTAGGTCCAATCGGTGCGATGAGCAGTGCGAA